>CATKUY010000299.1:0-600000 GCA_949802685.1 Dicyrtomina minuta
TTACCTTCACAATACGGAGATGTTCAAGGAGGACAGCGAATTAGAATTAGAAGAAGACGCACTGGGGAATAAGACAAATGAGTCCAGCCTCTCACGCAGTCTAAATGTGAGCGAAAATGTGAGCGAAAATGTAAGCATTACGGTTACGAATTAGTTAATGGCTGAAGACTGCACTTTACTCTCTTGCAGCAAACATGAAACGTAAACAGTTATATACACGTTTTTAAAGTGAACTGCATTATTCATAAATATCTTGAGTGAAGAATCAAAAGGGCCCATCTGCAATTTAGTCCAGAATTCACATGTTAATTAAAATTAACACTAAAATGTGATAGATGCGAAAAAAGTTATTCAGGGGTTTTTTAAAAGTGTAAAACATTTTATTCCCTTGTTTTTGAAGAGTGCAAAATGCCCTATTTTCATTTTTTGAAGGGATGTAAAATGTTTTATTTCCATGTCTTTGAAAGGTGTAAAATTTTCCATGGTTTTGGAAAGTGAAAAATGTTCTATTTACATGTCATTCGGATCAAGACATTTTAGTTAATCTGTAGATAGTGCATTTTGGTTTTAGCTAAAAATGATGTGGGCCATTTTGATTCCTCACTAACGCTATCTTTTGTGATATGTCTAACGCGTTTTGTGATATTCAAAAAATTGCATAAGATTTAAAAAAGCTCTCCTTTCTCCAATAAAATATTAATGCGGAACACACAGAACAAAATGAGGTTGAAAACTCATAATAAATGTCTTTTCCACAATTAACAATCCTTCAAATTTTGAAAGCACACACTTGGCCAAGTTGGCCATTTTGGCTGTGCAAAATGTCACCTAATTATTAACTAGTGATTTTTTTGGAATGTACAATACTGCGATTTAAAAAAAATCCTAATTTTGAAACAGAGAGAGAACACCGCTAAAAAGGAAGACGAGGCTGAGCTTGACGCCTGGGAGCCACCCGCCTTCCTCCTCAAAAACTACCCATTTTACCTGAGTGGCTTTGACGAGGAAAACAGACCAAGTAATTTCTCACACAATTAATTCAAAAAATATTTATTAAAATAACCTACTTTTCCCCATTAAATTCTAATTTATTTTGTGTTATCCAGTTTGGGTGGCAGAGTGGGGGAAGTTTGACCTGGAGAAGATCGTAAAGGGGGGTGCTGAGCTGACTGCGCTCTTCGACAAGTACGTGCGGAAGACGGTGCGGACGATCCACAAGTCCTACGAACTCAGGTCCACGGAGGACCACCCCGTCCACCAGAGCACCTTCATCGTGGACTTTGATCAGTTCAAACTCGAGCAACTGGCGGACGTCAGAAGTAAGACAATCATCGCCTTTTAATTATTCATTATTAACTAACCAATACTTAATTAATTTATTGAATTAATTCCACCAGCTCTGGTGTACGGACTGAAGCTGGCGCGGGAGCACAAAGAACTCCTTGAGAGGGGAACCGCATTGGCATTTCTGATTAACGGTAAGTGGCCTATGTAATTAACATGCAATTAATACTGTAACTTATTCTTGAAGGAAGGATGCAAAAGCGGTTACCTCACTTATGTGTTTTTAAAATTTCCCTCTTTTTAGTTAACTATGTGGCGGAGTTGGTGGTGAATTTAGGGCGCCGAGTTTTGCCGCGAGTGTTTGAAAATGTGGAGGTGCACGGGACGAACAAGGCCAAGTGGCTCCCGCAGCTCCTGCGCAGATTCCCACAGGACCAACTTCCGCCCTGGTACGGCGGACCCAAGCACCACAAGCCCATCATGGTCTGTGGGTAGAAATCTCTGCGGTCCGTTTGTTATTTATGCATTATTTATTTATTTGTCTCGTGTGGATTTTATAGGCCTTCTTCGTCGATACTGTCAATAAACGTTTTGAATTTACTCTTTGTAGATAGCTCATTTTGAATCCCTATTCATTAAATTCATAAAACGCTTCTTGTAATTACCTGAGAGACTGCGTGTAAAATTGAATTAAATTAACAAAAAGCGGAATCACTTGACAGAGTTGAGGCGTTAATTATTCTTGTTTTTTGACCCATTTGTGTTTTATTTTCCACGTGTGGCTCCTTGAACGCAATCCTGGGGCAACTTAATTACAAACCATCTACTTAAAAAAAGTTGTCCATGACCCTGTCAGTTGCTTCATCTGACCTCTAATAAACATCGAATGGGCGGCCGACGAAGTAATTAGCAGTTTCCATTTGAATCTCAAGTACAAAAGGCACTAAATTACTCGCTTTCTCACACATAGTTGAGCACGTTCATTTCCAAAGAATTCGGAATTTAAAAAAACATTACATGAATACGCGGGTTGCTTGGAAGATATGGGACTTTGCATCATGCAGTATTTGAACTAACTGCGACTTGTAATAGTTGCCAAGTTTCATTCCATATCAACCGAAATTTAATGCTCATTGTTTCCAATGCTGCAACTTCCAAAATTAATTCGGTGCCGTTTCCCTTCCATTTCCCGTCTACGAATTAGCAAAGTCTCATTTTGATGTAGTTGCGGTGTAGAACAAAGGAAATTATGTTCGAGCCACAGCTGACATTGACATTGACCCACCCCAATGAAATTTCACTTGCAATCTCAAGAGGTGCGCAATCCAACACTTGAGTATGTCTCACGTCAACCTCACGCATCCTTATGCTCTCACAATGTTTATATCGTGAATAGATATGTACGTTTTTACGACACATAAAACTCGTTTCGCTATATTCTACGCATCTTCTTTATCTCGCACAATTTCACATAATTAATTCAACCTACAACCTGTTCTACTCAAACGTCTGCAGGTATATAATGTGGAGCCGTCCATACATGGTGTGCCATTGGTAGGGTGTTGTAGAGTCCATGTTAAAGATTACAATTTGTACAATGCTCAAGCTGATGACAAGGGGGCAGGGGGTGAAGGTAAAAGGGTCTTAAAATTGAGATTCTCGATGACGCCATTTATGGACGACCCCTATTCCTCCTTAACCAAATTGCGTCTCCTATTGCACTGTGAACGCTGTCTAAGAAAAAAATAATAAAAATACACGCAGTTTTGTTTCCGCATCCAAACTCCAGCATCCTAATTATTTTAACTTCCTTATCACATTGTTTATCCAGTTCCAGACGCACTTTTTGTCCCCAATCACTTTTCCCACATTACAACATGGCACTTTATTTTGTCCACATATTACGTGTCTATTAACAAAGGAAGCATTGTATAAATAAATCCAATCCTTATATTCCTGCTACATGCAGAAATGTCTCGTTTAATTTGTGCGCGTCTCCCATCGTTTTGTTTTATGAGAGGCTGGCGGCTGGAGCAACTCAAAACTTGATTTCTACCACAATGGGAATAAAAACACTAAGCCTTAATGATGCTGCTGTAAAAAATAGTTGAAAGTGAGATTAAAAGCGACGGACTGTGCCGTGTGTGAGCAGTCGGAATTTGGAAGAAGGCTGGAGAAAACGTGGTAGGGCAGTTCCATTTGCCAGTGCACGTTCCTCGATTTCAAAATTTCCAGTTGAATCAGCGCCAATTTAAAGTTTTGAAATATCAAAGTCGAATTTTCAATTCTAAATTTTGATAGTCAAATTTTATACGGAGCAGTTTGCTAGTAGATCCAAAAGTGACGAATTCAAAATGGCAATGAAGGGAAAATCCTGCGCAGTGCTATTTTTGAGCAGTTTCTTGGTTTTAATTGCAATTGCAATGCCCGCGGCGGAAGATTCAACGGACTTGAGAGAAACGACTCCGAGTCCAAATTCAAAGGAGAACGACCCACAACTCGGAACTTTTGAAGAAAAGGACGAGGCGAACTCGGTGCGAGTCGTGACCCAGGCGAAAGAAAAGTACCTTGACATTCGAACTTACGCAGACCAAGTGAGCCTCCGGGGGTTGATCACTCCCTTGGCGCAGTCGCAGTCCAATCAAGTAATGTCCTTTTTTTTATTTTAATCTATTTTAGTTACCAACTTATAGGGGAGCGTGGGGCGGCGGGAAAGGCAAAAATCTCCTCGCGAATTAATACGTGGATTTGTGTTGTTGTGTTCATTGCGAATGGCTACGTGTACTTGGCAGTTAAGTACCTTAGATTCGCTGATTGACGAGCTGGAGCGGTGGGAGGCGCCGGAGGAGATGCAGAAGAATTACCCCTACTACCTGTCAGGATATGACGAGGAGGAGCGTCCAAGTAATTTACACAGTTAACAATATTTTGCAAGGGATTGTCCGTAAATGATGTCATAAATGACAGGGTCTTTTTGTGATAACAAAAACTATAAAATGCATTTTAAAAAATAATTTCTGAAATTGAGAGGTTACTAGAATTCACCCACCCAGATGGGGCATCATTTATGAACGATCCCTTGTGGTAACTGAATACTCGACTATATAATGTGACTGCAATTTAATGTGCATGTTTGTGGATTAAAGTTTGGGTGGCTGAGCTGGGACGTTGGAATGTGCGGAAGATCGTGGAGGAGGGCGGAGAGACGCTGCTCACTTTTGACAAATACATGCGACAGGCCTTCTACCGCGCACTCAAGAGTCTTCCCCGAAAGTACGTATAGCTACTTCAATTCAATAATTCAACACCTTTTGCTTTATTAGTTACATCGTAAAGAAAGAATCAAAATTACCCATCTCCGGTTTTAGCTATAAACAAAATGTACTATCTGGACGTTCTGTTTTTAATATTATTTCGAAACCATGAAAATTTCATATTTTTCAGTTGTTAAATATGTGTAACTAGCAATATTTGCAATTTTCGAAAACATGTACATAAACAGCACTATTTGCAGTTTTCGAAATCGTGTGAATAGCAATATTTGCAGTTTTCAAAATTGCGTAAATAGCAATATATTTGCAGTTTTCGAAAACACGTAATTAGCAATATTTGCAGTTTTCAAAATCGCGTAAATAGCAATATTTGGAGTTTTCGAAATCGGGTAAATAGCAATATTTGCAGTTTTCAAAATCGCGTAAATAGCAATATTTGCAGTTTTCAAAATCGCGTAAATAGCAGTATTTGACACTTTTGAAAAGATATAGACATAAAACGTTTTGAACTTTTTAAATACGTGTCAATGGAACATTTTATATACTCGAAAAATCAAAAACTCGTAACTTACATTTGACTCGTCTATCTCATGTGGTGTTTTTTGAGATATAGCTTATTTTAATTGTGGCTTAACCTAGTGATGGGTGGTTTTGATTCTTCACTATATGGTTCAATATTCCAAGTGAATGTCTTGGAATTAAATTGCTTTTAACTAATTGTGCACCTGTAAATTGTTCAGACAGTCTCCAGATGACGACGAGCCGGAGTTGGTCTTCATCGGGGATTTCGATGGACTTGCCTTGACTCAAATGGCCCACGTCCAGAGTGAGAATTTACCACAATTTAAATTTCCAATCGAAAAATCCAATTTAAAAATTTATTTCATAATATTTTAACGCTATTTTTTGTTGTAGCCTTGGCCTACGTTCTGCGTCTAGGGAAGGACATTGAGCCGATCTTGAGCAAACACACGTTTGCTGGATACATCGTTAACGGTGAGTTACTGCAAATTCTATAAATTCTGCAGTTCACGTATTAAATCCTTCATTTCTTTGTCATTACTAAATTAGAACGTCGGTTATATTTTTGAATGTTGATCGACAGCAAATTTCGTAACTGAAAGACTCGTGAGTCTCATCCGCCCAATTTTGGGAGTTTCTTTCGAGAAGATCGAAGTTTTCGGAGTGAACAGCGCCAAGTGGATCCCGCGTCTTCTGCGAGATCTTCCTAAAGATCAGATTCCAGTCTGGTACGGAGGATCCAAACAGTTCAAACCCGCTGCTGTCTACGGATAACTTCAAATGCAACCAAGTTACTCGTCATTTCGGTTTTGTAAATTGTTGTAAAGTAATGCTCCTAATTTATTCTTCGAAGATTGTACAGTGTTTGATTTATGAATCAGCTAAACATTTAGTCGCTCCAACTTTTGAATAATAAACTGATCACTGATCCATTTTCATTTTACACTGTCGAATTCCGTAACTTTTTTCAATCTTTACAGTCAACAGTTTATTTGCATCTTCCTAAAGGTGCGAAATGTTTTATTTCCATCTTTTAGAAAAGTGCAAAATGATGTATTTGCATATTTTTGGAAAGTGCAAATTGTTTTATTTCCATCTTTTAGAAAAGTGCAAAATGTGCTATTTGCATATTTTTGAAAAGTGCAAATTGTTTTATTTCCATCTTTTAGAAAAGTGCAAAATGTGCTATTTGCATATTTTTGGAAAGTGCAAATTGTTTTATTTCCATCTTTTAGAAAAGTGCAAAATGTGCCGATTGCATATTTTGGAAAAGTGCAAAATGTTGTATTTACGTGTTTTTGAAAAAGTGCAAAATGTGCCGATTGCATATTTTGGAAAAGTGCAAAATGTTGTATTTACGTGTTTTGAAAAAGTGCAAAATGTTGTATTTACGTGTTTTTGAAAAAGTGCAAAATGTTCCATTTGCATATTTTGGAAAAGTGCAAAATGTTTGGTTTACAGGTTTTAGAAAAGTGCAAAATGTGCCATTTGCAGATTTTCGAAAACTCGAAAATAATTATATTACTTAAATAAATGTACAAAAAGCCGTACATGTTTCATGCACATGTTTTTGAAGTGTAAAATGTTTTAACTACCACATGCTTTTATGGTGAAGAAGCTTTAATTGTTTTGTAGATAGTGCAATTTGTATTTACCGTATTTCCTGTAATAGTAGGCGGGTCTCTAATAATGCGCGGGTCTCTAATAGTACGCGGGGGGTAGCCGCCTCAGTTTGGATAGTACGCGGGTCTATTTAACACACTATTAAATGCCAGTGCGCGGGTCTCTATTAATACGCGGGTCTCTAATTATACGCGGGGGGTCGAGGCTCGAGTTTGGATAGTACGCGGGGCGTACTATCAGAGGAAATACGGTAGCTATGCATGGATATGGGACATTAAATGATTCTTCACCGACGATATGTAATCCTATTACCGGATGCCTAGTAACTTGAAGCGTCAGTTTTGAGATTCGGAAGGTCGCCCCATTTGTTTAATTATGTCAATTATCGCAGCACTCCACGATCTTGAGTAATGAGCGCCTCAGAGTCTAATGATGCAAAGAAAAGAAAGGTCAAGAAAAACAGGTTCGATCCACGCTCGTCACAATGCATCTCGTCTGACGCACAGCACATCTCTGTACCAGGAAAACCAATATGTATCTACGTGTTCTGTCAAGTTTAAAAACTACTTTGCAAAATAATCCACCAACTTCCCGTTTGGTTTTTACACAGCCCCACATCTCCAGCTTCCGTCTTGCTCACTTCCTCCAATTTCTTTGATTGTATTTCAGTTCGCTCCTGTCTTCAATTCGCAACACACACAAAACTCACATCTCTACATTACTCAAAATTCTTCATATTTTGCAAAATTTGAAAAGCAGAGGTCCTTTCTTTCAATTTTTGACCAGTTTATAAAATTACGCGACATGAGGCTCCCCTATTTCTGTCCAAGCGTAGTCAGTGGTTTTTTACTCGTCCAAATAATTTTACCGTTCTTGGCCACGTCCACTTCAGCTGTTGACGAGGCCGGAACGGAAACCGGAACTGGAATCGGAACTGGAATCGGAACGGAACTCGGAAAAATTGTGAGTGAAAGTTTGAGAGCAAGGGCCATAGATGGCGGTGGAGCGGGAAATGAAACTGGTAAATCAAATTCCGTAATTCAGTCAGAGAAGCCGCACTTGTTTCGGAATCTCGAGTCTCTCCAAATTCTACTTAACTCATCCACCGAGGTACGTAAACAATAATTAAATTACATAAAATGTAATGCGGAAAAGGTTAATTAGCAGTTGCTTAAAAGTGGACAGTGTTCTATTTGCATGTTTTTTTGTAAGTGTAAAATATTCTATTTACATGTTCTACTAGGATGAAGAACCAAAATGACCCATGTCCATGTGTAGCTAAAAACAATACCCACCATCTATAAAAATATTGAAACATGTCTTGAAAACATTAAAATAAAACATTTTGGATTTCTTAAAATATTCAAATGGAACATTTTGAACTTTTCAAAAAACATGTAATTTAAACAAATTTTTCAAAAACTTGTGAATACAACATTTTGCAGTTTTTCAAAAACATGTACATAGAACATTTCACACTTTTCAAAAACACGTAAATAGAACATTTAACTTTTTTAAAAAACACGTAAATAGAACATTTAACACTTTTAAAAAACACGTAAATAGAACATTTAACACTTTTAAAAAACACGTAAATAGAACATTTTACACTTTTAAAAAACACGTAAATAGAACGATTTGCACGTTTCAAAAACTCTTTATTAACCTTTTTTACTGATGTTTCTCATTTTGTTTGTATGACATAGCTCATTTTAATTCTAACTTAAATTGGATATGGGTCATTTTGGTTCTTCACAGACGATATTTTGTTGATAGTGGATTTTGTTTTTAGCTAAAAAAGAAAATGCATGATTTTCAGCATTTGGTGCAGTATTTACTTAACCTGGACTAAGCTAATTGTGACGAATGCATTATTTAATTTTGGTTGCAGTACAAAACGATTGAGGAGTTGGTGGAGGACTTGGAGCATTGGCGAGCGCCGGAGAAAATGCGGAAGGATTACCCGTACTACCTCTCAGGGCACGACGACGACGGCCGGCCAAGTAATTAACTAATTATTGTGCAAAGTATTTAATCTCGTAGACAGTTAATTGTAGTAAGAGTTGGAGTTACGGGTGAGGTCCTTGTTTTTGTTGCAGTCTGGATCGGGGAGGTGGGGAAATGGAACGTGCGGAAAGCTGTGGAGGCGGGTGGCGAAACACTGAAAAACTTTGAAAAGTACTCGCGGCAGTGCCAATACCGAGCCATTCAGAGCCTTCTAAACAAGTACAATATTTTATTATTTACACAAAAAAATATTTTGATCCTTTATTCCCTTTTCTGATCTGGTTTTGATTATGTTAAGCCCAATGTAAAATGATATGTAACTATTTAACTAATTAATCAGAGCATCTCCGGATGACGACGAGCTGGAGGCTGTTGTGATTGCAGACTTTGACGAATTGTCCATCGCCCAACTTGCGCATCTTCCAAGTAAATAAAACTAATTCATTAGCTTCATTCGCAATCTAAATTGTTCTGCTCAAGGGTCGTCCACAAGTGACGTCACCGGTAGGGTACTTTGCTACGGATGGCATCCCGAGTTAAACACAGCCATTTGCGCAATCGTTAAGATAATGACGGAGGGGTAAAAGGCGATATTTGGATGACATCACTTATGGACGACCCCTTATAATAATATAATTGAACATTCAAGTTGTGCTAACAAGTTTTTGCTCTGTTTTCATGCACCTCTCAGCTTTAACATTTGGCTTGAAACTTCTTAAAGATTTTGAGCCTCTCATAAACAAACACACTGCAGCTGGGTTCTTCATCAACGGTAATTGAAACATCAGAGATTCTGGATAGGGGACATGCATCAATGACGTGTGAGTTTGGGGGAGAGAGGGAGGGGGAAACGACCTACGTAAACTTCGCATGACGTTACTTTGATGAAGGTCTTAGCTAGGAGAGAAGACGGAGGCAAAAGTTTGCCTTTTTCCTCAACGTCATAGATGCACGACCCCATATGAGCATGTATGCCCAGTCCAGTTGTGCAAGGCAGTAATTTTATGACACGCAGCGAAATAACTAGTAAAATTTGACATTTTGCAGCGAACTACGTGACGGAGAGACTGATCGAGATCTCGAGGCCGATTCTGGGAGCAGCTTTTGGGAAGATTGAGGTGTACGGGAACAACCGAGACAAGTGGATTCCGCGACTCCTTCGACGACTTCCCAAAAATCAGCTTCCGGTCTGGTACGGCGGCTACAAGGACTTCCAGCCCATCGCCGTCTACGGCTGATTTCCTCTTACACATCGCATAATTGTTAATTAACTTATTACCTCGTCTTCTTCTGGTGTATTTGATGCACACTCTGTAGAATGTAATGGAAAACTTAATAAAATCCTAATTTATCAACTTAACTGATCACCATTTAATATCTCAAATTCTTTGACTAGTGGAACGTAAGAGAATACCCGATTAATTCACATCGAGAAACACGTACCTAGGTAACTACATCGTTTTAGATAGGATCGGAATAGTTGTATGCACTTTCCTTAATTTATTGAAAGACAAGTCGCAATTTGAATTTTCTCACCATGGGAAGCGCTCCTACTTGCAATTTGGTCCTCTGCTCCATTGTCTGATTTATTGAGATTTAATAGCCCCCATTATGACGCTTCATCATCATGCAGTCCCAGACACGCAATTAATTGGGTGCAAAAACTGCAAAATTGTTAACCTTCAAACTTAATGTCAACTTTGGGAATCTCTGCTCCCTCCCAAATGAAGATCCGTCCATTTATCCGCATCCATATTCTCCCATCCGAATTTTTTAGTGATTCTCCAAGTCACCTCTGGTAAGCGCAAAAGTGTCACTTGCACAAGAAGAGTGATAAATTGAGAATGGTGACCGTGACTGTGTAAACAATAAAGAAATGAGGACTGAGGAGAACAGGTTCCAGGTTCGAGTTTCGAGTGGAAATGAATGGACCAAAAAAGTGGAAAACATTGTTGATTATTCCTCTCGCGTCCGTCCTCCTCATCTCTGACGCACATCCACGTCAATTGCTTAACTCGCGCCAATCGCAATCCCAAAAAATATTAATAATTATTGTGTTTATTACATAATGCATTGTTATTCTCGTGTGAAAAGGGCAAAACAACTTTTTAATAACTGGAAAAAATACCATTTATTATCAATTTCATTGAATGGCCACAGGACGAGGAGGTCGTTCCTATAAATATTGACTCTTGGTTTCCCATTTAAATCCGTCAGTCAGCTCTTTAGCACACTACCACCACGTCAGCCAAAGCACTGTGAACACACCTGATTCTACATTTACAAAATAATTCTTCAAAAATAGTTGTAGTATAAAATAGCAATTGCAATAATTTATTAAATAAATCATTCCACGATGAAGCACAACTTCTTTCAAAACGGAGTCAGTCTGAGCTTGAGCTACTTTCTGATTGTGCAACTCAGTTGGACGGGGATGTCAGGAGCGCCAAGTGACGACTGGGACGAAGACGGGGAGAATTTGGGGAACGGAACCGAAAACGGAATCTCGGAAGAAGTGATTCAGTCCAATTTACTCACACACTTCCGGCCCAGAACAACTCTTCCACTCAATATTAATTTGGAATCACTCAGAATTTTGCTGAATTCTTCACATCAAGTTAGTTACACTTTCAAATTTTCCCGCAAAATTCATCCCCCTTTTCTTTTATCCTTGTTTCATATTACACAGTTGAGCCGGTTAATTTAAATCCACAAAATTTTTCCAGTACACGACACTTGAGGAAATGGTAGACGACTTGGAAAATTGGAGAGCACCTGCCGAGATGCGTACCAAATATCCCTACTATCTTGCTGGCCACGATGAAGACGGTCGACCGGGTAAGTTTTCACATTATAACGATCGAGGGGTCGTCCATAATAATGTCATCCGTAGGTTGGGTGCCTAGTAGTATTGATGACATGACATATCATCTGTCAAGAACCAAAATGACCCATGTTCATTTTTAGCTAAAAACAATATCCATTATCTACACAAATATTGTAATGTCTTAAATGCATTTACATAAATGAAAAAACAAAAACATTTTCAAAAACGTGTAATTCAAACATTTTGCAGTTTTTCAAAAACGCGTACCTAAATAGAACCATTTTGCAGTTTTTCAAAAACTTGTAAATACAACATTTTGCAGTTTTCAAAAACGTGTAATTCAAACATTTTGCAGTTTTTCAAAAACTTGTAAATACAACATTTTGCAGTTTTTTAAAAAAGTGTAAATACAACATTTTGCATTTTTTCAAAATCGTGTGCATAAAACATTTTGCAGTTTTTTAAAAACTTGTAAATACAACATTTTGGATTTTTTTTAAACGTGTAAATACAACATTTTGCAGCTTTCAAAACCATCTAAGTGGAATATTTGACACTTTTCAAAAACTCTTAATCTCTTTTTGAAATGGATTTCTCAATTTATTTGTAGGATGTAGCTCATTTTGATTCTAGCTTAAATTGTCATTTTGGTTCTTCACAGACTTCACAGACTAAAGATGGTCGTTTACGCAGCGTTAAACTCATGACATGCGGGTGAGGTGGGTGGGTGCTAAAAAAGAGTCTTAAGTTGTGTGACATCATTCATAGACCATTCCTAGTACCACAATAATGGAATTTAACAGTAAATACAAGACAGTGAATTTGTGAGAAAATGTTGTGGTTGATGTGGTTTCAGTGTGGATCGGGGAGCTGGGGCGCTGGGACGTGCGACGACTTGTGGAGGACAGCCTGAAGGGCGGAGACGCGGCTGCAAACTTTGACAAGTACATGCGACAGGTGTATTACCGAGCCATCAAGAGTCTTCAAAACAAGTGCGTTTCCAACTTAACTAGCACTCTACTTGGTCAATTAGTGCATTAACAATACGGCCTTATTTTATAGTGTATGACAATAATTGATCTGTATTACAAAATATATTTAGAGATTCTCCAGATGACCCAGAACCGGATCTTGTTTTCATTTTCGACTTTGACGAACTCCCTTTGAGCCAAGTAGTTCACGTTCCAAGTAAGAGATACACACAACAATTAATTACCATTTAACTACTTTCACACCAATTAATTAATTGTGAACAAAATCCTACAAATACTCGCATAACTTTAAATGCCCTAAGCAGGTTAGCGTTTTAATTCTAGCCTAAATAAGTCATACGCGGTTTTGATCCTTCACTCACGTTTACTAATTTGAACTTTTGTTTTAATTACAGCGCTGACATTTGGAATGAAACTTCTTCGTGATTTTGCACCGCTCCTCAAGAAACATACAGGCGCTGGATTCATCGTTAACGGTAAGACCCGAATAAACTATGATCAAATGCGAGACTCGGACTGACAATGGGAATTTGCCAAAATGAGGGGCGTGAATTTGATAACGGAATTTGTATTCAACAGCCAACTACGTGACGGAGAGGCTCTTAGCATTGATCCGGCCAATTTTGGGAAGTGTGTTCGAGAAGATCGAAGTGTTCGGGAACAACAAGTCCAGGTGGATCCCACATTTACTTCGCCACATCCCCAAAGATCAACTTCCGCACTGGTACGGAGGAACCAAAGATTTTACGCCTCTTGCTGTCTACGGTTAATGTGAGGCTTATCCTTCAACTCCCACCTCCCCGCTGCATCGCCAACCACGTCCTGGGGGGATGATCCCCGCAGAACGGAAATAAATTAGTTACGTCGTCACTTAGGTTAGGTCAACCAATTTACCACTACGCAACTATGTACCTATTTATGATTCTCATGTGTGTAACAGGTGCAGCGTAATGTTGCTTCGCCATTGTGTACGCCAAACTGGTTAAACTACAAATTTACATAAAGTCGCAACTGCAAAATGTAATAAAATTACTACCAACACATTACAAGCTGCGTTATTTTTAATTCCATCCAGGAATCCAGCTCATCCTCATGTGAGCTGTCTTATCGGTAGTGTTAGTGTTGAGGCGATAACACGTTACTTTATTGGTTCATTACTACTCTCACCAATGAATTCCATTATCAAATGGTACCTGTGCAAATAACTCGTTTTGTTTTACAAAGCACCATTCAGTCATGTCTCGCACTTTGAGTCAATTTTGAACGGGTGACGCTCAAATTTGAACGCCCAGAACTTTTGAAAAACGATCAGCTGTGATTGTGAGAGAGTTGTAGTTGAACAGTCAGTAACCTCAACCACTCACAAGGGAAGGGTATCACATATGTAACCCGTCCATTTCAAAAAGTTATATCTACAAAAATCAGGCTACTTTTGAATAGAAGGGATCCAAAGTAACTCCAGTGCATTTTGCGTTGTTCGGTCACAATAGCCCGCCAAAGTTTTAAAAAATTCAAATTTTAATATTTTGCCGCCCTGTAACTTCTACAGTTGTCACAAAAAATTGTTCTATAAAAATAGGCCTCAGAAACAGTGTTTTGTCCAAATTTTTTTGAAAAAATAAATTTTTTTGAATTTTGCAAAATCCTGTAGTAACTTTATAGAAAAGAGTTTCAACTTAAGAACACATCAAATTTCACCAAAATCGGATGACAACTATACAAGTTACAGGGTGGCAAAATATTAAAATTTGAATTTTTTTAAAACTTTGGCGGGCTATTGTGACGGAACAACGCAAAATGCACTCAAGTTACTTTGGATCCCCACTATTTAAGTAAAAGTAGCCTGATTTTTGTGGATATAACTATTTTTGAAATGGATGGGTTACATGTGAAACCATTCCCTTGTCAGTGTCCATTTTCTCATTGTTTCTATAGTCATTCTGGTCACTCCCCTTTTGCCTTTTGTAGTTCAAAACGCGTACGAAAATCAAAATCTGTGGGCTTATCAGGAGGAATGAATGGAAATTCAATTAAAGTGGACACAACCTGTGGCCTGCACTGCACAACGTTAACATGTTACACATCTTAAGGTAACTATTTCGCGGAAATTGGGAGAAGGAAGCAACACAAAATAAATAATTTTCGACGTTTTTGCATTAAATAACTTGATCCGCTCACACTTTCCTCCTTTTAATCTCCAGCTACATCGTCAATAATTATTATAGTTGCAATGTAAAGTATAAAAATCCTTGGAAACCTAAAAAAATAGGCCTGTTCGTGAATTTACTGGGATACTAATTAAATGAATTAAAATAGTTGAAGTTCCATCCTTCTCCATCACTTCACACGCCATAAACTGAGATAACAAAGTCGATTTTTATTTTGTCTACTTGTGGAATAAGACAGAGGTGATTCTGCTGCCAACGCAGACCTGAACCTGGACCACTTTTTTTACGACTTCATTTCGTCCTCTCTGATTGACAGCTAAATTGTGTACCATGATCCACAAAAATAAAAATGCATCTTAATCTCCATAAACATTCTCGTCTATTTTCCACATTTTTTATTTCGATCGCCACCGGGGCCAAAGGCAGAGACAGGACAGGTACAGTGTAATTAAGGGAAACTGGTTCCTGGTTCGGGTTTTATTATGCTACTCAAAACCACTATGCATGCCCAAATGGCAATTTCCAAGAATCAATGAGAAGGATACACGATAGGCGATATCGATTTGCGGAAAAAGTGTCTTGTAAATACAGAGACAAAAAATACTGAAGTGAATGTCGCAACGTATCCCCTCGAAAACCTGGATACATATTTGGAATCACTTCTTTCCTCAAGATTAGCTTTGCCATCAGTTTTCGTTTTGATCCAGTCACCAGCGGTTGTATCCTCAATTCCCATTCAAACATCCATTTTCCATTTGAGTAATTTGCTCAAATTATTAAGATGAAGACCCACGCCGCGCCTCGAATTCTTTTGAGCCTCCTTCTGGTCCTTCAAATTTCAAGAATTGCATCTGCAGACGCTGACGAGACTGCAACGACTGGAGCAGAACGGGAAACGGGGACCGAAACGGAAGCTGAGACCGAAAGGGCCAAAAGTTCCCGATATGTTGACGACATCCAGATTGAAGACGTGTCAAATTCGTTAATTCCACAAGACATGGAGGACCCAGTGATCCACAATCACCACATCTTCGAATTGATATTCAACAGTTCCAAGCACGTGAGTCTATCAGCACTCTGCGCCATCCTCAACAAATAGATTATTTAAATACTAATTAGTCAGCTGCATTATTGATTAATTGTGATTTTTGTAATTGTGATGGATTCCAGTTTAAGACAGATTACAGTTCGGTGAAGGAAATGATGGCGGACTTGGACACGTGGGTGGCTCCAGAGGAAATGCGCAAGAAATACCCGTACTATTTTGCGGGGCGAGATGACGAAGGACGCTCCAGTAAGAATTATTTAATTAGGCAATTAATTTTGGAATATTCGGAAATAAAATGAAAATGGTAATTGACGGCCATTTGTCACTTTGTCTCACAATGCAGTTTTCGTGGCTGAGATTGGACGATGGGACCTGCGTGACTCTGTTGAGGCAGGCGGAGAGACGCTCAAAATGTTCGACAAATACACGCGGCAATTAGCCTACAATGCCGCCAAAACCTTTCTCACGAGGTCAGAACAATTTCAGTATAAAAACAGTTGCTTGATTTAATTCCATGAACTTGAGTTACACATTCTTTTTTGTCGGACTTTTCAGAGAATCTGGAGAAGACGTGGAGCGTGATTTGATTTTCATTGCGGACT
This sequence comes from Dicyrtomina minuta, assembly GCA_949802685.1. NCBI lineage: Eukaryota > Metazoa > Arthropoda > Collembola > Symphypleona > Dicyrtomidae > Dicyrtomina > Dicyrtomina minuta. The sequence goes on from CATKUY010000299.1 coordinate 16,346, forward strand.
TTGATCAACTCTCCATCCGTCAAGTTGGTCACCTCCCGAGTAAGAAACCCGGCTGACTAGTTAGGGATCGTCCATAAATGATGTCGTTGGTAGGGGGACTGGGTTCATTCGGGTATTGATGGCATTTTAAAGCTTGTGTTAAATTGATGACATGCGGGTGCGGTGCGTGGGTGCTAAACTTGGTACAATTTGAGTGACATCATTTATGGACCATCCCTCACTAAAAATACGTAGAAATAAAAACCTTGTTACGCTAATAATTGACTTGAGTTTCTACCTTGTTGATTCACAATGAAGATGATGTGTCATGATGTGTGTTCATTGTTGAATTCCAAAGCGGTCGCCTTTTTCCTGCAGCTGATGAAAAGCTTTGAACCTTTTCTACTGAGAGTGACTCACGCAGGATACGTCGTTCACAGTAAGCGCGGGAGATATTTAAATAATTACCAGTGGATATTTAAAAATTGAGCTAATTACAAACTATTGGAACTTACAGCCAACTACTTGGCGCAAAGAATCATAGAGTTGCTGCGCCCAATCCTTGGAGCCTTATTCGAGAGGTTAGACGTTTGGGGAGCGAACAGCGCCAAGTGGATCCCACTTCTTCTGCGGCGCCTTCCCAAAGATCAGCTTCCCAGTTGGTACGGCGGAGCCAAGGATTTCAAGCCACTCGCAGTCTACGGATAATTTACAAAAATAGAATAATTAATTATAATGTTCTCACTCTTGAATGCATCGTATTGTAGATAATTAGTTGAATCTTCCGTATCAGATCAGTTTGTTACAGGTTGATAACTTATACAGATTTTATGGAGACCCTCTGCTGTCGTAGCTTTTTCGCTAGTGCTTTGCCTTGAGAGCTGAAAACAAGATTTAAATTATGGCTCCTCAAGAATTCAAGGAGCTCTCATACCAAAAACAAATCCTTTTCCTCTACCCGTTTTTTTAAATATGCAGTTTGACTGGTGAAAACAATTTGAGTATGCTGCAACTGAAGAAGTTGAAGAGCGTCGTCTGGGACGGGTGAATGTATTTTCCTGAGAGTAGAAAAAACAGAAATTGTAAATTAAATACGTATCTTGAATAAGAAAAGGAAACAGAACTTAGCCTATCCTAACGTTATTACAACTGCAAGAGTCCAACGTAGGCAATTTTTGTAAAAATCAAGGATGAAATAAGTGATGAATAAAAACAGGTTTAAAAGGAAGAGTTTCCCAGGAAAACAAGTCCAGTCCATTTTTTCAGAAATTGATATTATTGGTGTTTAATATCGACTAACTAGCTACATATCATTTACACCCTGCATTATTAGAGATCAAAGGTCACTGGGACCATTTAAAATATTTCTCCCTGAATTCGCTGTTAGTAATTTCCTTGTTCATGTCTGGCATACAAGCGGGGTGCGTTGCTGTAATAAAGTAACAAAAATAGTATTTGCTTACTAAACTTTTAGTGCGGAAAAGGTGGAAATGGAAAGAGGAAACTCGAAACGATATCGTCGTCGTGTAATTACTTGGATAACAATTTATGAGCACGCGGATTAAGATACGAAGGGAACAAAATGCAAATTATATTTAACACGTCCACGGATCTAATTTTAATTTTGCTTCCCTCCCGCCTTCTAATCTCCTCCTAATTACGTCCAGTTCCTTCCAAGTCCAAATCCATTACAACTCTGTTCATAGATTCGTAAGGCTAACAGTTAAGTTACTTAAAACGTTTGGCATGGTTAAACTCTGCCCCATTACCTCACACGAAAGGAACAAAGATTCATACATGACACGTTACCAACATGTATTACTATTTTACTCGTATTATCTTTATAGCTATCGAACGGGAGTCGTTTACACTGTGAACCTCCACCATTTTGACGACGTAACTACCTTTTTTTATTACGTATTAGAACGTTGCCTGTATTATAATCTATTATATAAAACACAAAGGTGCAACGTGAATCTTATCGTTAGTTGGTGTTCGTCAAAAACTAAACTGCGTCGCAATTTTTTAAAGTTAATATACAATGCATAAACTTGGATGCTGATCAGTGCTGTGGATTGCGGATTGTATTTTTCATTTGACCCCTAAATTGGAGGAAATTTGACCAAGGTCAGGTTGAAAATCTTTGACCTTATAGACTCGCAATGTTCCCAATTCTTAAAAAATGTAATGTGTGAAGTGATTGGTCTTTATATAGGAGCACGAGGATCTTTATCAAGTTCTTTCAAAGCATGGGCTAGTTCTTTTCGTATTCCTTCGACAGTTGTGGACGATATTTTAATGTTTGCTCTCAGAGGATCAATTAGGATTTATAATCATCATTTATATACTTAAAATGCATTCTTGTTTTTCGTAAAATGTTTTAATTATAGTTAAGAAAGTATTGTATTGTATACTGAGCTGTATGGCTATTGCAATTGTGCAACAGTGACTTAATAAAGTTTTTCTCTCTCTCTACTTAATTTAAAGCTAATTTTTGCTGTATGATGTTTTTACCAAAACTTCGAAAATTGATCCCTAAAATGGGAGAACGAAGGTCAAAGGTAAAACATGAAGCATACCGTATATACCGTATAAGTATATAGTAGCTTACCCATTTTTAAAGTTAAAAATATATGGTACTTAAATGTATACTGACCATTGTTGAAGTCAGCAGTTAACGAAAATGTTGTAGCCACTAAATCAAGGGAAAGGGGTGCTAAAAGTAGGAGCCGGTTTGTAAAGCGACTGGCCTTATTACTAGTTCAAAATAATTCAAATGTTAAAGTATGCTAAAATACATATTATGAAACTCGATGCAGAGTTGATAACGACCAAAACGTGCTACATTTTCCCACACTATTTTATAACCAGCAGAGCCCGTGCCAAAGTATACAGCGTAAAAGTAAGGAACTCACTCATATAACTATCTAATTACGGAATAATTAACCGTATTTTATTATTCCTACCTGCTACACAACAACTACTAATTGGATCCCAACTAATTACGCTACACATCAAGCGCAGCCATAGGATCAAGTTGAATTTAAATTACATACAAAATTCAGGACTGTTTCTTAACTTTAACTCCGGGACAAATTAGAGAGCAAGTCCATTTAAGTTCAAGCACAAGTCTCGCATCCCTGTTTCAAACCAGTCTCTTGTCATCAGCGGCTTCGTCAAGTTCCATTGCACGGCGTAGAATATCCCAGTTTTTGTAGGTTTACAAAAAATCATTGAAATGAAGTCCCCCTCGGTGCCTCAGAGTCTTTTGAGCATCTTCCTCATCCTCCAAATCTCAGTAATATCCCCCTCAAAAGATGGCGAGACGACGACTGTCCCAGAAACGGAAGGGGAAATAGAGACGGAAACGGAAAAGTTCACAAGTCCTGCGCTTGGAAGAAGCGATGACGAGGTGTCAAATTCGCTAATTCCGTCAAAACTGGACGGCCAAGTGATCCACAATGAACATCTCTACCAACTCATACTCAGCAGTTCCAAGCAAGTGCGTCTCTCGGTCTTTTGTACCATCCACTTTCAATAAAATATCTCGATATCTAATTATTCATAAAGCACATTGCATTTTTGATTTATTGGGACGCAGTTGGAGGCGGAGTTGGGTTCAGTGAGAGAAATGGTTGAGAACCTGGACACGTGGAAGGCGCCTCCCGAGATCCTCAAGAAATACCCCTACTATTTTTCCGGGCGAGATGACGAAGGACGCTCAAGTAACAATCAATTAATTACCAAATATTAAATTGAAAAATATTCCCAAATCAAAGTTAGTTTGTAATCGAGGACCATTTCCGTTTGTAACAATACAGTTTTTGTGGCTGAGTTGGGAAAATGGGATGTGCGTGGAGCTGTTGAAGAAGGCGGAGAGATGCTCAAGGCCTTCCACAAATACACCCGACAAATCGCCTACAACGTCGTCAAAAGTTTTCCTAAACGGTGCGCAGCATCCAGAGAAAACTAAATCAAAGGCAGCAGCTGTTAAATCTGATTTTTTGCATCGACAATTAATTAAATTCGTTTTCGTCCTTACAGAGAATCTGGAGAAGATGAGGAGCGAGATTTCATTTTTATTGCAGACTTCGACCAACTTTCACTTCGTCAAGTTGGTCACGTCCCGAGTAAGAACATTATTTCCCACTTCTTACTACTAACCTATCTGTTAAATAGAAACACATGCATATTGTTGCGTCCCAGGGGTCGTCCGTAAATGACGTCCTTGGTACAGTCAGTAGGTCACAAAAAAATTGTCAAATGAGTGAAATCATTTATGGACCATCTCTGATATAATTCCATTTATTTTATTTGAATTGCAAAGCACTGACTGCAACCCTGCAACTGGTGAAGGACCTGGAGCCTTTACTACTCACAAGGGAATGACGCGACATGACCGACCCAGAATTTGGAAAGACCTATTTCAAAAAATCAGGCTACTTTTAAATAGTATAGATCCAAAGTAACTCGAGTGCATTTTGCGTCGTTCGCCTAGAACAGCGCGGCGAAGTTTAAAAAAATTCAAATTTTAAAACTTTGCCGCCCTGCAGTTTCTACAGTTATCAACCGATTTTGATGAAATTTGGTTTTTTCTTATTCTAAGGCTGTTATCTAAAAAGTAATTTCAGGATTTTCGAAAATTCGAAAATTTTAATTTTTTTTGAAAAAAATCTAGGAAACCCATATTTTTGAGGCCCGGTTTTTTAACCAATTTTTCAAAAAAAATTAAAATTTTCGAATTTTCGAAAATCCTGAAATTACTTTTTAGATAACAGCCTTAGAATAAGAAAAAACCAAATTTCATCAAAATCGGTTGATAATTGTAGAAACTGCAGGGTGGCAAAGTTTTAAAATTTGAATTTTTTTAAACTTTGCCGCGCTGTTCTAGGCAAACGACGCAAAATGCACTCGAGTTACTTTGGATCTATGCTATTTAAAAGTAGCCTGATTTTTTGAAATAGGTCTTTCCAAATTCTGGGTCGGTCATGTCGCGTCATTCCCTTGTCAGAGTGACTTACGAGGGATACTTCATTAATGGTACGACGATTTAGTTTTCTATTCAAAAACTTGTTCTATTTAAATAATTTCATAATTGACTGGATAAAAAGACAAAATTGTTTTGAATTTGAAGCAAACTACGTGACTCACCGGTTTATTGAGTTAATACGCCCGATCCTGGGGGCGGTATTTGAAAGGGTGGAGGTTTTTGGAACGAACAGCGTCAAATGGATCCCGCATCTTCGGCGACGTCTTCCACAAGATCAGCTTCCCAGTTGGTACGGAGGAGTCAAGGACTTTAAGCCAATTGCTATCTACGGATGATCTCCAAAAGAGAATTTTTACTGACCTTCTACTGTTAGATAATTAACCATATTTATTGATACGAATTTGTTACTGCAGATTCTAATTTATTGCTTGACTGAATTGTATGAATTGCAAAATAGATAAACGACTTGTGAGTATAGTGAGGGGGAAGCGTTGAAGTTGTAACTATGCCGTTGTCTCTTTTATTTTTAGTAGCATAACCGCGGGTGTGCAAAACTTCCTCCTTGCTACACTACCACCTAACATAACTATAGACTAAAACACATTATGTAATACATTTAAATTAAAGGCTTTCACGTTAACTTCATTTTCAATTTGGTCCCAAGAACTCAATAGTACTCCACATTTAATAATTTAATTGTTAAGAGGAAAGTGCGATAATAATTATTAAGGAAAATTAAAGCGAGTCTCGAATTATGCTTCTGCTTGGCCTTCCTCAATAAGTTTTGACAGACGAACTCCGATAATGAAGCCAAATGAAATAAAGTAAAATGCAAGTGATGTGGCTGTCACGCACGTCCGTCCGAATTAACCCACATTACTCGACCAGCACCTTGGAAATTGAATTAATTACGATTTAAACTGCTGTAGATTTGAACCACTTTACAAATATTTTCTCACACCTTCCCCTTCACCTCAACGCTAATAAAGTCGAACGGAGCGAAGGTCAGTCGAGCTTTGGGTGAAAAATATGTAATAAGGGATCGTCCATACATAAAGTCGCGTGCAGGGTCAATGGGTCTACTTACTATAGTTAGATATTAATGACATCCCATGTTCAACATAGCCATTTGCGCAAAAGTTTTTTAAGCTGATGACAGGGGTGGGGGTGAGAGGGTCTTAGAAATGGGAGTATTTAAATTACAACATTTGTGGGCGACCCCTGAGGAAACTCTCAATTGTCTTCCACTCCAACACGTGCCATGTGACATGCACATCTAATTAACGCTCAATTTCTTGAAGCCTTGTACTTGGAATTTTATATTTTTCAGCCAATGCTGCCCCTTAAAACTTAATATGGTGAAAACACGAAAGACTAAAATCCGGCTTAACTCTTTCAGTTCAGCTAAAATGGTGATACACAAATTCGACACTTTGATTTTATTTTAAATCACACTTTCGTAGTTCAACTTGCCACTTTGCAGTTTACTTGCTTCCCATTCTTGCTCTCGGTCACACTGCCGTCGCAGTTTTACGGCCACTAATCCAACAAGTGTATCTACCTGATTAACTGAGTAGGTGTAAAGTTGGTAAATTAAGTAGTAAATCAACAACCCGGCTCACATTACATACCTACATCGCCAGGGATAGTTTTGGTTTGTGCAATTAATATAGCGTCATTTATTTAAAATGGTGAATTTCAAGTGGCACCATTTTCCCATATTTTGTTTCGCATCATTCCTCACTATTCCACCATCCACTGGGACATCCATTGAATCAGAGCCCAGTTCCATCCCTTACGCTTCAGCTTCGTTAACTGAAACTACAACTTTCGCATCCGTGGAACCGGAACCAAAGGGAGATACCGGAACCGAAACGGAAACCACGGAGCATCCTCCGTTTAGTACTGAGACTACTGAAAGTTCAACAGTAGTTCTAAAAGGGAAGCCACGCTCCATCAAAATCAGCATTTCGGAAAATGTAAGAAATTAAATGAACTCCCATTAATCCTTCAGAAACTTCGACTTGGGGGTCGTCCACAAATTACGTTATCTGCAAGTCGGCCCATGAGTCTAGTTGGCTTTCTGTGACACCCCTTGCTAAAATTGTCATTTACGTAATGCTCAAGCTGGTGTCGGGGTTACTATTGAGTTCCATGGCCTTGTTTCGATGACGTCATTTATGAACGACCCCTTAACGTCCTTTTAATTGCTAGCAAGCTCCTTAACTATAGATGCGAGATTGATATCGGAAATAAACACGCAACATAATTACATATGTTTAGTGGTGGGTTTAATTTATAGTTGTTGACCAAGCCTTTTACACGTTAATAATTTATAACTTTCCCTCAAGACAATTTCACAGACTGGGAAAGTCAGAGTCAAAGGCGCAGCGGCTGATGCGGAGAAGCTCCATTTAAATGAGTTGGAAACTGAGGCGAAGTTGGAAGCATGGAAACCACCGACTTCTTTCCTCCAAAAATATCCATACTACTTGTCCGGCTACGACTACGACAACCGGCCCAGTAAGTTTATTTTTTCCAATTCAAAAATGGTGTCAAAAGTAGGAGAGAATCACAGTAGCTGATTAAATAGACTACAATATTAGTTAGGGATCGTTCATAAATGACTTGGCGGGTAGGATTATCAATGGGCGTACTTGAATAATGATGACATCCCATGTTAGGATATTTTGATGATATTATTTATGGACGACCCCAAAAGTAAAACTTATAACAGAAAATTGTGTGTACTGTTTTATTAGTCTGGATCGTGGAGGTGGGGAAATATGACATTCGAGAAGTGGTGGAGGAAGGCGGGGAAGTGTTGGAAGCATTCGACAAATACATTGAGCAGGCCCTGCACCACACCGTCCAAGCATTCACAGACAAACTCAGGTGCGTACTTTTTAATTAGCATTCAGAGAATGTTGAGTCATGTAAACCGCAGTGACTGTGATGTAAACTTGCTCTTTAATGTTTCCCACTGAACAGGTCGGGCTGGGAAGATTCCGTGAATGAGTCCGCTCTCATCTACGACTTTGACCAATTCAACATGATCCAACTCGCACACACGCAAAGTAACTCAATTACAAAAATTTAGATTTGTTCATATTTTAAAATTCCATGGATTCATTAATAAGATTTGTAACCTCTTGAACGGGAATATTTTGTACAGCGATACAGTACCTCCTGGGACTCGTTCGACGGCACAAAGACGTCATCTCCAAACACCTTCACATTTGTGTCGCAGTCAATGGTAATAATTGTTTTATAACGTCCAGTTAATTGGATCCCATACAAGTCATACAAAAGTGTACTAATAAAATGAAATTGCAGTGAATTACGTGGCGAAAGCGTTTCTGAACCTGGTGAAGCCCGTGGCGGGGAACCTGATGGACCGGGTGGAGGTGTACGGGACGAACCGGGCGCACTGGGTCCCTCACGTACTCCGACACTTCCCTCGAGATCAGATCCCAGAATGGTACGGCGGCTCAAAGGGCTACAAACCTGTTCGAGTCTACGGATAAAGAACGCGTTCAGGATTAGCATCCAGACAATTGACAACTTGCTACTATACTTACACTCTGATGTCCCGCATATTATTTATTTACATTTCTACAACCGCAATATAACTGCACATGACATGGAATTAGGAATGGTAGTTATTACTTTCAAAGGACAGAAATTGAATAAAATACAAACTCAAAAATAACAATTAAATAGCTCGCACTCAACATTGCCCATGCCATGAATGCAAGAAGAAAAATGAATAGGCATAAATTAATTCATGCAAACAATAAAGAGACAGCGCTCTGTTTTTCACAACAAAACATCAAAATACATAATTACATATAGAAGGAGTGCTAATTCTCAATGCCAAAGACAAATTATTCCGCTCAGCTAACAAATTGATTGGAGCTATCTTGCCAGGAAACGTATTTCATTTCAGTTTCCCACATTTGTTTCCATTTAGTAGACTTGCCAAACATTTATCTCTCTGAATAAAAAACAAGGAACTTCTTGGGGATGAGTTCTATACTTGTAAATCATATTCTCGTAATGAAGCTAATCGCCATGGAAAATGCCATAAATAAAAACAAATATGTTTGAGATGATCCGCACATAGTGAGTTGTTGTTGTAGTTGTAATATGACGAAAGAGTTGGGATTCTCAACTGTCTGCAAATTCCACATGGCGATGAGTGAAGCAGCAGAGAATTCATTCAAAAGTAAGGAGCAACTTTCAATTTTTTCCTATGCAAATTAAAGAGTGAGTTACATATTGTTAACTGCAGCCACTCGTGAGTTCTGCTCCCACCATCAACCATTAAACGAAGTAAACACTGCATTTTTATCTAATTACTTACAAGCTCCGTCAGACGCACATCCACATAATAACAGAGAATTACCAACCAGTTACTCCCTACTTATACAATTATATCAAAATTAAATAAAAATTACATGGAATCAAGCACGTACGTTGCATACCTCCACTTTTACTTACTTCCCGACGGGATGGTATTTCGCATTCTGCCCATTTACTTGTGAAGCATATTGCGAATTGTTAGGCAGACCTCATAAATAACTTCTTGAAATGTGGTCGATTTTCTGACCTACCCATGCTGAACATGTCACTTTTATGACCTACAAGCCTACCCAAATAATAACGTCATTTGTGTACGGCCCCTAATGCAAAAGAGTGCAGATTCAGTTGGAACAATACTTCACAACAAGTTGACTTTTTAGCTCAAGACAAAAATGAGAAACCAGAAGGATTTTTGAGAATGTGTTGTTTGGCTCCCATACTTGACTCGCTTCACTTTCGGTACCTTTAATTCACATTTCAACCATCTGCAAACTGGTTATTTTTTAACGCGGAATTTTTACTCATTTTCCAGCAACAACAAGTTCCCACTCCAGCCCCCTCCGCAATAAAAACAAAACAAACATGTCCATAATTAACTCCAGTCTTCAGTATGTTGACGCAGGTAATGAGGAAAAAAGATCTCATCGGCATCCCCAATTAATTTGCCAGTAGCTTCGTTGTTTAGTTTTGGTGTTGGATTTGGTGGATCTGGAGAAGCGACAATAAAGTGAATGTTCACCTTTAAAATCCCGTTGTCATCCTCCAGTTCTTGACGCTCTCTCCTTCGTCGCACTTGACTCCCAAGTCCGCTCCTAACTGTCGTCAATCCCGTTTTCTCGTCATACTGTCAGTTTGATACCAACGTACAGTTTGAAGTTATTAGCGAAACATCAGTTGAAGTAATTGTTGAAATCATCCAGTAATTATGAGGAGACACGGAATAACGTCTGTGGCACTCGTCCTCCTCTGTGTCGGCTTTCAAAGTGTGAGGCTCGAAGATGCATTGCCTACGACTACGACAGGAGATCAAGTTGGAAAGGAGGCGGAAAGTGATCTTGCAAACAGCGTCCTTCAAAGTGGAGAATCTTCACCCGTTTTAAATGGAGCTGAACCTGAGAACGTAAGCATTTGTTATTTAACACTTTTACTATACCAATCTTTAATTGCAATATATTCGTCGCATCCGATTTTAGTCAAATGTATGCAGGTAAATAGTTTAGATTTAATTAACCATATTGTGTTACGTGCATTCGTTAGAGTTTGGAAAATAAGAGGCCGGCAAATATGTCCGGAGAAGGAGATGCGTTAGACGCGTGGGAAGCGCCGTTTAATATTCCACAGGACTATGCTTACTATTTGTCTGGATTCGACGATGAAAACCGACCGAGTAATTAAGTTAAAATAATGCTAAAGTGAGTTGCAAAAGAACTGCATGCACTTTCCACACTTTTAACTAATGTTGGTTTGTGACTGTCTGACTGTAGTCTGGGTGTTCGAGTTGGGAAGATGGAATCTGAGAGCGATCATCGAGGCTGGAGGAGCCAAATTAGCTGCTTTTGACAAATACATGGAGCAGCTCGTCCATCGCCTCATTAAGAGCACGGAAACTCGGTAAGATCATTTCCGTTATTTGAATTAGCATTAGATTTTTAGCTACCATACTAAAAGCCTGTTTTTTGCTTCGATTCCAGATCAACACCAGATTTTCCTGTGACTGAAATCATGTTTTTAGTTGATTTCGATGAGCTCAAACTCGAGCAACTCGCACATGTTCCAAGTAAACCACATTTTATCATTTCAATCAAACGTTTTATTTCACTTTTTGGTTGGAGTGGAGGAAGGTCCGCAAAATCCCCCTCATATGCCGCTCATGAGCGCCCATTGCCACAAGTACAGCACACGAGCGGCATAGTAGGCACCGCTCATATGCCTCTCCTGCAAAGACAGCGTCAAAGCTCAGCACATCGTATAGACAGCAGTGAAGATGAAGACAATGATACGTGTATGTATTATGGCGTGCCATGCTCTTATGCTGTTTTTGCAGGAGCGGCATGGGAGTGGCATATGAGGAATGCACGACATGCCACTTATTGCCGCTCATGGGCGGTATTTACGCGGCAATGGGCGGGATTCTTGAGCGGTACATGAGCGGGACTGTGCGGACTCTCCTCTACTTATTCATGGTATGGTGATGAAAATGACATTAGTGACTAAAATGTATCTAACTCGAATTTTTGTTTTTTTACAGCGGTTTCGTACGTTTTAAAATTGTCGCGGGAATACACTGATCTACTAGTACTGCACTTGGGAGGCACTTTCATCGTCAATAGTGAGAGCTATATAATATTGATCACTTCTATTTGAATTAACTAATTTAATAGTTAATCATTGGAACTACAAGCTAATTAACAAATTAGCTAATTGATGGATAATATAATAGTACAAGGTAATTATTCTTGTTATCTTCCAGCAAACTTCGTGGCATCGAATCTGATAAATATTCTGCGACCAGTCTTCGGACCTTTGCTGGAGAGGGTTGAAGTGTACGGAAATAACAAGTCGAGTTGGTTGCCGAAAGTTCTGCGAAGACTGCCGAGAGATCAGCTCTCGGAATGGTACGGCGGCACCACCAACTTCAAGCCTGTCAAAGTCTACGGATAATTAGTAATTATGAAACAGCATGATTGAGTTAACATTTCCCTAACTCGACTGTCTTATTTGTCACTGTGTGAATGATGAGTGAACTGATTCAATACTTACATATATTGACCTAATGATACAATGCCTCTACTGTAATGTTAAATAATGATTTAATTGGGATTTCCAGATATTTATATTGTTAATTACATAATTATATGTACGGAAGTATTCCTTCATAGTTAAGTAAGCTGTACCCGCATTGATTTTCATGAAACTACGGCTAAAAGTAATTACCTCACTTACCAATGTAATTAAATGTAAAAGAAGGAAACAAACAAAAGGAAAATAAAGTCGCAATGCCATTTATTTGTTTACTTGTGTAAATCCTATTTACTGCTATGCAACATGTAATTAAACTGGAGGTGGAGGTGCTTTACATCTAATTATTTCACACAGGAGCAGTTATCAGTAATCAGTATCAGTCCAGTTTCTGGGCCTTTCGGGCTCGCGAAACTCGCTCAGTTTCTTTTTTTGAACTGTTTGTTGTTTGAACTCAGGTCACGGGGCTGAGTGAGACATACAAGTGAGAGTGAGTTCCGACTGACTTGTGAGTTCTACATAGATTGTTTGCAAATGGGATCGTTTACCAATGACGTCATCAAAAAATCCCACTTGTTTGATTTCCCTGTCATCAACTGAACCACTACGTAAATTTCAATCTTTAACATGGGATGATATGAGTAGCCAAGTAGACCCACTGACCCTACGGACTAGGCTATTTTTGGATTAGGCCAAAGTGAAACTGAACCTTCATTTAGTTAGTTGTGTGCTTCTGCTACATTGTATAGTGGGAGTTGGATGGGAGACGATGGCGATAAGATACAAAGGAAATAATTTGGATTTATTCTTGCTTCGTTCCGCAGTCTAATATCAAATATGCATTAGTAAGCACATGATTCATGCATAATTCGTTATCTAAGGAACCAAACAGGGAAACTGCTTTTACATCGGTGATCGGAGAATTACAGGTAAAGTATATGATAAGCAAATTAATTTTATTCTAATTATGTCGCCACGTATTTGTAGGTAGGAAGCAACTATTTACTTGAAACCAAGCTGGGGCCGTTCACATGATACGTCCAGAAAAGGAACAAGTGGGTTTGTTTCCATTTCACTAGCTTGCGTTCTGAAAATGAGAACGCTTTAAATAAATGGGTGTATTTAATTTAGACTTTTTTCTCCTACCGTAATATATGCACGATTTTCACTGAGATTGTTACAGACTGCTTTCACGCTCCTTCTTCGTCCTTCCTCATTTATTCACTAGTCAGCAAACTGTAAATTCAAAACCAAAAGCCTGACATATTAATTTCTAATAATTTTAAAATACAATTTAATTAGTTTGTCCTGTGGTGTGACTGTGAAGAAGGAGACAGTCAAAAGTCATAAAGTCGGATCTGTTTTCTTTGTTTTAATTTGTAAATTGCAAGTAAATAAAATAAATTAGTTACATGTAGTGTAGTGCAGTGCAGCAAGTCGGCATTTGATGATTTAACTATTTAAGCATTTGACATTTTGGGGGGTTATCAATCACCATCTCGTAGGCATTGGCGCATTGCTTACTGTTAGTTAGTTACCGGTAATGATAATCAGAGTTTTACAATATATCAAGGTGTAAGTAAGTAAAGTCAAAAGTAGTGACTACAACCAGGAACACAGTCAACAGTGGGATCAGAACTAATTTAATATGAAAACACCAGATAAAAAACTGTGTCCTGCCGATGACGAAGCCGACAGCACTTTTCAGGATTTGCATAAAGATTTCAGCCACAATATTCGGCTCGAATTCCAGAAGGAGAAAAATATGTTGGCAGAAGCCTTATTTTCTAATCACCTGGTTAGACATTTCCATTTTTTCAATTCTTATTACCGATAGTAGAGTAGTAGTGAGTTTGTCAACTAAAAATTATTTCATCTATTTCTACTTTGAACTTATTAATCAATTCGATTAGTTTATTTTTCATTCATTCCATTTGCATGATTTAGTTCCTAACTATCGACTAAACAAGAATTTAATTTATACGAAATTAATGACTATATCGATCTATACAACTTTAAATTGGTAAGATTACGTACGTAGTGGAGCATAGTTACTCATTTATTTATTTTCGACTTAATTGGTGTATACCTACTGGTTGTTTGCTAATCTGTTGTAATTCTGGATTCAATTTCAGGTGCTCCAGCGAATCCTGTTCTATCTCTCCTTCCAAGACTTGAAATGTTGTCGTGGAGTGAATCGGCAGCTGCAACTCGAAGCAACCAAGACTCTTCTCCAAAATTTCGTGACCCAGCAGATTGGTCTGCATTTCAGCTTCAACAGCTACATCGCAACACTCACAGCATCCACAAGCAACAAAAGAGACACCGTTCAAAATGTTCTGAATCTGACCAAGACGTCGCTCCTCTTCCCCTCCAACAACGTATCTGTCTGCATGAGGAGTGAAGAGGATGAGAACTACGTCCAGGATTTACTTTGGTCACACGGGGAGTACATCAAAGAGCTAGAGCTCTGTATTCATCACCCTTCAGGGGAAAAGTGCCCAAGCTCCCTCATCCTCCTCCACAATCTGCCTGAGCGGCTTCCGAATCTGGACAAACTTTGCATCGTCCGAATCCCTGAGCAGTGGATGACGATGGCGGCGGGAAACCCATCGCCTAAGCAAAAGCTGCTCAAACTCAGGAACCTCACCTACTCGTCGGATCTCCCGCAAAATATTGTGGACCTCCTATTCAGCATGGCCCCCAACCTCGACACCTTTTGTTTCGACACTACTGTCCCCGAAAATGTAACTGCGGTTCTGGCTCTCAACAAAATTCACCTTGTGAAGGAATTCGAATTCAGTTTCACTCCGAATCGGATGCGCGTCTACGAAGCACTAGTGAATGCATCGCCAAAGTTTGAAGTCATCTCTGGATTTTCCTACTGGAACTGGGAGCAGTGGGTCCCAGTGAGTGAGGACGACATCTCTCACATTATCTCAAAGATCCTCTACTCAAGTGCCACGACACTCAAACGAATTCTGAGGTGCCCTCCCATCGGTTTCCTCACTCGCTTCCCACCCCTCCTCCCAAAACTAGAAGAGCTCCAGCTCGCGTATCCTCACAAGTTCGAAAACGACGTAAACAAATCTATTTTCCCGGGATATGTGCATCTGGCTGACACATTTCCACATCTCACGACGCTGTCGATCAGTCCAGGAAGAAATCATTCGGAGTTCTATGGAAACCGACCCACTCAAATATTTCCGTATATAGATCCGAACCAGCCAGCTGCTTCCACCCTCCCGAGTGTCACAACTCTCCACTTCGAAATGGATGAGCATCGCTACGACATTCCACCAACTTGGTTGTCCCACTTCTCTCGATTCCTTCCACATCTGTGCAAGGTCAAGTTTCCAACATTTACTCACTTCCCAACTGTGGCGGAGCACATCTGGAGATTTGACGGGTTGGAGGAGCTGGAGCTGTCGATAGACATGGATCCCTTCGGGTTCTCCTTCCCAGCCCTCGACTGCGCCTTCACCGGGTTTTCAACGATGACTTGCCTTGAACTTCACCAAAATCTTCTCCAGCACACTCTCACAACTCCGTCCAGTATTCAGCAAGTGCGGGAAGGTCCTTCAATTGTAGACCTCACGCGTAAGTAACTTTTTATCGAGCAAGTGTGTAACTCTAGAAAGTAAATATTAGCAATGTTAGATTTAGATCCCTGCAATCATTTTTTAAAGGAATCTCAGAGAGACATTCAACATTCAACTTTGAATTTAATTTTCAGGTTTGAAGCAGCTTCGTATTAACTTCGAAGAAGGTGGCGGCTGGAGTGACGAGCGGTACTGGCTCGTCCTTTCTCATGTCACGGGACGGTATGGATTTGGAATGATGAACCCGGATCTGCAAGTCACCATTATTGCCAAACACCTTCGTAAGTCACTTTTCGTCGGTAAAGAATCACATCCGACTACTTCTAGTGACCTTGCAAAGTCGTCTCACATTTTTGTGCACGTTTTACTATATATTTTGTCATAAATTTTGAACTATCTCTATTTTCGTTTTTTTTGGTAGGAATTCAAGATGCTCTGGGAGAAATTTTGCCGTTCGTCAAGTCGTACCCTGAAGTGTTGCTTCCGTAATAATTCCGTGTAAAATTTAACCGTTTCAAAGCTCTGCACAGTCCGGATTTTCATCATCCAAAGATCTCAAGTTTCATCATCTTTATTTAAGTTTCGATCATGATCATAGTCGTACATTTAATCTTAATTATATAACCATTTAATTATATTTGTTTAGCTATTAATTGTACCTGGGTACGTTTTTAAATACACTTTAACTTAATTGATGCTTAGTAATAGTGCCAGTACAATAATTATGTAGAACTAAAGCTAAAACTAGGGTAGCGCAGCGTGAGTAGTCAGAACCATAGAACATTTTCATTTTACAATCTTTTGCATTTTAATGTGTCTGTAAATTAAGTACCTGTGATATTAACAGTATTGAATTTGTGTATAGTTTGTATTTTTCACGCAACTAAAAGTAGTCTAAATTAAATCTACAATATAAATGCAGCATATAATTAAATGTCTACAATCTTATAATTTATTTAAACATTACGACACTGACATACAATAGTTATCTTACTATTAGAATTATTATTTAGTCACCTCATCAGCAGATCTAATTAATCGCATAGTCTATTAATTAACCATATTGAAAAATGTATCAAGGAGTGCCGCATCCACTCTGCTGTAAAAGCAGCTGACGACACACCCAGTCCTACTAAAAAGATGATTAAAGTCAGATGGATGTCGCTGAAGGAAATGCTTTTCAACGTCAACGCGGACTCATGCTGCTGATGAGGATTGACGCCTGCTCCGAAAAAACCGAAATGCAGCCGCGACAGCTGATGCCTTCCTCGGTTTTCTTCGGAGAACTGCTTCTCCCACAAGGGACGCAGTCCGGTGTGATACAGCGCCCTGAGCCTCCTCGCTACCCACCGATGGTGGTAATTCAATCCACTCGAGATCTGGTACACCGACGACATCCATTTCACCGCCAAGTAGTCATCCGGAACAGCCCAGTTGCTCGACCATTTCACATTTTTGCATCCCCGCGTGATCTCTAGCAGAATCTCCACAACTTTCTCAAAACTTGTCTCGGAAGTAACAAATGCAAACTTTGTATCCTTCGCTGCAATGTGCTCTTTCAGTAGGGACGTTACATTAGCGGGTAAAACCACTGTGGTTCTCTTGTGCATCCCACTGCTGCGCGTGAGTCGCGCTTGGCTAATAATTTGACACTCGTCCAAGTTCGGGTTGTAGTAGCAGAGCATTTCAGAATTGGTCACGGGCATCTGCTCCTCTTGCACGGCTGACAATATTTGAAGCGCAGCTGGGCCGGGTGGTGTGAGGAGGACGGAGTAGAAGCTGAAGTTTCGCCTTTCCAAATCCTCCAGATAGCGCCAAGTGGACGTGTCGTAGCTTGTAACTCTGAAATGGTCTCCGTTCTTTACGGAAGTTCGGTAGGCGTGTGTGAGAATGACTCCGACAAGAATCCACACTCCGAAAACGATGTTTCCAAACACTTTCAAAGGGATCTTCCGGACTGTGAGATTTGAATCCATGACGCGCTGGCCGATAAGAGCACCACAGAAGGAGAACAAGTTTGAGCTCAAAACAGCTTCAAAATCCCTTTTCTTGTCGCTCATCACCCAAAGAAATACGGAAGTGAGACAGACGGACGTTCCGAGGGTGAGCAGAATTCCAAGCCAGACTCGAATTTCGAAGGGTTGGAAGAAGACCCCGTAGGACGTGGTGTGAGTGAAGATGCCGTCTCGTGTAATGAATTTGAAGCGCATCCTGGACCCAACAAAGTGAACATCTGTACCTCGTGGGTCTATTCTTGGAAATCTGAGAGCGGAGTCGAGTCTTGGCAGATCTCCTTCCAGAGATTTAGTTTTTACCAGGGTCAAGTTCAAATCTTGAATTACATATCCGAGCGTTTTCCTCTCGAGGGGGTTTCCTCCTTCTCGGAATCTGCTAACACTCCATACAACATCCCGCCCGTCGTTAATGGTTTCCCTGTAGAGATTTGTCATGATGGAGTAGCAGCTGTGGAAAGTCCCCTCCGCCCTGCAACTAAAACTGTGGCCAACGTCTCTTGAGCCTCTGGCTCGGAAATTTCCCATTTTCATTGCGCAGTACCAGCAAATGAACCAGCCGCTCTCAAATTCCCCGAATTCGTTGTACAGGAGTCCAAAGACGGGCGGTAGGCTCTCCTTGAACTGCGTCATGTGATTTAAATTATTCACAGCGTCCACAATGAACTGGAAAATTCGGGTCGCGGACTGCCCCGCCGATTCTGCTAAGAAAATGTACGTTTTTGGATTGGGGGACGAAGGGGCTTTCTCCAGGGCAGCAATCAACTGCCCAATTAGTTCCATCGAGTCCATTTTCAAATCTGGAACATTTTTAAACAGGAAAATGGTGAGAGCGCAGTTTACGCTTCTCCGGGTAGTTGCCGGTCGAGAATGGGAAATGTGGCGATATCTATTTACAGATGAACCATGGAGAGGGTTGATGTTAGATAAAACAAAAGGGCTTTGGAAACCGTTGCAATTAACATCTGTGTGGGAAATTTCTATACAGTGGACAAGACAGTTCGGATATTTAGCAGCAATGGCGGGAATTAAATCTAATACGGGCATTTTTGATACTATTTGGGCGGAGTGAACGGCTGCGAAAATAATAAGGAGTGCGGGTGTGAGGAAGGTAATGACTGTGTGATTCGCACCCATCTTCGTTTAAAGGCCAACAGCTACTGTACTTTAAATTCGACTTGTTTTATGAAACGATAAAAAGTATGATGCTTTCTTCGAATGCTTCATGTCGCCTTTGTTCGTATTTTAGTGTGTGACACTTCCAAAAGTTTCTCTACACTCGCT
The DNA here is from genome assembly GCA_949802685.1 of Dicyrtomina minuta. Lineage (NCBI taxonomy): Eukaryota > Metazoa > Arthropoda > Collembola > Symphypleona > Dicyrtomidae > Dicyrtomina > Dicyrtomina minuta. Next base: position 35,317 of record CATKUY010000299.1, read on the forward strand.
TTTTATCCCCCGGAAAGCACAACTTCCACTTTTTATAATTAATCTCGAAGCTGAATATCGACTGAGAAGATTTGGCCGAAGCGAAAATATTTTCTCAAGTTACCAAGACACATAATTTACACATTTGCAAGAAAAACTATAATTTAAAGAGGGAGGATGGGAAAGCAATTAGAACTACTTTTAGTAATGGCCATTTTGTGGCTCGAATTTTGTTGTTTACAAAACAACAGACAGAGATAGCTCCAGCTCTGTTTACGTTCCCCACTTTAGTTGTCTTTTCCTTCGCTTAATTACTTCCTCAAACAGATAAATATATTTTCACATTCCTATTAACGAACGTGAATCAAGTCTTTTCTGGTTTCTTGAGATCAAGTGCATTTATTCTCACATTTAATTTCCATCCGTCATTTTACATCCACTCAACTCATCATCTCGTCACTTGAAGATAGCAGATAAATTGAAATTCTCTACCGGGTTGCCTGTTGCCTCGTTATATACCCGGCTTCGGCATTTTATTCAGTAAGTTTGTCAAGATCCACTCGACTGGACAAGGCTACTCCATTGACAACTGGCTTCTACTTCCTGTTCCACATTTTGAGACCCCATTTCATTTTTTCAAGTTTCAACTTGGAGCGAAGCAAAGGAATGAAGCGATAGAAAATGACTTTGTGGACGGAAGTTGAGTAGAATAAATAATTGGGATTACTTTCACAGTTTTGGTGCATCTCCTGAGTGACACCTACTGCGGTCTTGTCCATCTTTCCGATTCATGAGTTTTCGAGGCGCGCTTCTTGTAATTGTGGAAGTGGAGACTGAGTAGTGAGCAGTTGACACTCTTGGCAGTTGACAGTAGTTGACATTGGAATTGGATTTAATAATATGGACAGACCACTATGCAGTATTCTTTTGTGGAGTGTAGGCACTCCACGATCCACGACTCCACAGTTCCACACTTCACAGTCCACAGACGGAAGAAAAAGTCAAAGTCAAACATTTATTTAATGACGAGAGAGGAAATAGAATCAAGAGTCAGTTTTCAGTTACTTTCCTCTCGTCACACTGACACGTCATCCGGTCAGCGTCAGCCTCGTAAAAAAATCGACCCGAGTTCGTAAGGCAAGTATCAATTACGACCAAGACATTACTTTGAAAACCGTTGGTGATTAAATCAAAAAACAGCATTAGGTCAAGGTACGCAATTTCGCTATAATGGAACTTTAAATAAGCAATTTACATTTTCGTAATTTAGTATCTGAAAATTTTGATGTCATGTTTTAATTGCCTGTTGACGGTTGCTGGGAGTTTGGCAGGTTGGGGTGTGGGTGATTATTGGTACTTTGCTAAAGTTGGCTTTGTAATTTGTAATTAATACTCATGAATCAGTTGTCGGTTGGATTTAAGTTTAACATTATTATGATCATATAATAATAATGTGATAGTAGTGTAATATGGTATTATTAGTTCTATTTTCTGTGCGACTTACAGCTTTTGACTTATTGCTATCGTATGCTTACTAGTTAGTGTCATGTGTGAAAAAGGTAAAATGCAATCTGAGTCATAGGTATTTAAATTGAATATTAAGCCAAGCTCCAACCCTACGTCTAAAAGTACTTGCCAACATTTCTATTCAACTTGAGGGTTGTAATATATTCCATTATTGCAAAAAACATTATTGCGAAGTGATGTAATGTGCCTTAATTTTTGTATGATATGCTTTGCAGATGTCGTCTCGAGAGATTCAACTCAAGAGCTCCGATAACAAAGTGGTGATTGTTGACGCCAAAGCAGCTGAGCGCTCCAAGTTCATCACAAGAATGTTGGGGGCGGGGGCTGTGGACTCGTCGTCAGAGGAAAATGAGGTCATCATTCCAGTGCCTGATGTGAGGGGGGCGATTCTCCAGAAAGTTGTCGATTGGTGCACCCACCACAAGGTAATTAATAATTACTTTGTACACAAATTGTACTTGTGCAGTTACGATTATCTTGTGGCCTCCCAGTATTTCGTCAACACTATTTCAACTCCAATAAAAAACTATATCATTTCTCTTATTATTAGAAAGAAATAAGTTTTCCAAGTTGCAACTAATTGTTGACACATTGCATCTGTATTTTCAGGATGACTGTGAAGCCGGACTTGGACTCCGAGTGGAAGGAGCTGGTGGAGTTGATTCGAAAAAGGAGGAAAGTGGAGCTGGGGAGCAGAGTCGGGAGTCTTGGGAAGGAACGTTCTGGAATGTTGATCTGGGAACTCTCTTCGAGTTGACCTTGGTAAGATATTAGTTCCCTCAAGTGGATCACAGTTTCTTCAGGACACTCACAGTCATACTTATTTTAGTCTGGTCGGAGGTCAAGGCGGTGGTCGGTGGTATATGACTATTTCTATATTTTGTAATTTGCAGGCTGCCAATATTTTGCAAGTGGACGAGTTACTCGGTACGAGCATTTCGAATGTAGCTGGAAAGATAAAAGAAAATTCTGTGGAGGAATTACGAAAAGCTTTTCAAATTCTTCATAATGAATTCGCTCCGGAAGAAGAGGAACAAATCAAGCAGGAGAACGAGTTGTGCACTCAAACTGAAAAGTGAATTTCCAAATCATTACTTTAATTCTCTTCCTATTAACTGCATTATACCGATTTTCAAAATTATTGCTTTTCAATGTCATTATATTATATGTCTTGTCGAATTGGATTGAGCTATACGGTTATGCTGCTATATTATGATAATCAAATTTTGCATTAATTTAAGTGCCTCTGTTAGTAATAAATTGATCGTAGCTGGTCGTTTACTGCTTTAACAAAAATGTGCTTGTAATTAAATTGCATTGCTTTTTGCATGGTTAAATGTACAATAGCTGTTAATAATACCATCGTGCCATAATTAAATGCGTCAACATTAACGAATAAGTTTGCAATACCCTCATCGACGCTGGCTTAAAGTTAAGGAAAAGTGGAGCTGAGAGGTCTGCCTCGGTCTCGGTTCGTGTCTCGGTTGCCAGGAAGACAGGTCCTGGCCTCCCGCTGATCCAGCAGCCTCTCGGCCTCGTCAATTTCGATCTGGTAGATGAGGATGTAGACGACGTAAGTAGATATATATGAGCAGATTGCCTTAAAAATAAAATGGCGGCCGTGGGGGTGGGGGGTACGGTGGGTGGGGAGGGGTGATGTCTTAAGATGTTGGTCTTAAGGGGTTGGCTGGTTCCTTGAGAAGTGGGAAAGGGTCCTTAGAAGATAGGGGTAAGATGTTCTGGGGGACTTGAGATGCTGAGTAAGACGTTCTGTGGACTTTGAGAAGGTAGGGTAAGATGTCGTATGGATCTTGAGATGCAGGGGTAAGTCATTGCTTAGGTCTTAAGAAGCTGAGTCGTGAGAAGATCTATGGGTCTTGAGATGCTTGCCTTGAGATGCTTGCCTTGAGATGCTGGCCTTGAGATGCTCGGGAGCGTCTTGAGATGTATAATATGTAATATACTATATAATATGCTATATACTGTACAATTATTATGTATTATTAAGTAATCAAAATGATTGATATGTGCATAAGATGCAATTTAAAAGAAACCGCATCAAAATCCGATGAGTACTTTAGGAATAGCATGTATTTCCATTATTCCAATGCTTTATAATGGTAGGGGCCGGGTGGTGGGGATATGTCGTGTTTTGGTAATTAGTGGACCGATTGAGCCCGGACTACTTTTAATGACCTTAAAAAAGTAAGACTTACAAGACTGTTCAGTCTTAGTCTAAATCCCATTAGTTACTAATGGGACATTTAAAATATCGAAACTGAGGGAGCATGCATAAATGACGTGTTGAGGGTGGGTGGGGTTCATGCATAAAATCATATAAACGTTACATATAATGTATGTATATGCTAATGTAAGGTGTATAGGTAGCTTTATTGTGTATTACACATAATATATGCACGTACCCTATAGTGAAAGATGAGATAAGTCGTATTGATTGTATGAGTCATAGATTCAAGTTGGAGCCGGCACTATAGTAAAAAATCGATAGAGAAGAAAGCCGAACGATCGATAGTGAAGAAGGCGAGGGGCTTTACATTCTATTGTAATCCTGGAGAGCAGTTGATGTTGCCTGGTCGAGTTCTAAAGTTGAAATGAGAGGGTTAGCATTGCAGTAATAGGGAAATTTTTAGTAGGCAAAGTCCTTTACATTCTATTGTAATCCTGGACTGCAGTTGATGTTGCCTGGTCGAGTTCTGAAGTTGAAATGAGAGGGTTAGCATTGCAGTAATAGGGAAATTTTTAGTAGGCAAAGTCCTTTTCTATTCTATGAGAGATACGAACGAAACTCAAAGTTTGAGAGATACTTAAGCAACTCAAAGTTTGAGAGATACTAACGTAACTCAAAGTTTTAAAGAGATGCAATGAAATGATTTTAATGTTTAAAATGCTTTTATTATCGGCAATTACAAAAGTGCAAAACGTTTTTTTTTAAATTTTATTTTAAATTGTTTATTTTAATTTGTTTATTTTTATATTAAATTACAATACATTTTATTTTTTATATTAAATTACAATACATATTATTTTATTTTGTTTTTTTTATTTTATTTATTTTTTTTGTAAATGTTTATTTTGTGTATTTTTTTTAAATGTTTATTTTGTGTATTTGTTTACATATTTTTTTTAAATGTTTATTTTGTGTATTTGTGTATTTTAAATTACAATACATTTTTTGTATTTGTTTTTTATTTTTTTTTATAAATGTGTATTTTAAATTACAATGTATTTGTTTATTTTGTGTATTTGTTTACTTATTTTTTTAATATTTATTTTAAACGTACAATACACGTTTTTAAAAATTTTTACAATGGTTTATATGATAAAACTTTAATTCAACATATTGTTTTTGTAACTTTATCATTTTTTTATTCGTTATTTGCACAAAGTATGGAATCCGTAGGGTAGACTGTAGTTTAAGTTATTATCATCTGGGTAGTATCTATTCACATCTAATCCATGGAAAGCAATTTTGTTGACTTTCATCAAGTAGAGTTTGTGGTCTATTGATCTTATCAAATTCACAGGCAATCTTTTGACATGTTGTGTTCTAATTGCTGTTTCATATGTTTCAAATGTACAGTTTTTTAAACTTTGAGCGGGAATTCCCTTGCATTTTAATTCGTCACGTCCGCAAAATGATCGAATTGCATATTCCTTGGCTCTGGATGCAGCAACTTTCCAAATATCCATATCCTCAATCTTCCATTTCCCACCAACTCCAGCATTATGATTGACCAAATCAGGATATTTTACTATCAATTTATGTCCCGCTGGTAATTTGGAATAATCTACAAAGCTTTTGCAATTGTACAAGTCTTCAAAGTATGTATTATTTGGATCCAAAATCTACAAAATTATATAAAATTACAACTTTATTTATCGTTTTTTATACTTTTATTGATTTAAATGTATTCTAAAGTTAATTTACTTGCCTGGAAAATATGGCTGTCAGTGTCAGAGTATTGGTGATGAAGCCTTTCTTTGAACACTGGTTGGAATTCTTGATAAAACCCAGAGTAAAAAGCTACTTTTGAGTGCTCCAAACAATTAAAACCTCCTTGAATTGGCTTGTCAAGTGTAACTTCCTTGGGTTTGAGTACAACTTGACTGATATGATCAGATAAACTTTTGAATCCCATACATCTTTCGTCTGCAATTGTTTTTACAACGTTCACACGTGACGAACAAAATTTCACAGTAATAAGATTTTCGTTTGACTGCAAAAACTTTCCATAGATAGCATTGTTCATTAGTTTCAAGAAATCCTTGTCTGATTTTGACGTTGCATTTCTTCTTCTTTCAACGTTTGTTGTTATATAATCTTTAATGTAGGCTTGATGAGAGAATGAAAATCCTTTATGAATTTTTACAAGTTTCATTCCCATTTGTAAATAATATTGTAGAGATGCATGGTTCACAACATACTGCATCTTGTCATAGCATGTAAGCATAAGTTTGTCTTGAGACAAAAAAGATTTTCCTAGTTGTCCAAGTTTTAAAACATGATCTTTTTGTCGATCTGAGAGCTCTTTCATTTGAACTTTGAGTTTTTCTGGGCAAAGTGGAATTTCCTTGGTTCTTTCTTGGACATCAATTGGATACTCCAAGTCAACTTCAAGAATAAACCCTTTGTTTCCAGCTTCAAAATCTCGATTTATCCAGTCTATATTGTTCAATGTATCTACACTTTCCCATTTAAAGTTGCCAAGCGGAAACTTCTTGCATAGAGCTTCAGCATACATTCCATTCTTATCTACATAGAGAATGTGCTGTCTTGGTAGTTCAGCAGTGTAGTGCTCCGCATCTCGTTCAGTGTTTGCCACCACAAGTTTTTGCGAGGCATAGCAAATGCCACCACGGATCCCCTTTTTGACCATTTTATACATTTCATAGTCACGAATAACGTCAATTTCAACCCCATTTGTCTTCAAAAAACTTTGCCATGCGTATCCGCTAGTGGTACAGACGTATGTAGGATCTAGTCCTGTATTTTTTATTCCAATTCGTCTAAAGTTTTCCCACACAGCAGCCAAAAGTACACTGTCCAGTATATTATATAACTTACAATACTGGTTAAAGTTTTTAATATTGAACTGTTGGATTATTTTGTTCACGAGTGACCATTCTGAGTCTGTAATTTCTTTTCCCGTCAAATCATTATTAAACCATTTGCGTTCTGGAATAGGATGTCCATCTTGAAATACAGTTGGCGATGTAAGATAACTGTACGGAAACGGGATTTTTGCAAACAGCAATTCATTATTTTCAGTTGTATTTGGAACACCTGTTGGAACCATTTCCTTGAAACATTGGTCGATTAATGTCAAGCTTTTGCTTTTTTCTTTCACAACTACGTCTGCCAGATTCGACAAACTATCTTTCACGAATTGACAGCTGTCAATGAATCTTATTTTGACTCTTCGATCAATTTCTTCAAGTTTTTCAGTATTATCACTTCCTAATGTTTTATTTAATGCTGGTAAAACTTTATTCTTGTGAGTAATAGTCATTTGCACAAATTTTTCTGACGATTTGGCAATAACTTCAACATCTTCAGCATTAAACATCTCTTGTTCAAGTGAATTTACAAGCAAATGTAGATCAAAACCGGTTGAATTATGGCAAACACACACCAGCTCACGTTTGTATTTTATCTTGAGGTTGCATGTCTGGCATAAAGCTGCAATATATGTACCATCAGTATGGTTATGATGATACGTTTTCACGACTGGAGCCTTTGCTTTGCCATTGACTTGATCTACTGCTCCAGCAAATCCGCCAATTTCATCTCCAAATTCGTCAATAAGTGTATTAATCTCATCTTCTGAATCTTCGTCAAATGCTTCTGCACGGCTTCGTTTCTTTGTTTTCTTCTTTTCAACTGTAAATTTCCGATTACAAAGTTCACATGCTGTTGCAGCTTGATGTTTTTTTAATGTTTCAGCATCCGGTTTGTTGAAATTGTTTGTGTTTCGAATTTTAGCGACAAGTTTGTCCGCCCAATAGAAAACAGTCTCATAAAAATGCTTGACTGGGTTTTCTTTATTGTAATAGCTTGCATGAACAACTTTCATGTCATCTGTTGTTGTTTTTACAATAACAATTGCATAACTTGCTGGTTTGAACTGTGAGACAAATGTCGTTGCGTTTTTCTTTTGTCCCATTGCTTCAGCAAACGTCTCCCAATCATAGAATAAAATGTACGGCACTGCTAATGTCATATGTTCATTCTTGAATTTTATTCTGAATTTTTTATCAGGGAAATCAAATATTTGCTCTTTCACTTCTTTGCAATTATGTTTTAATAGCTGCTCATAACTTTTCTTGAATCTAAAACACTCTTGACAGAAAAACGACTGTCTTGCATGTACATGTCCAAGAAAACGATTCAAGTCTTTAATTAACACAAAATGACATCGTTTTCCTTGCTCGTCGTTTTCATGTATTAAGAACAAATTCACAATCTTTGTAGATGTATGTACACTTTTGTAGGTTAGAACAATGTTTTTTTCTTCATGAGTAAACACATTAACCCGAATATCATTGGCTTCTTCAAACAATGGAATATCCGTATGTACATTAACTCCCGCGTCACTTAACATTGAAAAGTCAAAGTTATGCAGATACTTTATCCATTTGCCATAACAATGTAGGTTTAATTGTAGTGGCTTCTTTATAGCATTGATGACTTTTATATCTTCATCACGTAATCGCTTATGTTCTTTTATCTCTTCTTCCATGTACACAGCAGCAGCAATACAGTAATGGAAACATTTTCCATCTGTGTTGTTGATATTTACAATTCCTTGCTTTGTAAACGGCATCTTGAGATACCCGCGTATTCTCGAGTTTTTCAAGAGTGATAATTCACCAAGTTTCACTTGAAACGATACAATTCTAATTATTCTCCATCCACTACCTAGTTCAGTGAAACTATTCTTTTTTTCAATAATTTCATTAGCAGCTTCAAGCATAATCGTATTAATTCCATTTGAATCATGAAGATCAAAAGGTCTAGATTCAAAAAATATCGTTTCTTGGTGTTCAAACGAGTAGTCGCCATCGTGAATATCTTTCTCCATAAGAACGTTTATTCCAATAATTACACTCATTCCTTTATACACAATCAAGTTTTCATTCAAAAGTTTCTCAGTTGGAGTCTTCACAAATTCAAAAATATCTTCAACACTAATATAGTCATCTGATGGCTCATATGAATACTCTTTGACCGCGCCAAGGTTTGATCTTGAAATTTCCTTGAAAAATGACAAATCAATTGCATGTCCAGCGTCCACGTGTCCACCACGCTGTCCAATACGCGGGCACGCATGCGCAGATTTAGATGGAGTATACACTGCACAGTCTTCGCAGTGATGTGTAAGCTCAACATGCCGGTAATATGGATACCATTTACGGGTATCGTAAGTACATCTTGCCATTGGACAATTAAGTAACTGTAAATTCGAATTATTAGTATTTAGTACAACAACTAGATGGCGTGCGTCCCCTGTTAAATGAAAAACTACAAAAAACGTTTAAATTGTAGATAAAATTACTTACGACATATGTTGGATTTTCTACTCGTGGTTGAGTTTTTACAGCACTTGGAAATGTATATGTATCCTCCATTATTCCAATGATGTCGGTTTGCGCCACTCAGAATAAATCCTTTTTATACACTTGTACAATTTGAGTATACACAAAAGTAAAAGCAATCCAAACGATGAATACAAAAGTCCAGTATCTTGCGTACTTTCAGGCTTTCCGTCGGGAGCAAACTTTTTTTGGTTGAGCAGGTTCCACAGCAGAAACTGAACTGAGTCCGCGAGCGAGTGAGTCAACTGTTGACTATCCAGTTGCTCCGCCCCTTTTAACAAATTGTCTCGAATTTGGTCATACTTTTTAATCAACTGCGCATGCTCCGACTCACCAACATCAATGTCATTGCCATATGTACATGTTATGTACATTGCAATCATACAGAGAGCTATAAATTTCATGTTTACTCTTCAACGTCTCGCACAAGACTGACTACTTTTTCCTCTTCTTGTTTGGTTTATACATCTTTTCATCCGGTACTTGAAGCCAGAAATTATGTTTTGATCGTTCAGCAAACGTTGTTTCTTTCAACTCTTCTTGTTCTTCATTTGTTTTTGCAATCTTACTTATATGTTCGCTTGGTTGTGTTTCAAACTTTGACATATTTAAATAAATTTCCATTAGTTTTTTATACAGTTCGGGATCAATACACTTCATTACTCTGGCCATTGTAAAAATAGTTCACAAGTTATAATTTCACAAAATATAGTGCAAAGTACTTTGCGAACAAGCTTTAAATTGTGTTTTATAACTGTTTTAACGTTATTCGAATGGATTTGTTCAATCAATGTATCTAATTGTATACACTTAGTATTACAAAACAGTTGGTAGTTATTTAGACAATCAATTATTGCATATAATTGATTTTGAGTTGCACTTTCAATAACACTTTTTGAATTTTTGTCTGTAATTAGCTTGTATAAAAACTCGCATTCTGTCTCCAATCTAGTTCTCATATTGAAGCATATGCTTCACAAGCCTTATCCGGAAATACATGTGAACGACACCAGTACTTTACGTTGCTGCTTCTTGGATGCAAGTCCATCACCAAATGACCAAATTTTCGCAATTGTACTGCTTTTATATATGCATCTTGAAGAAACTTTATATTATTAGGACATATCTGAGATGCCAATCGTCTAATAGTACTTCGGTCACGTGGTTGATCAAACATAATCAAGTATTGTGAATTAATATTGACTTCTCGCAACTGTTTTTTGAATGCATTTTGTAGAATAAGTATAATTGATACGCCTCTATGGTGGGCATGCTTTACAAAGAATCTAGTTATGAGTTCCAAATTATCGCCTTTTGTAAGTAAATCCATCTGGTCGTCAACAACAACCAATGTAGAATCAGTAGCAAGCTCTTCTAGATCTTGAATATTGTTTGTGAATATAATGTTATCATTTTCAGCTTGCATTTGATGAAATATTGGTTGGAAATCGCAGTACACATACACAACTTTGTCCAACTTTTGTGTTATAACTTCATGTCTACGTTTTATGAATTCTCTAATCATAAACGTCTTTCCTGAGCCAGTGCATCCTATGACTGACATTGTAAATGGATGATTGAGATCAAAATTTATGATATCCATGCTCAATGATGTTTCAACAACAAATGATTTAAAATCATAAAAACAAAAGCTATATACGTATTTATTCAATTGAAAAACATATAACGGCATGAATTTACAAGACATTTTTCATTTCTATTGTATAACATGTATGGATTAAAATTTGGAATTGATTTTACAAAACGTTCAACTTTCTTATCATTAACATTACAATATACTGTAAACGAATATATTATCTTCTTATAGGATATACCAATTATTCTAGCATACAAAAAGTATATACAGTACTGTGCACACACATAAGAAAAGTCACTTTGCAGTTGTTTACAATTGCTTCTAACTATAGGTATATTTGGTATCTCTATATTTACATATTTACTTATACAATTTCCAAAACTATCAAAGTATTCACATTCATTATTCGATATAATAAACCAAGCTATCCAATGGGATCCGTTATTATTAATTGTATCTACATTCTGTACAATAGCTATAGGAAAACTATCAAATTTAACATCTTTATACAATGTATTTGCAGCTACAACATATATAGGTATATCTATATCTATATCTAACATCAATCGTCGCAAAGCTTCGCGAATAGAACTTGTATTCATATTTTAATAGTCAAAATGTATTTGTTTATTTCTATCGAGCTCAAATACTCCTTGGTACAAACAATAGACGAGTATGGTTATGGCTTTATCCAACGGTTTCTTGAATTTCAATCCAATTTTCACTTGTCCTTTTCGGTTCACGGAAAGAGCGTTACCGTTGTTTGGTAAAAGTTCCACAGCAGTAAATACATTACCTGTAAAGTATACAAACCCAAACATGAAGCATATACATACAAGCAATTGTTTCATATATAATATTATTCGAGTTTGTGTAATTTACCCTTGAGATAGTTGTCTCTGGAGATTCCATTTCCCAGCGACTCAGATGCGACTGTCTTTCTCAACGATCGGAGAGCAACTAAGAAGTTGTTACCAGCTGTTGCGTCATCACCTGCAAAACTGTATGGAATAACACGATTTTCCACATTTTCGCCATTCCAAGTAACATTCAGCTCGCTGATATTGAAATTTTCAAAATTGAATGCTGATTTCATCATATTTCCATTGAACCCTTTAGTATCAACCATACTGAACACCATTAGTTTTGGTATTTTGCCTATGACAACTCCATCTGACGTTACCGATGTTAATCCTTTTGCTACTGATATGGCTTTCATTTGGATTTCATTAGTTACATATTTGAATGTTTCATTGTTCATTAACTGTTGTCTGTGCAAATTCACAACATCTTGCGAAACGCTTTTTTTAGCAGCATAAAAGATGGCGTCTGTTATTTCTGCTTTATACGGACAGCCAGAAAATCCTGATTTATCGTTCTTTGAACAGTCCAAGTACAAGTACGGATCGCTACGTTTCAAGACAATTCGACATTCTGTCCCACTTGGAATATATCTGTTTTGGTTGAAAAAGTTTCCAAGGAGAGATCCAAGTAAATAAAATTGCTTTGAGTTTTGCGACAATAGATATCTTGCGTTAAATCCAGCGTCAGTAACTGCATATGTATTAGGGACAGCATTGGGATACCACATTTCATCCTTCAAGTATCCATCCTTTTCAAGTTGACTTGTCCCTAACGCTCTTTGCAAGTATGCCGACCATGGATAAAAGTTTGACGTATCCAGTACAAGTTGGCCATTCAAATACAGTTGTAAATTTGAAAACAGTGCGTGAAAAAACAAGTTTGTTGGTGCCACAATGTCAGCTGCTTCGCAACTCGTACCGTCTTGTTTGACAATCCTTACGCCTAAACTTAACATGGACTCTTGTAGCGAGCCATAATTATCATATATCCATCGAAATTCCAATGGGTTGTGTGAATCTTTTGTGCTTAATAGAGAGAAGCATTGAATATAGTCTGTTGTTGTAAGTTCACTTATATTTGTAGGGGGCAGTTCCACCAAATTCAACTCTGAACTTAATGATTTCTGAGATGTTTCGTAGATTGTTGGTTTTTCTTCAAAAACATTGTTGATATCCATAATGAGAGATGTGTACGCCTTGAAGGTTCGTCACTAACTGAGCAATTAAGAAATAGGTATGGCTATTAATACTATTTCTTGCATCTTTTAACACACTTTTGCTTCTTGGCTGTACTTGTTTTGTTATAATACAGGGATTTCTTGGGTTTTCGACCTCTTCCGACTTGAATTTTTTTGTTTTTTTTAACGTTTTTTCTTTTTTTCTTAGCTCCGCCCACTTGTTTTCTTTGCATACGTTTGACTCGTATCTTTCTTGGTTTATAAGTTGGTTGAGATAGATGTATAGATTTTATTGGAATCAAATATGAAGATTCGTCTGGTGAAATACCAGAACTTCCAGCGTATACGCCTCCGGCTACACCACCATTGCCAGTTTGAATATACGTTGGATCTTGTAGAATACACTTTTCGTCATCGCAATTAACTTGCCTCATGATGTCTAATATCTAGGCTTGAAATACAATTTTATATTGGTTTCACTGTCTTCTCCAAAATCAAGCTGTCTTGCAAACTCGTCAACTAACTTGACATGAATTTGACGTATGTCTGCTCTACTCAACGGTAGAAATATTACTGGATTGAAATAGACAATTGTTTCGTTTATATCGTCTTTAACTAGATCTGAATCTTGTAGAACCGGCAAGACATGGTGATTATAGTACTGGTTTTGTACAATATCACTTATAACGACAATTCGTTTTGAAATTGGACATATTTCATCGTCATGTTCCCCAATTTCTTCTTTTTCAATCTCTTTTTTTTCTTCTTCTACTTGTATATCTAAGCCTACTTTTACTCTTGTATCGCGAACAAACACTTGATTTTCTGGAATGCCGAGGTGACGGTTAACTGCTGCAGGTAGTTGAACAGACATATTTTCATCTAAATTTTCTATGTAAATGTCTCCGTCTTTTATTACAAAGTTTATAACCATATCATTGAAAATACGTTGCTCTATACTGTGATTTATATCATCCAATACATAGTCAATTTCTAAAGATTTTGGTTCGCTCATTGGCGCATAGTATCTATTGTCAATCGAGAAGCGAAAATCCAAGTATTCACGATCGTTAATTTCGTTGAATTTTTCCATATCAAACGTTGCATTAGATACATAAAGCCCTGTGGCAAATTTTTCATCCAGAAAACCTAAGCATTCCAGTAGTTTTACAGGCAGCACGCAATAGCTTTTAGATTCTTTAGAATCATCTTGGAATTCAAAATTAGCTTTGCCATCAGATTCTATATTTATTTCAAATTTTTGAAAATATGGCATCATTCTTTCATTTAATCTCTTAAAGTATATCTTAGGATCTTCGTCTCCTTGAGCATTTTGTCGGCTAAACGGAATAACGCTTTGAAATGGTTGTTGTATAGTTATCAAATTCTGGTAATCTTGAAATGTTTCTTGTTTTATTTCAAATTCAGTGTTTATAGGTATTCGTGCAAAAGATTCGAGTGATATTTTACTTAAAGCTGGTATTTGTCCAAACGGAAACTGATTTCGATTGAATCCATAAAAAACAGCTAACTCGTCTGGTATGACTACAAACTGATAAACTTCGCCATATGTATTCTTTGCAGATATAAATATAGCATCATTTGACACGTAAAAAAATGAAAACCCAAATCGAACTCCTTCTTTTTGTAATGCAATATTGTTATCAGTAATAAAACTAAATATATCTTCTTTTGTTTTCTTAATTTTTCCGAATACTATTTTGGATGGTTTCATGTTTGGGAATAAGGGTTGATCTTGCACTTCACGAGTCTTTCGAGATGGTTTTGCTGCTTTGTATTTCAAACTTACAACACCCACTTCATACAATTCTTGAGGCAACTTTAGTTCATTTGGAAGTTCAGCTATAAAATTAGTGGCTGTATTCGAGGTCAAATGTTTGCTTTTGCTAGTAAGTGTACAGCATACGCTAGGAGGCGCTGCAGATTCTAATGCATGTCTTGAAAGCATTTTAAACCAAACTTAGTTCCTGTTCGTAAAACGCGCCTGTAATATCTAAAAAACAATAAAAGCATGTTACTTTACAAATATCATAAACAAAAACGAGATTTGGATATTCATACAACAGTTTATAATTAGGAGCTGATATGTCAATATCAAACAGAGAAGTTACAACGAAAACAGAGAAGTTATGACGATAACTTACAAAAAAGAACTGTTATGACGATAACTTACAAAAAAGAAGCTGAAATGTCGATAACTTACAAAAAAAACTGATATGACGATAACTTACAAAAAGGAACTGTTATGACGATAACAAACATAAAAGTTATGACGATAACTTACAAAACAGAAGCTGAAATGTCGATAACAAACAGAGAAGTTATGACGTTAACAAATATAAAAGTTATGACGATAACTTACAAAGAAGTTACGAGGATAACTTAGAAAAAAGAACTGTTATGACGATAACTTACAAACAAATTACGACGATAACTTACAAAGAAGTTATGACGATAACTTACAAAGAAGTTACGAGGATAACTTAGAAAAAAGAACTGTTATGACGATAACTTACAAACAAATTACGACGATAACTTACAAAGAAGTTATGACGATAACTTACAAAGAAGTTACGAGGATAACTTAGAAAAAAGAACAGTTATGACGATAACTTACAAAAAAGAAGCTGAAATGTCGATAACAAACAGAGAAGTTATGACGTTAACAAATATAAAAGTTATGACGATAACTTACAAAGAAGTTACGAGGATAACTTAGAAAAAAGAACTGTTATGACGATAACTTACAAACAAATTACGACGATAACTTACAAAGAAGTTATGACGATAACTTACAAAGAAGTTACGAGGATAACTTAGAAAAAAGAACAGTTACGCCGATAACTAACAAAAAAGAAGCTGAAATGTCGATAACAAACAGAGAAGTTATAACGATAACAAACATAAAAGTTATGACGATAACTTACAAAAAAGAACTGTAATGACAATAACTCACAAAAAAGAAGCTGAAATGTCGATAACAAACAGAAAAGTTATGACGATAACAAACATAAAAGTTATGACAATAACTTACAAAAAAGAAGCTGAAATGTCGATAACTTACAAAAAAGAACGGATATGACGATAACTTACAAAAAAGAAGCTGAAATGAGGATAACAAACATAAAAGTTATGACGATTACTCACAAAAAAGTTATGACGATAACTTACAAAAAAAAGAAGCTGATATGTCGATAACTTACAAACAGGGAAGCTGATATATCGATAACTTACAAAAAAAAGAAGCTGAAATGTCGATAACTAACAAAAAAGAAGCTGAAATGACGATAACAAACAGAGAAGTTATGACGATAACAAACATAAAAGTTATGACGATAACTCACAAAAAAGTTATGACGATAACTAAAGCATACCTTCGTTGTTTAAGTCTTTCAATAAATAGGTAGTTGGGTAAGTGTTTTGCACACTTTTTACGACAAATTCCTCTCTACTCCAATTTTCAGAATATCCTGTCAACAGCCAGTACATAACTAAATAAAACTTTGCATAACTTGTTATTATATGTGAAAATATGTAGCTTGTTTTACCTTTTTCAAACAAAATTTTAGCTCTTGATATTCTAACTCTATCTCCAATGCTAAACTTTGGTGGTTTTGTTTCTTGATTTTGCAATGAAGATTTGAATATTCTATGCCATATCTCAAACTCGTTCTTTTTTGTCACTTTATTAGGCGTTGTCTGTATAGTCCTGTGAATTGTATTGTTGTAAGCTTTGACAAAGTCTTGTATTTTATCATCAATTTTTAACGTGTTTTTTGCGGTCATATAACGTTCTAGTTTTGTAAACAGTGTACGAATAAAGCGTTCACTGAATGTACTCTTGATGTATGAATAAATGTGGTAATTTACAATTCTGTTTTCTTTTAGAAACTCTCTAAACTTTGTGTTTCTGTATTCTTTTCCCATATCTGTAAACAACGTCATTGGTGTTGTTCCAGCTTTTCGAAATATAGACTTAAACGCTCGAATCATCGAATTTGACGACTTATCTTTTAACATACGTACATATGCTTTTTTGCTGAATGCGTCAACAACAATTAGCACAAAGTGGTTGCAATTGTTCCATTCTGCAATGTTACTAATATCCTTAAGATCAGAGGCATAGTTTTGATTAATAAAATTAAACAATACTTTCCTGCGCGGAAACTTTCGTCGTATATCTTTATGCAGAGAGTACGCTTGTAGTTTCTGGAGCTCTTGTTCAACTTGGTTTTTATTTTTCCATTTTTTTCTGTTTGCTAGAAATCCACTTAAACCAGAAAAACTTCCAGCTAAACGATAATTGAGATAGGAGCGGGGAATAGCAGGGTCAGCCATTGTAGCATGAATGATGGGTTAGTACATGTGTCTCTTTATTTATACGTTCAGTTGCTGTCTAGAAGTGTAGGATGGAGGATGAGCTGTACACTGTGGACTTTACCATATCTATTCACGGAAACATTGCTGTCATAAAAACACGTAGTGTGGACAATCCTACTTCTAAACCTATTATAAAGTGGGAAAACAGATGGGAAAAGTGGGAGCTTACTTTCCCGCAAGTTTGTCGAATATATAATAAAATTGAAAACGTTTCACATACGGAAACTACAACGTATTATGTTAACCTTTCCCCTCAATACCCAGCTGACATTTTGAGCTTTGCAGTCTAAAAGTCTATAAATAGAGCACAAGTAACGAACTTTATTCAGTCGTGAGTTGAAAGCCGAGCTGGTAACATCTAATATGGAGCAAGTGACTCTTGAATCGTACGATCCGATTTTGTGTAAGAATTGGGATACTCCATTGAATGAAAACACAAACAAAACATCATTTTTCAAGAATCCAAATTCAAAAATTGTAAGTTTGAATTACAATGTAGGCTAGTGTAATGTTTTTATATACTTTGTGTAAATTTGTTGTATTGTAAACATTTAAAATGAATTTAGATTGGAACTCGACTCTTGGCTCGAAAAACTTGGAACAATTTCAAGCAAAGCAATTACATTTACATTGGTCGAATTCGGAACGAAATTGATTGCACAACAGTTGAATTTTCATTGGCAACAGGCAAGCTGATATTAAAGTTCATTCAAGGAGTACATGATCAAAACGTTTACATTCAAAAACCAGAGGACAAAATTGAAAAACTGAACGTTACATATTATAACGACGGAAAGAATTCAAGCCTTGTACTGCATTGCCCGGTTTCAGACAGAACAACAGTCAAGTATGGTGGATGGTTAGGTCCGCAAATTGAAATGAATAATGATGAAATTGAAAAACTTGTGTTGTTCTTAACCCAAGATTGCAAATTGTAAAGTTTGTTGTGCAAAAAACATGAGTACAATAACTCTGGAAAGTTTGTTGTGCGAGGCATGCCAGTTCTGCTGGTTGAACTATATGCAGTCAAATTTGCAAAGTATCAACTATACGCCGTCAAGTTTGCAAACTGTCATGTATAAAAACAAACAATACTGTGCAAGATGTGTAAAGCAAGAAAAGAAAAAAGATGAACAAGTACTTGCTAGCTTTAATACACCGTACGATGAGTGGATTGACTTTGATGATTTTAACGATCTTGAAAATTGGTGTGAAGTAACCCGATGTTTTGAAAAAATTGATTGTTTCGTGTGTAAATTTGATCCTGGCGATGTTTCTTCAGTCAGAGGCGATCCCGATGCAGAGTATATTCACAGCATATCTTCGTATGGGGAAACTGTGTACATTTACAAGTATATGCCAGAAATTAAAGTATGCAACTATTGCATGTTTTGGCGAGTCTTGAATGTTTTAGAGAATGTTCGAGAATATATTTATGAATACAAAGAAGATGAATATAAAGCGTTGCAATTGTCTATGGCAATGGAACAAATGTAATTCGTGTTGAAAACAAGATGGCTACGCTGCAAAGTTTGTTGTGTGAGGCATGCCAGTTCTGCTGGTTAAACTATATGCCATCAAGTTTACAAACTATTGAGTATAAAAACAAACAATACTGTGCGCGATGTGAAGGGCAAGAAAAGAAAAAAGATGAAAAAGTGACCGAATGCTTCAATACACCGTATGATAAATGGATTGACTTTGATAAGTTTGACCATATTAACAATTGGTGTGAAGTTACAAGAGTGATGGACAAAACAGATTGTTTTGCATGTAAATACGATCTTACATCATCTACTGACGAACCTGATGCAGAATTTGTTCACGGCGTATCTCTGTATGGCGAAATTGTGTTCATATACAAGTACATGCCGGAAATTAAAGTATGTGGTTATTGTATGTACTGCCGAAGCTCTGCAAAGGTTTTAGAGAATGTTCACAAATATATTTGCAACTATAAAGAAAATGAATATAAAGCATAGCAATTGTCTATGGCAATGTAATTTATGTTAAAAACAATATGACTACACTGCAAAGTTTGATGTGTGAGTCGTGCCAGTTTTGCTGGTTAAACTTTAGGCCAACAAGTTTACATACCGTAATTCATAAAAACAAACGGTATTGTGTAGATTGTGAAGAACAAGAAAAGATAAAAGAAATAAAAATTGCCAATAGCTTGAATACAACATACAATGTATGGATTCAATTGAAGAAGTTTACAAATATTGAAAACTGGTGTAAGGTAACTAAATTAGTGGAAAACAATGGATGCTTTGTATGCGTTTACAACCCAGGCAATATAAAAGCCACTACAAAAAACCCAGATTTAAACTATATTCGCAAAATAACCCTATATGGTGAACGAATTTTCATGTACAAGTACGAGCCGAAAATAAAAATGTGTGGACATTGCATGTTTTGGCGAAACTATAAAGTTTTAGAAATTGTACAAAAATATATTCGCAAATACAAACAAGATGAATATAAAGCATTAGATAATACGTAAAGTGTATATACACACATTATATGTGTTAATGTGTAGCATATTTTTACAATATACTTTATAAGATGTATAAACAATTACACTTAATGTATTGTAAAACAAAATAAACATTTAAAAACAAATACACAAAATAAACATTAACAAACAATAAATAAACAAAAAAAATTGTATTGTAATTTAAAATTAACATTATGTATTGTAATGTAATATAAAACAATAAAATAGAACATGTATTGTAATTTAAAAAAAACAAAATTAAAAAAAAATGTATTGTTATTTAAAATAAAAATGAAAAAAAGTATTGTAATTTAAAATAAACAATTATAATATAAAAATAAAAAAACAATATGTATTGTACATAAACAATTTAAAATAAACAATTTAAAATAACCAATTTAAAATAAAATTTAAAAAAAAAACGTTTTGCACTTTTGTAATTGCCGATAATAAAAGCATTTTAAACATTAAAATCATTTCATTGCATCTCTTTAAAACTTTGAGTTACGTTAGTATCTCTCAAACTTTGAGTTGCGTAAGTATCTCTCAAACTTTGAGTTTTGTTCGTATCTCTCATAGAATAGAAAAGGACTTTGCCTACTAAAAATTTCCCTATTACTGCAATGCTAACCCTCTCATTTCAACTTTAGAACTCGACCAGGCATCATCAACTGCAGTCCAGGATTACAATAGAATGTAAAGGACTTTGCCTACTAAAAATTTCCCTATTACTGCAATGCTAACCCTCTCATTTCAACTTCAGAACTCGACCAGGCAACATCAACTGCAGTCCAGGATTACAATAGAATGTAAAGGACTTTGCCTACTAAAAATTTCCCTATTACTGCAATGCTAACCCTCTCATTTCAACTTTAGAACTCGACCAGGCAACATCAACTGCTCTCCAGGATTACAATAGAATGTAAAGCCCCTCGCCTTCTTCACTATCGATCGTTCGGCTTTCTTCTCTATCGATTTTTTACTATAGTGCCGGCTCCAACTTGAATCTATGACTCATACAATCAATACGACTTATCTCATCTTTCACTATAGGGTACGTGCATATATTATGTGTAATACACAATAAAGCTACCTATACACCTTACATTAGCATATACATACATTATATGTAACGTTTATATGATTTTATGCATGAACCCCACCCACCCTCAACACGTCATTTATGCATGCTCCCTCAGTTTCGATATTTTAAATGTCCCATTAGTAACTAATGGGATTTAGACTAAGACTGAACAGGCTTGTAAGTCTTACTTTTTTAAGGTCATTAAAAGTAGTCCGGGCTCAATCGGTCCACTAATTACCAAAACACGACATATCCCCACCACCCGGCCCCTACCATTATAAAGCATTGGAATAATGGAAATACATGCTATTCCTAAAGTACTCATCGGATTTTGATGCGGTTTCTTTTAAATTGCATCTTATGCACATATCAATCATTTTGATTACTTAATAATACATAATAATTGTACAGTATATAGCATATTATATAGTATATTACATATTATACATCTCAAGACGCTCCCGAGCATCTCAAGGCCAGCATCTCAAGGCAAGCATCTCAAGGCAAGCATCTCAAGACCCATAGATCTTCTCACGACTCAGCTTCTTAAGACCTAAGCAATGACTTACCCCTGCATCTCAAGATCCATACGACATCTTACCCTACCTTCTCAAAGTCCACAGAACGTCTTACTCAGCATCTCAAGTCCCCCAGAACATCTTACCCCTATCTTCTAAGGACCCTTTCCCACTTCTCAAGGAACCAGCCAACCCCTTAAGACCAACATCTTAAGACATCACCCCTCCCCACCCACCGTACCCCCCACCCCCACGGCCGCCATTTTATTTTTAAGGCAATCTGCTCATATATATCTACTGACGTAGAAGGAGAATCCGCCGAGGAAGTAGATGACGAGGAAGCTGCAGACGAGGGTGAGGATGTCGTTGCTGTAGATGAGCCAGACGACGTAAATGGGGAGGCAGAGCATGTACACGATCGCCGTCGTCACCCGCCATGCTTTCAGCTGCAGCAAATTCCGCTTCGCAACCACCCAAAAATTGTTCTTACTAGTTAGACTTTCATTACCGTAATTATTAAATAACTAATAAAAAAAGGATTAATTGTTCACCTTGTTTGTGCCACTGAGAAGTAAAATCCCCAATCCAAGTCCCACCACACACAGTAGGAGAAGCAGCAGCAGAGTCGTCACTTGAATGGGTTCTAAATTCAAACCTCTGGAGTTTAGTCATGTGCACTTGCACTGAATGTATTATTTTATTAGAATTTAATTAACTTTTGAACTGAATTTACCGTCTAGATCGAGAAACTTGACAAAGTCCTTGTTGTGCTCCGGATCCTTGCGTACAAAATTGGAGAAGGCAGTGCGATTGCCGAAGATGAGAACTGCGTTGAAAGTGATGGCGATGAAATTGAAGAGCGAGATGACCTGACAAAAGTTTAAACAGTGTTAAAGTATATTTATTTAACCACCACCTATGAACAGTAAACTATGGAGTAGAAATTGAAATTGAGTAATGAGAAAACTAACGATTTCGAAATAGGCCAGAATTTTGGCTATGGTAGAGATGGGGACTGGGGCCGACCAGCAGTAGTCCATGTCAACTTCACTTTTCTGTCTCCGTCACCAAAATAGACTCAATGAATATGGAATGCATGCAGACGACAACTGCAACCAACTTAACTGCGGAATTTAATTTACCATTGACCCCTGACTATTTACTTAAAATATTTTTATTTGTGTTTACAGTGTAGGTACATACAGCTTAATCTAGCTCAGTTGTCGGTGGGTCTAACTTGTGACGTTCTTAAATGAATTCGTTTTATCAGTATTTTCGTTTATCCTTTAAATTGTGTGATTGGATTTATATGCGTCATGTCCATTAGTTTTGATGTGGATCGTAATTAACATTGCGTCTCGCTAAAAGTAATTCAAAAGGGAAATAACAAACTTAAATACAGTTACGATAACCTTTGACCCCGTCTGGATCAATTTGTAATTACATGAGAGTTGTTTCGAGTCTTAAGTGCCGAGGTGAAAGGAGGGTCGAATTTACGAAAGGAATTAATTAGCTATGTAGATACAGTTAGTGAAGAATCGAAGTGTCCCATTTCCAATTTTAGCGAGAATCAGAATCAGCTATCTCACGATCAGTAAAGTATTAATGCAAAACACACTGATTGATATATATGCGTATTACGATTTTTTTAACGGGTAAAATTTTCTATTTACATGTTTGTAAAAAGTGACAAGTGTTATGTTTACATGTGTTTGGATGTTGCAAAATTGTCCATTTACTTGTTTTGGAAAATTGTAAACTATTTCATTTACACGTTTTTTGAAAAGTGGAAAACATGTATTTATGTTTTTAAGTATTCTACCAATCAACATGTTATTGAAAATCGCAAATTGCTGTATTTGCTACATGCTTTTAGGTTTGTGAAGTTTCAAGTTTTTGCACTTGCGGTTTTTGTTTGTACCTAGTTAGCAATGGACGTTATTGCCTCTTCACTGACGAAGGGTAATTAGGTACATGCGATGCTGAAACGGGAAGAAGACAGTTTGCTGTTAACTATTTACGATTCTGTGATTAATTTGCTTCTATGCACTTGCATCACGAGTGTCATTCCTGATTCCTGAGTCAATAATACTTAAATACAAAAATGTGCCTTTGAGACCTGCAAAACGTGATATGTGAAGCTTTTTGTGTGGGAGGGGGTTCGCCTCAATATGAATTGAGTTTAATTTTGATTTGGTCTGTAAAGAAAACTAAAAATGTTGTGGATGTTGACGGACGTTCGTTTCCACTTGTGTCTTTCCGTTTATACTGATTATGTTTTACGGTCTTATCTACGCATTGTTAATCGGTCGGTGGGTTTGTTTAAGCTGTGTGATTGCATTGGGGCAATGCGTAACTTGTTACAATGGGAAAATGCCTTTGCAGTTGTATTTGTTCTTCCGGCCGCAGTTTACATGATGCGACTCAAAATAAAACAAACTTTACATTATTACATATTAGAGTTTTCATCTCAATCAATAATTATTGACACTCATCCTCATCCTCTACTGTGTCAACGTTGAAAGGAGCTACGTCCACGCACGCTACGCTTGGCTGCAAGCCCTTTACACAAACCCTCACTACATACCTAATATTTAATTCTAATATCCCTCCATTCCAATTACGTTAATAATGTTGTATCATTTATACAATTTAGTTGTCTCATTGCATCTCCATAGATAAACATTACAAACGCATTTGAATTTAAAGCCAAAGTGCTCCAAACCTGTCTGTAGTTATTCTACTTTGCCACTAGCTAATTCATATATAAGAAATGATCAACTTTTTTTCATGACGTGATTCCTTTTTGTTTGCTAAATTGCGATGTGGTTCTACGCATTCCACCATTCTATTCCCACGCACTTGAATGTAATATATCCATTTAAACATGGTTAATATTCCGTGAATGTGAGTAAGGCAGTTTGCATAATTTATTCATCCAGCGGAATTGGCTTCAGTCCACAATGCAAAAGTCAAGGGGAGAAGTAGGAAATTAATTGTGTCACCTGTGGACGAGAGTAGTGGCTAAAAAGCTCATGAACCACAAGTACCACAACGTTCACAGGTTGGAATTTGTAATGAAAAATATCCTATGATTTACAATGATCTTTTCCTCCATTCTTCATCCAGCAAAAGGGACAGACGCAAAAGCAGTAGAACCAGTTGACGCGCACTAAATAAAAAGGTAAAATATTTATTTTAATACACATACCGCTTGTGGTCTGTGGGCCTGTGGGGCGACAGTGATATGTAATATCCAAAATCTTGCAGATTTAGATTTATCCTCGACATTGAGTAGTCCTCTAGTTGCGTACGTCTCAATGTTGCTTCTAGGTTAAGTAGGTAGTTGCCTCTGTTATCCTCCAGTGAAGGTTCTACAAATTATTTTCCCACGTTACATTTTCATCTCAGAAAACAAAGAATTTTAATCTAGTCACAAATCTAAATAAGTGGCATGTGTGGAATTCCAGAAAATGTGCTTGTTCTTCTTGCAATTTTGAATTTTGCTTATGTGGGCCTAAGTGTAGAAGTAGGAACTGAGCCGAGCATCGAATATCTGTCTAAAGTACGTTCTTTTTTCACTTGTAAGTCTAAACCATTATTGGCAGCTAACTAATTTGTTTTTAAACTTTTTAATGCCCAGTTTCCTGGCAACGGATCTTCGCTGGAGAAATGGGAGCCACCCTTAGAGATGAGTCAGAAATTTGTGTACTACCTCTGCGGCTACACCCCTGAGAATTCCCCGAGTAAGTTCCACTTGAACAACATGCACAGCCGCACTTAATAAAACCCGGGTAAATTAACCAATAACGTTTTGTCCTCCAGTCTGGGTGTTGGAGTGGGGGAAATGGGACGTGCGGAGTGTGCTGGAGAGCGGCGACGAGGAGCTGAAGATGAACTATGACATGTACGTGGACCAGATGGGCGTCCACATGTTCAAGAGCATCGAGGCGAGGAGTACGCCAGAGGAGCCCGTCACTGACCTCGTCCTCATCGTTGACATGGACAACTTCTCTGTGAACCAACTCTCGTCAACTGCAGGTAGATCAGAGGTCAGAAGGCAAAATGCATCACACTTCAGTTGAATTAATCGATAAATGAACTAATTACTCTACGTATTTTTAAATACTGAAGTGATGGCGTACAACTTGAAGAAGCTGCGACAGTTGGTGCCGATTGCGAGGGTCACAGACGTAGGCTTCGTTGTCAACAGTGAGTTCCACATATCAACTTTTGCATACTATTTTACTCGTGTTTCCGTGAAGACTTTAAAAATGGTGTTTCCATCCCTGCAGCTAATTACGTGGCGGAGAGAGTTGTGAGTCTCGTTCGACCGATTTTCGGAAATGCGCTCTCCAACTTCCAGATCTACGGGACGAACAAAGACGTGTGGGTCCCACGGATTCTCAAAGAAGTCCCACGCCATCTCCTTCCGCCTCAGTACGGCGGCAGCCAACACTTCAAGCCTCTAAAAGTCTACGGCTGATCGCGTCATTTCCTCGGAATTAGAAAATATTTAAAATAATTGGCTTATCGCTAGCTAAATAAAGTTGAAGTGTAGTGATATCACCGCTTAATTTTTCACATGGTTCTTTTTGCATTGTGTAATTTTATTGTCATCATTCGGCTGCGCAGTTTTAGTTTTAATCGGTCACCTTTTTTTTAGTTTAGGTGCATACGTGGGTAGTGTAAGCAGATAAAAAAAATTAATTGCAATTATAATATGTATCTCAATATTTACGTTTTGTGCTCGTCCTCAGCTGTGGCATACGATCTCCAAACTAAAGGCTGCATACGCTATTTGAACAATTGGTTAGCTCAGTTAGCTGGTTACCTATGCACAAATGCATAGACGCATTAACCCGCAAATGATTCTGACGTTAATTCCTTATGTGAGCAAACATGTAAAAATGGGATAAGCAATAATAATAAACAATTACATCATCCTTATATTTGATTAATCTCATTAACATGACACTCGAAACGCAGTATCAAAGCTTCTATAACGTTCGTGTGTCATGAGTGAAGGCTCAAAATAAACCATTTCCATCTTCACCCAACAACAAAATACACTGTTTCCAAACAACAAATAAATTACCACAATATTAAATTCTATGTAAATAGAACATTTCGAATATTTAAAAAACCCGTAAATAAAATATTTTGCACGTTAGAAATACAAGCCAATCGAATATTTTGCACTTTTCAAAACCTTACAATTACCTTTTTGCGTGTTACACTCTGTCTAATTGAATTCTTGTTTACGCTTAGTTCATGTTAATTGGAGGCTGAATTGGAAAAGGGTGGTTTTGACTCTTCACTCGTATTAATTTAATTATTCCTATTCCCCAAATGATAGGCATGTCATAGATTCATTCAACGGTGGACAATTTAGTGAGTCAACGTTTGAATGGCAATTGCAATGTTCACAAAACGTCAAGAGGTGTCATAGTAAAAGTTAAAAAATGGGCTGCTGCGTATTTTTGAACTCAGTTGTGAAACTACTCTGCCACTGCACACTACTTTCGTCATTCTGTCCTACACGTTACCATACTACACACTGGATCACAGCTTTAAACCCACAGTTCCCATTCGAGTCCATTTCTCACTTGGTTTTTACTTTTTGATTTATTGTGCAAAGAATTAATTCCTAAAAATCTGGAATCAAGTTTGAAATAATTGAAAATGGAGCGCTACGAGAAAGACGTGCTTAACGAGAGTATGGACTTCCTCTGCAGCAACGTGACCGCACAAACTGAAATCATCGTTGTGTTGAAAGGGCGCGGATGGATGACAGCGGATGAGGAGGAGTCAATCGTAAGACTTTTTTTTATTCTGAACCACAACCTAAACTAAAAGCCCCCAAGAAACTATGGTGAAAATAAAAACTCATATTTAACTAATATTTTATTCCGCACTCAATGGTGAACTTTCTTAGGCTGGATGCAAAACTAGATACTTGGTCGTGAATGCGCTCGTGGAGCACCTCATGAAGAAGAAGGGCGCAATGGCGGATCTTTTGAGTGCACTCCGCCAAAAACTGAACGGGAGTGTTGCAGACCATTTGGAGAACAAGTTGAAGGAGAAACACCCGGAATTTGGGAACCTTTGCAATGCAAACGAATTTCACGAAAAATCGAATTCGTCTCTTGTGAGTCAAACTGTGGTGGGGAAAGAGAATCGGACTTGTGGGCGGGACATCAAGTCCAGCAACGGACCCAGACTCAGTAAGACAGAAAGGGAGGAGGGGGATGAAGACGACCAGAGGTCACGTGTCCGTCCGAGTCGGGTCATCCAGAATATTACAGGCAATCGCAATGTAACAGCTGGAAGAGACATGACCCTCTGAACTAACGCTAAATTTAAAACTAATCTTTTTAATGTCATGCCGTAGTTTCATTTACGTTTATTTTCAGTTTTTAGATGCTGAGCATCTATAGGAATGGCTCTGTCGTCTGTCTGTCTGTCGATATTTTTTTTGTCGTGCTCCACAGGTCACAGTTTTCAACTTAAATTGTTCAAATAAATTTTAAATGATCGTTAATAAGATGGAATAGAACCCTATTGTTTTTGGAATCAAACGGATTAACCAGTGTTTCACAATTAACGATTTAATGGACCGAATTTTGAGAAATAAAATGAATGCCTGGAAAAACCAGTGTCTGGCGACTTTACATAAATTTCAATACTTGCCGCTGAAGTTAAGTAGGTAGGTACATGCTCCGCACGTTCCATATACCTGACATTCAGTGGATATTAGTACCATAGAAAACTTCCGATTAACATAGGATTTTACTAGTAGGCATGCAGAGATCGTCCATAAATTACGTCAAACAAACTTTACAATTTTAGGGACCCCCACTGTTATAAGTTCAAAAATCAGCTTACAATATATCCTCAGCATAGAATTTAACTAGAATGCATGCAGGGATCGCCCATAAATTACGTCATACAAATTTTACCATATTCAGGATCCACACTGTCAATATTTCAAAAATTAGGTTGACATGTATCCTTAACATAGTATTTTACTAGTGTGCATGCAGGGATCGCCCATAAATGACGTCATACAAATTTTATTATTTTAGGGACCCCCACTGTCATTAGTTCAAAAATTAGGTTGACATATATCCTCAGCATAGGATATTACTAGCATGCCTGACTATATTTTTCAAGCGTACGTACAGGGATCGTCCATAAATTATTTCATGCAAATTTTACTATTTTCGGGACCCCCACTGTCATTAGTTCAGAAATTAGGTTGACATATATTTTCAACATAGTATTTTACTAGTATGCCTGCAGGGATCGTCCATCGATCACGTCATTCAAATTTTACCATTTTTGAGATTCCCATGCCATTAGTTCTAAAGTATGGTAAACATATATCCTTAAAATTGTATTTTTCAAGCGTACGTACAGGGATCGTCCATGAATTATGTCATGCAAATTTGACTATTTTCGGGACCCCTACTGTCATAAGTTCATAAATTAGGTTGACATATATTCTGAACATAGGATTTTACTAGTATGCCTACAGGGATCGTCTGTAGATCACGTCATTCAAGTTTTACCTTTTTAGAGGTTCCCATGCCATTAGTTCCAAAATTAAGTAAACACATATCCTTAACATTGTATTTTTTAAGCGTACGTACGAGGATTGTCTATGAATTATGTCATGTAAATTTTAGTATTTTAGGGACCACCACTGTCATACGTTTAGAAATTAGGTTGACATATCCTTGTCATAGGATTTTTAATATGGCAACTTATCATCGCCCAGCTAATAATATTAACTGATCCTAACGATGACATTATTTGTGGGCGATCCAATAAAGTAGTATGTGCTGCTTTCAGCTCTTGCAGTGCAGATTGTTTACTATAAAGTTAACGAATAAGAATTTAAAATGTGGAATTATTTCATTAGTGGTCAATTCAAACTGACAAACGTTACTGCTTATGATGCTATCAAGCAAAGGCTTCAGCCTTTTTGTTATTTTTTATATATTTGCTCTATTTTATTTAAACGAATTTTAATGCAATGAGATATTGTAAAATTCATATGCGAATTGCTTTTGTACTGACACTTTTCGTATCAGCACCACTAGTACCCAACCACCTTGTACCTGTGATACTGTGACCAGGCCCACAAGAATCAGTAAAACTTGTACCAGCACCATCGTAGCGGCGCTAATTTCAAAGACCTAAATCTTACCATAATGGCTTTTACTGTTCCCAATCGATACAGAGCAACTTCTACCTAGGTAACATTACCTTTCCCATGCACCTTTACTAACACCGATCTAACTTGTAGCGGCACCATTCGTAGCTTGCCTACTCTTGTCATCATCAATCGTACCTAGCCCAATCTAGCTATTCGAACCAAAAATACTCAAAATGGCTGCACATGCACATGTACCTGACCCACTGTCACCAGCAAAGCTCGTACCTAACCCGTTGGCACCGGCGCTTAATGCTAGGTGTAGGTTTGCCTTTCGACAAAAAACATGCTTTCCAGTGATGAAGCCACTCGCTCTAAGCTCAGCATCTACTTCGGGCCCACGGTGGACAAATCCAAATCCGGTGGATTTTTTAAAGCAATAAATAATTCATCATTTTTCCTCGTTTAACTCTCAAACCACCTAAAACGATTTTTTTCAACGGGTTTTATTCTTAACTCGTGTGAGCGTAAACTTGTGATGCATCACAATTACGTTAGAAGCTTATCGCGCTTATTCCACAGCATTGTAAACAAATGCTTAGCGCAGTAGTGACGTCAGAGGGGTTGTCCACAGATTTTGTTGACCCTTGCAACACGAATGGTTGAATGGCAACGCTTGAACATGTGATGGCCCAGGAATTCAAAGAGAGCAACAGCCAAGGCCACTCCCATTCCCATCAAGTACAGTTGCAAGACGAGTGTGACTTCCTCTAAAGTTGCAGCTTTCTCTGACGGTGACCGATCTTGCGGAGCATCTAATAAGAATTTGGGCAAGGCAATGCGGTCGTAAGTTTTCTGCCAGTGGCAGTAGAGTCCAGCGTGAAACATAGCCTTCATTCGCCTGCCCACACATCCAAGATGGTTGTCGAGTCGGGCCGTGACCTGGAAATAAATGGACCCCCCTTCCGAAGCGAATCCTGAAACAAACCAATTGTGGGACAGCGTTACTCCTCCAAATTCTTCAGCAGAGGCCCTCGATGTAATTTCCCAAATCCCAACGAAATTCTTTGCGTGAGCTACAAACGCAATTTTTGTATTTCCCGCCTCTAGTTCCTTTCTCATGATTGGTCGGATTTGTTCAGCATCAATGTCGTGAAACTCCACCATCAACTGTCTCCATCCGAGTCGCATTGGAAATTTGAAGGAGGACCTTGGAGTCGCATCAGTTGTCAATCCCCTCAGAGTAGGTCTGGCCCAGTAAAGTGTGAAGTTCTGTAAAGCGAGTTGCTCCAAGAAGTGCCACTTTGTCACGTGGATGGGTTTACTTTGGTGCAGGAGAGGCTGTCCTTTGTACGCATACGTCAGCACGATTCCAATCAGGATCCATGCCCCGAAAACAACGTTACGAGACAAGGTGGGTCTCCTGCGTTTTTGCTGCATCAGTGTAGAACCCGGCTCACCTTCTGAGTAACAATACGAACCAGAAATTGTTCCACCGGACATTGCATCGATGACTCTCTGCCCCAAAAGCGCCCCGACGAAAGTGTAGAAATTGGACATTATTTCAAAGCCCCAAGAAAAGGAATGGGAATCTGCTACTTTCCATGCGCCAACAGATGTGAAGAGGGCGCATGCGCAGAGCGCCAGGCCAACTCCAAGCCACACGTCGTCTCTAAAAGGGATCACATATTTTTCAAAAGACATTTTGACTTCTTCGGGTCTATCTGGTGTGATAAACTTCCACTCCCGTTTCATATCAGCGTCGTACACATCTGTTTTGTCTCTGGATATGGCCAGCTGAGAAGTAACAAAGAGTGATGGGAGGGGAGCAGAAGGCGAAGGGCAGGAAGGTGACCTCCGGTTTGGGCTCCACAGTAGTGTCCTTTTTATATCCTCAGTGAGGAACTCCTGCGCTGCATTCAAGGCCGTTTTCGCTGGGCGATTTTGTGGACCCATTACCGGCGCAAAAACATTCCAGGCAACGTTTCTTCCCGAATTCGTGATTTTTCTAAAGACTTGAACCATTTTTTGGAGACACTTTTGAGGGCTGTCCCCGCACCTGAAGTTGGTCGATGTGTATCTTTTACGACGGCTGCAGTACCAGCAAATAAACTGACCCGCAAAAAAGCCATCCTCGTCGCTTTACAGGAGGGAGAAGAGGGGTGGGAAGCTGGTCACTTCTAAATGGGACGAAGCAACTGCTTTGAGAACGAGGCTGGTGATACTGTTCCATGTGGGCGTGGAAACCGTCTCCGCAGCTGACTCAAGCGTTTTAACCACAGCAATGATAGACGTTTGAAACTCGTGGAAATCACTGTTTTCGTTTGTTATCGCTCTCAGAAGCTGGTTAACGAGCGAAGTGTAATTTTGGTTCCTGGCTGCTTTATCGAAATGAGAACCACTGCTGAGCGTTAGAAGAAGTGTCGTGAAACATGCGCTGCCTAAGAGTTTAGGAGGTGCTGAATAGTAAGGGTTGTGCCTGTGAGAGACTTGACTCCGCCCACGGGATGTGGATTTGATTATTGGGACCTGGAGGTCGAGTGAGATGTCCGAGGATGCGGAGATGTGGCCCATGTCGAGGTCAATGATGTGGGGACGACAGTTGGACGTCTGGACGAAGGCGACTGTTGTCGAGGACACGAAAAGGACGCAGAAAAGACGCAGCAAGGACGACTTCATGTTTTGCTTTAATTTAGAGACAACTATGGTGATTCCTTAAAGAGAGGAATCTTGTCCGAAATAAAATATGTTGTGTCTAAGCCAAATGACCGCTTTTCAAGTTGTGTGTCCACCAAGATTCAAGCTCTGCTAAAGGATGTAAAAACAATGATGGACGAGCACAGCTTGAACACGCACAGAGCTTTTAGCTGAGTTCGTCGCTTCCGGATTCGGATTCATTCAAATATTTCAAATCCGGGGAAATCATCCGTACACAGTATTAACGGAATAGCGTGCGGTGCGGGTTTTGAATGAAATTCGAATGAACTGTGCATGCACATGATTGGGCCAAACAATCAAGTTGGTGAGTGGATTGTGTGAGCGGAGCAAAAATGTTCCAGCAATTTATTCGAAGCCGATGCTATGCGGTTGTAGGACATATTCCCCCTGGAAATTTTTCCCCCGGACCTTTTCCCCCCTGGACCTTTTCCCCCCGGACCTCTCCCCCCCCCCGGACATTTTCCCCCCAAACAGTAACCCCGGACATTTTCCCCCTAAACCCTTAAATAAGATACTGAAATGCTGATTATATAAAGTTATCAACTATGAAATGTTTGTTAATAATGTAATATGTCACAAATAAAAATCGAAATTATACTTTATTGAACTCTGAGCGTGGTTTGCGTAGAAATACAAAAAAAATCAATTTTAACATAGAAATCAAAAGAAATAACTAGTTTTAATCATAAATAAAATCTTTAGCATATTAGTTAGTAGAAAACTTGCTCCAGAAACATGTACTATACTTTTTTCCCGATATGACTAAAAAAATGTAGATTAGTTATGTATGCTGGCATCATATAAAATCCTTCCTTAATCGATGGGTAAGAAAACGAAAGTAAAACTGTTTACCCTTTAAACAGCCCTTTAGGTAGATAGTACCTAAACTTATTACACTATTAATTAAAAAAATAACTTGATACTCCTAAACTCAACTATACATCATTAAATAACGGTACTGATCGCTATTGCAATTGCACGATAAATAAAAAACTTTCTGTTTGGATATTATTATATTAAATACGTGCCTTTACACGACCACGTAATAATTTACATCAGTATCTTATTTAAGGGTGTGGGGAGAAAATGTCCGGGGTTACTGTTTGGGGGGAAAATGTCCGGGGGGAAAAGGTCCAGGGGGGAAAAGGTCCGGAGGGAAAATTTCCATGGGGAATATGTCCGTATACCATGCTATGCATGTATTTTTCTAAGGGCAATAACATTAGTTTCCCAAGTAAGTACGCTCCACTTTGGCCGAGCCTTTAATTATCTATCTAAAAACTCAGCAATAATTTCTGTCCATTTTGCATCAAGGCATAAATAGTGAACATTCTAATTCTACGGCCAGCTACTTTGTTAGTCTCACAAAGGAATGTAATCGTGCACAGTAATTATCTTTAAATGTAGAAGAACGTGTTATCTTGGTTATGATCAGTAGGCATCCTTGGTTGGGCTAGGAGCATTGCGTATGAGGGATTAGTCCTGCAGAGTGGAGAATATTTCATCAATTCACACTTTTAGACACTCGGTGCACTTAACGAAACAATTTGTGGAGCTCATGCGGCACTTGAAAGTTGGTAGATGCGCCTGGAAATATGATACTTAGCGAATTCAAGGACAGCCACTGCAGCCGAGAATCCTGATCCCATTAAATACAATTGCACAATGAGCTGGACGTCCTTGAAAGCCACAACTTTCTCGGACGGATGATTGTCGCCTGAAGCGACATCTACGAAGCGCCTGGGCGGCTCCACTGCGTCGTAAGTTTTCTCCCAGCGTCCGTAGAGCCCAGAGTGAAACATGGTCTTGAGTCGTCTCCCCACCCACCCGTGGTACTTGTTCAGCCCGGCAGTGATTTGGAAATATACATAGTCTCCTCCCAACTCGTACCGATACCCGGGAACATACCAATTGTGAGACAGCATATAACTTCCTCCTCCAAATTCCCTTCCCGTCCTGGACGCGATCTCCCAAATCCGACTGAAATCCTTTGCAAGAGCTAACAAAGCAAATTTGGTATTTCCCGCCTCGTATTCTTTCTCCATGATTGGTCTAATTTGCTCAGGGCCAATTTGGTGAATCTCCGCACGACTCCTTCCGATCGGAAATTGAAAAGACCTTATTGGAATCGCATCCGTAGCCAATTCTCTTAGAGCAGGTGTGGCCCAATACAACGTAAAGTTCTCTAAAGCGAGTTGCTCTAGAAAGTGCCACTTTGTAACGTGGTACGTTTTACTTTGGTACAGAACAGGTTGTCCTTTGTACGCATGCGTCAGCACTATTCCAATCAGGATCCATGCTCCGAAAACAACGTTTCGGGACAAAGTGGGTCTCCTACGTTTTTGCTTTATCAGTATAGGTCCCGACTCACCTTTCGAGTGATACGTAAGAGAAACTGTTTCAGCGGAAATTGCATCGATGACTCTCTGCCCCAACAACACCCCAACGAAAATGTAGACATCAGACATTATTTCGAAGCCCCAAGAGAAGAAATGGGAATCTGCTACTTTCCATGCGCCGACAGACGTGAAAAGGACGCATATGCAGAGCGCTAGGCCTACCCCTAGCCACACCTCTCTGCCAAAAGGGATCATATAGACTTCGTAAGACATTTCGATTTCTTGGGGTCCATCTGGCGTGATAAACTTTAACTCCCTTCGCATCTCGACTCCATAGATGTCCATGACTTGGAATCTGTTCAGCGGGTAACCCAGGTCGAGTAGGGGAAACGAATGGGAGTCCATTCTCTGGTTTTGGGTCGTCCACATTAATGTCCCGTTCAAATCCTGGGTGAGAAACTCCCGCGCTGTATTTATAGTGGATTCTAAAGGGCGGTTTTTTGGACCCATTTCCAGCGGGAAAATATTCCAGACAACGTTTCGTCCCGAATTCGTTGTTTTTCTGAAGACTTGGACCATTTGCTGGAGACAACTTCGGGCGCTGTCCCCGCACCTGAAAGTGCTCCATGTGTATCTCTTACGAGCGTTGCAGTACCAGCAAATGAACTGACCCGCGAAAAAACCATCCTCGTCATTGTACAGGAGGGAGAAAAGGGGCGGGAAGCTCTCGGTTTCTAAATCGGACGAAGCAACTGCTTCCAAAGCAAGATTGAGAATTCTGTTGAATTCCTTCGTAGCTGATGTGGGAGTTTTGACGACGACAATGTACAATGATTCCAAATCCTGGAAGTCCAAATCATAGCTTCTCAATATCGCATCCAGGAGTTGGTTCACAAGCGAAGAGTTGGGTTGATTTTTCGTAGTTTTATCCGAGTGAGAAGCTGGGCCACTACTACTGCCGTGGGTTAGCAGGATTGTAGTGGAACAACTTCTGCCTACGTATTTAAGAGGCGTGGTCATGGGACGATGGTATCGATGAGGAATTCGACTCCGGCCACGGGCTATGGTAATTGGGGCATGGATATCAGGTGACACGTCTTGCGATGAGTCGTCCAGGTGCAACTTAATGCGATTCATGGCCAAGACCTCTTGTGTCAAGGGCAGGAGCAGCAGGGTACACAAACTTAGCACGAACATCATTGTTTCTCAACGTATTTGCAAATTCACAAATTTAAAAAAATATTTGAGTGGGGCACACAGCCCGGGCTTCCAAACTTGCGCCTTGTTCAAGATGTTCCGCCCATTGAAAGTATCAAAATGAAAATGGTCGACGAGAGAAATACCTGCAGAGCTTTTAGTTGAGTACGTCGCTTCCAGACTTAAATTCGGA
Organism: Dicyrtomina minuta; assembly: GCA_949802685.1. Taxonomy (NCBI): domain Eukaryota; kingdom Metazoa; phylum Arthropoda; class Collembola; order Symphypleona; family Dicyrtomidae; genus Dicyrtomina; species Dicyrtomina minuta. The sequence goes on from CATKUY010000299.1 coordinate 71,189, forward strand.
TTCGTTCAAATCATGTAATTTTATCGGGCAGTGGAAATAATTGTAAGGCGTGTAATGCGGGGTTTTGAGGGAATTTAAATGAAGCATCCCGTGCATGTGATTGGGCGACCATACCATGCGATGTCGTGCAAGGGAAAATGTTCGGACAATTTGTTGCAAAAAATGTAATGCAGACAGGGCCGGTCGAAGGAATTGGTTTTAGGCAACGATATGTTTTCATGCAAAAACCACCATTTTGATTTTATTGATGGTTTTCTTTGGTACAGGCGGTACAGCAAAATGTTGTATTTACATGTTTTTGAAAAGGAAACAATGTTCTTTTTGCTTGACTCAGAAAAATGCAAAATGTTGTATTTACATGTTTTTGAAAAGGAAACAATGTTCTTTTTGCTTGACTCAGAAAAATGCAAAATGTTGTATTTACATGTTTTAGAAAAGTGGAAACTATTCTATTTGCATGTTTTTAAAAAGTCTCAATATTCTTTTTGCGTTTTTGAAAAGTATAAAATGTTGTTTTTACTTGATTTAGAAAAGTGCAAAATTTTCTATTTACATGTTTTGAGAAAAGTGGAAAATGGTTTATCTGCATGTTTTTGAAAATTCAAAATATTTCATTTTACATATTTTTAAAAACTGTTAAAAAGTTCTATTTACATGGTTTTTTAAAATTCAAGCAGCGGGGGCTGCCTATGCGCTGGCCGCCTTATATATCCGGCCCTGAATGCAGAGCCCCTAATACTGAAATGACTGTGTAGCAAGTAGATTGCCATCGTTTTCAATTTGTAATGAGCCTTGAAAGCAGAATATTTGATTTGCCTAATAAATTATGTAAATAGGTAGAAATAATTTAATAATCAATAGACGAGATGCCGTGTACAAGTTGCAGTGCGTGACGAACGAAGAGCGAAGAACATTTCATGCCACTTGGAGGTTTTATTACTTTTTGCACATTTCCTGTACTTGTAGTTTTTTTATCTTTATTATTTACATTGAGACAGGCTTAAAGCTCAGCCGAAGCGGTAAAACATACAAAACTAAAAACGACACAATTTATATTGCCCAGAAAATCAGTACAAATTCATAAATATGGAAACATTTTTCCTCGCATTGAAACCTTAGCACACTCCACAATCACATTATTGCTCACAACTTACCTAATTTAAAACAACACATTTATAGTAGTAAAAATACTTATTGGAAATAATTTATGTGTAAAAATAACTGGACCAAAGTTCAACCGTACACAGCGATGGGCTTAAAATCCTTCACACCGCCGTACCATTCAGCTAGAGACTCGCGCGGGATTCGTTTCAAAAGGCGCGGGATCCACTTGGCCTTGTTGGTCCCGTACACATCCGTGCGCGCGAGGGACTCGTTCAGAATTGGCTTGAGCAGAGTTATGAATCTCTCCGCGATGTAGTTCACTGTTCACACACACATTTTAATCAAGCAAAATCTCAAACTTTTCTAAACATTGTATGCTAAGCTGTTATACGGGATTATCCATAAATGATATCATGGGCCTAACATTTTTGAATTTTATGTTTTTTATGTGAGACGTACCGTTAATGAAGTAGCCTCGCTCCATCCGCCTTGCAACGAAAACCACCTCACGGGCCAATCTTATGGCTAATTGGAGCGCTTTAATTCAAAATTTGACCAAAATAAAAGAGTTAATTTTGTGAGGAAGAAATAAAAGCAAGTTTTATTCCATGTAATCTCATTTTAGAAAAAAAATGGACTTATCTCGTTTTGCCAAAACATTCTTTACACATTATTGGGCAGTTTAAATTACCGGGGATAGATGCGAGTTGGAAGATGTCGTAGTCCTCCATGTCCAGGATCACCACACCGTCCGTGACTGGCTCCTCCGGAGTGCTCCTGTCGTGTTACGAAGGGCCAAATTAATTTCGTCATTTATTGCGCAATTAAATGAAGGACACTAAAACGTTGTAAATAAAAAGTTTCACCTGAGATCAATGGATTTATTGTAATTGTGAAAAGCCTGTTCAAAATAAGTTTCCAGGTCCTTGAGCGACTGTCCTCCCTTCTCCACGTACTCCCGCATTTTCCATTTCCCAACTTCGCCGATCCAAACTGGAGAAACCAAGTAAATTAACAACTCACAATTCCCACACTTTTGGCCTCCTAATTTTGAGCTTAATATTAACTGCAGTTAAATAAAAGATTAAATTGGAATTACTCGGCCGGTTGTCGTCGTCAAAGCCAGAGAGGTAGTAGACGAAATTCTTTTGAATATCCAGCGGCGCGACCCACGTGTCCAAATTCACCTTCTCCCGCGGTTTCCCATCCACCAATGAGGTGGTCTGGAGCTGGAGCGAAAGGGATACGGAAAGGATTAACAATTTGTAGTTGCAAAAAAAATGAGGAGATAGTAACAAAAATGTAATAAATATATTGAACGAGTTAATTTGGAAATCCCACGTTTCCAGGTGCAGTGACGGAAGGATGTTTGAGAAGCTGCGTCAGATTTGAGATGATTTCGTCTGTCTCCTTCTCTTTTTCCGCGTTCTCGGCCCCATCCGCGCCCTCCACAATGCTGTTCCAGAATGTCAGGGCCACTACCAGCAGAAGCACCGAGAATTTGAGACGCATTTTGAATTTTTGGAAATTATTTTGCACTTTTAAAGTTTACGGATGGAAATAGAGATGGAGATAATATTGAAACTGCGATGCGAGTGCCTCGCAGCTGACTGGTACTGTGGTCGACTGAGGTCAGCTCACGAAATAAAATTCGCAAATGAATAAAATTCTCTGTCTTTTCCTTTTCCTCTTACATAGCAACTACTCGCTACAAGTTTTTCACACAGCTGGGAATGTCAGGTTGTTTAGGGTACAAACAAGAGAAGTGGACGAGTACATAGTGAAACGAAACGTAGGGGACAGACTTGGGATGGGAAAGTTACATAATGAATTAATTACAAGTACGACAATAGATTACATGGAGTGAAGAGTGAATAGAATTAAAAATGCAGAGGTATGGAAAGGCGAAGGAGTTGTTGGCCCTGAAATGAGAAGTACTTGAAAAGTGCGGCTGACATTCAGACTCAGGGCTCTGCACACGACTTACACATGAAAAAACAATTTTAACTTGTAAAGCTACAAATTCTCATTTTGCACCAACTAATTTTCCCTCGCTTCAACTCCCCGTAGCACTACACACTACACAATACTCAATAACATTCATCACTCACGTAGTTCACTTCAGGATCAGCAGTTACATGGTCTGTGTGGAATCCAAACGTCCCACACCCACTCTAAGCTACAATCAAAATGGGTTATGTAAAAGCAAGCTAAATGAGAGATGCGATTAATTTCGAAAATGTTCTACTTTTTAAATGTTTTCTTTATCAGACTTGATTTGTTTGTAGATGTTCCATTTTGTTTCCAGCTAAACTTGGATGTGGGTCATTTTGTTCTTGACAGAGCAAATAGGATGTTCTATGCATGGAGATACGTACTAGGAAATTAGGAAGGAGGTAGAACAGGTTCTGTTATTTGTGTCAGAGTTCCATATGTTACTCACAATCACATAATGTTATGATTTTATTAAGTAGTTGTAGTGTCCGTAAATGTGATCGAGTTCATTTTTTTTTAATTTGAAAATCTGTAACTTTTTACAAAGCGGACGTACACTAAAGGAAAAGCTATCATTAAACTTGTTTTTTAATCCTGTACGTCCAAACAAATACTCACATTCAGTGTCGGAGATTAAAAGTTGCAAGAGATACAAAAGCCACTGATCACACTTACGGGATGATCACATTTACGCAAGCTACTACTACAAGAATCTTATTATTGTAAATGAATTGGATATGTGTCCACATGTCTACATGAGAAATTCCCATTTAAGGACGTGTTTATAAAACGCCTTGCCCTCCACACAGACTCGGCATTGAGAGGACCGAAGGAGCCAAGGAAGCGAAATCTAGTCTGAATACTGCTACAGGTACATACATAGTGAGGGAAGAGATATGGGATGTGTGTAGACGGCAGAGCTCTGGCGCACACACTCAAGTCCACGATATACAGACACACAGACGTGGGGGAGAATCTCGTGTAGACTAGGAAAGAATGGCGACAGGCGACGGGGCATTGTAACGGTAACGGTAAACTGGAACTGGTCAATCTAATCCAATGTAAATGAGGCAGAGCCCAGATGAGGTTGCGAGATTCAACTATGTTAATCCTGAATGCCCATTCTACTCACTCAAGTTTTAAATATCCCCCATACTTATCTTTTGAATTTGTACTGCCGTTATATAGGGATGGAGCCCATTTTAGTCATTTTAGTCCAATGAAATTGTTGACATTTTTGGTAATCCTGAATTATGTGAGCAAGGAGCCTGGTTTCTTGATGCAGTTTAATAAAATAAAATCCGAATGGTATTTGTGCCTTTATAATATGAAGGCTAGGTTTTGAAACAGGTTTATTAAAAATAGTTTTATTTAAATGGAATTTACAAAAATCCTGGGCACATTTGTTTGTTAATAGGGGAAAGATGAAGAACTGGGGTTTGAAGCCGTGGGAGAAGAGAAGGCGGAGGTGGTAAGCTAGCTAGTGGTGACGGCATGTCTAAAAACAGCTTTGTACGCATTGACGAAGCCGTAGCCGACTTTGTTGTTGGGAAAGTCCGTCTCACAGATCCCGTCGCAATTTCCATTCCACTTGTTCTCGACCGGAGAGCAGCTGTTTTTGAGTCTCTTGTAGACTTCGTCGTACTCGAGGTCGTAGGAGAAGTCCTTCATGAGTGCGATGACGCCAGACACATGCGCAGCAGCCATCCCTGAGCCCGTGTAGTACGTGTACTGCATTCCGTCTCCACCCGCTTGTGCGGAATATATCTCGGTGCCGGGGGCACTAAAGTCCGGCTTCGTCTGCACCCGCGTCCCGTTCTCCTGGTAGTTTGCGGGGGGCGGGCCCTGACTCGTCGTCGGATGCGCAACTGTCGCCGTCAATTTGAGGACGTCCTTGTTCTCCGCCACATTCCCCACCGCAATAACGTTGCTCTTGAAGGCTGGATACACAACGCTGCCGCAGGCGGGCCCCTCGTCCCCCGCCGCAAATACCGGGATGATCCCCGCCTCCCGCCAACACTGGATGATGGTATCAAATTCCGCGTAGAAACCCGCCGAAGCCCCAGTTCGTATCCAGCTGTTGTTGATGACAAACGGAGCTTTGGTGCAGTCCCTGTCGGTGGAGTCGGCGCTCTTGGAGGGGCAGAGCATCCACTGGGCACACTCCTTCAGATTATTCTCGGGGCAGTGGGGGAGACAGGCTCGACAGGCCATCCATTTCCCCCGCGAGGCCATCCCCACATATAAATCAGCCGCCACCATTATGGCCGTCACGTGGGTTCCATGTCCGATGGTGTCCACGGGTTCCTTCTCCTTCCCCACGACGTCAAACCAACCATAATCCCCGCGATACCCTTTTTTTGCAAATTCGTGGTTCAGGTCCACGCCCGTGTCAATGGATCCCAGAACGACATCGTGCCCAAAGATATTCCTCCGCCACACGTCCACCACCCCGATGGCTACTGCGTTCCAGAAACCTACAAAGCTGCTGTTGGGCAGAACACTCCTCGGGCCGGGAACGGGCTGTCCCGAAAGTTGGTACGTGTGCTCCTTCCGCACCAACAACACGTCCTCGTGTTTCCCCACCATATTCTTCACTGCACTCAGATTCGCCCCGCTCACCACGATCTCGTTGGTGATCCAGAGCGACTTGGTTCGCAGGGAGCCCATCGAGCGACCCTTCGTCTTCAAAAGGTCCAGAACTCGGCCCTGCGTCGCAGCCGCGTGCTTCTGGAGGGACTCCACCATCGGGGCAACGTGAGACTTGTCTCCAATCGCTCGGCGGCTCACAGGGGCTTGGCACGTCTGCTGACTCCGCATCGTCACAATTATGCTCGCTCCACATTTGATAAAAAAGGATGAGTGGGCTTTAAGTGGGTTATTACTGCTCACGCAACTAAACATTTTCCAAGTTTAAAACAATGCTGTAACTATACTTACGTTCATGTTTCTTGGAATCTGCACTACGAGAAGATTTTATTCCTCGACCAGCACCATCCACTAAACTCCATTCTAGCGTCCAGCATAGCAAATAATTTTGTAAGTTAGACTCAAAAATGCGTGATAGATGAAATTTCTAGTGAGCTTCGCAATAATTTCAATGGAGTTACCTGTTGCAAGACAAATGAAGGCGCAAATGTTGCGCAGTGTGAACAAAGACAGAAATGGGTGTCCCATGGTCGCTACTGAGTTGGACGCATGCGTCAGTTGTGCTTAATCAAATTCTCGTCCTGGCGCTTCCACTTCTCATGCTCACTCAACACAAATAAGTTTCACTTCAAATAAAAGAGCGGCAAGGACACAGGACGTCGTAAAATAGAAAGTTGAAACAATAACTAAACGCTAATGCTCACATTTAAATGTTCCATTGTTAGGCGTAAACGACACATTTTCAAAGACGGCATTACAACTTCAACTTGAGTATCAAAGCTCAAACCTTCCGTACTAACCCAGGCAACTCCCGTACGGGATCGTCCGTAAATGATGTCATGGAAAAATCCCCATTTTGAGGACAGTTTGTAATCAGCTTCACCTTTGAGTCATTGGCGATCTTTAACATGGGTATGGTGAGTATCAAAGGAGACGGGTAAGCCCTCCCCATCACGTCATTTAGGGACGACCCTTTATAAATTGTGAATGAAAGGAATGCAACGAATATTGTAGAGTGTAGACGGGTCACGGGGGCGTGTGCAGTGTAGTTGGCGGGAGGAAAGAGCAGAGTTTCTATTCTGCGACTTGGGCATCGGCAATGTTCGGCACTCGGGCCGAGACTTTTATTTTTATTGATCTCTTCCGTCCGCATCTCTTCCCGAATCTGCAAGAGCGGCGCAACATGTTTTCTATTGCTCGGTCTTCGTCACTTTCCTCGTCTTTCCACTTTCATTTTCTCTCTCAACCTGCACCGCTCTTTCCTTAGAGTCCATTTCCCAAGGGACGAGTGGCAGTGGCGGGTTGTGGACGGCGGGTTTGTATCATTTGTTTACGTCTCATCCTCAATTGAAGATTAAAGTCAAGACTCTAAATCAGTTCTTCTGTTCCTTGGACATTGTGTCTCTAATAACTTATACAGTCATCATGCCTACGCATAGGGTTTTACTAGCCATTTGCGTGCATCGCATTGTGCATTTAATTTAATTCAAAATAAGACACGCTTTCCGAAGTTGAGTGGAAAAGGAAGTTGCAACTTGCAACCAAAAAACAAAGCGTCAATTCGCTGTCGTTTCATTAGCGTCAATACTTTGAGACTTCCACTTCATTTAATTGTTAATTAGTTGGTTCGTAAAATGGTTCATTTGGACGAGTGTTGACGCAGAGGTGGACTATGCGTAAAAATGCCGCCTCAAAACTCCCGAATTCAAGTTTGCCGGGAGCAGAAAGTTAGGAATTGCTGCTGCGGCTCCAAATCATGGGCCAAAACTGTCGCCCTCACTCAGATTGTAACATTCCAAATATCCTCTGCCAAGAACCAAAATGACCCAAATCCATTTTTAGCTAAAAGCAATACAGTCTATCTACAACAGTCAACAGTATTCAAATAAGTCTTGAGAGCATTTAAATGGAATATTGAGCACTTTTCAAAAATATGTAAATAGAACATTTTGCACATTTCAAAAACATGGAATTAGAACATTTTGCACCTTTTCAAAAACATGCAAAATTTAACATTTTGCAGTTTTTCAAAAAAAATGTAAATAGAGCATTTTGCAACTTTTCAAAAACATGCGATTTAACATTTTGCAGTTTTTCAAAACCATGTAAATACAACATTTTGCATCTTTTAAAAAACATGTAAATAGAACATTTTGCAACTTTTCTCAAACATGGAATTAGAACATTTTGCTCCTTTTCAAAAACATGTAAATAAAACATTTTGCATCTTTTCAAAAACTTGTAAATAGAACATTTTCGACCTTTTAAAAAACATGTAAAATATGACATTGCAATCATTGCATTGTTAAAAAACATAAAAATAGAACATTTTGCGCTTTTCAAAAACTCCTAATTAACATTTTACGAATATGTTTCTTGTTTTGCTTTTATGACTAACATGGAACCTTACTTGAAACTACAGAATGAAACGAAACTACCCGAAACGTATACTACCCATATGAGTGACCTCTGCTTGTATAGTCGTTCGACTGCAAAATTCGTTGTTCGGCCACAATCGCGCGCGCAAATTCAAAAATATCGATTTTTTCGAATTTCACAGCGCTCTAGCTCCCACAATTCTTGTCCAATTTTCATAAAATTTGAAATACAACATCTTTATACGCTTATCTAAAAAGTAATTTCAGGATTTCTGAAAATTCAAAAATTTTAATTTTTTTTCGAAAAAGTTTTAAATATGTTTATTTCTGAGGCCCAGAGTTAGAACTAATTGTTTAGAAAAAATTAAAATTTTCGAATTTTCAAAAATCCTGAAATCACTTTTTAGATAAGCGTATAATGATGTTGTATTTTAAATTTTATGAAAATTGGACAAAAATTGTGGGAGCTAGAGCGCTGTGAAATTCGAAAAAATCGATATTTTTGAATTTGCGCGCGCGATTGCGGCCGAACAACGAATTTTGCAGTCGAACGACCATACAAGCAGAGGTTACTCATATGGGTAGTATACGTTTCGGGTAGTTTCGTTTCATTCTGTAGTTTCAAGTAAGGTATGTTCCCTTGTAAGCTCATTTTGATTCTAGCTTAAACTGGATACGGGTCAGTTTGGTTCTTCACATAGAATATTTCATTATAACTTGAATGTATCAATTTATCAAACCAAAAACAGTTTCAAAATTAACTTTTTTATGCGTCATGTAGTACAAGTGTCTACTCAATTGTTTTCAGTTTTTGTGTCTCGCTCTGTATCTTTTTCTAAACACGATGCCGCTTGAAGGACGTGGCCGCTACCGGGAGAAAGTTGAGCGGATGGAGGGACGACGAAAAGAGTGTAATTAAATTCCTAAATTGTATATTAGGCTTTGATCTGTCAACATACTAAAGCGTAGGACACTTAAAGTTAATGCAAAGACCCGTGATTTCGGTGTCAGATGTTAAACGGATTGACGGATGCCAATTGATAATGTTGATTTTTAGACAAGACTGCGGCTCCGCTGGACCGACTGGAACAAGACTCACTTGGGAGGCACATCTTCAAAAGCGACTCAGTCCAGTTCCCCATCACTTCCATGGCGTTCAAAATCATCTCCGTTTTCCACCACAACTTTGACAGTCTCCTGGAGATCGCAAGTCACAAGGACATTTACTCCCTCTCCGGCATCGTTCTGGGCTGGACTCTGCTCGTTGGCATTTACTGGGTACTGCAAGTCCAAATATTTCAACGCCTTCCACAAATTCACTACTATTCCTCGCTTAAAACTTTTCGAATTGATTGTTTCGTTAATAATTTCAGAAAAGTTCAAAACTGCTCCTCGCGTGGGTCATTGTGGACGGACTCCGAATTTCCATCTTTGTGTGTCCCCTGATTTTTGAAGGTGTGAGAAAACTGGCATCCTACGATGACATCGATGACTACGACTCGGTCCTCGGTTTTGTGCTCCTCATTTCATTCCACTTGACCTGCTACGCCATCGTCATTTACCACCAACGGAAACTTGTTGAGCTCGAGAACAAGAAACCAGCGACAATCATCATTTTATTTCGGTTTCAAGATCCAGAGGCTGATGCTTCAAATAGAATGGAGGACTATTTGTAGTACGCAGTCCGCTAATAATCCATATTTTACATACCTACTCAACATCCTACCTCCTTCATTTTCACAGTCGAATATTTTACTATTTTTATGTTACTTACCTCGACTCTGGAGCCACATTTTCTACGCGATATAAACAAACCGAAAAAGAAAATATTTAATTTAGAAGATAATGTACTGTATTGTGTCAGGATGGACTCGTGAAAATAAAACAAATATGGCAATAGATTAAATTCGGATGGAGCCAGCTCAAATTGTTGAAGCAATTTGAAGGTCTATCTTATTTCGGATGGTTAGTGGGTGGAGACGTAGTAGGTGCAAGACCCTTTGACATAGTAAATAGTTCATTTTCTAAAATGTATCATAAATGGAGTTAACGAAGCGCTCAATTATCTTGATGTAAATGCAAACTTGTAGAAGACGAAGAACGGCGCAGAAACAAGTGTGAAATGCGACTAAAAGGAAAGGCAAGGTGGTACAGGGGAAGAAATGAAGCAAGAAATAATTTAGTCGAGTTGGCGGAAGGAAACAGCTGATTTTGCTCAGTGCACACTAAAAGGCTCTGACAACATGGAGTTGCATGGTGGTACTGGATCGGTGATCTTTTATTGATCTCTTCCGTCCGCATCTCATTAACATGAACTGAGCAGGAACACGAAGATGCGGCGCAACATGTTTCGCATTGCTCTGTTTTCTTCCCACTCCAAACACAAAATGTAAATATTTTTGTAACATCATTTATGGATAACCCCTTACTGTCTATATCTATATCTTCCTCTTAATTACCTCCAGATCATTTTGAGCAATTTCTTGTTGATACATTTTTAATTCTGAACCATAACGTAGAAGCCAGCTGCATAGACAGGTCCGCATGCTATTTAAGTGTGAGATTAAATCACATTTTGTAGTAAGGATGAGGGACTTGAATTAGACGCAGATCAAACTGCAACATTTTCCGGCCACCGTCGAATTGGGAGTGTTGCAACTGGATTCTTGAAATATCACACTTTGCATCGGAATGCTGCAGCATCTCGGTCAGTCGGTCGGAACAAGTGGAATGCGTTGGCGATGGGAGCCGAAAGCTTCCGACGAGGCGAAGGGAGCAGCTGATCTCGTGCACTCAGTTTGAATCTCGTCTCCTCGTCTTTTCCTATTGATCTTCTCCCTTCTCGTTTCTCATACTGAATGAGTGTGTATCATGAGTCATGAGCTGGAGCTCGTCAGCTGAGGGCTGCTGCTCCTCCGAATCCCAATAACTCACAATTTTTACATCATTATTTTTACTCACGACAAAGTTCCAGTGGCTCTTGGCGGGTATCGCTCAATCCTATTTAAATCCCACTTGTTTAGGTGATTTGTTTAGATTTCGGGCAAAGTGCATCTCAAAAAATATTGCTCGTGATTTAATCACTTAGTCCTGAGCCTTGTGAATCAGCATTTTAATCAGGGAAAAACTAAAACAAAAGAATCACATTCATTCACAACCACGTCAAAAGATTCCAGGGTCGTTCCTAGTGACGATGCAATCCGGACACTGCCAAGTCTCAACTGTGCCTCAGTTGTTACAGGGATAGTAAAATTGTCGCATAAAATGTCAGCTTCTGAGCAGGATGGAAGTTTGGGTGACAAGAAAAAGGCCTTCTGCAGTACAACCAACTCCTGGACAATTACAGTCGCTCTCATTCAAATCGTAGGATTTTTTTCTATTAATCTTTGATTAATCTAAAATTAACAAATGCAGAAAACTCAGTAAAATTAATTGTTGTTTTGTCCATAATGCAGCTCTTGTCTCTCGGCTGCTTCATCATTTTCCACAACAACAACAACAACCGGCGACTTGAAGGTTTCGGGGGACGACCCTTCCACGGCAAACCCGACATCGCTGCCAAAAGTAAAAATTATTTAATCAATTTCAAAGAATAGTACAGTTTCTCCCTAAATACCCTGTCTCAATTAATTGTCAAATGTTCACTCCAGATGCAATAAAATCTCGGGAGGAAAAGCTGCGGGAGCATCCGCTGGCGGAGTACGTGTTGAGGGGCGACGGAGTCACGTTCCCCATCACCTCCGTCACTTCCGTCGCCTTCAAAATCACATCTGTTTTTGAGCGGAACTACAAAGCGATGCGGAGGATAGCAAGTCGAAACGCGTTTCCAATCTCAGGCTTCATTCTTGGAACATTTCTTCTCCTCGCCAACTTTTTGGTAGCAAAATAAATTAATTCAGTTTAAAATGTTTTCATATTTTTCTTATAAATTCGCCGAAATGATTTCGAATGTGTTGATTTCAGAAAAGTCCGAGACTGCTCCTCGGCTGGCTCATCGTGGACGGTCTTCGGACATTCACCATCTTCCTCCCCCCCCAACTACAAGAGCGTTCACATAGAAGCCTTCATCGTGGGTCATTCTCGGGTGGAGCACGTCCTCATCACTCTCATCGTCATCCTGTACCAGGTCATCTTCTTCTCCGTCGTCTTCACGCATCGCAGGAACCTCATTGATCTCAACAAGCGAAGCCAAGTCACGCCTCCTCATCTCCTCCTCCCCTCGCCAAACGCGGAGGCGGAGCAGCGAATGAGGAACTTGTACATTTAGTGCACAACCATTTTTCCTGTCACCCTAAACTTCCTACTTGAGTAAAAATGAGATAATTCAATGACTACCTCTTCAGTGTTTTTGTACGAGATACATGCTGTATGTATGTACCTCCCGGGCAATTTTCTCCTGGACAATTTCCTCGCAAATCGCACGTAGGAAATCGCAATTCCTGCATCAAAACCGCATCATTCAAATCACCAGAAAATGTACTCGCTACGAGTTGGGAAGAAAATGTCCAGGAGGAAAATGTCCTGCAACCTTTTATATTAGAAAATAATAGTTACTTATAATATCCGTGTAATATTTTGCTAGCCCAAGCCAAATAGTAAGTCGTGAATTAGCAACTATTTATTTTTACCTTGTGTGAGCACAATGCCTAATTTGCAGTTAATTCCAAAATTATAATTGTGCACTGCTCCTAGTTGATAAGTGAATGAAAGCAATAATCTAAAATATTACAAATATGCCTAGTGGAAAATAAAATGGTGGCAATAATTAAATGTGCCCATAACACGTGTACTTTTACTTTACAACATGCAAATATTGCATAGGCTCAATTCAATGGGGTGTATTATATTATATTGGTTAAGTGTTTTTCTGGCATCGGTGACGGAACCCATACAATAACATTCTCCAGCTCAGTCTCCACAGCCACCAACTAATAGGGTTGGTAATATAGAGTGTTAGTGATTCAATTGAGGCATCATGCCATCGCGGGTCGGTCTGATTTTTCCTACTTCTTTCCTTATACACGCTACCAACTTGCATTATGATTATCTGATGAGGCACTCTTTTTAACATATCGTGTGTGAAGAACCAAAATGACCCATATCCAATTTCAGCTAGAATCAAAATGAGCTACGTCATACAAGCAAAATGAAAAACATGCGTAAAATGTTAATTACTAGTTTTTGAATAGTGTAAAATGTTCTAATTACATGTTTTTTAACATTGCAAAATGTTCCATTTACATGTTTTTGAAAACTTCAAAATGTTCTATTTTCATGTTTTTAAAAAGGTGCAATTCGTGTTTTTCAAAAGGTGCAAAAATGTTCTAATTCCATGTTTGAGAAAAGTATAAAATGCTCTATTTTCATGTTTTTAAAAAGGTGCAAATTTTATTAATTTCATGTTTTTCAAAAGTTGCAAAATGTTCTAATTCCATGTTTAAGAAAAGTATAAAATGTTCTATTTTCATGTTTTTAAAAAGGTGCAAATTTTGTTAATTTCATGTTTTTCAAAAGGTGCAAAATGTTCTAATTCAATGGTTAAGAAAAGTATAAAATGTTCGATTTGCATGTTTTTAACGTGAAAAAATTCTGGTTACATATTGTTCAAAAGTGCAAAATGTTCTATTTTAATGTTCTCAAGACGTATTTGAATATTTTTTTGGCTAGCTGATATTGTTTTTTTAGGTGAAAGTGGATATGGGTCATTTTGGTTATTGACAGTCGATATGTATTACTTTAGAATACTTATTGCAGATTTATTACAGATCAGCTTTATTACAGATCAATGCATGCCAATATCATTAGGATGTGATGCTGAGCCCCTTCAAGTGTCAAACCTCATATGCGAATCAAAACTGCCAAAAATTCATTTTATTCATGTTCTCAGTTTTTGAATTGGTAAGCAGCAAATTAAATGGAATTTAGAGCGGAATATAATAAGTGCATACACAATTTGGTTAACAAATCCGAATTAATTCATTGACACAAATTGTACTCTTTGCATTGCCCTGCATTGGACGTCCTGGAGAAGTAAATTTATTTGCAGTTGTTGTACATGATGTGGATTTTGTCAACGTCGGTCTGAGTGAGTTTGGTGTAGTCATCGAGATCCTTGGGAATGGGATTGGATGCGTTTTTGGATTTCATAGTGGGCTTGCCCCAATCGATGGGAAAGCTGCCGTAGGCCGGGTAGTGCATGATGCTCCAGACGTTGTACGGAACTCCGAATGCGGAGCAGCCCTCCCTTTCTTCGCTGCACTTTGTAAACTGAGCCTGATTTTCTGGAAGCCAATGCCAAAATCGGATTACTCAATAAATAGCATGAATGCCAAATATGTCAATATGGTTCCATATGCTGTCTGTAACTATGCTGTATTGTGTGGCCTTACTTTTGTGGATGTTGTCCCAGAGAATTTCGATGTAGTCGTCCCTGTCCTCGCGCGCCTGCTCGTGCCAGAAGCCGGCCGCATGAAGGAGCTCGTGCGCCGCGCAGCCCGGCCGCATGCAACCCTTTCGCTCCAGATTGACAGTGGTCTTCCCCTTCCCCCGCATCCCGATCCCGTTACACCAACAGCCACCCTCCGGGTCGTTCGTCTGGATCTGCACATAATTTATTTCTTCCGTTCTCTCCACAAAGCTGAGGCAAGACACATTTTGGATCAAGTCCATTCCTTCCTTTATGATTTTTCGGTCAGACGTGGCTAAAAATCAAAAAATCATTTTTATTTTTAAAAATTCCTTCATGAGCCACTCATGATTTGAATGCATTTAAAATGAAGGAAACCAACGAACTTGTGGATGCGTCCCAGACGAACGGAATGACACCGAAGGGTCAGCGGTACTGCTCGGGAACGATTCCATTTCTATTCTCGTGGTCATCTGTGAAATGGTCAGGGCTGAGGTGGTCGTAGCACTTGGCGTACGGGAAAGAGCCATCTGCTTCCGAAGGCAAGTCCTGAGTCGCCGCCACTCCTGTAGAGAATTTCAATTTAAAACTTGTCATAATATGTCCCAAACTCTAAATCATTTAACGGCTAGAGACTGCAAATTATACAGATTTTAAAAATACCGCGGGTTGAAAATGTTGAGCTTACCCCAATTTTGGACATTTTCAAGTTGAACTGGAACTGGAAGGGAAACGTAGGCTACGGCGATTGCCAGAAGCGTGAGTGCCAAACAGGGTTCACGTAGCCCCATGTCACCCGTGAAAGTTAGTTGACAAAAATGTAAAACGATCAAAGGCTTTGTAAGGTAATAATTTGTAATAGGAGTTGTGTTGCCTATGATGTACTGGAAGCGAATGGAGACTGACGGTAATGAGACTGGGCGTCAAGTGGCTAATTTATAAAGTTATTCATGTACATACACGCTCCTAACACACACACACGGGGTTCCTTGAGAAGGCGCAGAGTGAAATTAAGACTAATCAATAAATGTCAAAGAAGGGAATTAGGCAGTTGCCACGTGAATACTCATCCAGTTTCAACGTCTGCCACCCACATCCCATGCCAAATTACCTTTTTTATTTTAATTAATTTTAATTTGCTTACAGCAATTTTCCTATATTTCACGCTTCATGTGAAAGACGCGTGGTTTAAAAATATAGTTCCAAATTCGGATTCAAATACGTGTAACTAGATTGCAATAAGAATTGTACGTACGGTTTCTGTTAATAGCATACTGTATTTCTACGGTGTCTCGTTGCCCCATGTACTCTACATATCTCTCATGTCTCAGTTATTTTTTGGGATGTAGATAGGAGAATTTCCTTTTACTAAAATTATGCCTACTACACGCGGCTTAAGCAAGTGAAGCTGATGGATAATTTATAGGATAATATAATATAATTTAGTGTATGAGTAAATTAGAATATAAAATATAAAACATCTATATGGCTATATGTAATGACTTTTATACGTATCTATAAATTAAAGGTAGCCAAAAACTTGTGTGCGTAGAATATGAAAGGTGCTTTCTACATGGGTCCATAATAGCTAAAGTAGTGTCGTAATTACTCGAACAGGGGATCTCTGTGGTCACAAACACGAATTTGAGGGAACCACATGGACTCGTATGTGTCTGGACCTGTGGCTCTTGAAACACCTGTAGATTTTGCTAAATGACTAACTTGCCACATTCGTTTTCATAATTATTAAGTTTTAGCCACATCTTTTTTACAGTATAGACATATTCTATAAAATTACTGGGACTGTAGAGAACGCAAAGACGTGGCAAGGCGCTGGCCACGTTGGAGCTTTAGCAGTAGGTTTCAAAATCAAGTAATTAATTCTACCACAATCACTCAAACCAAGTAATTTAGCTTCCAGGTCCACTTAGCCCAGCGTTTATTTGCGCTTAATTATACCTAAAAAACATGATCCGCTTCACACCAAGACGATCCACACGAAGCCAAAAATTATGTCATACAAATTAATTGCGGTTACCATACGTGTCTCTAAAATATGTGAATCCAGACGACTTTATATGATTAGAACATCAATTATTACTCATTAGATCATATCATAGTTTCCTTACTATTCCCATAACACATGGCATATATGAATGCAAAATATACATTTATTAGAAATAGCAATTACCGGGGGATCAATTTAATTGTAATTCACCACTCTTTTTCGCCGGAGGAATCCTCGCCGATAAAAAATTAGTTGTCTTGTATTGGTTCCGAAATAAAATTGTTGTCAACGTGGTTTGTCCTAATCCCACTAATTGTACCAGCTTTGAGTTGCGTGCTCTACTTCGGGATTTTTTCATCTCTTGAGCTACAATTAAGCTACACGCAGATAGCGGTGCGTTAGGTTAATGACTTTCAACACCGGGTGAGGTAAATCATCTTGAAGGGACTTCTCTGTGGTCATTTTACGATTGACATGACCCAAATTAACATGCACAATTCAAGCAGCTGCCCTAAGTTTATGCGGTCTTGGCGATATTGTAGTGCGACCCAAAAATCAACCAAATATCAAGGAAAGTCAGGGCAAAGCTGCTAAGAAATCAGATCACTGCCAAAGATGGCTAAGGTTTTACGTCGTGGTCCAAGGGTCCAAATGTGGAATCGCAGCCAACGGCGAACATGATTTCGACAAGAAATCATTCGACGAAACGGACGACGCAAACTGTCAATTGAACCTACCTACGTAACCATAAAATGTGCTAGCAAATTCGTATTTCATATCTCTACGGCCACTTCTGCAAGTGGTCATGTCTCCAACGAGTGATTAATTGACACTTGTAGAGATACAGTCGTTCTCGTTCCCATATTTACCAGCCTACGTGTAAACCACAAATAATTTCTGTGACAAGATATATCGCTTCGCCTCCATATCCAAGCTTTTGAGTTTTACACTTAGAGACAGATGAATTTAATAACTTATATAAAATTATTAATTAAATATCTGTAAAGTAATTGACCTTATAATGACACAATTATTAGTTTGGTCACCGAACGTAGACTATAATCTAATGCGAGGCCAAGAACTGGCGTCTTTACTCAAGCTACGACTCATTTCATCTCATTCAATTTTCATGTTGCCCCATTACTGTAAGCTATAAAATATCCAGATAATCACAATTGAACGCACAGATTAACCTAAGGCCTTATTCTCACCTGTAGAAGACGCAACAAAACCTTTCCAGAATCAGTTTTCACATTTTTTAAAAATGAATTCCAACTTTGCTACTGTTGTAATTTTTACTTTTGCAGTTGGTTTAGCTGGCGCAGCAGACCTGAATTTAAATGGTGAGAATTTTGGGTTGTTACATGTAACAAAAATAACTTGTAAAATTCTAAGCGTATTCCTGTGAAACTGTTTTATTTCATCGTCTGTCGCATGGTTATTACTGCTACGTTATCAAATAATTGAAATTTGTATTTTTGTCGTTTTATTTTGAATCAGATCCTGAGCCAAATCCAAGAGGTTGGAATGAGCTTCTGAACTCGGAAAATATTTTTGATGAAGGTGTGAACGTGATTCAAGTCAAATCGGAGGACGACAGCGTCTTACTCCAACAATTCCAAGAACTACTCAACCAGAATGACCTCCTTGAAAATGTTTACTACAAATACAGGGTCAGATTTTAATAATTTTAAAAACAAAATTCGTCAAGTCTTTTTATTTTCATTTACATGCAAATGCCATGCAAAATAATAGACTGATTGCATGCTATATTTTTTTACCGACACAGAGCGTTTACGAGAAGAGATCCGGGGATCCAATGCGCCACGTGCTCTTCAAAGAACAGCTGCTCCGGATTGCAAGGCACAACTTAGAGGCCAACTCCGGGAAGCATTCCTGGTGGATGGGAGTCAACCAGTTCACTGACATGGTAAACTACACACAATTCATACAAGGGCATGGCTCTGGTTGGGTTTTGTTTAGATGTAACATAAACTAAGATTGGGTCGTACGTATTTTCATTTCAGACCCAAGACGAGGTCACAACTCGGAAATCAACATTCGACGCGGGTTTTAGGAACCGAAGCAGAAGTGTGGGCTACGTCTCAGCCTCGAACGTAGCTGCTCCAGCCTCCCTTAACTACGTGGAGCAGAACAGAGTCTCCCTCGTGAAGAATCAGCTGGGCTGCGACAACGCCTGCGCCATCTTCGCCTTCGCGTCCGTCATGGAGTCTGCTGACGCAATACTGGAGAATCGAAGCTACGTGTTGGATGGGAGTGTCCAGGAATTAGTGGACTGCGCCACCCCAGGCTACTGCTGCGACGAATCCGCAGGCTGCAAACAATCCCAAGTTGAAGACATCCTTAAGCACATAACAACCTACGGACTAACAAAGTACAGCGAGTACCCCTACAAGAATCCACCCAAGACCGGCGACTGCATCACCAATCTATCCCCTGTTCTCCTGGGAAAGAGCTACGAGGATTTTGAAAAGACGAACGAGGAGCAGCTGAAGCAACTCCTCACGGACAAAGGCCCCGTCGCCATCTACATCTACGCGAGTCCCACTCTGAAGCAGAGCTACTCCAAGGGCGTCTTTGACGGCGCGGACTGCGGAAGCAACGCGTTCAATCACGCTGTCGCTCTCGTCGGCTACGGAACTCAGAACGGGCAGGACTACTGGCTCATCAAGAACAGCTGGGGACAGAAGTGGGGGAACCAGGGCTTCCTCAAACTTGCGCGAGGGAAGCCAAACCTCTGCGATATGAACAACGCCGCTGTTTCTCTAACATCAAAATAGATGTCATTGCATTAAGTTGTAATGATCACTGATCCTGAAAAATATTATCAAGTCTCTTAATTTTTGAAAATGACTATCTGACTATCTCCATTTTTCTTAAAATCCCATGTAAAGGAGGCAAAAATAAAACTATATGTGCCAATGCAGCATGTAATGATGTAGACGTTTTTGTGTAGGGGTCGTCCATAGATGACGTCACAAAAATTATTGCTCTCTCAGAAAACACCTACTCCCACTATCAATTCTTAGCTATCAAAGCGCGTGTCATTATTAAAAAAATAATTATGTCATTACCCATTAGTTAATGAATATCTTGAATCAATGTGCCAACCGTACTGCGTTTTCTAAAATCATCATTTTATACTAAACGCAACTAAATATTATATAGACATAATTGGTCTAACTAAATACTAAATTTTTAAATTCTATTACATTCGTTTTCCACTCACTACAACATCAGTTCCTGCTAAAAACTAACCAGAAATGAACATCACATAAAGCAACATGAAAACCACACCAGCAGGAACATAAAACACTCGTTAGTCATAGCTGGGCATTTGATTCGCACTCGCACTCCACTCGTACGAGTGCAGTTCAAATCTTGTGCACTAAAACTCTCCTCGCTTGAGAACATCCAAAACAATTTGCACTCAAACTCCACTCATCCTAAAGCATCGTTATGAGTGCAATATTGTCTGCACTCCACTCTGTGAGTGTCACTCTTTTGCTACAAGTGGGTCCTTAAAGAGTAATAATTTACATCGCGTCATTTATGGACGATCCCTCAACACAAACAGCTGCTTCCTAACATTGCTTCATTGTCAAATATAGTTTCTCTGATCTTCTTTTGTATTCTATTCTATTCTGTATTTCGTGAAAAATGAAGATAGTCGGTTTTACTTTTAGTAACAAACTGTAATAGTCAGATTTGATTCTCCGCCAACGATATGCATATATATGAATGCAGTCTGTAACTGTCTATATTCTAATGTTGTATGACGTGGTATATAATTACTTTAAATAATTATTTAAACTGTAGAATAGTATTGCAAAATGTAATACTGTCTATTCTTGGAAATAAGTGTATTCACGCTTTATTTACGAAAACGACAAAAGTTATTATTTAAAACAAAAATAAATGTAGCCGGTTTAAAAATAATTTGAATAAAAGTGTATTTAACGTATGATGACTGAATCATATACTTGAATCCAAATACTGAAAATAAGATTTTAGATCCATTGATGTATACAGTTACGCGGGAACAGTGTTTTTCTTTCTGCAGATACGAATTTTTGCAGTCATTTTGTCACTATCTGCGCACTTAAGTAAAAACACTTAAGTTAAAATAGTCAAACTTAAATTTTAAATATTTTATGTAAAAAATGATAAAAAACCATCCGCATTTTTTAAAAACAGCCATGTTAAATGCCATAAGAAAAATTAGTTTTTAAATTTCGAGGCATTTTAAATTTTGTTTTTTTGTAAAAAAAAATAGTAAATGTCCATATGCGCAAGAAGTTTAGGTATTCGTAGACCATACCAAGGATGCTTAATTCGTTTATCTACATGTTGTTAAAATCCCAGGAAATAGGGTCTTGCCGTTTGCTTGTAAGTACCTTAGGATTGTTCGTGGCAAAGTCAAAAATTCTTATTCTAAGTCACCGAAATGCCTTATAATTACCCAGTGTCCAGTTGCATCATGACCCGTTCGTCTCGCTGTCAAGGAGAAAATATCTTTGAACAAATCCGAATTTATAATTTGTGTTTATTCTCTACTACGGTTGTCAATAGCGTTGTAGTTGTAATATTGTTTTAGAGTAGTGCATGAGATATGTAGTATATACTATGTAATGCTTTCAATTTGGCTCTTCCATTTTATTGTCAGCTCAGCATGTGAGCCGTAAATTACTACAGCCAACCACGATAAATTAAAATGAACAAAAGGAGGTCAAGGGTAATAAGTGTAATATTGTTTTCAAGAACCTAAAGCCAGTGAATATACTATTGGCAATTGTTGTACATCTTCCTGATCTTGGCTGCATCTTCTTTGGTAATAAAGGCATTATCACCGTTGGGGATGGGTGGGAATCCGGGGCGGGACGTCATAATTGGCTTGTTTATGTCTACTGCAAAGTTCCTATCCGGGACAAGGCCAGGGTAGTGCATGATGCTTTCCACATTGTAGGCTTCCCCAAATGCTGAGCATCCGTCCACCCGGTAAGCTTCCCCTTGGTCACATCTGAAGTAATTACTTTGAGTTTCTGTGTTGGAAAGCCAAGCCAAATGTATAAGATTATTAAATTCAAAATGAGCAAGTACTTCAAAAAAATACATTCAATTCCGCAGCACATTGTGTTTCATGCAGTGAAGCTAATAATTAATTCTATTTGTGATAATGCATGTAATTACTTTTGCAAGTATTTTCAAAGTCCACAAAAATGTACTGATCTCGATCTGGCCGGGCGTGTTCGTGCCAAAGTCCAGCGGCGTGGAGAAGCTCATGAGCTGCTGTAGAGGCAAGTCTGCAGCCTGGCATTTCCAAATTAACAACTTGAGGTCCGCCACGCATCCCAATCCCAGCGCAAAAACAACCTTTGCTAGGGTGATCTGTTCGGATTGTGAGGTAATTGACTTGGTCCGTTCTTGGGAAGAGCCGAAGGCAAGTTGTTTTATGAATCATATCAATTCCCTCGTAGATCTTTTGTAGGTACGGAGAGTCTAGAAAAAAAAATTAATTAAAAATTATTTTTGTTTTAACTCTACAACATTTGCTTCGCCAAGTGTGGACACTGACGTATAAGGCAGACAAGAGACGTCATTTAATTATTTTTTAAAGTGGCTTCAAAGTAACTTAAGTAACTTAAAAACTCACTCAAAGCGGACTGTTCTAGAACGTAGGGTATTTGACCCCATGGCCAGCGGTACTTCTCAGGAATAATTCCGTTTCGGTTTTCAGTCGCATTAAAGTGATCGGGGGAGAGATGGTCCAAGCAATGTGCATATGGAAAGAAATTATTCCCTTCAGCTTCACTTAAATCATCTGAAATAGAAAAGTGTTATTAGTTTAAATGGAATCTAGTAGGAAATTTATATAGGTTCAAGAATACGAAGGTGCTAAGTTAATTAGGGTTCTCAAA
The DNA here is from genome assembly GCA_949802685.1 of Dicyrtomina minuta. Lineage (NCBI taxonomy): Eukaryota > Metazoa > Arthropoda > Collembola > Symphypleona > Dicyrtomidae > Dicyrtomina > Dicyrtomina minuta. The sequence goes on from CATKUY010000299.1 coordinate 93,668, forward strand.
ATTACCCTATTTTAAATTGGGTTGATCCGAAAAAGTATAGCTCGATAAATTAAATTACCTGGACCAGAATTTCCATTGCATTCCCATGACCGTGCTAAACCAGCACCAGCAGCCAGAGTAATTGCCAGCGCAAAAATGCTTTTTGAAATTGCCATGCTATGGTGATAGTGTTGCTAGAGCGGGTAGTGGTTGCCAACAAGAAATCGATGGCAAGTTGACAATTGTGTAGACCGGAACCGGAATTCAGTGGGTGAGAGTTTTTTAAACGTCAAAAGGGAGTGACAGACAAGATGTGACTGATTATAGAAGTGTCTCTATGGAGCTTTTATACCCATCCTGAGAGTACGCAGATGTAGTGTGAAATTTGTATTAACCCCCTCCAGCATTTGATAGTGTAGTAAGTTAATTCCACTGTAGATGATACGTGATGATAACTTTAACTGCCTCAACAGTTTCAGACGTCTTCAACTATTTCGTTTGAATTATTTATTTGCTTTTAACTAATTAGAGTGTCACGAAAAAAGTTAATTACAGTCACACAGTCTGACTCCCTGGATATTTTAATTTTCGGTTTACTTAGTTGCTAGCCTACTGTTTGTGACTTTAGTAATTGCAAGTGGAACTGGAACTTTAAAATCAGCTTTGTCCGTAATTGAAAGAAGGTGTAAAATTCCAGTGCATAATGTGTCATCTCCACCAGGAGCCACAGAACCCTAAGTAGTGTACATATGATTCAGGTCCTATTTCTCTTCATGCCCCGGTATATGTAGATATTATATAATTATTATTGAAAATGTTGTCTTGGCTCTTTAATTACAACAGCTCCCACATACCCACTAGACAAATGGCAGTTGCTACCTCATTGCAAATTTTAGCAGTCAAGTCAGCATTGTAAATTGTAATGGTCGTAAACACGCTTCTATAATTTTTCCTTCGGTTAGAATATTACCATATTTGTTGCGGTTCCTTCCGTCTAATTGCTGCGTAAAGAGACAAAATATTTTGAAGCATATTATAAAATAAATATTCCTCCGGAGTCCAAATTTATTTGCATGTATGTGTGGTCCCCATGCAGTACACATGTGTATTTAACTTAACTTAAAGTAAACAATAATCGTTTTTACTAGCTTAAAGTGGTAGAATTGACAAGATTTATAGCATTTTATATTCGATAGAGGTGATTATGTCCAATAAGGCCGCAATTAACAGAGCAAAGAGACCGCTTTTTAATAATCACTCACCCTTGGCTCTACGGTTAAAAATAATTTACATGATTTTAATGGCGTCGCAGCCAGCTTCCAACTGGCCTTAACATGCCGTCAGTTCTAAATTACCCATATGCACAACATATTTTAATCACAGTAAAATTATAAGTATTAAATATTCGAAACGACTCTACTCGCAACCAAACGTAAGCAATTATCATTTCATAGAGTTTTTGTCGGCATGGATTTGTCAGTTCTTGCCGACTCGTCATTCGCCGGGGACATTTTTACTTTGTTTGTGGGCAACACAAGGACTATGCAATAAAAAGATATCTCACTCGTGTAATAACTGTCTAACTTGAAAGAGAAAGAATCTTTAAATATAATACACGCTTCAATTGGGGTTCCGGCATGGAAATTAAGTCACAATACACAATCAACTTCAGATGAACTTAAGATGGCTTGAGATAAATTGGCAAAGATATTTTAAGCAACTTAAGCTTTGTAAACTAGCAATTTATGAAATTAGCATTATTGAACATGAATCATAATATATAGAGGGTGAAGGATCAAAACGGATTTTTTCCTACGTCTCTTTAAAGCAAAACAGTTTTCTTCCAATTTTTCTTAAAAGACATTGTTTTTTACAATGCGAGAGTCTACATAGTGACGGCATTTTGTTGAATCTAATATTTTAATACCAATAGAGCGTTGAGTTCTACTCGTTGTAGTATGTACATTTTTTAGAGTGGGAAATACGAGCAAATATGAAGAGAGAAAAGTGATTTTGAATCGGGAATATTTTTTCATGCGGACGTACAGTAGTGCGGCTGTATGTATATGTATACTATTTATGCAGTAATAACCGGCTCGGTTAAAACGTTATTCCGATTGACGCCTTTAAAACGGCTAAAAAAGTGACTAACAAGAAAAGGTCAACACATGTGCGCCGATTTTCAACTTAAGATTGTGTGCGTTAGATAGACCTATGGTAGTTAGCAAACGTACCACTTATCATTTTTTTCGCAGGCCACGTGGGTCGAGGTCATAGGCCATTTGTGAAAAAGCGACCACGTGTTCACTTTTTTTTGCATGTTAAATCCCATAAGAAAATTTCGGTTTTTAATTTCGCGAAAAATACTTTAAGTATTTAAATAACGCTATAAATGACAGAAAATGACTCTGTTGTGACTCTTGGCAATACAACACCTATGGGTCGTGCATAAATGACGTCATCAAAATATTTTCATGTTTTGGACCCTATGACGCCCCAAGTTGTTATTAGCTAAACCATTGCGTATTTGACTAAATTTAACACACGAAGTCACAAATTTCAAAGAAAACCCATTTGCACTACTCGTGCTGTCATTTACGGACGAACCAATACTACATTTTGTTTTCTTCGCAAATCAAACATAATTATGGAGTTCAATTGACGCCTCATCGAAATGCACAATGCACAACCTACTTACCTTTTATGACTTATTTCTTAAAAACGACCTCACTTGGCTTTTACGAATTGATGCAAACTTTAAAAATTTAGACTCTAGAAATCACTAATTTATGTGGGACATAAATTTTAGAACATTAACAAACCTTCAAACTTTTAAAATCTAAAATGTTTTAGGGATTCAAAAAGTAATTTTTTTGTCATCAAGACAAATTAATTGTATACTAGGATAATACATTTTATTTAGGTGCACGCATGTTTAAAACAGATTTTTTATGTGCTAAACTTTTACTCCTGTGCAGGTTTTACACGTTTTTCATTTTTGGTTATTCTTTTAATCTATTGTGTACAGCTTTTAGTACAAAATTGTATACCTAATTGTTTTTAAACTCTGCAAACATCTTTTCACAGGTTTGTGTTCATAAAATATTATGCATGTCAGCTTATACATACAGATTTATAATTGCATTCAAAATTTCACGCAACCTTTGACCTTTAGTCTGAAATAGCACAGGAAATAAGCACAAGCAAATTTAGAAATTTAACATAATTGTCTGTTATGTAAATTCTTCTGGAAAAAAATTTTGTTGAAAATACCGTTAATTCATTGTTTTTTAGTTATTGCAAAAGATGAATTATCATCAGATTGACCTAGGTAGCTACGATTTTTAACATCAAATATTGATTTTAGGCATCCATTTAATAGTTTAAGAAATAGTTTATATTGCGTTTGTTAAAGAAGTAAAAATAATATTCATCAATTGTGTAACGCGTGCAGGTTGGGTAAAGGCTAAGGCGGTATTTATTAAGCAAAAGTTTATTGGTTTAAGTCCATAGATCGCGATAATAGCGCTGATTCTAGCTACTTTTTCTGCGTAAAAAGTACAAAATTTCGTCTGCGCACTAAAATGAGTAGGAAAAGCAGCTAATGTGCGCCACGTGTAATGTAAATGTTATGGCTTCTTGTCAAGCTGCTCAGCGTAATAGCTGATTTCCACAAATGAACGGATATGGCTAGCTCACCCCGCACTTACAAGGAGCCAAGTGAGATTTAATAGTAGTAGTCACCAGTCGCCGCACATAAGGAGAAGCAGGAGTGTAATGATAATCTATTTCACGATAGACCCCCGAGTGGGAATCGAACCTACATCTATCAGAAGAGAGCCTCGGCCTCGGCCTATAGACCTCTGAATTATCTCGCCTCTCCGTGTGCATCCTGCAGACTATTTCTACATATTGTGTACTGCACATTAGTTTGCGCAGGAAAAAGAGCCAATTCTCGCTACGAATTTTTTGAATGTAAGGGCACACTATATATGCAGGAAGCAAATTATGTTACTGATATAGGGGGTATGCTTTGATATTTGTGACTTCTTGTGTTAAATTTAGTCAAATACGCAATGGTTTAGCTAATAACAACTTGAGGCGTCATAGGGTCCAAAACATTAAAATATTTTGATGACGTCATTTATGCACGACCCGTAGGTGTTATATTGCCAAGAGTCACAACAGAGTCATTTTCTGTCATTTATAGCGTTATTTAAATACTTAAAGTATTTTTCGCGAAATTAAAAACCGGAATTTTCTTATGGGATTTAACATGCAAAAAAAAGTGAACACGTGGTGCCCCCTATGGTCGCTTTTTCGCAAATGACCTATGACCTCGACCCACGTGGCCTGCGAAAAAAATGATTAGTGGTACGTTTGCTAACTACCATAGGTCTATCTAACGCACACAATCTTAAGTTGAAAATAGGCGCACATGTGTTGACCCTTCCTTGTAAGCACAAAATGATCTTTGAAAAATTCTGAATAAATTAAAACTTGTCCCATCGAGCTGTTTTAAAGGCGAAAATTTCAAAAATGCAATTAAAATATGTTCAAAAACGCAATTTTGGTATGGTGAAAATCATAAATACCCGAATTTCGACTTAGAAAAAATTCCTAAATGGTTCCTATAGGCAAACTTAATTTCTGGCTGAAGAAGTTTTTTGTTATTATGCATAGATTTTTTTTAAAAAATTCATTTCTAAAATACTTAAATCCGGATTTTCTTTGAAACAGGTATCTTAAGATTAAAATGTTTAACTTCAAACCTTATTGTTAGCTATTAGGATTAAACTATATGAGTTTGGTGAGAATCTGAGATGTGTCATTTTGAAACTCTCGAAATTTAATAATAAAATAATAATAATTTATTCATTTAATCGATTTGGCCGCAGCCCATACAACATTGGTTATTTACAAGTTTGACTTCACAAAGGTAATTGATCCTTGGTTTGATATGATAATAAGTGTGATTAGTTTAGTATATGTATAAAGGTTATTTCTTGGTTCGTGGCTAAAAAGAGAGCGTGTTAGCAATTATTCTTACACAGTATATAATAGGCATTATATGGAGTCATTTTGCAAAAATATACATGATATAAATATAAATGTAGTATAGAGTATTTCTCTAGGTGTTGCGGTAAAAACAGGTGGAAGGAAGTCATTTGTAGCTTGATGAGGGATTTGGGGGGGGGGGATGAAGGTAATTAGGTCTCTTCGATGCATCCGTAGTAAAAATTCCGAGTCCCTATGGCTGTATCCCAGAAGTTAAAGAGTAGTTCAAATTCCTCGGCGTTGTGGTATTCGTAAAACATTTGTTCCATGAGGCTTTTTCTAGTTAGTCTTGCGTCGCTTAGTTTTCTCAGAAATTTGGTTCTTCGATATGCGTAATTTAGACAGTTAATCATAACATGGAAGGTTTCTTCCTCTTGCTCTTCCACACAGGTGACAGTTAGATGTCTCTACTCGCTTCCATAGTTTGTTAATTCCGTTGAGGTTAATGACATTTTCTCTAAGGACAATTCTAGGCAGGCCAGATCTTAGATTCAGTATGAACTTCAGTGTGTTCCATGCTAATCCCATTTTAAAGTATTCTGATCTTAGAGCGTGGGTCTTCAAGCGACTGTAGTATTTTAGTGTGCTGCAACTTTGCATTCTCTGTACGTCCATATTGATACAGCTAATTCGGTGCTTCTTTAAGATTGCAGATTTATGTAGCTTCAGATACGTACTGTTCAGATTCTGTAGCGTTTCTTCCACGGATGCATCAGCAAAGATCTTTCTTACTTGTAACATCAAGTTATATATATTGTCTATACCTTTAATCCGTATAATTTCTTCATAACAGTTTTTGGTTATGCTGTTTTCGTTAGAGTTAATAATTTTTTCGAGGAACGTCAGCAATTCTTTAAACAGCTGCATTTTGATGTTTATCGCTCCTGTTTCCAGTCTCAGGTAGCATCCTGGTGTTGAGTTTGATGTTCCTGTAAGCCTTCTAAGAAACTATGTTTGAAAAGTTTCTAGTTTTTCGATGTAACGTAATCCCCAGACAGGAGCAGCATACATTAAGATTGAGCTGACAAAAGATTTGAAAAGCCTCACATGTATATTGATGTATTTTAATTTTTCTCAGTAGAAGAGTTTAAATAGCTTTGTTTGCGCTAATTTTGCTATGCCAAAAAAATGTTTCTTTGCTCCATTGAAGATTCCACTATGCGTAAAGGGGACGCCAAGATAAACGTACTGTTTTACAATTTCTAATGGGTTGGTTTTCCATTTGAACTTGAGAGAGACTAACTAGAGTTGCTAATGTTGTTGCCTTTACGAAAGATCATGACTTTGGTTTTAGACAGGTTGACAGTTAAGTAATTTTCCTTAAAGAAGCTGCTAAGCGTGTTGATTTGATTTTGTAGGTCTAGCTCGTTTGAAGCAAGGAGGATGATGTCATCTGCGTACAAGAGAATGGGTAATTCAATGGTGAACATCTGTATTTCTTGTCTGTTGCTGGCTCGGAGTATTTAAGTGATTTTGTCGATATAGATAGTAAAGAGAGTTGGCGACAGCGTTTGACCCTGTAGGACTCCTCTTATAACTTTTATCATATTCGTGTAGCCCTCCTTGCACCTTATTTAGTTTTGGCCAAATCATACAGTTCTTTGATTTTAGATATAAACAGATCGCTCAAACTTGCTTCGTTCAGTCTACACCCCAGTTTGTTTCTTTTAATGTAATTGAATGCTTGGCTAAGATCAACAAACAGCGCGTATAGTTTTTGTTTCTTCTTCAGGGCTGGCCTATTCAGCTGTCTCATGATGCAGGAGTAGAGTGCAAATATATGATCCGTACATCCTCTCCCTTGTCTGTAAGCTGATTGGTTTTCCGATATTGTGTTGTTTGCAAAACAGAATGAGACTCTCGAAATATAAAAAACGATTTCAAAATAAAATGGTGTCCTTCCATTTTTGACTGCAGAGATCCTTTATACTATAGACGCGTAAGACGTACTGTGCGGTTATATTGGGATGATGCCTAAATGACGTCATCCAAAGTTGGGGTCATCTACTAATGATGTAATAAAAGTATACTGATTTCAATGAACCTAAATCTGAGGAACCTTAAGGATTTAGCTGAACTTAATCAGAGGTTATTGATAAAACAGAATTGGAATTTTATTCCTTCTCGTAGAGCTAACCATCATTATACACATTCAAATTATGTTAACTCTATTTGCAGCAATGTTCGTTCACATGCTTGACAATGTAAGCACTTTTCATATCCTTAGACGCAGTTTTCTTTTTATTATACCCTGCAAATGTGGAACAAAACTTATTCCAGTAGTATATAAACACCGGCGAATTCAAATCCGGCGAGATATGAATTTAAAACTATGTGACTAATGACACAATTAATTATTGCGCAGCTGAGCAGCGGATTCTTCTGTCGTGCTAGCAGTAATTATTAAGTAAATAAACGATAAAGTTTTGTGGTTATGTGAGCGTAAAATGGCTTCTTTTAGTGTATACTCCTCTTGTATATTAACTTTCAGGTAGAGCTGTAATTACTTAAGCAAAGAGACACGCTCAAAATAATTATTTTAATGAGTTGGCATCACGTCATTTTTAACTAGTAGGCTGATATGTAATTTATTTTAATGATGAAATGTAATATGTAAAAAGTATATATCAAGCACGCTAAAATAGTTCTACATAATATGACATCATGTTTGCAGCATATAATGCATTGGACTCGACGTATGAACATTGAAATCGACACCTTTTGCTAGGACTAATTAAAGGTTAAAATACGGCAAAAAAGCCTATATGTAGTAGATAAAACATGTGTACCGCCAGAAATATTAAAACCACCCGACTGTTTTATACGCAGTTGTTATTCTTGGCAGCTACGTACATATAGTTTAGGATTCCTACAATGAGTACCATTTTGATATAAAAGGGGGACAGGCTGTATTAGGCCATCATACCAAATTTGAATTTCATATTTGAAATATTATTTGTCCACAAAACATTGCTTGAAGAAACAACCCAGCCATTTACAATGCTTAAAAGCATTTTTTCTTTGGGGGTTCTTGCTGTTGCAACAGTTTGTGCTTCTCCAGCTATTTCAAACATACACGGTAAGAATCACATTAATAAATCTTCTACTTTGACATTTCCATTTTATTGTATACAACACCTTTAATTAAAATTTCTCATTTTACCCTCAAATTAAAGTAGTAGTTGATTTCCTAATGTCTTGCAATATTCTTAGCCGCCCCTGCTCACCAGCCACTAGTGACAGGGTGGAATGAGCTTTTGAATGGGAACGGCGACCGGATCTTTGATGACCACGTGAACAATATTTTTGAAAAGTCCACTCGCCACCAAGATGATGAAGCTGTACTTGAACAATTAAATGCTCTTTTAAACCAAGACGATATTCTAAAGAGCACCTACTCCAAATACAGGGTAAAACATAAAAATTAAATTCTACTTTTAACAGTAATTATTTAATTGGCGTCTTTCATACTTTATAATTTTGGAATAAAAACATTCACCTTTGAGGAACTAATACAATACTGAGCAGTGCATATCACGTGGTATTGATTATGCAATTCAACAAGATCTCTCAGTTATTTTCAATTTTTAACTAGTTTCATATGTTTTGATTTTAAATCCGACTTGACATCTCCTTTAGTTATTATTGAGCTGAAACTTTTGGACACTACGTCCACATCATTTTGAATTTGACAAAACAAAATGTTGACATTTCTTGTTTTGATTGGGTTACATAGGAAATATTTAGGAGCAGAACGGACATGTCTCCACTGCGCTTGGCCATTTTTAAAAGACAAGTTTTGAAAATTGCTGCTCATAATTTGGCTGCCAACGCCGGGAAGGAAACGTGGTGGATGGGGCTCAACTCATTCACTGACCTGGTATGGCTTTTTAATATTTATAATGCATATTCTTATATAATTGAAATATATTTCTTAACATTTGAAGAGTTTTTTGGCAAAACGGGATAAGTCCATTTTTTTCAAAAATGAGATTATTTGTGTTATTTGTTCTATTTGACTAGATACGTTACTGTGTTGAATGGTAAAGGTCAAAGTTCAACCAAAGCAAATTTAAAAAATAGCCCAAATTTCGTTTTTTGGCAAAATGGGATAAGTCCACCTAAAACATGCATTTCTGATTAAAATTTGGTTTTTGAGTGTTTTCGTGGTTTGTAGAAGCCAATTGCCGTGCGTTAATGTTTTTATGCAAAGAAAGATAAAAAGTTAGGAAAAAGTTTAAAACGATTAAAATTTCATGTCACGGACTTTTTGCCTCATGTGAAGTTATTGATTTTTTGGCAAAACGGGATAAGTCCATCAATTAAAATTTTTGAAAATGTTCTAAAAAATTTAAAAGTCGGCCTAGAATTATGAAACTACGTGTAATTACGCTTGGTTAGACGCAGGACTTGTAGAAAAAAATTGAGCTACAAAAACGTAACCTGTCACAATTTATTCGTTTTTCGTTGTTTCTGTAAAATTTGCTTTAATGGACTTATCCCGTTTTGCCAAAAAACTCTTCATTTGCTAACCCTCCTTCAGTCGTAAGCCGCAGTTTTAGTCAAATAAATACATATTATGCTCACCAGTAATACCCGGGTGAATTCCTGAACGAGTACTTTAATGTGACTTAAAAAATGAATTTTAACACCTATGCTTCACAGACGCGGACTGAGATTGATGAGATGCTCAAGATTGAGGGAACCTTTGATTCATTCAACGCTTCAAATGTCCACATCTCAAATCCGTCTTCAGGGGTGTCCTTGCCTCGTGAGTTCAGCTGGGCTAATCAAAATCCACAGAGGGTGTCTGTGGCAAAAGATCACAGAAATGCTGCCCCTGGTGTATTCCTTGCAACAATTGACGTGGTGGAGTCTGTCATCGCAATACGAGATAATTATCCACTGATAATTGAACTGAGCGTACAACAATTGATTGACTGTGCCCCTGAATATTGCACCCAGAGCCGGCGTTGTTCCCCAAATCCGATACTGGGAGCCATAGACTATTTGAGAATGAACCCTGCCTATTTGTACAATGACTACCCGTCCAAGGATCCACCCGTAGCGGGGAAATGCTTGAAGTTGGACAAGCAAAAATATGGTTATGTCAACGGTCCGAATCCATACAGATCAGTTGCGGCTCAAGGGGACGATGAGATCATGGAACTTGTGAGCCAGGCCCCAGTCATTGTAATGATCCAAGCAAGCAAATCCTTCCAACAGTACAGGGAAGGCGTTTTTGGAGGGGCGGATTGCGGGAGCAGTCCAGGAAATCATCCAGTCGCCTTGGTTGGCTGGGGAACTGACGCGAGTGGTCAGGACTACTGGCTCATCAAGAACAACTGGAGTCAGAAGTGGGGCATCCAGGGCTTCGCCAAGGTGGCCAGGAATGGGAGCAACATTTGCGATCTCTATAAAAACATCGTCGTCGTCAACTTTTAAATTTTCAATTTACTTGTTTTCATTCCATGCTTTACTCGCTATGAAATAATAAAGTCGACAAGAGTCACTTGAGAAGCCAAAAACTTTTTTTTTGGAAATTACAAGTGTTCATTATATTTTTAGACAATGTCCTAGAGATCCCAAAACTTTGAGTTTCTTGAAAGACGGAACAAAATTGTAGATGCTACGAAGTTCCAAAGTTGCAAAATATCAATTTATTTGAACTTTGGCGCGCGATTGTGAGTGAACGGCGGGAAATACAGTATACTTACTTTAGATTTGTAGTAACTAAAAGTAATAGCGGCCTAACTCATTGTAGGTGTAGTTTTCAAAATGAAGAGAGTACAGGCTGCGGGTGTCCCTTGTGAGCAGCAGTAAACCTGTAAGCTTACTGTCTCTTTAATGAGCAGTTGGAAATGGGGAAGGACAAAAGGAGTAAATGGGTAGATTCATTGAAAAATAATGCTGTGGTGAGGTAATTTAGGTAAAATAAACGCAAAAAATAACTATAAAAATAGACAATAATTAAATATTAAAACATGTGAAATTGTGGGATGCGTAGTACGTGGAGAAGTAGCTGAGTACCTAATTGCTGGTTTTCATTCATAGCTCACATTAAGCATGGGGATTGAAAATAATAAATAGACAATAAATAGGAAGATGAGGTTGTGGGAGGAACTTGCTTCCCTTTCTCCTTCTCACCAATTAAATAACTCACCTTCAGTCTTGACAGCCATCCACGAGAACTCGTTCACAGTCTCTTTCTGTGTGGACTTGTGCAATGAAAGGACTCTGCGGATGTTCAATCAAGTGAGTGAGCCAAGGATTTCTTTCAGAAAACAAATTAAAGCCAGATAGGCTATTTCATCTTCCAAACTTCTAATTCTCTTCCTATTCCAAATTTAAAGATTCAATCCACACTCCACACCAGTTTTCTTCCTTCCTTCACATCACACTCAGGAACGTAACCGACGCGTGGACCTCCACCGAATCCCCCATTCATCAATATTGACCATTTATAAGCCAATTTGGAATTAATTAAATACATTGGAGTTTGTTAGTTTACTAAGAAATTTGGGACCCCAGTTGTGACAGCATAGGACAATGTGGTTGGGCCCAAATCTGTTAATTGTAGTGCTCCTGCACTTGATTTGTAGGGGAGGAGAGACAAAGGAACTGAACGCCACTCTGAACCCCGCACCTATTTTTACAACTATTTTCAATTCGAATATTTTGGGAACTACGCCAGACTCTCCGTTAAATTCGACCGCCAATTCAACTTCTGTACCTTCTTCTTCGTCTCCTGGGTTATTAAACTCTTCTTTAACAACTTCTGGAATCGGAAGCGTAACCGGAACCGGAACCGGAACAGGGAACGAAAGGGCGTTGACCGGATCAGCGGGTGGGTCGCCTTTGGCGGGTAACAATGTCAACCTCACCTCCAGCTCTCTTCATGTTAATGTAATTTTTGTCTTTACTTTCCCACACTCATACTGACACAATAAGGAATTCAATGTATGTAAATGATAATACAAATACATGGTTAAAACTTTGGGGTAACTTACGTAGGACATCAGCCTGTTGAGTTTAGCTGAGGACGTTGGGTCGTGGGAGGCGCCAGAAACTTTACAGAAACGCTTCCCTTATTATCTCTCCGGCTACGACGACGACGACAGACCAAGTAAACCCTCTTCTAATCTAGCCGAGTGATATTTTTGTAATCAAAAAACTAAACATTTTATGTTTTGGGCTTATAGTTTGGATAAGTGAAATGGGGAAGTACAACGCGCGAGAGACGCTGGACGGGGGCGCGGAGAGCGTGGAGAATCTAAACAAGTACGTGAAACAGGCTGCCTTCCGCATCCTCCACAGCATCCACATGCAATCTGTGGACGAGATCCTCTTCATTATTGACTTTGACGGACTTGATCTTTCCCAAGTCTCTCACACACCAAGTAAGCACGCATCTTCCTAATCTCTTCCTATTGTCTTCTTAATCTCTTCATAATCTCTTCCTAATCTCTTCATAATTTCTTCTAGCAATTCTGTTCATACTTAACTTGGTGCGAACGTACAGAGACTTGATTGAAAATCATCTAGGCTCCACCATCATCATCAACGGTGGGTAACTTTTCATTGATTTTGGGATTTTTGAATTTTGTGAACAACTACTGATTTAGAAATTTTAGGAATATTTCCTTAATTATTTATGCACAAACTTGACAACTAATTAATTAAATCCTGGTGTGTGGCTTTAGCGAATTACTTTGCGGAGATGCTGATAAATCTCCTGCGTCCAGCCTTCGGCCGAGTGATGGAGAGAACGGAAGTGTACGGGACGCAGCAGAGCAAATGGATCCCAGTCCTCCGACGGCTCCTCCCCCCGGACACGATCCCCACGTGGTACGGCGGACATCAAAACTACAGGCCCATCTCAATCTACGGATAAATCTCCACTCCATTCCCCACATACCACTCCTGCTACCTCACAGTCTCACGCGCTTGTCAACTCAGTTCTACCCTTTTCATACCTTTCAATTTTATGAATTATTAAAATATAGAATGTTCACGTTAATTAATGGATTGATGTAAAAAAAATAACTAAATGTAAAAATGTGTATGCGTAAGGTGTATAAATAAACTTGAACCCACAATAAGAAATGTGATGTGTCTGCAGTATCTCAAGTTTCGTTTTCATTTATTTCATGTATTTCTGTTGCTCTATGAATTGCACACGGAAGCAAATCCGTATCTTTCCAATGAAATTATTAAACAAAGATTCTGTTTTGCTCTTACAAGTTTTTCCAAATATACGCACTTGTGTTTAGTTAGGCCGAAGCGAAGATGTGAAGTGCTTAAAAGAATTATGAAATAAAACCTGGTAATTGTTGCATGCATTTAACACGGCTAAAAGATTGACGAGACTAGCAATTTTTTCAAATTATTTTGAAGCGACTTCAAATTTGAATTTAGCCGCCCAATAATCCTCCCATTACAGAAACATGGAACCAAAGGAAATGCTGAGTTCCTTTGTTGTGTGCAGTCTTAACTGGTACAAGTCATCTGGGTAATTACCAATTTCTGAAGTAATGTGAAGAAAGTGTGACGCGCGGGGCTTTTAAATTTTAGAAACGAATCGACTTTGACTTTGCCTTTGAACGCTGAGTGAATTTGTGAAGGGCAGAGCTGAAATTACGATACTTTATTTCTAAGGCGTGGTTTAATTAGGGAATAAATATGAAAAGTAAAAAGTAGGAAAGAAATCATGTGTACCATCTTCCTCATGCATAATTGAGACAGGTTTAGTTATTTTCACCATCCATAGTTAAGTTGGATGATTCTGGGAAATAATTTGGATTGATACTTACCTTTGTTAATTAGCCCAATCAGAAGCCATCTGGGATTGAACCCATGCAATTAGTCGGCCAGGACGAAGAATCTCTTGGGAATCTCGTGTGAGTTCATCCCGCACGTGCCCACCCAATTACTCAACATGCATCTCCTCAGCTGTTTTCAGTCTTCCCAGAAATCCAATCTCATGATTACATCAGGAGATGAGCATCAAGAGATGGCAAAGATGCGAAAGTGATGCATGTAATTAATTTCTGATGCGAGTTTAAAGCACTGTGAGAATGACAACACATGGGCTGGAGCGATTTAATTTTTGTAATTAGTCGTGATGATGCACTGCTCATTTAGATGCCATTCCAATATTTTAATTCCAGTCATTAATTTCCAAGCGTTTTAGTCTTTCTGCAAAGATGCTTCCCATTTTATTCTGAGCTCAGTTCTGGGCTTCTCTCCGCAGTCGTGACTCTGACAACGCAACGCAAGGGAACAAAAGACCCCGCATCTTCTCCTTTTTTTGGTTTTTTGATTCTTTTTTCATTAATTTGTTCTTCATTTTCAATTTTGTAAAAAGTGGACAGCATTGTGACTGAAAGTTGACTAAATTCCAAACCGCGCAAAAGACTTCAAAATGCGTGTCCTCAGCGTCTCGTTAATTGCGCTGAGCTTCATCCTCTTCTCTTCCGCTCTGTACACAAACACAACATCAGAAGCGCCGGACTCTACAGATGACCCACCCGCCGTCACCATGACCATGACTACGACTGAGGACGCGGGCGACAGAAATGTGATAAGGAGTGAGGGTGGCGCTGGAGTGGCTGGAGGCGGGAACAAGACGTGGAGCGCGGGGGAAGAAGATGTGGATCAGGATCTGGGACTCGAGACGAGATCCTTTCACAGCTCCAAACGGAAGAACAAAATCTCTGACAATCGATGGAAGATCAAGGAGAAGAAAGTCAAACATCCCGACAGCGTAAGACTTAACACTGTTTATTGCGCATCCAATATGCGCACCAATCTCTATTTCGCGCATTTTTTGAATTCTTTTGTATATGACATGCGCAGAAAATGACGGTGGCGGATTTGACAGATGACTTGGACGAATGGGAAGCGCCCGAGGAAATGCAGAAGAACTATCCTTATTACTTGGCGGGCTACGACAACGAAGATCGACCTCGTAAGTACACAACAGTCCCACTTGTAACACGGAATATCACGTGCATTAAAATAGCTGGAGAAATTGATTGAATGTAGTGCATTTTACTGAACTGCAGTTTGGGTGGCGGAGTACGGGCGCTTTGACATTCGGGAGAAGATCGAAGAGGGCGCGGAGAGTCAGGCGCTGCTGGACAAATACGTGAAGCAGTGCGCCTTCAGAATCGTGCGCAGGTCAGTTTTCAATTTTCTTTAGTTAATTAATTAATTGGTCAATTAGAGCGTGAATATTAATTAGGAAATAATTGCCTTTCACTGTGGACACAGCGTTCGGGAGCGAAACAATGAAGTGGGGGACGTGACGGGGGCGACGGTCATTTTGGATCTGGACGGCCTCAGTCTCTACCAAGTCGCCCACCCCCCAAGTAACTAAGCACTTAGTCAATTAATTCATTTATGTCATTTATAATTGAGATACAGTTGCATCTTTGTTGTTTTGATCAACAGCCCTCGTGTTCGTCCTGCGACTCGTCCGCATTTATGCAGAGCTGGTGGATGCCAACGTGGAGAACGCCATCGTGATTAACAGTGAGTAGCATTCATGTGCATATAGTTATGTGACGTCACTTAGTTAATTAGTACGGAATTATTTAACTTTGAATTAATTAACAGCGAACTACATCGCAGAGACACTAATAAATCTGGTGCGTCCGCTCTTCGGCCGAATGATGGAGAAGGTGGACATTTACGGGACGCAGCCGAGCAAATGGCGTCCCGCCCTCCGTCAGCTCATCCCGCCAGAGTCCATTCCGTCCTGGTACGGCGGAGTCCAAGGGTTCAAGCCAATCAAAGTCTACGGATAACTACGTCGAGGGCTGCCGTCATCATCTGTCTCACCGTTCCTTTCGAATGCATTTATTTCATTTTATTTCACAGTTTTATTTACCATATTTCGGATTTTGGGAATGGGTGGAGCCAGTGGAGGTTTTTCTGTGTGTCAGTACTACTACTTGATGAACTAATTTTATTAGTCACGTGATGTGGGTCATGTAATCAAAGTGATGAATTCAATAAATAATGCGAAATGTGGAACAAATATTCTTTATTTCCAATCAATATTTATTTCTTACTTCCATCTTAATCAGTTGCATACTGTTTCTTATCGTTAGCGTGATAGGATATACCACGGCCGCAAGCAAAATTTTCCTAAATAATAAACAAAATAGTCTCATATGATACATTTTGGCTAATTACCTGAGGAAACATTGAACAGGCGAAAGCGAGCAGAGAATACTGACTGTGATCTATGCGGGAGGAGGGAGGGAAGTGGAAGACATTTACCATATAATATACAACTGTCCACACTACATAACACCCAGAAATTATTAACTCAGGGAAATATGGAACGCAAAACTAACGAGGAAAAACGTGCTACCTGCAATGTTCAAACAATACTATGACTCAAGATATCATTTTATTTCAATTATAATTTAATTGCGTGGCTGTATTCTGTACTACGTTTCAGCTGAGTTTATGCATTAATACCTAATTGCGAATCTTAAATCCGCTTCATATTCCATATGCTTGCATTTAATTACATGAATTCAAAGAATATTTGAGTTTTATTACGTCTTTATTTTCTGCATATTATGTAATGATGGAAGTAAAAAGAATAACAAGAAACTAATTTACACACTGGAGAAACACCACAAAAAGGGCAAAAACAACATAAGTTTTCATAACATGAACAACTATTTAAACTTGTGAGGTGGGTTTGTTGTAAATTGGTGGAGTGTGGGCGGATCAGCCGTAGATCTTAACTGGTTTGTAGTTGGGGTAGCCTCCGTACCACGACGGAATTGCCTCTGGCGGCAGCAGCTGACTCAGCACCGCCGTCCACCGCTTCCTCTCAGTCCCGTACACCGTCGTCTTGTCCATCACCCGCCCCAAAACCGGACGCACCATCTTTATGAACAGCTCCGCGAAGTAGTTGGCTGCAATTTCAAATACAATTACCGTTAAATATTCCCGCTCAGTTTATCCTATCCAAACTTAAGATATGTAATTAAACCAAGTACCGTTGATGACGATGGTTTCATGGAGACGGTTCAGAATCAAGTCCTTGTAGGATCTCGACAAATTGAGCGCGAACAGAATTGCTGCAAAACAAGATTTTGAATACATTCACATTTGACATTTGACATGGAAAATAGGGAACAATGAAAAAGTGTAAAGTAATATTTTAGAAGAAGTGGCGTACATGGCGCATGTCCCATTTTGTTCAGCGTCAACCCGTCAAAGTCGATTATGAAGATGGCTTTGCTCACTTCTCTCTCGGGCGTGCTCTGCTCCTCGAGACTTTGGATGATGCGGTAGGCGGCCTGCTTTGCGTACTTCTTCAGCGTCAAGATGCTCTCTGGCCCCTCCTCCATCGTCTCGCGCAGTCCGTATTTCCCCATCTCAGCGATCCACACTGTAAATCAATTAGTGACGCATTAAAACATGAGTTATTAGGAAGCTCAGCATCTACTTAGTGCCCCGGGGAGCCGAATCAAAATTGTTACTGAGCGGTACCTGGTCGGTCTTGGTCGTCGTAGCCTGCGAGGTAGTAGGGAAATCGCAGTTTAAAATTAGGCGGCGCTTCCCAGTCCTTGAGGTCATCGGTGAGGCTGAGGTCAATGGCGCTCTCACTGACTCCTCCCACCGGGTCACTTTCACCCTCCTCCCATTTGCTGGTCTCAAGTGGAATGCGCGGATACTCGTCAGCGTCTTGTTCGTCGGCGGAAGTGTCTTGGAGGAACTGCTCCGCGCTCTCCTTGGCGTGGTGCGCGATGGAGCCGGAGCCGGAGCCGGAGGCGGAGGAGGAGGGGCTGCTGTAGAGTGGTTGAAAACTGTTGAGTGGTTTGTGGATTAACTTGGAGGTCCGCGCCGCAGCGGGAGGTGTGAGGAAGTTGAGCGTCGAGTTGAAGAGCGACAGAACTTTGTTGGTGTTCGTTTGAAACTGGAGGAGGAGCGGATCCGGGAAATGATTTCCGTCCGCTCCGTCACTTCCTCCTTCAGCGGACGCGGCGTCTTGGGAAAAGACGCGTTTGGGCTGCGACGGGTCGAGAAGGAGGAAGACGCAGAGTCTCAGTAACGCGACCGACACCCACATTTCTGGTTTCTACCCGCTCTCACACAATTGTTAACGGTTATTCGGGGACTGTCTCGGATCATCTAGAAGTGTCTACACTGAGCAACAAGACGGACAAAACTACGGAGCCAAGACTGAAGTTTGTGACTTTCGGTGGAGAGGAGGCTGTGAGGCTGTGTGGATGCGGATGATCTCCGTGTGGAACTGCTGAGTGGCGGATAAGTGCATTGGGTGAGTGCGTGGGAGATTTGTTGTGTGCTCGTTACTTAATTTTTATCGCTCCTATCGCTTGAGTTTGATCGTAATGAGAATGATTAAAATGGAAACAAGGAATTAATTAGCGAGGGTTCCGCGTGGCTGGGAATTCCGCCTCCCCCTCCTTACCTTTCCATTTCTCCCATAGTCAATTCCCTTCCAGAGTGCACACACCTTATTAGAATAATTGTACGTTTGCGCAAGAAGTTATTGTGGGAGTTGATACAGAATCTGCCCTCGGTGGATTTTAATGTGGATACACTCAAATATCACTCAAATATTCTGAATAGAACAACCAACTCCAATTTGCTGTACATATTTAACGTCCCAATAAATACTATACTCAGCTGTTCCTTGGATACGCAGTGCCTTGTAGATGCACAACCAAGCCAGATCGACCTTTGACCTTTGGGTTGTAGGTCAGCTATTAGTATTGGTCCATGTTTACAAGTAGGCTACTTACACATTTTAGGAAAACAGTTATGTCATGGCATAGGAAAAGAGCTGTTTTAAGAGCTGAATTCAGTGTGAACTTTGACCTGCTTCTGTCAGGAGGGTATGCTTCCACAGTGATTCCCTAGAACGCATTTGCCATGACTTTAAGTGCATCATTTTCCAAGTTTTGTCAAAAGCTGCGAGACCAGTTTTAATGAGCAATCGAAATGAGAGTTACAAGCAGAAAGTATGACAGTTTCAAGCGTATATTTTTCCATTGCGATATTGGCGGGAAAAAAGGTATGTACATAGTGCGTTGGGTATGTGTCCATTAAAAGTTTAAATGTAGCGCCAAAAAGCAAAAGTTGACTATGCAATAAATACTGTAGCATTATTATGAATGTTTTGTGGAGTACTGTGGTGTACTGTGCAAATAGTTATGGAGGTGGATTTAAAAATAATGTTAAATTCCATGTGATTTATTGTTCGCTTCATAAAGTTCCTATGCATTATTAATTTATTGGATTTCAGCTATGAAATGATTATTTTATTAATAAATGTATTAACGACTAAGGACATGAGTAGTGCGTTTGTATGTTTTCATCCGTAGACTTTGATTGGCTTGAACCCCTGGATGCCGCCGTACCAGGAAGGAATGGACTCGAGCGGGAAAAGCTGACGCAGAGCGGGTCTCCACTTGGCGGCTTGTGTCCCGTAAATGTCCACCTTCTCCATCGCCCGTCCGAACAGTGGACGCACCAGGTTTATCAGCGTCTCCGCAATGTAATTCGCTACAAGAAGGAATCATGACAATTAGTTTCATAAAAATATGCAAATTAGAATTAGAGATATGAATGACGCATTTGTTAGAAGTGTACCATTAATGACCACGACGTTCCCCACACATTCGTCCACAAGGTCCGCGTAGATTCGGACCATCTTCAGAACGTAGACGACAGCTACACAGAAAAATGTATTGATTTAGAAAATTACGAGGAAAATAAAAAGTTAGAGAATTTGGAAACAAAGGAAATGGAATTTACTCGGGGGATGCGTCAGTTGGTAGAGACTCAGTCCGTCCAGATCCAAAATCACGCTCGCCGCCGTCACGTCCCCAACTTCGTTGTTTCTCTCCCGAATACTAAGCAAAACCATGTTCAATTTACTCATAATAAATGAAGCTGCAAGGGAGCGCGCATAAACTACGTGATACAAAATTCGGAGATGTACAAACGCTCCTCCCACTTTTCGTGGCATGTACGCCAATGTAAAATAATATAAAGGTAGAACCCCTGCCCCAACAAAGTGGCACGTAATTTATGCACGCTCCTTTATTAGTGCTCAGTTAGAAAATTATTTAATTTAGGAACCTTTTGACAATTCTGTAGGCGCACTGCCGCGTGTACTTTTCTAAATTGGCCGTCGTCTCCGGTCCTCGCTCGATCATCTCCCGAATGTTGAAACGCCCGTACTCCGCCACCCACACTCCACAAACCAAAATCCTAATCACTCTCTGGCGTCCAAGATATTTTAGATAATTAGGTAATTAAATTAATTGGTAACACTTACGTGGTTGTTCGTCATTGTCGTAGCCTGCAAGATAGTAGGGGTAGTTCTTGCGCATGTCCTCAGGCGCCTCCCACTCACCCAGCTCATCCGTCAGATCCGCCATCGTTATTCTCTAAAAGATTTTTAATCCGTAAATTTCAACAGCGTAATTGGTAACAATAAAATAGAATTTAATTGATTAGATTTGAATTAGTGGTTTACACTGTCGGGATCCTGAAGCTTGACTTTCTTCTCCTTCACCTTCCAGTGGTTGTCCGTGATTTTGTTCTTGCGCTTGGAGCTGTGGAAGGACCTCGTCTCCAGCCCAAGATCCTCGTCCTTCTCATCTTCTTCTGCTCGAAGCGTTGTGAGCGTCTTGTTGCTTTCGGAACCATCTGCATCCGACGCTGTGGCCGTTGTGAGGATGGTCGTCATCTCGTTGTCGTCGGGACTGAGTGTCGTGGTGTAGAGCCCGGCGGAGAGGTCACACAAGGTCACCAGCGCCAGCGTTGACAGGATGAGGACCCGCATTCTTTCCCCAAATGATAAACTGAAAAAGGTGATGGTGATCTTTGCCAAAAGGAACCAAGGATGAGATGGAAATGTTTGAAACTGCTGCTCGTATTATTTAGGACGACAGCTGACTGACTCGCCTCAGCTGGAGATGTAATACAAGGGAGAAGATGCGCTCTTACTTGACCATCTTCGCTTTCGTCTTCTTCTGCAACTCTCAGCCTTTCAAATGTCCGACTGCGACTGCGACGTGTCACTTGAGGAGCGAAATGGAAATGCGAAGGGAGAAGACTGGGAGATTTGGTCGGAGACTTTTGGAGGAGACGTGGGCGTCGTGAGCGGGAAGTGAAACTGCAACTTCTTCTTCTTCTTCTACTGGACGTTGTGTGGGTGGAGATGTGAGATTTCAAGATTGCTACGTTGGTTGTTGGCAGGGAATAAGGCACACGCGCCACTTTATCTGGAGTTGATCTGCGAATGCGATTCCAATTCTTGTCCTTCCTCATTACCATTCACATGGACGGACATGGGACGGAACGTCGTGGGATGCACTTTATTCCTATTTTACGACGACAAGCTATCAATTAGCGAGCTAATTACTGCACTGGAGTTATCACGGGATTGAAAACAAGATTATTTTTTGATTCTGTGCTGATTTGATCTTTTCCTTGATTTTGAGAAATTGAAACACTGGACTTGAGCGACTTAATTTCCAGCGTAGCTCTTCATTAATCATCAGATCTGTTTTCTATTTTTATTTCCCTCCTGGTCAGTCCCAGTTTCTTAATTACACGAATCATGCTAATTAAGTAATTTTATTGTCTTTATTAATTTTATAAATAGCTTTAATCTGGTGCAGATCTGCGTGTTCAAATTGTGGTCATAAAACATTTTGGCTGTCAATAGTAAAATCAGGTGCAATTTAAATTGTTTATTGGGCATGCGATTGAAATCATATAAATCCAGATGGGCCTTAAGATGCAAGGGGTAAAAGGTGGTGAGAATGATAAAATATTAACACATGTTTGCACAAGGGGGTCGTCCATAAATAATTTCATGGAAATATTCCCATTTCTAGGGTTCTACGACTCCCCTGTCAAAAGCTGAGCCATATAGCATACGTAGTAATATTCAACGTGGAATTTCATAAAAATCGAACCAGACCCATGACGTCTAATCCTAGCCGTTACATCATTTATGGACGATCCCTAAGCAGTATAAACATGCAGATGTGCTAGTAGTGTGGTCTGTATAGTTTTATTAAAGGAACTAACGTGGGATTTTATTACAAATGAGTAATGGAGATGAAATAGACCCTCGCAATTTGATTATTATTGAGGGAATTAATTAATTAACTATTTAATTAGTAATTACCTTGGTAATGAGATGCACATGAGGTGAAGCAGTGCCTATTTCTGTTTTATTTTTAATTCAAATCCTCGGAAGGAGATGGATGAGCTGGCGCAGACATTGGAAAGATGTGGTTGATTCTTGGAAAGATGACTTGTGGCGTGGGAAGGGGAATCCAGGGTTGGGAGACGATAAGAAAGGAAAGGACCAATTAAAAGCGCATTAAACGTGGATGTGGAAAGGAATGATTCAGCGACGGCTCAATGTTTTATTTCTTGTTTCTCCTTCCCGTGGAGCAGTCGGAGTGGAGCCTGCTTTTGCCTCTCTATCCTCAGCCACACTTCACTTCAAGCCCAACTTCCGAACAGTCACCCATTTTCATCTCCTTTGTTTTACTTTTCCAAAATTTTCAAAAATCACGTCTTTTGAATAGTTTGTTTCTCGGGGTGAAGATGAATTTGTTCGTCGTCCTTCTCGTTTTCCAGTCGCTGTCCCTCTCGCTCGCACATCCCCAGCCACAACATGTGAACGCCATTTCCAATTCCACGGACAGCGTTGTGAGTGGCGGTGCGAGTGGCGGTCTCCTGGACCCCAAAAACAAGTTCCGCTCCATTAAATACTCCGCCAAAGACAATCAAATCGAAGCCATGTACCACAACAAGTCCAACGATCCCGTCTCCGTCTCAAGCGCCGGTTCAAATTCCCCCGCACTCAGCCCACAACAGGCGCTGGACGACGAGAACTCGGTATGATTTTGTGTTTTATTTTGGACAAATGCACTGCAGTGCATAAGGGTGATTTTGAATTTCTTTTGGCGGGAAAATAATGCTTGTTTTGTGGGCGCAGGTGGAAGAGAGCTCGATTTTGAGGGATGACCTGGACACGTGGCAGGCGCCTGACCTCTACATCAAGAGTTTCCCGTACTACTTGTGCGGCTATGACGACGAGAACAGACCAAGTAATTATAATTAGTTAAAGCAGAATAAATTTAACGGTTGTCATGTCACTGTTTGATTGCATGATTTAAATGGTGTTTAGTTTGGGTGAC
Organism: Dicyrtomina minuta; assembly: GCA_949802685.1. Classification (NCBI taxonomy): domain Eukaryota; kingdom Metazoa; phylum Arthropoda; class Collembola; order Symphypleona; family Dicyrtomidae; genus Dicyrtomina; species Dicyrtomina minuta. The sequence goes on from CATKUY010000299.1 coordinate 116,935, forward strand.
GGAGATGGGGCGCTTCAACGTGAAGCAGGTGATCGAGCAGGGGCCGGAGGCAATCGCCATTTTGAACAAGTACGTGAAACAGGCGGCGTACCGCATCCTCAAGAGTCTCCACGAGCAGCCAATCCCCGACTACGACGTGAGCGAGATCATCTACATCACTGACTTTGACGAAATGGGCCTCTTCCAAATTGCGCACACTCCAAGTACGCCATCTTGCTACCTTTTTCCTAAGCCTACGCACTATTGACACACCCCTTCTGTCCCGCATTCCCAACCAGCAGTTGATTTAATTTATGCATTTCCTTTGTGACGCAGCTCTAATGTACGTGATGCACTTGGCGCGGACCTACAAGGACCTCATGGCCAACCACATGGGCGCCACCATTGTTATCAACGGTCAGTTTTTTCACTATTTTTTAAAAACTAAAGCACGAGATACTTTAGAATTTGCAAAAATTAATAAAAAGATTTATTGGCATAAATAGCGAACTACTTTGCGGAGATGCTGATAAACCTCATCCGTCCCGTGTTCGGCCGAGTGATGGAGAAGATGGAAGTTTACGGGACTCAGCAAGCGAAATGGATGCCCGTCCTGAGGCGCCACCTTCCCCCGGACACGATCCCTACGTGGTATGGCGGACGCGGGGATTTCAAACCTCTCAAAGTCTACGGCTAAACTCACTAAATGTATTTTGAAACACAATTAACGAAATCCAAATCTTGGCTATGAGTCAATCAGTATTACCACTTACAACAATTACCAACAATTGTGCTAATCTCTACTTACCTAATTTTAAACTTTATTGTTTCTGGCAGAAACACACCGTATGATGGCACACAGTTAAAATATTCTTAAATAATCGTACTCCAAATGGAGCACATGCGCAAAAAAAAAGGGAACCAAATAAATTAACCATTATCAGCTAATGTTTCTCGTCTATTAAAAACTGCGTAAAAAAGTAGCGTGTAGCTTTCATCATTCATTTATCTGTACTTTTTTTGGGCTATTGGAGGGTGACGTATGCGCAGCAAGTCAAGAGAATGCGCAAAGTTATTTGACAATTGACCTCAAATGCGACATACAAATTTGAAACTGCTGGCGCCCATGCAGCTATTTTGATTTTCTTGCATTAAATTAGTTTGCATATTTCATACACCGCTTGATGCAGCAATGCATTTTGCAGAGCGCTATTTTTGAAAACGAAGGAAAAATATGACGGTGGGGGAGGGGGTGAGGGGTGGTTGTCGTGAAGGGTTGCAACCTTGGGGAAATATCTGAGGGGAATTGGTCCCCCCGGCGTATTGGACGGAGATTGGACCGCAGTTTATAACATAATGAGGAGAAAAGGTGTTCATTGACTTGGTTATTTTCCAAGTATCTGTGTAGTTTTCTAAGACGCAATTCTATTGCCATTTTATCGACTAATCAGTTTTTTTCTCACGTCACAATCTCTTTGCAAAAACTAATGGACGAAGACGTACTGTAACTATTGTGTATCAGTATTGACAAAATGAATGCAAATTGAAACTGCGAGTGTAATTTTGCGGTTTAATTGCACTGCTGCAACCACCAGCTCCCTTGCTCTACATGCTAATCTCGGAACAGGAGATAATTGGACTTGCAGTACGTACAGTGTGCAATGCATCAAACAGGTGGATGAAAGTACGACTTACGACTCAGTAAATAATTGACGTCGTCCTTAGATTTAGATGGGCAGGCGCGGAAGGCCAAACAAGTTTATCGCTCCTAATTAATTATTCCAAATTCTAATTCCGCTATCTGAACTAAAGTGACTACGTCAGATTTTATCTGTGTCACACCCGCTGCCCCGCCACGCGTCCACGTCCGTTCCTCCGCCACTCCGCCATCCTCCTTCCGTCAAATCAGAAATTTGTTCAAACTCACCTATGTATTTTAGCCTCCTATGTTATTACCGTATGCTGTGATACATTACTCAGTCAGCTGAAGTCATCAAACCGTCCAACTTGTACGACCCTCAGCAGTTAAATTCAGGGCCAGATAATGCGACAAGCGCAGGCAGCCCCCGTTCCTTGAATCTTCAAACAAGATGCAAATGGAACCTTTTGCACTTTTAAAAAATGTGTAAACAAAACAAGTATTTTGACTTTTCAAGAAAAAGCAAATAAAACATTTCGCACTTTTCTGAAAACATATAATTAGAACATTTTGCAGTTTTAAAAAAGATGTAAAAAGAATGTTGAGACTTTTCAAAAAAACATGCAAATAAATATTTTTGTGCATTTCAAAAACATGGAAATAAACATTTTTCAACTTTTCTCAAAACATGCAAATAGAACATTTTGCTTTACCGTAGAAAACCATCAATAAAATGTAAAGGGTGGTTTTTGTATGGAAACACATTGATCCCTAAAAGCAATTCCTTCGTCCGGCCCTGGTTAAATTAGACAGCTTGAATTTAGCGCCAAACCTTAAATGTCAATTCACTGCCGACATATTGCTGTACCAATGCACCTTGCACAAACAAATGTTGTTTACGAAATAATTGGTCCAAGTTAATCTTGTCCGCTGCATTGGAAGTTGGAAATGGAAATATGTGTGGGGGATTGGTGTGGTTTTGCGACTTCAGTGCTACTGTTTGCATTGCGTAATTTTTGTTTACATGGCTTTGGTTGGAGTAGGTGAGGTTACGAGGTGGAGATGACCCTGCGCCTGGCTACATGCCTGGGAATGCCAAGACCATTAACTGCACAAGTCCCACAGATGCGATTAGGGGACGCGAGGCTGTGTGATAAGGCGTAAAACTGAGCAATTAGTCACCGCTACGTGACTGCTATAGTTAACATTAATATCACTTTTCAGTTGGACCGTCGCTTCCACCGCTTCAACGGTTTTACCACTCACAATCAGCCCACTTCAACGCGAGCTAACGAACGCAGAAGAAGCGAAACTTGGAGAACTCTCAGAAACAGTTTTCCTTTGTCGTCAATCATCTGCGGACAGTGACTGGGTCAACTTCGTGTCTCTTCCAACTTTGTGTTTAGCTCCAACTCGTTAGTCTTTTATAATGAATTTATTTTCAAATTCATTGCATCGTTTTGTACTTGTAGCGATTTGCGCATTTGCTCTGACATGGCCGAGTCTCGCTGTTGGGGACGACAGAAGAAGGACGACCATTGGGAAGGAAGTAGCGGAGACGGAGACCAAGACTGGCGCAACTGTGGAGCTGGAAGCCACGACGATCCTTCCGTTTTACTCCGATTTGAATTCCCCGCCTGGAGACGCGCCGTCCAAAACCGCCAAAAATGAAAATGGAAATGGTGGAAATAGTAAGTGGAGCAAAAGGAAAGAGAATTCAAATCTGGTGCTAAAGTCGAGGCTCCTCCTGGACTCGTCCAGTGTTCACCACGTCAACAATCACCTGTCCAATGCGACCACAAGCGCAAACAATGGACCAGCAAAAGACAACGTAAGTTCCCATTCCTCTTTCACATCGAACCACATCTTCTTTGTTTGTAAATTCCATCTCCTAAAAATGCGCTATAATTTTGCGTTTTATTTTGTTAGTTGGATTTAGTGGATGACATCGAGTCTTGGGATGCGCCCGAATTTCTCAAGAAGCAGTTTCCGTATTATCTGTCCGGATACGACGACGAGAACCGACCAAGTAATTATCCTTCTCTTTTAGTTATACTTTTTTACTCCGCATGTGTTGTGCGTTTCTAGCGTAAGCTTCTAGCGCAGTGCAATCATCAAGCTGAACGGTAGGCTGTAGACTGTAGATTGTAGAACTAAAGTAAGTACATTGCAAAATTTAAAAAATGGCTGTATTTTGAAACTCAGTCTGGATCGCAGAATATGGAAAGTACGACATTCGGAAGGTGGTGGAGGAGGGGGAGCCGAACGTGTCGCTTCTGGAAAAATACGCAAAACAAGCCTTTCACCGCATCATCAAAAGGTAATTACTCAAAAATGAATCGATTTTTTAAATTGTAATAAACGCAGTACTAACAACGTTTCTTGGCGCTCTGCCTCTCCTTAGCATTCGGGAGCAGAAAAGAATCGAGAACGAAAACGAGGGAGACGCGTCGGACGTGTCCGAGGCGCACTACATTCTCGACATGGGCGGCATCACCGTCGCCCAACTCACGCATCCCCCGAGTAAATCAAAGCTGAATTTACTTTCTGTATTAGTTCCTTTAATTAACGATTATGAATTATTCATAAAATGTTTTATTTTGGTTTATTAACGATAGCCCTGCACTTCAAGCTGAAGCTAGTTCGCGCTTATCGGGACATTCTCGTCAACCATCTGGCTGGAGTGGTCATTGTGAATGGTGGGAAATTCAAATTTTTGTAAAATTTCTAATCACACAATTGTGAGTTTTAAATCTTGGTTGTTCGTAATTTTCGTGTTTTGTGTTACGAATTTTCAGCAAATTACGTGGCCCACTCGCTCATAAATTTATTCCGCCCGGTCTTTGGACGCGTGATGGAGAAAGTGGAGATTTACGGGACGCAGCCTGCCAAGTGGATCCCACAGCTGAGAAGAATCTTCCCGCCAGAATCCCTTCCAACTTGGTACGGCGGCAGCCCCGATTATCGACCTCTTCAAGTATTTGGCTGAACTGAAACTGAAGGAATGACGTCATACCTCGATCAGCTTACCTTAATCTTACGACTAATTGTAGCCTCATTAAAGCAAGTCAAATAATTTGTAGATATTTTCATTTTCTATTTTTGTACAAACAGACTATACATATTGGAAGGGTTCTTATTTTTTAAACCAAGTTTTACCTCCGTGTAAATTGTGATGGAATTAACAAGAAATAAAATATACATTTTGTATTGGGAAGCACATGCACTTATTTGCTAATATATCTGCTAAATTTCAGATTTTGTTTTGGGTGCTTTGAAACTGCCGTTAGAATTCACCAAAATAATGTAGTTCAATTTGCTGGTCTGGACATGACACATTTATTTGTCGGTAGCATACTTTCAGAATCGGTGAAAACGTTACACAGACAACTCATAGATGCTCGAACAAGAGGCTTGAGCGGGTGCTATGAATCCCCCCCCCCAATAATCCCGCTGACGCATACAGTTATGAGTGCAATTTGCTTAAGTAATCCGATGCAGCGAGGTCAACTCTGTGCAAAGTTGTTTGTGAATGTCATGCACGTGTGCGGTTGCGCCTAAAATTACCTACACATTTCTTCCGTAATTTGCATAATTAATGAAGTAATTTGCGTAGAGCTCAAGACGGAAACTAATGAGGTGGGATGGACTGTTGTAAAAGCGTACGTGTCGAGTGGAGTGTGGTGAGGGATAAGTGTGACCTTGGGTGCGATATTAGTCGACTGTCATCTCTACGGTGGACTCACAGGCTACAGTGTAGTTGCGTTGGCGCCAAGGATCCAATTAATTTGCTTCCCACTTCGGCGCTTATCCACGGGACCATCTCCCACTTCCAAAAGGCTCTTTCCTCAGGATGGGAATCTGCCCCATTCCACACTCAGAGCTCAACTTATCTGCCCATTAAAATCTATCCTTCTACGTCATTTACATACTCAGGTACAACTAGTGCTCTCAGTCGTATCAGTTTTCGTGTGTGTTTGAATACAACTTATTTTAGCATCCGATCCGATCCAATCCGGTCCGGTCCGGTCAAGACTCCGGGTTCAGTCCTACCGTTTGGACAGACAAGATGCAATTCTACTCATATCAGTATACAGGTTTAAGTTCAAAAGTTTAGTTGGAATTGGAAACTTGTTAAACTTTTTAAGGACTAATTTTGAAAAAAGATGTCAAAATTTGTAATTTACCTACGTTAAAATTAAGGTACAAAACTCGTAATGGTTAGTGAAATAATTAGGCTAAACCGTTATTTTCATTATTGAGCACCGTTCCATTCTGATTCGGGAATAGTCGGAACAGTTCGGGATAATCTGTTATGTACTGAACCGGACCGGACCACTGAGAGCACTGCGTGGAGCTACGTGGTAGAGATAGAGATTATGTAATCATCTTTCACAGTTCTCAGCCCAGCTCATGTAATTTTTGTAATGAGAGGTTCTGTCCGGACTTGAAGGAAACGCTCAAAATGGTTTAACGATCAAGTTCTCACTCAGCCAGCGATAAGACAGATAGAAGCAGAACCCAGAGGAGACACTCCGCACAATTTGGTATCCTCTTTCCTTATTTTGAAAACAAACACTGTTTCCCAAATTCTGGTCGAGGTGAGTCGCTCCCAAATTGATTCCAGGACTGAGGGAACGTTAATTCACTTAATTTATTCATCAAGTTCAAACTATTTTATACAACTCAGTGTTCAAAATCGCTCCAGAATTTACACACTGGTTAACTGCTCAATGGGAAGATAGTTTCCGAAAAATGAAGTTGAGCGTACAGTTCTTTGTGGTGGCCACACTTTTCGTGTACTCCAACACGTTTCCGCAGTTTCTATTGGAGACTGGGAATGCTTCATTGTCTACAGCTGGAACTGGACCCCATCAGCCACACTTAAGAGCCATTGACTTCACATCCAAAGACACGAGCAACAGCATCTCCATCCCCGCATCCGCATCCGCATCTCTTGCTTCAAATCTGTCACAGAGCATCCTACTTCCTCTCTCCGAAGACGACCACGTACGCCCTTGACTAATTATTAGTTACAGAATTCACGTAATAATATGAATACATTTAAATTCGTTGCTATTTACAATTTAAAAAAATGTTGATGTGACGTAACCAGGTGGTGGACCTGAGTGAGCTGACGGATGATCTGGAAGATTGGGAAGCCCCGGAGTTTTTCACGAGGAACTACCCCTACTACCTCTCAGGCTATGACGACGAGGACCGTCCAAGTACGAAAAAAAACTTTAATTTGGTTTTAGGTCTGGACTGCATTTAATAAAATTGAATGTGTTTGTATTTTTAATGAGCAAGTGGGGATTTTATGTTGTTAGTTTGGGTGGCAGAGATGGGGAAGTTCGATGCGCGGCCGCTGTTTGAGGATGGCGGAAAAGGAGTAAAGATCTTGGAGAAGTACGCCAAGCAAGGAATCTACCGCGTCATCAAAAGGTTCAGGACCGGATGTCAACATTAAATTAGTGGGCATTACAATTGCACACATGTGTTCTAATATCGCGTTTGATTGTTGGTTGTATGTAGTATACGGGAGCAGAATGTGACGGAGGCGTTTTATTTGGTGGACATGGAGGGTTTCAGTTTCTTTCACTTGACACACACGCCCAGTAAGAACCACACAAACGAGTCATTTTAAAATTTATTCAGTTTGTTAATTCAACCAATTCCGGTTTCTCGTGTTTCCTAGTTTTACACTTTGTTTTAAAAAATGGCCTTGATTTTGTTTTTCAGGCATTTTACTCGCGTCAAAAATGAGCCGAAAGTACAACGATATTCTGGAAAGCCGTTTTGGAGGCGCTATTATCATCAATGGTAAGTGCACTCACGTGTTTTACACATTACAAGATCCTGGGATGTTTGAAATGAATAAAATGTTAAGCTGTGTTTTTCTTTTTAGTAAATTACCTGGCGAACATCCTGATCAACACGATGCGGCCAGTGATCGGGAGTGTGATGGAGAAGATAGAGACGTACGGGACACAGCAGTCCAAGTGGATGCCCGCACTCCGCCACATCTTCCCGCCGGAGTCCATCCCCACGTGGTACGGCGGCAGCCCATCCTTCAAACCAGTTAAAGTCTACGGGAAATAAGGACCAACGCAAACTTTCTCATGTCCTACCTGCAGCAGTTTTTACCTGCACACAATTTATTTATCTCCACCATTTCCTTGTCCTCAGTTTCTGGAAACAAAATTAGCATGTCCAGAATTTAATTCCCGTGGGGAATTAATTAACTTTTAGTTCTCTCTTTTACAATGAATGCAATGTAAATATTATTGTGATGCTGTCGGACGCAGTGACTTTTCAAAGTATAAGTATGTAGAGTCAAGTAAGTATAGTGTGATATAGTGTGATATAGGCAATAAAGAATATTGTAATGTATTTTTACGATATGATTATTTAACTTGGACGCATTTTGCGTTCTTTGGTCATAGTGGTCCGCCAAAGTTTAAGCTTTGTTCTTTTTTTTCAGCAAGTTGCTTCCAAATATTGCCCAAGGCATATTAAGTAAGAGGTAGGGTCATGTCCTATGGTTAAGAACCAGTGGGATTGCTAGGATGAAATGTGACGTAGACAATCGAAGAGATTGCGCGCGAAGTTTACCCGTAGCTGCAGAAAGTGCATGGTTTCAGTCGTTCCTCTCTGTAACTTTAATTATTATTACCTACATTCTACATAATTTACCGGATTTTTGAAAATTCTGCAATACTGGACCGATTTCATCGAGCCATATATCATTGGAAAGCTAATCGCCAGTAGAATTCAAATTTAGGAACGGGCCTCCATTATAACAAAACGTTTTTAAAATACCGGTCTTTTAATTTTTAAATGCCGCCAAAAATGTGTTGCATGGGTCACAATCAAAAAACAAAAAAAAGGTCTCTGCTTATTTTTGAAGAGCTTTCCAATGATATATCACTGGACACAATCCGTTAAAATTTTTTAATTCGCAATTATGTTATTTCGAAACCATTTAAAAACTAATAACAATCGTGCGTGCACACTAAGTTATTTACATTTGCCAAATTGTTACCGTTCGAATAATATAACAAGTTAGTTTATTTTCATTGACTAACCGGTCGAAATATTCATTTAATACAATATTTAATGTTTAAGCGGGAAATTCAAAAATTGGAGTTTTGAATTTTTGGTTGCATTACAGAAATTAATTATGAATAACAACCAACAACACATTGTGCGGCCTTATTGCTTCCCTTAATTTAAAACCTGTAAATTGAATCCAAAATTGGGCGGAAAATTCAAAATGCCTAATTTTTCTGTTAAGGCCGCCATAAAACAAGGGCTAGCGCCCTTGTTTTTAATTACTCATAATAATTAGGAAAATAGACTTAACTTGTTCCATTGCCAAGTGTAAAAACTAGACAAGAAAAGGGTTCAAAAACAGGGGAAAAAACATTTCATACATTTCCTAAAGACTCACTAGTAATTAAGTGTTGGCTAGTGAAGTACACACGAAAGGACAAAGTTAGTGTAAAGTTAAGTCAACTAATGTTGACTGTTTGCTGTGATCATTTTACTATATAGTTCTGGTTCTGGCTATAAAAGTGATTTACAGAACGTTGTCTTAGGATTATCAACTAAACGACGACTAAAGCCAACAGAAATTTCGAGCATGTTTTAATTTCGAAATGTAAAGTCAACCGATAAAAGCGGTGAAATAGGACTTGATAGCGGAGTAGGAAGCACGAAGTAGACGGAATAATTTTAGTAATAATCAACTCCTACGTAAAATCCCAAAGTCAGTTGGGTAAGTAATTTATCTATTTCCATTGTTAAGTGATGATTTGATTGCATACATTCCATATATGTATTTAACATTTACCATAAAATTACACTGCATTATGTTAGGTTAAATTAGAACTGCGTTTATCGTCCGTGTTCTCATTTTTTACGCGATTCTGATTGCTGAATTGAATACATTGTTGGAATTTAGGCAGTCAAATGAACATGAACTTTTAAAATACTGAACACAAATCAATTCTTATGTTGTTATACTTACTCTATGTGGAACTTAATTGTTCCATCAACTGTGCACTTCCTGTTATGGTTATCAAGTCCTATTCCGCAGATTTATCAATGGATTTTGTATTTTAAAATTAACAAATGAATGAAATCGCTGTTGGTTTTAGTTGGTAATACTAGGGGTACTGTGATACTCAGTACTAACAGAACAGACAGTAGCTGACTTTACACTATCATTTTGCACACGCTTGCACTTTAGTAGCAAACACTTACTTACTTGTGAGTCTTAAGAAAGAATATAGAAAGCTAAACTCTTCGTTCTTATTCCTATTAAAATTTTTATACTTTTAATTATTAGGCGTAATTAATAATTAAAGTTGCAGAAAGAATGAAAGAAACGACTAAAGGCGACGGAGACGACAAGAAGGGGAGCTCCAAGGCCAAATGCGCAGTAACTCAGAAACCGTTTTCTACCCTTCGTCCGACTGGGAGCGGGCGTCATTGAGCTGAGAAAATTTAAAAAACTCGCATTCTACTACCGTATTATAACCAACAACATCCAACTAGAATAGTGCTAGCTACTCGAGAATTTCTCAAGAATAATTTTTATTGAGAATTAATATCAAAAAAATATTTTTTCAATTCTTTCTCGAGATGTTTGTGTACTCTCAAGAATATTGAGAATTTGTTTGCTGACTTTTTTTCTCAAGATTAGTTTTCTCAATAACTGCTGTCGAGGAAATAAATATTTTTAATACAAAACTAGCAGGTTAGCAACCCGATAGGTTGCAATTAAATGTAATTAAGCAATATCTCCAATCTATAATTATGTTAACATATAATAGGCTCTTTTATTTGAACGTACTTTACTTCCATTCCTTAATTTACTTTTTCAATTTTCATATCCCATGATATACAGTACGTTTAGTTTCAAACTAAGCTATTAGCAATAGAAAACAAAAATAGGCTGCGGTAGCTACACGTTAATTGTACATAACTAATACCAGCTACAAAATGTCAGTGTCGTACCTGCGAGTTTAAAAGTTGGCTCAAACAAGAGCCTGTGTAAGTTTTAAATGAGTGGCATGCTGCCGCTTTGTAAAATAGAATACGAAAAAAATGATATTTAATTGTGTTCGTTTCGTACATACATAACGACCTATTTTTTGTGTGAGTTATTTTCATGCAGAAAAATGCCAAATGTAATGACGTGTGTTATCGACTTCAATACCAAGAATTGGAGAGTGCCATTAGCTACCGTGTACTAAAGTTGTAATTATAGACCAGTTTTAGTGTACGACTTTAGCATAACATGAAATATAAAACCAAACTGATTTGAAGTATTTGAACTGCATGTTGTATATGCCGTAGTTCATAAGAAGTTTAGTTCCTTAGACCCAAGAACTAGTCCACAAGCTTTTCAAATTCTAACCTAGTCCAGATGATCAGTCCACATGCCGCCGATTCTCTTTCTATCTTTTTTAGGTCCTTTGGACTAGTTAAGGGGAAGAAACTTAAGCGTAAACTATAGCTTAGTAATAGAAACCCAAACATATTTGTGTACATACTGCCCTAATAATTACTGCTATTTATATTTTGAAAATGTATAGTCATGTTTGCATTTGTATTTTAGATGATTTTATATTTTCGGTTTTGCTAAATATGCTAATTGTGGTGAGATTATTGCATTAAAATCACTATCTAACGTATTTTAAATTGTTATAAATTTTAATGAAGCTTACAAATAAAACCAAAAAAAAAAACGTTATAGGTACATAATTCAAGCAGAGCATTTGCAACTTACAAGGGAATGGTTTTACATGGTACGCGCCAATTTCAAAAAGTCATGTCTACAAAAATCAGGCTACTTTTAAATAGTAGGGATCCAAAGTAACTCGATTGCATTTTGCTTCGTTTGGTTACAGTAGCCCGCCAAAGTTTAAAAAAATTCAAATTTTAATATTTTGGTGCCCTGTAACTTCTACAGTTCTGATCCGATTTTGACGAAATTTGATTTTTTCTAACGTTTAGACTCTTTTCTAAAAAGTTATTTCAGGATTTTTCAAAATTCGAAAATTTTCATTTTTTCGACAAAACTGGTCTATAAAATGAGGCCTTAAAAATAATGTTTTTTTGAAAAATTTGCCGAAAAAATGAAAATTTTCGAATTTTAAAAAATCCTAAAATAATTTTGTAGAAAAGAATCTAAACGTTAGAAAAAACCAAATTTCGTCAAAATTAGATGAGAACTGTAAAAGTTACAGGGCGGCAAAATATTAAAATTTGAATTTTTTTAAACTTTGGCGGGCAACTGTGAACAAAAAAAGCAAAATGCAAATGATTTACTTTGGATCCCTACTATTTGAAAGTAGCTTGATTTTTGTAGATATGTCATTTTGAAATTGGCGGGTACCATGTAAAACCATTCCCTTGTAAGAAGCTCTAATTAAATGTTCCATTTTTTAATAAAAACAGTTCTAAAAGCTATCAAAAAGTGTTTAAAAGTAAAATAAAGGCAGTAAAACCTAATTTTACTTTCTTTGAGACCTGAATTGATAGTGATTCTAAAATGAGTTATTTCACAGCTATTAGGGATCGTCCATAAACTACATCACAGAGGACATGGTGTTATTTGCAAAAGTCACCTTACAAATCCAACCACAACAACTGAATGAACACTATCTAACCATTGCCTTAAATAAAAAGGTTGTTAAGACTCACCCATCTAAATGATAACATCATTAATGGCCGATTCCACATAGGTTACTTATCTAGTTGGCTTAAATATGCAAGGCATACGCATTTGCGTATTTTACATGCCATGTAACCATTTCATGATTTTTTGTAGATATGGAATCTCACATCTGTATCAACAGTAACGAGGTACAAGTACGAGTCGAATATGAGGGGGTATGAGATTGCACGGCTACATCTAATTATATGTCATACTTAAAGAATTTCCCTGTATTAAATTCAGTATTACTAAAATGTTCTAAATTATATTTTTCTGAATAATGTAAAATACTCCATTTGCATGTTTTTCTTTAAATTTCAAAAAGTTATATTAACAAGTGCAACAAAATACAATTTTTCCCAATGAATTCTTTTTAATTCTCTAGAATGGTACACAATACATGTATTTTTTAGATTGCAAAAAGCTGTATTTACAAATTTAACAAAATTCAATATGTTGTTATAACATGCTTTTTGAAAAGTGTGTGTGATTTTATTTAGGTAAGGTATGCTACTTTATATGTTCAGTATATTTTAATTCTTTTGTAGAGAACATCGAGCATAGCATTATTGTAAAATTGTAAAAATGTGAATATGCTTCAATACGTTTGTGTGCAACTCAACATTAAATTATTTAATCAATGAGCTGACTTGCGTAGTTTTTATATGCAGTGTTGTATATAAATCCAGAAACGGCACCTGTATTTAAACAATGTAAAAGAAATGAATTAAAAGCTTATGTAAAAACACATTTGTAATTTAAAGTTCAGGAGAGTGTACTTACATATATACGGAAACAATTTTGCTATGAATTGTAATAGTAAGTAGTAAAATATATACCATCAACACGGCTTCCTGTTGCAAAAGGGGCAAGTATTAGGATATGCACATTGTAATTCTGAGTAATATAAGGATAATTACATAATTATGATAATTCATTCAATACAACTTGTAGAAACAATATAGTGAGACAAGCTAGTCTCAGTATCTGCAAGATGCAGAGCAAGTCAGTGAGCCGTAGACTACTGAAATACTAAGTAATAAACACTACTACCTACCTACGTAATTACTACTTACGCCTAATCGTAAGCTTACCTATACTTATTGCTTCGTTCATCGCGGCCCATCAGCTCACTCACCATTGCTTATTACTGGCACTCCTTGCCATGACTACCAACTACACACTAGAAAATAGGATACGCACATCGTACTAATGACAGTAGTGCACGTAATACAAGTTTACAAAATAAATTATTTTAATAAAATATTTGTCATTAAATGTAATCATTCTGAATAATTACGTGTAAAATCTACGTTGCGCTTTCGTTTTTTAAAATCTTATGTAGACTTTGTGCAGATTTAAAAAAATAAAAAAAAATGTCCTTTAGAGTGAAGGGTTGGCTATAAATGGTGCCTTTAAAATATTTAAGTTTGTAGTACTGTATGACTGCCGTGTCTTTCGCACTTTGTATGCTTCTAGCTATTATTTATTTAAATGAGATTTAGTACGTCATCATAATAGTGGGTACGTGTTTCAACTTAATTATATATAGAGCAAAAATAGTTTATACTGTACATATGTTTGAGATAGGGAAAGAGGGGGGGGGGAATAGATGTTGAATCTGCCCTTCCTATTACACTGACGTGCAATTAAATACAGTGCGTTAGAGGCTCACACATTTCGACCTTTTTATCACTGTGTTGATGCACTTTTTCATACAAAAAGGTGAAAAAGTATTTTTTATTATTGCTAATGACGAGACTACATAAATTGTTAGGAAACTAATCATATCATGGTGACCTTTTAATTAAATAGCAATCGTCTTTATTCTTAATCTTACTTTGTAAATAATTCATTGCAAAGCTAAAAGAAGAAAGTTCATCACTGCGATCAATGCAGTTTTACAAGACTTGCAAAACATGTTTTTTTGATTCCTGGAATCTACGTCACATGTTGCACTTCCTCAGTATTACAATTTATAGAGCTTTTGGCTTCGTTTGTGATTGTAATTATATCTTGAGAGAAGAATCAAAATCAGCCCAAGTCAAACGTCTTTAGTTAGAAAACACTAAATTGGAAAGGTCTGCGTTTAGAAAACAGCGAAAACCTTTGTATTTAGTTACGTCTAAATATTCCGAACGCAAACTTTTAGAAAGTTCCAAAAGTTCTGTTCGCGTAAATGAAATAGGTGCAAATTATTTAATTAGCATGCATCTAAACTTTGCAAGGTGTTTTTATTGCGTAAAACTTTAGGACGCAAATTTGTCTATTTACCTCATTGTCTAAACAGCAAAACGTTTTATTTACTTGCTTTTTTTAATTGCACATTCATTTTTATTTCCAAGTTTGCAACAAGTTTTATTTTCATGAATTTTAAAACTGCAAAATGATTTCTTTGAACGTTTTTTGAAATGTCATATTAGTTTATTCAAATTAAAATACCTATTGTAAATAATTAAAATATTTTAAATTTAATGTTTTCAATTGTCTAAGCATCTTTTTAATTAACTTTTAACAGCGCATGATTTAATCTACATATTTAAAGAAAATCGTACAATAATAAAACACCTTGTTAGTGGAATAATTATGCACATTATTATATTCGTTGATACATTATTTTAATTTTTAATGAAAACGTGTCTGCTTTTTTGCTACTTCATTTTTTTATTACATACATGATTTCACATAACTGTAGCGGCTTCCAAACAGTCAACGCAGCAGAAACTTGTTTGTGCAAAGAATTGATTTTGAATTTAACTTACTTGCACTCATAATACCTTACATCTACATAGCTGTGCTAACCATTGCAAGTGATGCTTCGCCTTGATGACGTAGAGCGCAGTTCCTGGAATTCATTCAGTTTTAGGTTCAACTCTCTTAAAACCAGTTTAATTGCACTTCCTTTCCTCAACGAAGTTTTATTCTCGGGAATTTGAAACACATAAATACATTTATGTATTGCAACCTCTTCCACTAAAATAAATTAACAAGATCCTGCATATGCTTATTTAATGCACAATAAGATCCAATGTTTAAGTGTTCCGTCTGCTGGCCTAAACATGTAAACTACATGAAATTTTTTGCCTTTAAAAGCCATAGGTTAGGATCGTCAGCCCATCACTCCACTCCGAAAGTTGTAGGGGAAAGAACCTGATCCCAGTTAACCTCTTAATTTTTCGTTTGATTATCTGTTTTTATTTTGTTTTCAAATTTTCGTAAAAGTTGTATTGTTTTTTTATTTAACACCTTCGTAGCTTCGACTGCAGGAAAGAGATTTAGCAGCGCATTTTTTTTTGCGGTGAGGACAGATATAATTTATCAATTAAATCAACACTTCGCCTAAATCGTGCAAAAACAAATCTTTCAGTTAAAGGTAACGTACCTAAATTTCATTTTTTTAAATATTAGTTTAAAGTAGTTACCTTTGTTCAAAGAATGATGTAGCGTATAGTTACTGAGACCAAGTTTATTTTAATAAAGTCTTTCCCTCTTGTGTTCTTAAAACGAGTAAAATTTTCTATTGACAAGCTTTAAACAGTACACAAATTGCTCTACCTACATTTTTTTATATGATGGACGTTCAATTTACACGTTTGTGCATCAGTGCTAAATTTTCTACGTAATTGTTTCAATAGTCAGTACAATACAAATATGACGTTCAATAAATAAATTATATTCAGTTATAATCAAAATCCCAGTTTAATATAACGTCTGTAAAGGACCAATATGACCCATATCCAATTGTAGCCAAAAGCAATAGCATCCATTTACACAAATATTAAAATTCATTTTGAAAACATGCAAAGAAACGTTTTTGCACATTTAGATAACATGCAACTAAAATATTTTGCATTTATTAAACTCAAGTAAATAATTAGAAGATTCTAAATGTTTTTTATATTGAATATTGCAGCATCTGCAATTTTATGAAAAGTAAACTAAAACTTTTATACTTTTAAAAAACTGACCTGAACAAAACACGTCTGCTGCTTGTTTTGTTTTCATGTCATAGCTCATTTTGATTCTAGATAAATTTCGATGAAGGTCATTTTAGTTCTTCACCGACGATATGTATTTACATGTTTAGACGTTTTATATTTTTCTTCTTTGAAAAGAAAAAAATCGTTTTTGTTTGTAAATCTGCTAAAATGCAAAATGAGATAAAATGTAAAAATCGCTAAAAATTGTAGGGCCAAACAGTGCCTAATATGATATTTACAATAATTAGTTTTAGCACCTTCCAAATTATTCTTTGATGGAAAAAGTGTATTTTGTAATTACTGCTAAACAAATATGTTAATATATTACACATTTGGTACTACTGTTTTTTGAATATTTAACTATTTGTAAAAACTGCAGAATGTGTAAATTGCTTGTCTTTTTTTTTTAAATATAATTTTCTATTAACAAGCTTTTAATGATTACACAAAATTTTCTACTAAATTTTTTACAAAATTTGTATCGTCAATGTTTTAAAAATGAGAACAAATGTTTACCTACATGTATGTCATTAAATAAATTACATTTGGTTATAAAGGTTATAGATTAAAGGTTGTAAAGGTAAAACTAACCTATGAATCCCAATTATCCACATCGTCTGTAAAAAACTAAAATCACTCATTTTCAATCGTAGCCAAAAGCAATATCCACTAGTTGCAAAAATATTTACATACGCTTTGAAAACATGCAAATAAACTACTTTAAAAACATGTATAATTATTGCAGACCTCGCGCTCTTTTAAAAAGACGTTAATTAAAAATTTTATATTTTTTAAAAACTTTAATTAACATTTTACGCCTGTTTCTCCTTCGCATTTCATTTTTTGTTCTGTTTTAAACACTTGAATCCAAGTTTCGAGCAGTTATAGTGTTTTAATAGTTAATTATAGTCTAAGGAAAAAGCAAAACATTTGATTAAATTATTTAAAAAAAAATTAAGAGAACACAGCTATTTAGGTTTTAATTTTTTTTCAAAATAAAAATAATTAATTACTGTATTTTATTTTTTATTTAACAGTTTGGACTATCGTACATTTATCACGTGACGATGGGTCAGGGATCATTTGTTGCCGCTGGGATTTTGACAGCTTTTTTGATGTCCATTTTGCCACATGTAGCACCTGCAGAACGTCATATTACTGTCTACAAGGACGAATTACACAGTGGGGAACGCGACACGTTTACGTTGGAGTGGGGTGAATGCCAAAACTTTAGCGATAACATGAATGACTGGATTTCTTCAGTTGATACGCATGGATGGTGTGTCAAAGCTTGGGAGAATGAAAATTGTAGTGGACGATCCATTGAACTTGGTCCTAACACCTCAGGAGACTATTGTACCGGTCGCCTATCGCTTTGTGGTTGGAATGACAGAATCACGTCCATCAAGCCTTGCTAAAAGCTGCAAGTTGTTAAACACAATATCAATACCCATACATAATACACGCATATGCACAGTTCAGTCTTTATTTAAATTTTTTAATTTTAGGTGCAAAAACGTTTGTGAATTCATTTGCGTGACTCCTTTAAACTATAGTACTATAATTAGTAAAACGATTGAACGAATAATTGACAAAAAAATCAAGCGTTTACTAGCAAACAATCATATGTACATCATTTTTATTCGTGTTTTAATAAAACTAAAGGCAAAATGTTATAAATATTAAATGTAATTACAAGTGTTAACTTATTACGGCATTTTTACAAAAGATTAAAATGTCATTCCGACGTGACTGATTTATGTCATAAAATTTGATTTTATAATTGTGTTAAGTACGGTTATGGTTTGCTTATGGGTGTAATGGTAAATGAGTGTGAGTCTATAATAAGTTAAGCAATAGCCGTAGCTTAATCGTATAGTTGGTTGGGTTGTGGTTTTATTGTGTAGATAGTTTGGTTGGTTGGTACTCGCTGTGGCTATGAGAGGCACAGTGGTTAGAAGTTAGACTTCTATGGTTGACTCTACAATTGATACTGCCGAGTGCCTCCGTGTACAACACGAAGCACAGCTCGGTTACTCGTTACATGTTTACATGTTTATATTATACACATCCTTATACATCATCACTCATACGTACTACTTGTGACGCATATACAAATGCCGTCATAACACACCGCCTCTTCCTTCTGAGGAGCGGCGTACATACTTACGCTTACTAAAGGTACGGACCAATCTACACTATAGTGTGGCGACGTGGAAGGAAAAATCAAGCTGATTCTGCGGGATTTCTCCTCCATTGCTCGTCCACATAATGTAACATTGCATATACTCCATACATTATTTTCATTTTATAATTTCATTATTTCCTATTCACTTGTGCTCTCAAAATATTAAACTTATAATTTCGATTTCAACATCAATTTGGAACGTACAAAGGTGAGTAATATACCAAAAAATTCGTAATTACTTACTCTATCCGATACTAACATTAGTGAAACGATTCCAATTAAAGTGTTAAAGATATTTAACTAAAAATAGACGTTTTGACTACAATTAAATCGTAAAAATATATACTGCTTGTTTTTTGTGGATTTTGTTGATTTTAGTGCGCGAGTTGATTGACAATGGATTCGTACGGTAGTAGGACGTCCGTGTTGGGATCCGAGCGGGTATCCCAACCTCACCCGGGCTTCCTGGATTTCCCGCGGCGGGTTTTGATTTAACAAATAGGTACATGTAATATATCATTTTAATCCTAATTAAATGGACATTTAACCTAATTAGACACTATAATTAACTAATTATAATTAAAATTAATTCAATAAAATCAGAATGACATTATGTTAATAAAATCTGTGCTCCGTGGAGTTTGTGATTTCGTTTTTCAGACCTGACCTGAGAGGACGGCGGGCCAGGGTGGCCAGACCCAGTCAACCGACATCAGGCGGGGAATTACTAAAAATTCCGCCAATTACACAGGTACATAGATTACTGTGCTCTATACCAATTTAAAAATCTGTTTACACGTATAATAAAATTTATATAGGTATATTATAAATAAATTCAATAAATTAATCAATGCATTCCGTTTTGGAAGTGTTGATTGCCTGTTTCAGCCCGTCAAGAACGAAAACAGCAATTGTGAGTAGACTAAAATAACAAAAATTACATATATTAGCAAATTCACATATTTCATGGTTTATATCACATATTATTGATGATTGCAAAATATTTTGACAAATTAATCCCGAATTTTCTTTTTATCCCTAATGCATATATCGTAGCAAAAACCTGAATCGTGGTACCGGGTCCCCTTAGTCGGGTCGGCGCTTAGCGGGGCGACTGGGCACCTCGCCGAGCGCTGAGTTACACTCGGTCACATTCAAAATTTACAGATTAATTAGTAATTTCAAAAAGGGTTAGCCTATAGTTAGGCAACTAAACGTTGCTTAAAATTTCCATAATGTATATTGTAAAAATAGTAAGTATGCTTGTCCCGAGCTACTATAATTCAAAAAGGTATTTAGCAAAATTAACTTGATTTAGAAATTATCTAAGATAAAAGGAATAATGTGAATCATTTAAATAAATTGACGGTGTTTTGGGAAATTGCGCTCTGTCCGAGCTTCTCATAAATTTCAAAAATTATAGTAGGTCAGCACTCACATATGATATAGTGCCAAAGTTCACCTGCTATGAGGTGGCAAAACTAGACATTCAAATAAATTTAGATTATTGTTGTTTAAACTGAAATGAATAAATTACCTAAAGAACGTCAAAATATTCTTAATAAAAACAATTTCCGTCGGTTTGGTTTCTACTAATTTAACGAAAAAGAGAATATAAGAACCAACTAAATTCAGAGCGATCCGTGTTCTAACACAGTAGGTGCGAAACGGACTGAGCTTCCAAACCCACTCCCAACCTTATCTCGCCTATTCTGTCCCCCTGTTTAATGGGGCCGACTTTTATTTTAATTGTCACGATTTTTGCTATATTGCGGGTGAAATTCGGCCCTGCAGCGAATAGGCACCGAGACACAGCAACCGTTTGGTACTAGCTGAAGTGGTTGGAGTTTGCGTTGGATAAATAGACCAAAGTAGCGAAACACTGTTAAGATACCAGTATCCACCTTGATAGTTTGGTTCTAGAAATAATTGGAAAAATTGTCAAAAATATACTGTAATAGTTATGGCTTAGCCACTATTATGACTTCTAAGTCTACGAATATTGTTTTTATTGAGAATATTAGGATCCGTTAAAGTATCTAGTAAATTATGATTTCGGGAGCCCTTGGGTCTACCCGGTTGCCGTTTTGGTTGATTTAGTTGAGCATCGAATTGGTGGCTCATCAGGTTAGTTGAATTTTCCGGATACAGAGTTGGTGGTTGACGGAAATGGTAGGAAAACAGCGATGGTATGGCCGCTGGCGGAGTTAGTGTAGGAGGTCCGAAGTCCTGAATCAAGGATGGGCCTCCGTCTGCGGATGTGTGGGATGGTCCTGTAGATATGGTAGCCTCCGCATCTGTAGGTTTTGGTCCGCCCTGACTTACATCGGGTCCCACTACGGACTTCTTAGGAGGAATAAATTGACCTCTCTTGACATAGTATGGTCTTAAAAGTTCCACGTTTACATTAAACTGTATCAGTTTAGTTTTGGCTCGTCCTTCAAGCTTGTAAACGTTTAGCCCCACGTCCTCTATAATAATATAAGGCCCTTTGAAAATTGGTAAAAGTTTTTTCGACACGCCTTTTTCTCTCTGTTTGTTACGTAGCAACACTAAGTCTCCGACTGCAAAAGTCTTGTCGCTTCGAGTGAGGTTAAACCGCTGAGCCCAAACTGCTCGAGCGTTTGTAATTGCCAATTTCGCCATTTCCCTGGCATCCCTCGCCCGTTGGTGGTAGTCAATTGTTATTTCTTCTTTTAATTGTGGAAGGTCGATGTCGACGGGTAAGGTGGCCTCCCGTCCATAGAGCGCATAGTAGGGTGTTTGGTTTGTTGTTGAGTGCACTGAGGTATTTAGTGCGAAAGCTAGCGCTTTTAATGATTTGTCCCAATGCCTTGGGTTCTTTGGAATATAACACCGCATCATTTCCGTGATCACATCGTGGGTGGCTTCCACCGCACCATTTGAGCGCGCCATATACGGGCTCGACGTGATGTGTGTCGTGCCAAGCAATTGATTTAATTCGACTACTGTTTCATTTATGAATGACCGGCCATTGTCCGTCTGAATAATTTTGGGTACGCCATAGTTATACACTATCTCGTCCATTATGAATTTAGTGGTGGTTTTGGCGTTACAGTCCGGTACTGCCTTTAATATAAGAAATTTAGTTAAGCAGTCGATTGCTGTAAGAATATATTCGTTTCGATTTAATGAAGTAGTGAAAGGCCCTGCAAAGTCAATTTGAATGCGTTCCCAAGCCTCCTCTTGTGTTTCGAAATATTGGAATAAACCGGCTGGTTTGGTTCTTGGAACTTTAGATTTTTGACATGGCTCACAAGTCTTCACATAGTTGAAAACGTCGGTTCGTAGTTTCGGCCAAAATGCCCTTTGTCGAATTTTGTGTAGAGTTTTGCGAACACCTAAGTGGCCTCCTCCAATTTCTGTAGTGTGTAGCTCATGTAATATGTGACTTCTGAGAGCTTCGGGAATCACTGTCAAAACTTTAGGTCCGAGCGGGTTTGTATTCTTGAAGTACAGTATACCGTTAATCAGTAAATAATTTTCCAAATTTGAGTTTTGGTTAGTTTCCAGTCTATGTATGATAGTAGCTAATTTAGTATCCTTTAGTTGTTGAGCTCGGAATTGTGGGTCGTTGGCTGATGTGTTGATTGTCCATATGGATAAGTCTAATTCCGTTGTACTTGCTCTTGATAGCAAGTCTGGGAGAAAATTTAACTTTCCGGCTAAATGTTTTAAATTTATAATGTCGAATTCTGCTAAAATCATTGCTTGCCGAAATAACTTTGGGCTCATTGGTACTTTTTTTGATGTTAATAACGAAGGTAGCGTGGAATTATCCGTTTCGATGGTTATAGGTATACCTTTTAAGAAATGTGATAATCTTCTTAACGCCCAACAAATACCTTCCATCTCTAAAATGGGCACCTGATAGTTTCGCATTGCAGGTGTGAGGGCCTTGCTTATGCAAGCAACGATTTTTTCCATCGGCTTGCCGTTGACAATGTGAGTTTGAAAAAGTGTAGCACCTAAGCCTCGGGTCGAAGCGTCGGTCCTTAGCGTTGTTGGTAGGGTAGGGTCGTAGTGGGCCTGGATAGGGGCTGTAGTTAAAGCCAACTTTAATTTTTCGAACGCTTCTTGACACTCTCGTGTCCACTGCCACTTCACATCCTTACATAAAAGATGGTTTAGGGGTCTAGCGATGGCCGCTAAGTTGGGTATGAAAGTTGAGTAAAAGTTAATGCTTCCCATGAAGGATTGTAATGATTTGACTTTAGTCGGGGGCCTGATCTTCCGTATTGGGTCTACTAGCTCTGGATTTGGTCTTCGTCCGTTTTCATCTATCAAAAATCCTAGTATTTCTATTTCTTTATGGCCTAACCTACACTTTGAAGGTTTCAGCCGCATATTGTTGTCTATCATTGCTTGATAAACCTTCTCTAGTGAGGAGATATTTGCCTCTACGTCTTCACTTGGGATGATTACATCATCCAAGTAATGGAGCACTTCAGAGTATTGAAGACTCCCTAACAATCTAACCATCATTTTACTGAAAAATGACGGTGCCCCCTGAAGCCCGAAACTTAATTTTAAACATTCATATAAGCCGTGTCGAGTGGCAAATGCAGTATAGGGGATACTTTCTTCGTCCAAAAGGATTTGATTGTAGCCTGACTGCATGTCAAGGGCCGAAAATATTTTCTTTCCCCTAAAGCGGTGAATAATGTCTTCGATTAAAGGTAAAGGAAAATTCTGCTTCTTGGTTTGCGTGTTAAGTTTTCTGTAATCACATACGAGCCTTTTTTCTTGTTTGTTTGGATCGGAACCTTTTTTATTTACCAAAAATGATGGGCTACACCATTCGCTATTTGATTCCCTAATTGTTCCGTCTTCTAGTTGTTGTGCGACTTGCCTTTCTATTTCCAAATGTTGGCTTTCCGATTGCGGGTGGGGTCGAAGTTTAAAAGGAGTATGGTCGCTAAGTTCTATTTTATATCTGTCATGAGGATATGCCCCAAGGGGCGTTTTTGAGAACATGAATGCTTTTTGGTGCTTTTTTACCGATTCTCGGTACTTGGCTAAATCTTCAGGACTAAGTTTGGGATCGTAAGCTACTTTGTCTATTTCCCGTTCGAGTTCCTCTCCTTCGTATGTAGGAATGGTTGGTTGGTTTTGACTGTTGGTGCTGGGATGGGTTTCCGGATTTGTACTAGTTTGGGTTTCGGTGTTGTCACTGGGTTGGACTTTGATGCAGTTTATTACTCGGACTTCTGTGTCTTCATAGTTTATTAGTTGTGCAGTTGCAATGACGGCCCTGGCCGGAATTGTAATTGTTTCTTCGGTGAGGTTTGCTACATGTATATATTTGGTTTCGTGAGACATCATGAAGTCGGGAATTATTAGTTCTTTAAACTTTCTGTAACCCAGGGATAAGGCTTCAAATCTTTGGTTTTTTACTTCTTGTTCTTTATGCATGCAGTAAATGGGTATGTCGATTTTTTGGTATGGTCCTACCGTTGTTTTGTGTGCAGCGTGTATACGCAGTGTTGGGGTTATTTGTTTTCTCCTTCTGGTTTGGAGGGCTCCGTTATTTGTTTGGGTAGTTTGCGTTTCGGTTTCCCTAATGGATTGTTGGGGTTGGTTGGCTTGATCAGGGCCTTGCATTTGTTTGTGACTTTCCGTCGTTTTTTGGTTCCAGGTGCTAGGGCTCGAGTTCCCTTGACACCGTGGTGGTTGCTGTTGACTGTGGTCTGGGTAAGTCGTCCGTGTTGTGTATACTTGTTGCCCGTCGACTGGCAATGGGTATAACGCGGGCGGCTTCCCCCTACTTGTAGTCATTTTTGTACTACCGAAAAAGTCTGAAGACATCGTCATGTTTTTGTTGTCGATAATAACTCCATATCTTTCCATAAAATCTTCTCCTAACAAAATTTGATGGCCTGCGTTGGGCACAACTATAAATTCGTGTGGGATTTTATGGTTATTAATATCTAACGTTATGGTAGTTTCCCCTAAGTTTTGAATTCTATTTCCACCAAAGTCTGTAATTGTCATTTTATGGTGCCTAATTGGAGTTGCATCTAAGTATTTGACGTCATCTTCATTGACGACACTAATCCCAGCGCCGGTATCTATGAACATTTGGACGGGAGATGTCTTGGCATTTCCTGTGATATTTAGTTGTTGGACGGATTTACCTATGTTTTGGTTAGAAATAGCTGGGCTGTTGGGTTGTGTTGTGAGTTGGTTGGCTATTTCTGTTTGGGATTGCAACAAGGTAAATTTATTTGATGTTAACACATCCGGTGGCCTATGATTTATGATCGAACGATTTGGCCTTATCGTCCGTTGTTGGAGTTTAAAGAATGTTGGTTTGGCAAGTTATTGGTAATGGTTTGTGAATTGTTGTGTTGTTGGTTAGGAATGGAGTTGTGATTGTTTTGATTTTGGCGTGCATTGGGATGTATGTAGCCTGGTATGAAGTTCCTGCCCAAGTAATTTGTATTGTTGCGCAACAGATTTCCTGTTGGGTTTTGCATGACGACAAAGGTTGGATTCCTTTGTGGGAATTGCATTCTCTGGGATTTGTTGTGATTAAAATTCTGATTTTGAATGTGATTTCGCTGTGGAAATCTTTGAACGTTTTGTTGTTGATTGTTTTGAGTTGGGCAACGTCGAGCGCCGTGACCCATTTTGTTGCAAATGTTGCAACGGACTTGGCTCCAATCGATTGGCTGACGTGTTCCCTGTGTATATGACTGTTGACTAGATGCATTGGACTTTGGGGCTGGGTGGGATTGATGACGTGTCTGTTGGTGAGCTGTCAGTTGTTCTACCTTTGCTGAAAGTTCCGTGATTTTCTCGAGCAATACGTCATTGCTCGAGGTTGTTATTGTTTTGATTTCCTGCTTAATAAGGGATGGGCCGGTTACAACTTTGCCGTCGTAAGTTCTAAGGAGTTTTTTCAACTCCTCTATGGTTGTGGGTTGGGTCTGATTTAGTATGTAATTTTTGACTTTCTCGCTAAGGTTTTGTAATATGTGAGTTAGCAAAATATCGTCGCTTAGTTGACTGTCGGTGGCATTTGCTAAGAAGCGATAGATGAATGTTGTTGCTGGCTCGTCTAGATTTTGTTTCTGGCCTAAAATTTCGGCGTGGCCGTAGGTCGGGTCAGCAAAAATGGGACAATCAGTTTTAATTTGAGCCAAGATGGCCGGAAATTCGGTAGCATCGTCGGTCATAATGACCCTGTTCGTTCTCATCCAATTTTGGATGAGGGGGGTTGTTATTTTAAGTTGTAGATGCTTCTTAGCTATCTGTTTCGTTAGCTTATGCAATGTTGCCCAATTGGTGAAGTCTGTTATAAATTCATCGAATGCTTTGGTGTATATTGTTATCCGTTCATACGTTGGGTCGGGCAACGCCGGTGCCTTCATGGTTGACATGATGTTGTCGATTTCGACACAATACTCTTCGCCAAAAATTCTAAAATAGCCTTCTCCAAAATTATATTGTAATTGCTCGTATAATTCTTTATTTTCCTTTCGTATCCTTGCTTTTTCAAGGTCTTTTTGGGAGGGTTCTCTTTTTGGCTCTTTTGATCTGAGTTTGCCTACTATGGGACTTTTGTCGAGACGTTTACGCTTCTTGGATTCTACCTCAACTAACTGTTTAACCTCGTGAGTTCTAGCTTCATCTAACGGGTGCCCAGGATTTAATATAAAATTTTGACTTACAGTTTTGTCGTTGTTTTGCGTGGGTGTGGTTAGATCAGCCAGCAGGTCGGGGTGGGTTGAGTTGAAAGACAGCCCTTGTAACTGATCGGAAATTTCCAATTCTTCTCTTAATGATATGTTTTGGTATTCGACTGTTTGTAGCTGTTTCTCCGGTGACGAGTCTTCTGACTCAGAGTGAAAACCTCTGGGGGGTGGCTGGACTTCGTTAAAATCCTTTGGGAGAATAGACGGTTCTTCGATTTCCACGGATGGTTGGGATGACGTAAGTGTAGAATCCGCTGCAGTTACGTAGCTGTCGTGGTCGTGTTGGTTGTCTTCGATTTCGTTGATTTTATCGTTCAATGTTGCTTCGAACCGTTTCTGTTGTGTTGTAGGCGATACGGGTTGTATCGGTGTTTTGGCTGGTGGCTCGTTCAAATACCAGTATTGTATTCGGAACTTGTCTCGCGGCCAGTATTCTTCCGCAATAAATTCGTTGAATTGAAAAAATTCTAGTCGTAGGGTTTTCGGATCGACGCAGGAATAAACTTTTATTCTCTCGCCTGGTTTTTCTGTTCTATGTTCGAACCCTTCGGTTATGTGGGCGTTGTCCGCGTCTGTTATTTTCGTATAGCTTGCTATGTCCGTCTCCGGGTATGCTTGTTGAAATTCAGCCCGTGTGTATTCTAGTGTTATGGCTGGTGTTTCGTCTTTACTAGGATATCGGACCGTGAAACGGCTACCGTCAAAGTTTGAGTACACTTTGCCCCTGTATTGTCCGTGGTCTGCGGTTGTGACTGGTTTTTTAGCTTCGCTTCTAGGTTGAGTTTTAGCAATTGTTTCGAGTTGTTCACTTTGTTCTTTAGATTTCTTGAAAATCTTTTTCATTCCGCGTAATATTTGCGTTTAACGGTTTTAAGGTGTGGCTCGGGGCCAATCTAGAAGCCTAAAATCCTTGGGAGAGAACGGACTGTTCTGCTTCGTCAAATTTTCTTTACCAATAAGTCAACCTTGTTAGGGCTGGTTATCAGTTTTATTAATTTGACAGGTAAAATGCAAACAGTAACACTATGGTTAGTAATGAAATGTTTGATTTTGTTTAGCTTGGGAATTTTACTCAATACTTTTATTACCTTGTCCAAAAGGATTAAATAGGTAAGTACGAGATTTCTAAAGATGTCAAATTGAACTTTAACAATTCTGACAATCTTCCTAGTACTAAAAACTCAGATAATTGGTTTTTTGGGGCTCGTTGTCTCTAACAACTAAGTTAAAGCCCGCAAAACCTCCGCCAGTGTTAAGTACGGTTATGGTTTGCTTATGGGTGTAATGGTAAATGAGTGTGAGTCTATAATAAGTTAAGCAATAGCCGTAGCTTAATCGTATAGTTGGTTGGGTTGTGGTTTTATTGTGTAGATAGTTTGGTTGGTTGGTACTCGCTGTGGCTATGAGAGGCACAGTGGTTAGAAGTTAGACTTCTATGGTTGACTCTACAATTGATACTGCCGAGTGCCTCCGTGTACAACACGAAGCACAGCTCGGTTACTCGTTACATGTTTACATGTTTATATTATACACATCCTTATACATCATCACTCATACGTACTACTTGTGACGCATATACAAATGCCGTCATAACAATTGTCTTTGGAGCATATGCATAATTAATAAGATTTGTGCATTTTTCTGTACCAAAAAAAATAATATTTTGTAATTGATAAAAATTCTGAAATAATTGTGTATTATTATTACAGTATTTCACTTCCCAAAATTTTTAATTAAATCTCTGAGCTTCAAAACTTCCAAGTTTCAAAACTTTTCAAAGCATTCAACCTATTTTTAAAAATTCCTATTCAGAGTTTTTCAGCCGTGGCCATCAGCGCGGGTACAATTCGTCAATTGAAATTTGAAAAAATATTTATTACACCTCCTACCTAATACTGTATTTTATTTTATTTGTAGCAATTATAATTAATCAGTAATTATGTATGTCTACAAATCAAATATTGAGGTTTTATAAAAGTTACTGGTCCTTGTCTTTTGAGCTAGGTTAGTGTTAACGTGGACAACACAACGTCTTCCACCAGTTCAACTCCCAGTCACAATTTAAAGCTTGGGCAAGCAGCCATCAACTGATCGTCGGTGACGATTCCATATTCCAAGACACAGGCTTTTTTGCAAACAAAGATACGGTCATTCTCATCCATAAATTTTGGCAAGATTACAGATGCGGCTTTTTCAAAGACATCAAAGACTAGTACCTAAACCAAACCAAGCACATTAAAGTCATCACTGGGGAGACTGGGGACTACGGTACTAGCGCATGCTATTAAAAGTCTGAGTCACTCGCCCCATTTTGCTACACATATGCTGTGAATGGCATCGGTGTTGTGGGTTAAAAAGTCGCTAACCTCATCACTGCCCCTAAGAACAAGAAAATTGTCAATTCCGCTAAAGTCCGACTTGTTGGTGTAAGTCTCGGAGCTTATGTTTCTGGTCACGCTAGAAGCAAGTTTGAAGCCGCAAGCAGAGTCAAAATCGCTCGTATTTCAGCTTTGCGTCCTGTTGGTCCACTCTTCACGTGCTGTTCCGGTGCTCGATGCCTCAACAAGAAAGATGCTACCTTCGTTGTGATGTAATTCACACCGATATGAGCAACATTGGAAATACCCGGGATTCCAGTGTTATCGATTACTAATCTACTGATGGTGCACATTCTGAGCCAACTTGTGAAGGACAAGCAACTTGTAAGTTGCATTTTTAAAATTTTTTATTTATTGCCTGTTTTTATCATAATTAGTTTCCACCTTCAAAAAAAAATATTTTTTTCGTTTTACCAACCTGTAAGCTTGAGAATTTGCGCTTTCTTAAATTTTGTAAAAGGAATGTTTTGCAATTTTCGAAAACATGAAAATGAATTATTTTACAATTTCTAAAACATGAAATAAATAATTATGTAGTTTTAGAAAATTATGCATATAGATCATTTTGCACTCTTAAAAACGTAAAAATAGGTTATTTCACACTTTTGAAGCAATGTTGAGCAAGTAAGGTACTTCAAAAACATGTAAATTCATAAATTGAAGCAATTTGCTACTTGTAATTATTTTTTTTATGCTGTTTTCTAATAATTTTTCTGCTTTATTAATTCGTGAATTTGAATTAAAATATTTTGTATGAACTAAAATACTCTGCTTCCACTCAGCTTCCACAAAATTTTGGATGCACTTCATTAAAAAGTCAGATATCCACAGCTAAAAGTGCGATCAATACAACTCACTTACCAACAGGAAATGATACAGGGCTAATAGAGTCGTCTTTGGTGACAGTACCAGAGCTAGGTAAGACATTTAATTAACTACTACTGAATTTAGTTTATTTCATAACAATTATCTGTATTCCTTACAAAAAGAGAATCAGCTGATTTAAGCTCACAACTTTTTAAAATCTAAATCATTAAATTGCAGGCATACATGCTATAATTATATTACTACAAATAAAATAAAATAAATTAAAATAAAATTCAATAAAATTAAGTGTAAGGTAGGAATTGTAAAGAAAATTTTTGAAACTTTTTTTAACAAATTGTAGCTAGCGTACAGTAGACAGTCGTTTGGTTTGGGTCGAGCCGGAAAATTGCATTTCCTGTCCCGACCCGGAAGCATAAATTCTTTCTTATCCACCTTGAGTTTCGGAAAACGGGAAATGCCCTTCCTCGACCTGTTCCCGACCTGGACTGATTGGCCTGGAAACTGAAATTTCCGTTCCCAAAAGACAGTCTACCTGTACATGACGTCATCGGGATCCTAAACAGCTCCACATAAATAATAATTATGATTTACAGTTGAAGATAGCTAATTAAAAAATTGTTAAGCTGATGATGGCAATCAAACTATTATGTTTTGATGACAATATTTATGGACGATTCCACACATTCCCAATGTAATCATTCTGCCGCTGACGCTATAGAATGGAGTAGTTTAGGACGTTTTTAATGAACAAAATGAAGTAGGAGTGAAATACCGTAATAATAATAAACAGTTATTTCAGGTTTTTTAGAAATTAGAAAATAAAAGTTTGTTCTTAATAAAAATTTGATTAGTTTTTTTTATAGGCTATAGGGACAATTTTCATAACCGACTTGTTAACCTTAGTCAGTCACGTCACAATAACATCGTCATATTTTGTAAATATGTCGTAATTAGGTAACACTTGTACATTTAACATTTAAAACATGTTATCTTTATTTAATCTAAAACACGAAATTAATTCCTGTACATAGTTTTAATTATTTGCCAATAACAGCTTTATTTACTTTAATTTCAATTATTTATTTCCATATTATAGTTACAAAGTTTTGATAAAGTTACAGAAATAAATTTGCGAACATTTTTGCCAAAAAACGTAAATATGAACGTGCTGAATTATACATAAAATTAAAAGGTCTAAATTAACATTTAAACAATATTGGATGGACGATTCATGTTAGTTCGAATATCTGTAATTTTCCCGTGCATGTGTGTGACTCTGTGATGGAAGTCTTGACATATTTTAGTACGTAATAAGATTTTTTCTGTTTTCTTACGATTCGAGGTTACTGCATTTGTAACTATTTTAACTACAGGTAGTTTATTTCCAGTTGAAACGTCATTTCTAGATTAGTTTAGAAATTGAAAAGAATTTCTAGCTGTTTAAAATCTGCTCTATAATTGTTTCCCACAGATACAAGTTTTTATAAGCGCTGAGTGGAGTGCAAAAAAGTTTCGTTCCAAAGTTTGTTTGCTTCACCAGTATTACTATCGCTAACACGAATGAAAAGTCTACGCTCTTTGTGTATGGTTTTGCGTATAAATTAGGAAGGTACCTTGAACTGTTTTTAAAAATATAAGTTTAAAGCTACAGCTAATTCTAGTTACTAAATTCCTTCTTGTCCTTCTTTCCAAGAAATTTGTTTATTAATGGATTATTTCAAAAGATTTCCATCGAATCACCTGAATTTAAAAAAAATTAAATCAAGTCGATGCATGCAAGGAAATGTCAAGGCACACGTGGTCTACGTGCAAGTGTTATTGATACGCATGTACTGAAAAGCTTCTAATAGAAGCCAGGTCTTAAATAAAGCCCGGGTCTCTAATAGAGGCTAGGGGGAACATCTATAAATTACAATACAAGCCAGGTCTCAAATAGAGGCCGGGTCTTCAATATAAAAAAAAATCTTTCTACCAAGAATTGCACTTGATTCCATGGTTATTTGATGAAATTAGCAATAATTTAGCTTTATAAATACCATCTAATATTCAGAAGTAGTAACACTTGGCTATGGTAGATTGGGTTTTATTTTTGGTTCTAAACATTAAATTTTTAATAAAAGCCGGGTCTCTAATAAAGGCCGGGTCTCCAATACAAGCCAGGGGTGGGAGGACCTGCTTTTAATAGAAGCCGCGGGGGCTTCTATTAGAAGCTTTACGGTAATTTTTGGTATTGTGCTCAACCCCTTGCGGCTACTCACAAGCAGATGCAAACTCTAAGATAGATTAAATTTTAAAAAATCCTGCGCTTCGCGCCGGATTTGGCGACCGTGGGCCCAAAGTAGATGCTGAGCTTTAGCAAACATTGGCTTCAAAACAGGAGCAATATAACTTTAGTAACACTAAAATATAATCTATGAAGTAAAGGTATTTCATTAAAACAGTAATGATCACTCCTGAATTTTAATTTCGCAACATTTTTTTCATGAACTTTCCTATTTGAATGAAATAAGGTTATGAGTGCGAATTGATGCATGCTTACTACGGATTAAGAAAAAGACAGACAGACCCATTTCAATACATGCTTGAGCTCTAGACAGCAGTGGTACCTAATAGATGATAATTTTGTTGACATCAATTTTATAACCTATATAGGTATGTAAGTTCAGGACACGTAGTTCAACTAGGTTGGAGAAAATAATTAAGTTGGAAATTGGGGTAGTTAAAACTATAAAATGTAAAAGACGTCATTTATGGACGGTCCTTGAATATCTATTACTGTATATTCATGCTAATGACATGCAGTTAAAATATTTTAAAAGAAAATTTAAAGTTGTAAGTGGAAGTACCTAAAACTATAATATTTGAAGGACGTCATTGATGGACGATCCCTAAAAATCTATCATCGGTATATTTCTGGTAATGACATATATAGTTAAAATATTATTTAAAACAATGTAAAGTTGTAAGTGGGGGTACCTAAAACTATGATATTTGAAGGACTTTATTTATAGACGATCCCTGAATATATATCACCAGTATATTTATGTTAATGACATGGAGTTAGAATATTTTTTTTAATTAATAATTAATAGTTTTGCCTCTTTTACTGTGTACGTGTTTTTTATTAAAAGTTACTTAATTATATTTACAATTGGTAATAATTATTGTTTTGGTTGTTTTCGGGAATTTTTAATTTCACTCACTTTAAGTGAACCCGCCCAACTGCTCACTCTCCCTTGCACCCGAATGTTTAAAATCACTTGCTAGCTAACGCAGTTACACTTGGCTGACATAGTACTATTAGTGTTACATAGATTATCTTGTACTGCAGTGCCGCGCGAATTTAAAGTTTCGTTAGAACTGTATGTAAATGCGTATACTTATACAACGCACGTATTTGGAATCGTACGCAAATAGCGCCACCCGCGTTCAGGGTGGGTGACTTTGAAAAAGGTGACACGACATGTTAACAATAATTATAGCCATGTACGCAACTCTGAAAACTTTGACAAGTAAGGTGGGTGGGTCAAAAAATTTAGTGAATTTCTCTGGCGCCATTTGAACGGCCCCTGCACCGCTTTTTCTTTTCACTCACTAAAGTGATTTTTGACATAGGTCCATAAAACCATTAATTGTGGAAAAAAGGTCAGTTCAAGTAAAGTATAAATAACAATACAGACCTGCCTGCTTGCTTTTGTAGTTGTTTAAAACAAGTTTGAAGATAATTAAATAGACGGTTTGACCTGCAGCGACTTGCCAACAGACCGACGGACAGACAGACAGACAGACAGACAGACGGACATGACCATTTTAAAAGATGCTGATGAGCATCTTAAAATGGAGAAAATTCCAAAAATACTACGACATCATTAATACTAATTAAAGTTTGCTATTGTTTTTTGCATTGTTTAGTTAACTTGTGTGTAAAGAGTGCCGTTTGACTTTCATTCAGTTAAATGGCCCTGTAAAACCTGGCTTAACTTTTTGATTGTTAAAATTTATTATCAACACGACCTTAATAAGGAATTTTTTCCACACTACTCTGCTTCCGGTCAACTCGCCGTATGACGAGAACGTTTTGACGTTGGATTCTCGCCCTAAAACGAAACCAGGAAAAATACTTCGGGATTGCTTAAGGAGCCAAGAGTTTGAAAAATGGTGCACATTTCCACTTCGGGGACAAGGAGTGGTAATGTATAAAGATTGTCCTTATGCAAACAAAATTATTATTGATAAATGTGGACTTACTTCATCAGAGTGGGTGAATGCATTAAAATGAGTGCCAATGTTTACCCAGTTAAAGCTATACCAGGTCGTTCTCTAGAATCTACCCTTTGCAGACACTGTAAAGAGAAAGAAACCCTCGCTCATGTTTTGGGGAAATGTCATGTGGGAAACTTACTGAGAAACAGTCGACATCATGAAGTTCGGTCAATAATTGCCAAGCATTTAAGGACCTTGGATTGGAATGTGTTTGAGGAAGTAACAGATGGGGCTTCTAAACGCGTGGATATTATTTGCTGGAGAACGGAGTCTAAGACTGGTTATATCCTGGATCCTACAATACGCATGGAGCAAAATTCCGATCAGGCAGATGAAGTTAATATTGAAAAACAATGTCATTACAATCCATGTATTCCCTACTTTTTGGAAAAATACCAACTCAAGAAGTTAGAAGTTATTGGTTTGCTGGTGGGAGCTCGTGGCACGATTCTGGAGTTTTTTGAGTCCTTTAGGAAACAGATGCGACTTCCTTCTTAATTAGTAGAAGAAATAGTAATTGCGACTATCAGAGGCTCTTGTCGAATAGCCCACAATCATTTATATAACATGAATTTATCTAACAGTTAGTGTAGAGTTAATAAGTATAAAACATTTTTGTTATAATTATTTCTAAAGCATTTTTCTTATTCCTATAACTGTGTATTGTTCTTACTGTGTCTTTATGGCAAGCGTTATTGTAACGTCAGTTGTAAATAAATATTTACTTTCTCTCTCGGGGCCTGTACATAAACAATGCAACCAAATTTGCCATACTTATAGGTCTACCCTCCCACCTTGTTACCATCTAATGCATTGCGTAAATGACTATCCATAACATGGGATGTCATGTTTGTTTAAGGTGACCCACCCACAACTTGGATGACGTTATTTCTGCCCGGCCCCTGTGAGTGTTTTCCTCATGTACATGAATTTGCTGTTCAAAAATCCCCTTAACAGCGTGTAGACTCCTACTGGAGATTTTAGCCACAGTGCAAGGCCTGATGGACCAGATAAGGTCATTCTAATTACATAAACTAGGACGATTGTAACAAGGGGTTTGAGGAGAAAGAATTATGGATGCTCCACCACAATTATTTGAGGCATAAGCACTGACACAATTTTCATGTATATTAATTTAAGAAATCCAGCTCATAATTATAGTATCAGCCGAAGTTATGGCATGCACCATCCTCCAACGTTAACGTGCGGCTGACCCCACCAAATTGTTGGTGCTCGTAGACAGTAACTATATGATTCAATGGGCAGGCATTGCTTAGCCATACCCAGAATGTCATGGACTCTTAACTGCTTTTAATCAGACCCTTTTGCAGACAATAAATACAATAACACAATAAATTCACAAATAAATTCAATGTCTATTAGGAAATTCGAAACATGACACTTTATGAATTGCTATTCAAATAATTTTAAATAATTGGTTGCAGCTTTTTATTTGAAGGCTCAAATTAATTAATGTAAAGTGGGGAAAATCATTATTTTAGTTTGAATTGGGTAACTGTTAAATGAAGATTTTCATGTAATGATGACTGCACACATTGTATGCAAAACGCCAGAGTGGATTTGTGTGATGGTTGACTAACGGCTTGAGTGGACTTTGCATGCAGTGGGATTTGGCTTTGTATCAAGTTAAGATTTGGGTAAAGTGGGCCGTGGCTAAAGTGGGCTGCGGCTGAACTGGACTTTGGCTGCTCCACACCACACGAATCCTCGCAAGCTTTAAAGCCATAGCCCACTTCAGCCGCAGCTCACTTTAGCCACGGCCCACTTTACCCAAATCTTAACTTAATACAAAGCCAAATCCCACGGCATGCAAAGTCCACTCCAGCCGTCGGTCAACTATTAATTACACAAATCCACTCTAGCGCTTTGCCTGCAATGTGCGCAGTCATCATTAACTATTGAATTGTGTGGTGTTTTATTGCTATCGTAATGTACTTTTATTATTAAAATACTGGCAAAAAAATTGTGATGACAGCGCCTAGAAATTCTTGATTACAAAACAATAAAAAAACAATATAAAAGAATAGCTATAGGCTAGGCTGGTGGCTAGCCTGGCCGTGGCTAGGTGCACGTAAAACCGTACTCCCAATTATTTGGCAAATTAAATAGGTAAATTAATTAGTTTGAATTCCAAAAGTTAGTTAATTGTTTTCCCTCGTCTTGTGAACTTACTAATAGTTGAAATTAAGATCAAACTTTTATTTTAGTGGAGTTATGACGAGTTAATTAGACACGTGCGTTTAAATACGTGTTTGTACAGAATATACATACATACTAAAATCCAAATAGTGAATCAATTAAATTACAAGTGATTGTTTTGTTCTGTGTCCACCCACAGTCCTTTACTCAGTATAGATAATTATTTCTGGTTCAACGCTGTTAAAAAGTCGTAGTTTCCTTTATTGTTTGTAACCATTAATCCAGAATATTTTTGGAAGTTACATAAAATCGTGAATATTGTTCAAAGAAAAAGGAAACTGCATTCCCAGGGTTGTACTCGTAAATTTAAATTTACAGTCAACCCAGTCAAACATAAATCAGTAGTTAATTACAATTTACCCAGTATATTCCACACAAACGCTACCTTTCTAAATAAAGAAAAGAATGAAGAATTAAAACTCATTAGTGTAGACTATGATATCCTGTGTATAACAGAAACATGGGGACATGAAAACAAAAATTTAAGCATTAAAAATTTCACCTTATTTGAGAATATCAGAAAGTCTAAACAAGGTGGTGGAACAGCAATTTACATACGTAAGCACATACCAAGTTTACGGTGGAATAATTTATTATGTCCGTAATAATTCAACTGATTATGAAATTACATGTGTCATTCTTTGCCCTAATTACTTGCCAAAAAACGTAATCGTCTTAGTTCTTGTGTGCGTCTATTTACCACCTGCATTGGCGAAACAAATTCAGAATAAATTATTCACCTCAATAAGTGATATAAACGAAAAAGTTAAAATCAAATATGTTAATCTGGGACTAGTTATCATTGGTGATTTCAACAAATGGGAAGATGGAAATTGGCTTGTAAATTTCACAAATCTTAAACAAATAGTTAAATTTCCAACGTTTTACTCTACCAATTCAATCAGTAAAAAACCACTTGACCTTATATATACAAATTTAAGTAATCTTTACATAAATCCAGTTCTGTTACCCCCATTAAAAGATTCATTACAAGGACATGTGAGTATTAAGTCCATTCCAAAGTTAAGTTTTAACAATTCGCAAAAAATATCGAAATCTATTATCAAATATAGGCAGTATTCGAATGAAAATAAAAAACAATTTGTGAAATTAATTTCGAACTGTGATTGTGTCGCGTTCTACACATGTAATGAGTTAAGTCGAATGTCTGAAATTCTCAACTTTCATTTCATGAACGCACACAACACAGCATTCCCGGAAAAATCAAAAACAGTTAAACTAAGTGATCCAACATGGATTAATAGCAAAATTATAGCCTTATCAAAATCAGTTTTCAAATTAAAATCAATAAAAATGAACAGTTTCTACATATAGCCAAAGTATTAAAACATCTTATTACGTCTGAAAAACAAAACTACAATATAAGACTACAAGAGTTCATTGCAAAAAATAAGACAAAAGGCTACTACAAAATTGTTTCAAAATTATGTCAAACGAAAGAAAAAAAGTCAGTTATTAGCCAAATCGAACTGATTAATAACCTCAACAATAAGGTATGTACTCTTAACACAATAAATGATCATTTTTCAAAAATTAACAGAAGTTATTTACCACTTACCAAGAATTTGTTTGAAAGTGACAGTGGTAATATTCTTAACCTCAGTTAGTTTAGTGTCCTTAAAAAGTTAGACAATGTAAAAGAATCAAAATCTCATGTATTAAATGGTTTACCTAGCAACATAATTAAACAGTTTAGGTTTCTTCTAGCTACACCACTAACATTTTTATATAACCTTTTATATGCTCAGTATGTTGTTCCGAGTGATTGGACAGCTGGGTTTATCACACCAATTCCAAAAAATACAAATGATATAACAATTGAAAATCTAAGGCCTCTTTTACAAGTCAGTGTTTTTAGCAAAATTCAAGAAGAATTTATGTTCGAAAAATTATACAGCCAAATAATTCCAAAGATCAGCAAAAATCACTACGGTTCAATTAAGGGTGCTTCAACATCCCACTATTATATTAATTTATATGATTTTGTGTATAAATCATAAGTTGTAAATTAAAATTATGTGATTATAGTTTTATTGGATTTGTCTAAGGCCTTCAACCTTGTAGACCATAATATTTTAATTAATGAATTATTGTTGTTAAATATAGATTTATGTGACATAAAGTGGTTAAAAGATTTTCAATTTAACAGAACACAGTGTGTAAAAGATGGTAATGTTATTTCTGACTTCAAAACAATATTCAATGGAACCCCACAAGGAACTAAATTGGCACCACTCTTGTTCATCATACTGATTAACAGATTAATTATAAATTTTGAGAGTAAATATCAGAATATACCCGGTAATGTTAAAAATTGCCTTAAATGCTTCGTGGATGACTTAACATTGGCGCAAAGAGTGAACAATAGAGAAGTACCCAGTATGCAAAAATATTTAACTGATATAAACATGTTGACTTTTGAATTAAAAATAAAGTTAAACCCGTCAAAGTGCTGTGTAATGATTATTGATTATAGCAAAAATAAACAATTCAGTAAAATTCAACTGCAGATTAATAATGAGGTTTTACCGGTTGTGAAATGCACTAAATTATTAGGTTAACAAATAAACGATAGTCTACATTCGGATGATAATGTAACGTTAGTCTTAAAAAAAGCCTCTAAGAAGGTGTTTATTTTAAGGAAGTTGAAACACTGTCGTTTTAATCAACAACAATTGTTAACTGGTTACACAGTTTATATAAGACCTATTTTAGAGTATGCTTCTACTGTATGGAGCCAAGGTTTACCTAATAAACTTATAAAAAAATTAATTGCAATGGAGAAAAAATGCCTAGGAATAGGTGTTTATACATATGTAAGTAATACTAATTATGATTATAAAAAGCTTTGCCTTGACCCCGAATTCTCTATTAACACGATTTTTAGATTTAGCAAGTCAAGCTGCTTCTAGTCAACTGTAAAAACCTCGAAGAATATTGGTACGAATAATGTTAAAAAATTAAAACATGTTTGCAGGTCCCTTTTGTACCATTCTTATTATTTTAAATATTGCTCGGCACAGAAGTTTAGCCTTTACCCGGAATTTGTTTTGACACGATTGTAAGATTCACTAGATCAGGATACTTCTATTTCACTATAAAAACCTCGCAAAATATTAGTACAAATAATGTTAAGAAATCAAAACATGTTTGGAGGTCTCTTTGGTACTATTCCTTTTATTTTAAATATTGCTCAGCACGAAAGCTTAGCCTTTACTTAGCATTCTTTTTTATCACAATTTTTAGATTCAGCAGGTCAGGATACTTTTAGTCTACTATAAAAACCTTGCAGAATATTAGAACGAATATTGGTTAGAAATTAAAACATTTTTGCAAGTCACTTTCGTACCATTCCTATTATTTTAAATATTGCTTGGCACAAAAGCTTAGATTCTACCCAGAATTCTTTCCTAACACGATTTTTAGATTCAGCAGGTCAAAATACTTTAAGTCCATTACACAAACTTTGCAGAATTTAAAAACGAACAATGTTAAGAAATGAAAAGATGTTTGCAGGTCCCTTTAGTAGTATTCTTATCATTTTAAATATTGCTCGGCACAAAAGTTAAGCCATTACCTACAATACTTTCCTAATACGATTTTTAGATTAGGCAGATCAAGATACTTTTAGTCTAATATAAAAACTTTGCAAAATATTGCTACGAATAATGTAAAGAAATTAAAACATGTTCGCAGGTCTCTATCGTACTATTCTTATTATTTTTAATATTGCTCAGCACAAAAGCTGAGTCTTTACCTAGAATTCTTCTTTAACACGAATTCTAAATTTAGCAGGTTAAGATACTTGTAGTCTACTATAAAAACTTTGCAGAATATTAGTACGAATAATGTTAAAAAATTGAAACATGTTTGCACGTCTGTTAAGTACTATATTTATTATTTTAAATATTGCTCAGCACAAAAGCTTAGCCTTTACCTAGAATTCTTTCTTTACACAATTTTTAGATTAAGCAGGTCAAGATACTTCATGTCCACTATAAGAACTTTGCAGAATATTGGTAAGAATAATTTTAAAAAATTAAAACATGTTTGCAGGTCTCTTACGTACTATTGTTATTATTTTGGATATTGCTCGGCAGAAAAGCTTAGCCTTTACCTAGAATTCTCTCCAAACACAGTTTTTAGATTTAGCAGGTTAAGATACTTCTAGTCTACTATAAAAACCTTGCAGAATATTGGTACGGATAATGTTAAGAAATTAAAAGATGTTTGCAGGTCCCTTTCGTACTATTCTTATTATTTTAAATGTTGCTCAGCACAAAAGCTTAGCCTTAACCCAGAATTCTTTCTTAACACGTTTTTTAGATTTACTAGGTTATGATATTCCTAGTCCACTTTAAAAACCTTTCAGAATATTAGTACGAATAATGTTATAAAATTAAAACATGTTTGCAGGTCATTTTCGTAATATCCTTATTATCATGAATATTGCGTGGCACAAAAGCGTTGCCTTTACTCAAAAGTTTTTTTTAACACGATTTTTAGATTCACCAGGTCAAGAAACTTCTAGTTCACTATAAAAACCTGGTAGAATATTGGTACGAATATTGTTAGGAAATTAAAACATGTTTGCAGGTCATTTTCGTAATATTCTTATTATTATGAATATTGCTCGGCACAAAAGCGTTGCCTTTACCCAGAAGTTTTTTTAACACGATTTTTAAATTAACTAGGTCAAGATACTTCTAGTCTTTTATAAAAACTTGGCAGAATATTAGTACGAATAATGTTAAGAAATCAAAACATGTTTGCAGGTCCCTTTCGTACTTATCTTATTAGTTTAAATATTGCTCGGCAGAAAAGCTTAGCCTTTACCCAGAATTCACTTTTCACACGATTTTTAGATTTAGCAGATCAAGCTACTTTTAGTCCACTATAAAAACGTTGCAGAATATTAGTACGAATAATGTTTAGAAATCAAAACATGTTCGCAGGTCTCTATCGTACTATTCTTATTATTTTGAATATTGCTTAGCACAAAAGCCTAGCCTTCACCCAGAAATCTTTTTTTAAACAATTTTCAGATGCAGCAGGTCAAGATTCTTGTAGTTCACTATAAAATTTTTGCGGAATATAAGTATGAATAACTTAAAAAAATTAAAACATGTTTGCAGGTCTCTTACGTACTATTTTTATTATTTTAAATATTGCTTAGCAGGAAAGCTTAGCCTTTACCTAGAATTCTCTCCAAACACGGTTTTTAGATTTAGCAGGGTGAGATACTTCTAGTCCACTATAAAAACCCTGCAGAATATTGGTACGGATAATGTTAGGAAATTAAAAGCTTTTTGCAGGTCCCTTTCGTACTATTTTCATTATTTCAAGTATTGCTCAGCACAAAAGCTTAGCCTTTACCTAGAATTCTCTATTTACACGATTTTTAGATTTACCAGATCAAGCTCCTTTCAGTCCACTATAAAAACGTTGCAGAATATTGGTAAGAATAATGTTTAGAAATCAAAACATGTTTGCAGGTCTCTATCGTACTATTCTTATTATTTTAAATATTGCTCAGCACAAAAGCTTAGCCTTTACCCAAAATTCTTTCTTCAAACACTTTTTTAGTTTAGCAGGTCAAGTTACTTTTAGTCCTCTATAAAAACTTTGCAGAATATTGGTAAGAATAATTCAAAAAAATTAAAACATGTTGGCAGGTCTCTTAAGTACTATTCTTATTATTTTGAATATTGCTCGGCAGGAAAGCTTAGCTTTTACCTAGAATTTTCTTCAAACACAGTTTTAAGATAATAGCAGGTCAAGATACTTCATGTCCACTATAAGAACGTTGCAGAATATTGGTAAGAATAATTTTAAAAAATTAAAACATGTTTGCAGGTCTCTTACGTACTATTGTTATTATTTTGGATATTGCTCGGCAGAAAAGCTTAGCCTTTACCTAGAATTCTCTCCAAACACAGTTTTTAGATTTAGCAGGTTAAGATACTTCTAGTCTACTATAAAAACCTTGCAGAATATTGGTACGGATAATGTTAAGAAATTAAAAGATGTTTGCAGGTCCCTTTCGTACTATTCTTATTATTTTAAATATTGCTCAGCACAAAAGCTTAGCCTTAACCCAGAATTCTTTCTTAACACGTTTTTTAGATTTACTAGGTTATGATATTCCTAGTCCACTTTAAAAACCTTTCAGAATATTAGTACGAATAATGTTATAAAATTAAAACATGTTTGCAGGTCATTTTCGTAATATCCTTATTATTATGAATATTGCGTGGCACAAAAGCGTTGCCTTTACTCAAAAGTTTTTTTAACACGATTTGTAGATTCACCAGGTCAAGAAACTTCTAGTTCACTATAAAAACCTGGTAGAATATTGGTACGAATATTGTTAGGAAATTAAAACATGTTTGCAGGTCATTTTCGTAATATTCTTATTATTATGAATATTGCTCGGCACAAAAGCGTTGCCTTTACCCAGAAGTTTTTTTAACACGATTTTTAAATTAACTAGGTCAAGATACTTCTAGTCTTTTATAAAAACTTGGCAGAATATTAGTACGAATAATGTTAAGAAATCAAAACATGTTTGCAGGTCCCTTTCGTACTATTCTTATTAGTTTAAATATTGCTCGGCAGAAAAGCTTAGCCTTTACCCAGAATTCACTTTTCACACGATTTTTAGATTTAGCAGATCAAGCTACTTTTAGTCCACTATAAAAACGTTGCAGAATATTAGTACGAATAATGTTTAGAAATCAAAACATGTTCGCAGGTCTCTATCGTACTATTCTTATTATTTTGAATATTGCTTAGCACAAAAGCCTAGCCTTCACCCAGAAATCTTTTTTTAAACAATTTTCAGATGCAGCAGGTCAAGATTCTTGTAGTTCACTATAAAATTTTTGCGGAATATAAGTATGAATAACTTAAAAAAATTAAAACATGTTTGCAGGTCTCTTACGTACTATTTTTATTATTTTAAATATTGCTTAGCAGGAAAGCTTAG
Source organism: Dicyrtomina minuta (assembly GCA_949802685.1). Classification (NCBI taxonomy): domain Eukaryota; kingdom Metazoa; phylum Arthropoda; class Collembola; order Symphypleona; family Dicyrtomidae; genus Dicyrtomina; species Dicyrtomina minuta. The sequence goes on from CATKUY010000299.1 coordinate 159,869, forward strand.
CCTTTACCTAGAATTCTCTCCAAACACGGTTTTTAGATTTAGCAGGGTGAGATACTTCTAGTCCACTATAAAAACCCTGCAGAATATTGGTACGGATAATGTTAGGAAATTAAAAGCTTTTTGCAGGTCCCTTTCGTACTATTTTCATTATTTCAAGTATTGCTCAGCACAAAAGCTTAGCCTTTACCTAGAATTCTCTATTTACACGATTTTTAGATTTACCAGATCAAGCTCCTTTCAGTCCACTATAAAAACGTTGCAGAATATTGGTAAGAATAATGTTTAGAAATCAAAACATGTTTGCAGGTCTCTATCGTACTATTCTTATTATTTTAAATATTGCTCAGCACAAAAGCTTAGCCTTTACCCAAAATTCTTTCTTCAAACACTTTTTTAGTTTAGCAGGTCAAGTTACTTTTAGTCCTCTATAAAAACTTTGCAGAATATTGGTAAGAATAATTCAAAAAAATTAAAACATGTTGGCAGGTCTCTTAAGTACTATTCTTATTATTTTGAATATTGCTCGGCAGGAAAGCTTAGCTTTTACCTAGAATTTTCTTCAAACACAGTTTTAAGATAATAGCAGGTCAAGATACTTCATGTCCACTATAAGAACGTTGCAGAATATTGGTAAGAATAATTTTAAAAAATTAAAACATGTTTGCAGGTCTCTTACGTACTATTGTTATTATTTTGGATATTGCTCGGCAGAAAAGCTTAGCCTTTACCTAGAATTCTCTCCAAACACAGTTTTTAGATTTAGCAGGTTAAGATACTTCTAGTCTACTATAAAAACCTTGCAGAATATTGGTACGGATAATGTTAAGAAATTAAAAGATGTTTGCAGGTCCCTTTCGTACTATTCTTATTATTTTAAATATTGCTCAGCACAAAAGCTTAGCCTTAACCCAGAATTCTTTCTTAACACGTTTTTTAGATTTACTAGGTTATGATATTCCTAGTCCACTTTAAAAACCTTTCAGAATATTAGTACGAATAATGTTATAAAATTAAAACATGTTTGCAGGTCATTTTCGTAATATCCTTATTATTATGAATATTGCGTGGCACAAAAGCGTTGCCTTTACTCAAAAGTTTTTTTAACACGATTTGTAGATTCACCAGGTCAAGAAACTTCTAGTTCACTATAAAAACCTGGTAGAATATTGGTACGAATATTGTTAGGAAATTAAAACATGTTTGCAGGTCATTTTCGTAATATTCTTATTATTATGAATATTGCTCGGCACAAAAGCGTTGCCTTTACCCAGAAGTTTTTTTAACACGATTTTTAAATTAACTAGGTCAAGATACTTCTAGTCTTTTATAAAAACTTGGCAGAATATTAGTACGAATAATGTTAAGAAATCAAAACATGTTTGCAGGTCCCTTTCGTACTATTCTTATTAGTTTAAATATTGCTCGGCAGAAAAGCTTAGCCTTTACCCAGAATTCACTTTTCACACGATTTTTAGATTTAGCAGATCAAGCTACTTTTAGTCCACTATAAAAACGTTGCAGAATATTAGTACGAATAATGTTTAGAAATCAAAACATGTTCGCAGGTCTCTATCGTACTATTCTTATTATTTTGAATATTGCTTAGCACAAAAGCCTAGCCTTCACCCAGAAATCTTTTTTTAAACAATTTTCAGATGCAGCAGGTCAAGATTCTTGTAGTTCACTATAAAATTTTTGCAGAATATAAGTATGAATAACTTAAAAAAATTAAAACATGTTTGCAGGTCTCTTACGTACTATTTTTATTATTTTAAATATTGCTTAGCAGGAAAGCTTAGCCTTTACCTAGAATTCTCTCCAAACACGGTTTTTAGATTTAGCAGGGTGAGATACTTCTAGTCCACTATAAAAACCCTGCAGAATATTGGTACGGATAATGTTAGGAAATTAAAAGCTTTTTGCAGGTCCCTTTCGTACTATTTTCATTATTTCAAGTATTGCTCAGCACAAAAGCTTAGCCTTTACCTAGAATTCTCTATTTACACGATTTTTAGATTTACCAGATCAAGCTCCTTTCAGTCCACTATAAAAACGTTGCAGAATATTGGTAAGAATAATGTTTAGAAATCAAAACATGTTTGCAGGTCTCTATCGTACTATTCTTATTATTTTAAATATTGCTCAGCACAAAAGCTTAGCCTTTACCCAAAATTCTTTCTTCAAACACTTTTTTAGTTTAGCAGGTCAAGTTACTTTTAGTCCTCTATAAAAACTTTGCAGAATATTGATAAGAATAATTCAAAAAAATTAAAACATGTTTGCAGGTCTCTTAAGTACTATTCTTATTATTTTGAATATTGCTCGGCAGGAAAGCTTAGCTTTAACCTAGAATTTTCTTCAAACACAGTTTTAAGATAATAGCAGGTCAAGATACTTCATGTCCACTATAAGAACTTTGCAGAATATTGGTAAGAATAATTTTAAAAAATTAAAACATGTTTGCAGGTCTCTTACGTACTATTGTTATTATTTTGGATATTGCTCGGCAGAAAAGCTTAGCCTTTACCTAGAATTCTCTCCAAACACAGTTTTTAGATTTAGCAGGTTAAGATACTTCTAGTCTACTATAAAAACCTTGCAGAATATTGGTACGGATAATGTTAAGAAATTAAAAGATGTTTGCAGGTCCCTTTCGTACTATTCTTATTATTTTAAATATTGCTCAGCACAAAAGCTTAGCCTTAACCCAGAATTCTTTCTTAACACGTTTTTTAGATTTACTAGGTTATGATATTCCTAGTCCACTTTAAAAACCTTTCAGAATATTAGTACGAATAATGTTATAAAATTAAAACATGTTTGCAGGTCATTTTCGTAATATCCTTAATATTATGAATATTGCGTGGCACAAAAGCGTTGCCTTTACTCAAAAGTTTTTTTAACACGATTTTTAGATTCACCAGGTCAGGAAACTTCTAGTTCACTATAAAAACCTGGTAGAATATTGGTACGAATATTGTTAGGAAATTAAAACATGTTTGCAGGTCATTTTCGTAATATTCTTATTATTATGAATATTGCTCGGCACAAAAGCGTTGCCTTTACCCAGAAGTTTTGTTAACACGATTTTTAAATTAACTAGGTCAAGATACTTCTAGTCTTTTATAAAAACTTGGCAGAATATTAGTACGAATAATGTTAAGAAATTAAAACATGTTTGCAGGTCCCTTTCGTACTATTCTTATTAGTTTAAATATTGCTCGGCAGAAAAGCTTAGCCTTTACCCAGAATTCACTTTTCACACGATTTTTAGATTTAGCAGATCAAGCTACTTTTAGTCCACTATAAAAACGTTGCAGAATATTAGTACGAATAATGTTTAGAAATCAAAACATGTTCGCAGGTCTCTATCGTACTATTCTTATTATTTTGAATATTGCTTAGCACAAAAGCCTAGCCTTCACCCAGAAATCTTTTTTTAAACAATTTTCAGATGCAGCAGGTCAAGATTCTTGTAGTTCACTATAAAATTTTTGCAGAATATAAGTATGAATAACTTAAAAAAATTAAAACATGTTTGCAGGTCTCTTACGTACTATTTTTATTATTTTAAATATTGCTTAGCAGGAAAGCTTAGCCTTTACCTAGAATTCTCTCCAAACACGGTTTTTAGATTTAGCAGGGTGAGATACTTCTAGTCCACTATAAAAACCCTGCAGAATATTGGTACGGATAATGTTAGGAAATTAAAAGCTTTTTGCAGGTCCCTTTCGTACTATTTTCATTATTTCAAGTATTGCTCAGCACAAAAGCTTAGCCTTTACCTAGAATTCTCTATTTACACGATTTTTAGATTTACCAGATCAAGCTCCTTTCAGTCCACTATAAAAACGTTGCAGAATATTGGTAAGAATAATGTTTAGAAATCAAAACATGTTTGCAGGTCTCTATCGTACTATTCTTATTATTTTAAATATTGCTCAGCACAAAAGCTTAGCCTTTACCCAAAATTCTTTCTTCAAACACTTTTTTAGTTTAGCAGGTCAAGTTACTTTTAGTCCTCTATAAAAACTTTGCAGAATATTGGTAAGAATAATTCAAAAAAATTAAAACATGTTTGCAGGTCTCTTAAGTACTATTCCTATTATTTTGAATATTGCTCGGCAGGAAAGCTTAGCTTTTACCTAGAATTTTCTTCAAACACAGTTTTTAGATAATAGCAGGTTAAGATACTTCTAGTTCACTATAAAAACCTTGCAGAATATTGGTACGGATAATGTTAAGAAATTAAAAGATGTTTGCAGGTCTCTTTCGTACTATTCTTATTATTTTAAATATTGCTCAGCACAAAAGCTTAGCCTTTACCCAGAATTCTCTATTTACACAATTTTTAGGTTAAACAGATCAAGCCTTTTTCAGTCCACTATAAAAACGTTGCACAATATTGGTACGAATAATGTTTGGAAATCAAAACATGTTCGCAGGTCTCTATCGTACTATTCTTATTATTTTAAATATTGCTCAGCACAAAAGCTTAATTTTTACCCAGAATTCTTTCTTTACACAATTTTTTAATTCAGCAGGTCAAGATACTCCTAGTCCACTTTAAAAACTTTGCAGAATATTGGTAAGAATAATTTTAAAAAATTTAAACATGTTTGCAGGTCTCTTACGTACTATTCTTATTATTTTGAATATTGCTCGGCAGAAAAGCTCAGCCTTTACCTAGAATTCTCTACAAACACGGTTTTTAGATTTAGCGGGTTAAGATACTTCAAGTCCACTATAAAAACCCTGCAGAATATTTGTACGGATAATGTTAAGAAATTAAAAGATGTTTGCAGGTCCCTTTCGTACTATTCTTATTATTTTAAGTATTGCTTAGCACAAAAACTTAGTCTTTACCCCAAATTCTTTTTTAACACGTTTATCAGATTTAATTAGTTTATATACTACTAGGTTACTATAAAAACCTTGCAGAATATTAGTACGAATAAGCTTAGGAAATTAAAACATGTTTGCAGGTCATTTTTGTAATATTCCTATTATTATGAATATTGCTCAGCACAAAAGCGTAGCCTTTACTTACAAGTTTTTTTAACACGATTTTTAGATTCACCAGGTCAAGACCCTTCTAGTCTACTTTGAAAACCTGGCAGAATATTGGTACGAATAATGTTAAGAAATCAAAACATGTTTGCAGGTCCCTTTCGTACTATTCTTATTATTTTAAATATTGCTTGGCAAAAAAGCTTAGCCTTTACCTAGAATTCTGTATTAACACAATTTTTAGATTTAGCAGGTTAAGCTCCTTTTAGTCCACTATAAAAACTTTGCAGAATATTGGTACGAATAAAGTTAAAAAATCAAAACATGTTTGCAGGTCCCTTTCGTACCATTCTAATTATTTTAAATATTGCTCGGCACAGAAGCTTAGCCTTTACCCAAAATTCTTTTTTAACACGATTTTAAGATTCACTAGGTCAAGATACCTTTAGTCTACTATAAAAACCTCGCAAAAATTTTGGTACGAATAATGTTAAGAAATCAAAACATGTTTGCAGGTCTTTTTAGTATTATTCTTATTATTTTAAATATTGCTCAGCACGAAAGCTTAGCCTTTACCTGGAATTCTTACTTAACACAATTTTTAGATTTAGCAGGTCAAGATACCTTTAGTCCACTTGAAAATATTCGTACGAATAATGTTAGGAAATTAAAACAATTTTGCAGGTCCCTCTCGTACTATTCTTATAATTTTAAATATTGCTTGGCACAAAAGCTTAGATTTTAGCCAGAATTTTTTCTTAACACGATTTTTAGATTCAGCAGGTCAAGATACTTCCCGTCAATTATACAAATCTCGCAGAATTATAATACGAATAATGTTAAGAAATTAAAAGATGTTTGCAGGTCCCTTTCGTAGTATTCTTATTATTCTTAATATTGCTCGGCACAAACGCTTACCCTTGACCTTAAATACTTTTTAAACACGATTTTCAGATTGACTAGGTCAAGATACTTCCAGTCCACAATAAAAACTTCGCAGAATAATGGTACGAATAATGTTTAGGTATCAAAACATGTTTGCAGGTCTCAATCGTACTATTCCTATTATTTTTCAAATTGCTCAGCACGAAAGCTAAGTCTTTACCTAGAATTCTCTTTAAACACGATTCCTCAATTCAGCAGGTCAAGATACAACTGGTCCACTATAAAAACCTCGCAGAATATTTGACCGAATAATGTTGAGAAATTAAAACATGTTTGCAGGTCCTTTTCGTGCTATTATTATTATTTTAAATATTGCATAGCACAAAAGCTTAGCTTTGACCCATAATTCTTTCTCAACACGATTTTTAGATTTAGCAATTCAAGATACTTTTAGTCCACTATAAAAACCTTGCAGAATATTGGCACAAATAAAGTTAAAAAATCAAAACATGTTTGCAGGTCTCTTTCGTACCATTCTTATCATTTTGAATATTGCTCGGCAGGAAAGCTTAACTTTTACCCGGAATTCTCTAATAACACGATTTTTAGATTTAGCAGGTCAAACTACTTTTAGTCCACTATAAAAACCCCGCAGAATATTGGTACAAATAAAGCTAAAAAATGAAAACATGTTTGCAGGTCCCTTTTGTACTATTCTTATTATTTTAAATATTGCTCGGCACAGAAGCCTAGCCTTCACCCAGAATTCTTTTTTAACACGATTTTAGGATTTACTAGGTCAAGATACTGTTAGTCCACTATAAAAACCTCGCAAAATTTTCGTGCGAATAATGTTAAGAATTAAAAACATGTTTGCAGGTCTCGTTGGTACTATTCTTATTATTTTAAATATTGCTCAGCACGAAAGCTTAGTCTTTACCTAGAATTTTTACTTAACACAATTTTTAGATTCAGCAGGTCAAGATACTCTTAGTCCATTAGAAAAACCTTGCAGAATATCTATACGAATAATGTTAGGAAATTAAAACAATTTTGCAGGTCCTTCTCGTACTATTTTTGTAATTTTAAACATTGCTTGGCACAAAAGCTTAGATTCTACCCAGAATTCTTTCTTAACACGAATTTTTAATTCAGCAGGTCAAGATGCTCTTAATCCATTATACAAACCTCGCAGAATTATAATACGAATAATGTTAAGAAATTAAAAGATGTTTGCAGGTCCTTTTCGTAGTATTCTTATTATTTTCAATATTGCTCGGCACAAACGCTTAGCCTTCACCCAGAATACTTTCTTAACACGATTTTTAGATTGACTAGGTCAAGCTACTTCCAGTCTACTATAAAAACTTTGCAGAATATTGGTACGAATAATGTTAAGGAATCAAAACATGTTCGCAGGTCTCTATCGTACTATTTTTATTATTTTTAATATTGCTCAGCACGAAAGCTAAGTCATAACCAAGAATTCTTTTTCAACACGATTCTTGAATTCAGCATGTCAAGATACAACTAGTCCACTATAAAAACTTGGCAGAATATTAGTACGAATAATGTTAAGAAATTAAAACACGTTTGCAGGTCCCTTTCGTACTATTATTATTATTTTAAATATTGCTCAGCACAAAACCTTAGCCTTAACCCATAATTCTTCCTTAACACAATTTTTTTATTTAGCAGGTCAAAATACTTCTAGTCCACTATACCAACCTTGCAGAATATTGGTACGAATAATGTTAGTTAATCAAAACATGTTCGCAGGTCTCTATCGTACTATTTTTATTATTTTTAATATTGCTCAGCACGAAACCTAAGTCTTTACTAAGATTGCTTCTTCAACACGATTTTTAGATTTAGCAGGTCAAGATACTTCTAGTCTACTATAAAAACTTTGCAAAATATTGGTACAAATAATGTTAAAAAATTAAAACATGTTTGCAGGTCTCTTTCGTCCTTTTTTTTTATTTTAAATATTGCTCGGCACAAAAGCTGAGCCTTTACCCAGAATTCTTTCTTAACACGATTTTAAGATTCAGCAGGTCAAGATACTTCTGGTCTACTAGAAAAAACTTGCAGAGTATTAGTACGAATAATGTTAGGAAATCAAACCATGTTCGCAGGTCTCTATCGTACTATTCTTATTATTTTTAATATTGCTCAGCACGAAAGCTGAGTCTTCACCCAGAATTCTTCTTTAACACAATTCCTAAATTCAGCAGGTCAAGATACTTCAAGTCCACTATAAAAACTTTGCAGTATATCAGTACGAATAATGTAAAAAAATTAAAACATGTTTGCAGGTCTCTTACGTACTATTCTTATTATTTTGAATATTGCTTAGCAGGAAAGCTTAGACTTTACCCAGAATTCTCTCCAAACACGATTTTTAGATTGAGCAGGTTAGGATACCTCTAGTTCACTATAAAAACCTTGCAGAATTTTAGTACAAATAATTTTAAGAAATTAAAAGACGTTTGCAGGTCCCTTTCGTACTATTATTATTATTTTAAATATTGCTCAGCACAAAAGCTTAGCCTCAACCTAGAATTACTTTTTAACACGATTTTTAATTCAGCAGGTCAAAATACTATTAGTCCACTATACAAACTTTGCAGAATATTGGTACCAATAATGTTAAAAAATTAAAACATGTTTGCAGGTCTCTTTCGTACTATTCTTATTATTTTAAATATTGCTGAGCACAAAAGCTTAGTCTTTACCCGGAATTTATTTTTAACACGTTTTTCACATTCACTAGGTTAAGATACTACTAGTTCACTATTTAAGTTTTGCAGAGTATTAGTACGAATAATGTTAGGAAATTAAAACATGTTTGCAGGTCTCTTTCGTACTATTTTTTTTATTTTAAATATTGCTCTGCACAAAAGCTACGCCTTTACCTAGAATTCTTTCCTAACACGATTTTAAGATTCAGCAGGTCAAGATACTTCTAGTACACCATAAAAACTTTGCAGAATATTAGTACCAATAATGTTAAAAAATAAAAACATGTTTGCAGGTATTTTACGTACTATTCTTATTATTTTGAATATTGCTCGGCAGAACAGCTTAGCTTTTACCCAGAATTCTCTCTAAACGCGATTTTTAGATATAGCAGGTTGAGATACTGCTAGTCCACTATAAAAACTTAGCAGAATATTGGTACAAATAATGTTAAGAAATTAAAAGATGTTTGCAGGTCCCTTTCGTACTATTGTTATTATTTTAAATATTGCTTAGCACAAAAGCTTAGCCTTAACCCAGAATTCTTTCTTAACACGTTTTTCAAATTCAATATGTTTATATACTACTAGTCCACTATAAAAACCTTGCAGAATATTAGTACGAATAAGCTTAGGAACTTAAAACATGTTTGCAGGTCATTTTCGTAATATTCTTATTATTATAAATATTGATTGGCAAAAAAGCGTAGCTTTTACCTACAAGTTTTTTAACACAATTTTTAGAATCAGTAGGTCAGGATGTTTCTAGTCCACTATCAAAACCTGGCAGAATATTGGTACGAATAATGTTAAGAAATCAAAACATGTTTGCTGGTCCCTTTGGTACTATTTTTATTATTTTAAATATTGCTCGGCAGAAAAGCTTAGCCTTTACCTAAAATTTTCTATAAACACGATTTTTAGATTAAGCAGGTCTATCTACTTTATGTCCACTATAAGAACCTTGCAGAATATTGGTAGCAATAATGTTATGAAATTAAAAGATGTTTGCAGGTCCATTTGGTACAATTTTTATTATTTTAAATATTGCTGAGCACAAAAACTTAGCCTTAACCCAGAATTCTTTCATAGTACGATTTTTAAATTTAACAGGTCAAGATATTACTAGTCCATTATACAAACTTCGCAAACTATTAGAACGAATAATGTTAAAATATTAAAACATGTTTGCAGGTCTGTTTTGTACTATTTTTATTATTTTAAATATTGCTCAGCACAAAAGCTTAGTCTTTACCCGAAATTCTTTTTAACACGTTTTTCAGATTCACTAGGTTTAGATACTACCAGTCCACTACAAAAAACTTGCAGAGTATTAGTACGAATAATGTTGGGAAATCAAACCATGTTCGCAGGTCTCTATCGTACTATTCTTATTATTTTTAATATTGCTCAGCACGAAAGCTGAGTCTTCACCCAGAATCCTTCTTTAACACAATTCCTAAATTCAGCAGGTCAAGATACTTCAAGTATACTATAAAAACTTTGCAGTATATTAGTACAAATAATGTTAAGAAATTAAAAGACGTTTGCAGGTCCCTTTCGTACTATTATTATTATTTTAAATATTGCTCGACACAAAAGCTTAGCCTTAACCCAGAATTCTTTCTTAACACGATTTTTAATTCAGCAGGTCAAAATACTATTAGTCCACTATACAAACTTTGCAGCATATTGGTATGAATAATGTTAAAAAATTAAAACATGTTTGCAGGTCTTTTTCGTACTATTCTTATTATTTTAAATATTGCTAAGCACAAAAGCTTAGTCTTTACCCGAAATTTATTTTTAACACGTTTTTCACATTCACTAGGTTAAGATACTTCTAGTTCACTATTTAAGTTTTGCGGAGTATGAGTACGAATAATGTTAGGAAATAAAAACATGTTTGCAGGTCATTTTCGTATTATTCTTATTAATATGAATATTGCTTGGCACAAAAGCGTAGCCTTTACCCACAAGTTTTTTAAACACGATTTTTAGATTCACCAAGTCAAGATATTTCTAGTCCACTATAAAAACCTGGCAGAATATTAGTACAAATAATGTTAAGAAATCAAACCATGTTTGCAGGTCCCTTTCGTACTATTTTTATTATTTTAAATATTGCTCGGCAGAAAAGCTTAGCCTTTACCCGGAATTCTCTATTAACACGATTTTTAGATTAAGCAGGTCAAGCTACTTTAAGTCTACTATAAAAACCTCGCCGAATATTAATACAAATAATGTTAAAAAATTAAATCATGTTTGCAGGTCCCTTTTGTACCATTCTTATTATTTTAAATATTGCTCAGCACAGTAGCTCAGCCTTTACTCAGAATTTTTTTTAACACGATTTTAAGATAAACTAAGTCAAGATACTTCTAGTTTACTATAAAAACCTCGCAGAATATTGGTACAAATAATGTTAAGCAATTAAAAGATGTTTGCAGGTCCCTTTCGTACCATTCTTAGTATTTTAAATATTGCTCGGCACAAAAGCTTAGCTTTTACCCAGAATTCTTTTTTAACACGATTTTAAGATTCACTGGGTCAAGATACTTCTAGTCTACTATAAAAACCTCGCAAAATTTTTGGTACGAATAATGTTAAAAAATCAAAACATGTTTGCAGGTCTCTTTGGTACTATTCTTATTATTCTAAATATTGCTCAGCATGAAAGCTTAGCCTTTACCTAGAGTTCTTACTTAACACAATTTTCAGATTTAACAGGTCAAGATATTACTAGTCCATTATACAAACTTCGCAAACTATTAGAACGAATAATGTTAAAATATTAAAACATGTTTGCAGGTCTGTTTTGTACTATTTTTATTATTTTAAATATTGCTCAGCACAAAAGCTTAGTCTTTACCCGAAATTCTTTTTAACACGTTTTTCAGATTCACTAGGTTTAGATACTACCAGTCCACTACAAAAAACTTGCAGAGTATCAGTACGAATAATGTTAGGAAATCAAACCATGTTCGCAGGTCTCTATCGTACTATTCTTATTATTTTTAATATTGCTCAGCACGAAAGCTGAGTCTTCACCCAGAATCCTTCTTTAACACAATTCCTAAATTCAGCAGGTCAAGATACTTCAAGTATACTATAAAAACTTTGCAGTATATTAGTACAAATAATGTTAAGAAATTAAAAGACGTTTGCAGGTCCCTTTCGTACTATTATTATTATTTTAAATATTGCTCGACACAAAAGCTTAGCCTTAACCCAGAATTCTTTCTTAACACGATTTTTAATTCAGCAGGTCAAAATACTATTAGTCCACTATACAAACTTTGCAGCATATTGGTATGAATAATGTTAAAAAATTAAAACATGTTTGCAGGTCTTTTTCGTACTATTCTTATTATTTTAAATATTGCTAAGCACAAAAGCTTAGTCTTTACCCGAAATTTATTTTTAACACGTTTTTCACATTCACTAGGTTAAGATACTTCTAGTTCACTATTTAAGTTTTGCGGAGTATGAGTACGAATAATGTTAGGAAATAAAAACATGTTTGCAGGTCATTTTCGTATTATTCTTATTAATATGAATATTGCTTGGCACAAAAGCGTAGCCTTTACCCACAAGTTTTTTAAACACGATTTTTAGATTCACCAAGTCAAGATATTTCTAGTCCACTATAAAAACCTGGCAGAATATTAGTACAAATAATGTTAAGAAATCAAACCATGTTTGCAGGTCCCTTTCGTACTATTCTTATTATTTTAAATATTGCTCGGCAGAAAAGCTTAGCCTTTACCCGGAATTCTCTATTAACACGATTTTTAGATTAAGCAGGTCAAGCTACTTTAAGTCTACTATAAAAACCTCGCCGAATATTAATACAAATAATGTTAAAAAATTAAATCATGTTTGCAGGTCCCTTTTGTACCATTCTTATTATTTTAAATATTGCTCAGCACAGTAGCTCAGCCTTTACTCAGAATTTTTTTTTAACACGATTTTAAGATAAACTAAGTCAAGATACTTCTAGTTTACTATAAAAACCTCGCAGAATATTGGTACAAATAATGTTAAGCAATTAAAAGATGTTTGCAGGTCCCTTTCGTACCATTCTTAGTATTTTAAATATTGCTCGGCACAAAAGCTTAGCTTTTACCCAGAATTCTTTTTTAACACGATTTTAAGATTCACTGGGTCAAGATACTTCTAGTCTACTATAAAAACCTCGCAAAATTTTTGGTACGAATAATGTTAAAAAATCAAAACATGTTTGCAGGTCTCTTTGGTACTATTCTTATTATTCTAAATATTGCTCAGCATGAAAGCTTAGCCTTTACCTAGAGTTCTTACTTAACACAATTTTCAGATTGAGCAGGTCAAGATACTTCTAGTTTACTATAAAAACCTCGCAAAATATTGGTACGAATAATGTTAAGAAATTAAAACAATTTTGCAGGTCCCTCTTGTATTATTCTTATTATTTCAAATATTGCTTGGCACAAAAGCTTAGATTCTACCTAGAATTCTTTTTTAACACGATTTTTAGATTCAGCTAGTCAAGATACTTTTAGTCTATTATACAAACTTTGCAAAATAATAATACGAATAATGTTAGGAAATTAAAAGATGTTTGCAGGTCTCTTTCGTAGTATTCTTATTATTTTTAATGATTATTGCTCAGCACGAAAGCTAAGTCTTTACCCAGAATTCTTCTTCAACAATATTTTTAAATTTAGCAGGTCAAGATACTACTAGTTCACTATAAAAACCTCGCAGAATATTGACACGAATAGTGTTAGGAAATTAAAACATGTTTGCAGGTCCCTTTCATACCATTTATATTATTTTGAATATTGTTCGTTACAAAAGCTTAGTCTTCACTCAGAATTCTTTCTTAACACGATTTTTAATTCAGCAGGTCAAGATACTTATAGTCAACTATAAAAACCTCGCGACATATTGGTACGAATAATGTTAAAATATTAAAGCATGTTAGCAGGTCTTTTTCGTGCTATTCTTTTAATTTTCAATATTGCTCAGCACAAAAGCTTAGCCTTTACCCAGAATTCTTTCTTAACACGATTTTTAGATTCAGCAGGTCAAAATACTTCTAGTACACTATAAAAACTTTAGACAATATTGTTAAGAATAATGTTGAAAAATTAAAACATGTTTGAAGGTCTTTTACGTACTATTCTTATTATTGTGGATATTGCTCAGCAGAAAAGCTTAGGATTTACCTAAAATTTTCTCCAAACACGATTTTTAGATTAGGCAGGTTAGGATACCTCTAGTCCACTATAAAAACCTCGCAGAATATTAGTACGAATAATGTTAAAAAATTAAAAGATGTTTGCAGGTCTATTTTGTACTATTCTTATTATTTTAAATATTGCTCAGCACAAAAGCTTAGCCTTAACCTGGAATTCTTTCTTAACACGATTTTTAGATTAAGCAGGTCAAGATACTACTTGTCCATTATAAAAACTTCGCAGAATATTGGTACGAATAATGTTAAAATATTAAAACATGTTTGCAGGTCTCTTTCGTACTATTTTTATTATTTTAAATATTGCTCAGCACAAAAGCTAAGTCTTCACCTGGAATTCTTTTTTAACACGTTTTTCACATTCACTAGGTTAAGATACTACTAGTATACTATTTAAACTTTGCAGAGTTTTAGTACGAATAATGTTAGCTAATTAAAACATGTTTGCAGGTCATTTTCGTAATATTCTTATTAATATAAATATTGCTTGGCACAAAAGCGTAGCCTTTACCCACAAGTTTTTTTAAAACGATTTTTAAATTCACCAGGTCAAAATATTTCTAGTCCACTATAAAACCTGGCAGAATATTGGTACAAATAATGTTAAGAAATCAAACCATGTTTGCAGGTCCCTTTCGTACTATTCTTATTATTTTAAATATTGCTCGGCAGAAAAGCTTAGCCTTTACCCGGAATTCTCTATAAACACGATTTTTAGATTTAGCAGGTCAAGCTACTTTAAGTCTACTATAAAAACCTTGCCAAATATTAATACAAATAATGTTAAAAAATTAAAACATGTTTGCAGGTCCTTTTGTACCATTCTTATTATTTTAAATATTGCTCGGCACAGTAGCTTAGGCTTTACTTAGAATTCTTTTTTAACACGATTTTAGGATAAACTAGGTAAAGATACTTCTAGTTTACTATATAAACCTCGCAGAATATTGGTACGAATAATCTTAGGAAATTAAAACAATATTGCAGGTCCCTCTCGTATTTTTGTTATTATTTTAAATATTGCTTGGCACAAAAGCTTAGATTCTACCCAGAATTCTTTTATATCACGATTTTTAGATTCAGCAGGTCAAAATACTTTTAGTCTATTATACAAACTTTGCAAAATATTAATACGAATAATGTTAAGCAATTAAAAGATGTTTGCAGGTCCCTTTCGTACCATTCTTATTATTTTAAATATTGCTTGGCACAAAAGCTTAGATTCTACCTAGAATTCTTTTTTAAAACGATTTTTGGATTCAGCTGGTCAAGATACTTTTAGTCTATTATACAAACTTTGCAAAATATTAATACGAATAATGTTAAGCAATTAAAAGATGTTTGCAGGTCCCTTTCGTACCATTCTTATTATTTTAAATATTGCTCGGCACAAAAGCTTAGCTTTTACCCAGAATTCTTTTTTAACACGATTTTAAGATTTACTAGGTCAAGATACTTCTAGTCTACTATAAAAACCTCGCAAAATTTTGGTACGAATAAGGTTAAAAAATCAAAACATGTTTGCAGGTCTCTTTGGTACTATTCTTATTATTTTAAATATTGCTCAGCACGAAAGCTAAGCCTTTACCTAGAGTTCTTATTTAACACAATTTTTAGATTTAGCAGGTCAATATACTTTAAGTCCACCATAAAAAACTTTCAGAATATTGGTACAAATAATCTTAGAAAATTAAAACAATTTTGCAGGTCCCTCTCGTATTATTCTTATTATTTTAAATATTGCTTGGCACAAAAGCTTAGATTCTACCTAGAATTCTTTTTTAACACGATTTTTAGATTCAGCAGGTCAAGATACTTTTAGTCTATTATACAAACTTTGCAAAATAATAATACCAATAATGTTAGGAAATTAAAAGATGTTTGCAGGTCTCTTTCGTAGTATTCTTATTATTTTTAATGATTATTGCTCAGCACGAAAGCTAAGTCTTTACCCAGAATTCTTCTTCAACACAATTCTTAAATTTAGCAGGTCAAGATACTACTAGTCCACTATAAAAACCTCGCAGAATATTGACACGAATAGTGTTAAGAAATTAAAACATGTTTGCAGGTCCATTTTGTACCATTCTTATTATTTTAAATATTGCTCAGCACAAAAGCTTAGTCTTTACTTAGAATTCTTTCTTAATACAATTTTCAGATTTAGCAGGTCAAGATACTTCTAGTTAACTATAAAAACCTCGCAAAATATCGGTACAAATAATGTTAAGAAATTAAAACATGTTTGCAGGTCCTTTTCATACCATTCTTATTATTTTGAATATTGTTCATTACAAAAGCTTAGTCTTCACTCAGAATTCTTTCTTAACACTATTTTTAATTCAGCAGGTCAAGATACTTCTAGTTAATTATTAAAACCTCGCGACATATTGGTACGAATAATGTTAAAATATTAAAGCATGTTAGCAGGTCTTTTTCGTGCTATTCTTTTAATTTTCAATATTTCGCAGCACAAAAGCTTAGCCTTTACCCAGAGTTATTCCTTAACACGATTTTTAGATTCAGCAGGTCAAGATACTTTGAGTCCACTATAATGTTTTTGCAGAATATAGGTATTATTAATGTTAAGAAATAGAAACATGTTTGCAGGTCCCTTTTGTACTATTCTTATTATTTCAAATATTTCTCAGCACAAAAGCTTAGCCTTCATTTAAAATTCTTACTAAACACGATTTTTAGAATGGGCAGGTCAAGATACTTCTAGTCCACTATAAAGTCGACAAATATTCGTACACAAAATGTAAAGAAATAGAAACATGTTTGCAGGTCCCTTTCGTACTATTCTTATTATTTTAAATATTCTTTAGCACAAAAGCTTAGCTTTAATTTAAAACTCTTCCTCAACACAATTTTTCGATTAAGCAGGTCAAGATACTTCTAGTCCACCATAAAGTTGTCGCAGAATATAGGTACCAATAATGTCAAGAAATAGAAACATGTTTGCAGGTCTCTTTCGTACTATTCTTATTATTTCAAATATTCCTCGGCACAAAAGCTTAGCTTTAATTTAGAACTCTTTTTTAACACAATTTTTCGATTGAGCAGGTCAGGATACTTCTAGTCCACTATAAAGTTGTCGCAGAATATAGGTATCAATAAGGTTAGGAAATAGAAACATGTTTGCAGGTCTCTTTCCTATTATTCTTATTATTTCAAATATTCCTCAGCACAGAAGCTTAGCTTTGACTTAGAACTCTTACTCAACACGATTTTTAGATTCAACAGGTCAAGATACCTTAAGTCCACTATAAAGTAGTCGCAAAATTTAGGTACCAATAATGTTAGGAAATAGAAACATGTTTGCAGGTCCCTTTCGTTCTATTCTTATTATTTTAAATATTCCTCAGCGCAAAAGCTTAGCGTTCATTTAGAATTCTTTCTAAACACGATTTTTAGAATAAGCAGGTCAAAATACTTCTAGTCCACTATAAAGTTGTCGCAGAATATAGGTACCGATAATGTTAAGAAATAGAAACATGTTTGCAGGTCCCTTTCGTTCTATTCTTATTATTTCAAATATTCCTCAGCACAGAAGCTTAGCCTCAATTAGGAACTCTTTCTAAACAAGATTTTTAGATTTAGCAGGTCAAGATACCTTGAGTCCACTATAATGTTTTTGCAGAATATAGGTACCAATAATGTTAAGAAATAGAAACATGTTTGCAGGTCCCTTTTGTACTATTCTTATTATTTCAAATATTTCGCAGCACAAAACCTTAGCCTTCATTTAAAATTCTTTCTAAACACAATTTTTAGAATAAGCAGGTCAAGATACTTCTAGTCCACTATAGAGTCGACAAATATTTGTACACAAAATGTTAAGAAATAGAAACATGTTTGCAGGTCCCTTTTGTACTATTCCTATTATTTCAAATATTCCTCAGCACAGAAGCTCAGCCTTGACTCAGAATTCTTTCTAAACACGATTTTTAGATTAAGCAGGTCAAGATACATCTAGTCCACTATTAGGTTGTCGACAAATATTGGTACAAAAATTGTGAAGAAATAGAAACATGTTCGCAGGTCCCTTTTGTACTATTCTTATTATTTCAAATATTCCTCAGCACAGAAGCTTGGCTTTCACTCAGAATTCTTTTTAAACACAATTTTCAGAATGAGCAGGTCAAGATACCTCTAGTCCACTATGAAGTGTTTGCAGAATATAGGTACTAATAATGTTAAGAAATAGAAACATGTTTGCAGGTCTCTTTCGTACTATTCTTATTATTTCAAATATTCCTCAGCACAGAAGCTCAGCCTTCACTCAGAATTCTTTCTAAACACGATTTTTAGATTAAGCAGGTCAAGATACATCTAGTCCAATATTAGGTTGTCGACAAATATTGGTACAAAAATTGTAAAGAAATAGAAACATGTTTGCAGGTCCCTTTTGTACTATTTTTATTATTTCAAATATTCCTCAGCACAAAAGCTTAGCTTTCACTCAGAATTTTTTTTAAACACAATTTTCAGAATTAGCAGGTCAAGATACCTCTAGTGTACTATGAAGTTGTTGCATAATATAGGTACCAATAATGTCAAGAAATAGAAACATGTTTGCAGGTCTCTTTCGTACTATTTTTATTATTTCAAATATTCCTCAGCACAAAAGCTTAGCTTTAATTTAGAACTCTTTTTTAACACAATTTTTCGATTAAGCAGGTCAAGATACTTCTAGTCCACTATAAAGTTGTCGCAGAATATAGGTATCAATAAGGTTAGGAAATAGAAACATGTTTGCAGGTCTCTTTCCTATTATTCTTATTATTTCAAATATTCCTCAGCACAGAAGCTTAGCTTTGACTTAGAACTCTTTCTCAACACGATTTTCAGATTCAGCAGGTCAAGATACTTTTAGTGCACTATAAAGTAGTCGCAAAATACAGGTACCAATAATGTTAGGAAATAGAAACATGTTTGCAGGTCCCTTTCGTTCTATTCTTATTATTTTAAATATTCCTCAGCACAAAAGCTTAGCGTTCATTTAGAATTCTTTCTAAACACAATTTTAGAATTAGCAGGTCAAAAAACTTCTAGTCCACTATAAAGTTGTCGCAGAATATAGGTACCGATAATGTTAAGAAATAGAAACATGTTGGCAGGTCCCTTTCGTTCTATTTTTATTATTTCAAATATTCCTCAGCACAGAAGCTTAGCCTTAATAAGAACTCTTTCTAAACAAGATTTTTAGATTTAGCAGGTCAAGATACCTTGAGTCCACTATAATGTTTTTGCAGAATATAGGTACCAATAATGTTAAGAAATAGAAACATGTTTGCAGGTCCCTTTTGTACTATTCTTATTATTTCAAATATTTCGCAGCACAAAAGCTTAGCCTTCATTTAAAATTCTTTCTAAACACGATTTTTAGAATAAGCAGGTCAAGATACTTCTAGTCCACTATAAAGTCGACAAATATTCGTACACAAAATGTTAAGAAATAGAAACATGTTTGCAGGTCTCTTTCGTACTATTCTTATTATTTCAAATATTCCTCAGCACAAAAGCTTAGCTTTAATTAAGAACTCTTTTTTAACACAATTTTTCGATTAAGCAGGTCAAGATACTTCTAGTCCACTATAAAGTTGTCGCAGAATATAGGTATCAATAAGGTTAGGAAATAAAAACATGTTTGCAGGTCTCTTTTCTATTATTCTTATTATTTCAAATATTCCTTAGCACAGAAGCTTAGCTTTGACTTAGAACTCTTTCTCAACACGATTTACAGATTCAGCAGGTCAAGATACCTTTAGTTAACTATAAAGTAGTCGCAAAATACAGGTACAAATAATGTTAGGAAATAGAAACATGTTTGCAGGTCCCTTTCGTTCTATTCTTATTATTTTAAATATTCCTCAGCACAAAAGCTTAGCGTTCATTTAGAATTCTTTCTAAACACGATTTTTAGAATTAGCAGGTCAAAATACTTCTAGTACACTATAAAGTTGTCGCAGAATATAGGTACCGATAATGTTAAGAAATAGAAACATGTTTGCAGGTCCCTTTCGTTCTATTCTTATAATTTCAAATATTTCTCAGCACAGAAGCTTAGCCTTAATTAGGAATTCTTTCTAAACAAGATTTTAAGATTTAGCAGGTCAAGATACCTTGAGTCCACTATAATGTTTTTGCAGAATATAGGTACCAATAATGTTAAGAAATAGAAACATGTTTGCAGGTCCCTTTCGTTCTATTCTTATTATTTCAAATATTCCTCAGCACAGGAGCTTAGCCTTAATTAAAACTATATGTAAACACGATTTTTGGATTAAGCAGGTCAAGAAACTTCTAGTCCACTATAAAGTTTTTGCAGAATATAGGTACTAATAATGTTAACGAATAGAAACATGTTTGCAGGTCTCTTTCGTACTATTCTTATTATTTTGAATATTCCTTAGCACAGAAGCTTAGCCTTCACTCAAAATTCTTTGTAAACACGATATTTAGAATAAGCAGGTCAAGATACGTCTAGTTCACTATAAAGTTGTCGCAGAATATAGGTACCAATAATGTTAAGAAATAGAAACATGTTTGCAGGTCCCTTTCGTACTATTCTTATTATTTCAAATATTCCTCAGCACAAAAGCTTAGCTTTAACTCAGAACTCTTTCTCAACACATTTTTTAGATTCAGCAGGTCAAGATACTTCTAGTCTACTATAAAGTTGTCGCAGAATATAGGTATCAATAATGTTAGGAAATAGAAACATGTTCGCAGTTCTCTTTCCTATTATTCTTATTATTTCAAATATTCCTTAGCACAGAAGCTTAGCTTTAACTAAGAACTCTTTCTCAACTCGATTTTTAGATATAGCAGGGCAAGATACCTTCAGTCCACTATAAAGTAGTCGCAAAGTTTAGGTACCAATAATGTTAAGAAATAGAAACATGTTTGCAGGTCCATTTCGTACTATTCTTATTATTTTAAATATTCCTCAGCACAAAAGCTTAGCCTTCATTTAGAATTCTTTCTAAACACGATTTTTAGAATAAGCAGGTCAAGATACTTCAAGTTTACTATAAAGTTGTTGCACAATATAGGTACTAATAATGTTAAGACATAGAAACATGTTTGCAGGTCCCTTTCGTACTATTCTTATTATTTCAAATATTCCTCAGCACAGGAGCTTAGCCTTAATTAAAAACTATATGTAAACACGATTTTTAGAATGAGCAGGTCAAAATACCTCTAGTCCACTATAAAGTTGTCGCAGAATATAGGTACTAATAATGTTTAAAAATAGAAACATGTTTGCAGGTCTCTTTCGTACTATTCTTATTATTTTAAATATTCCTTAGCACAGAAGCTTAGCCTTCACTCAAAATTCTTAGTAAACACGATTTTTAGAATAAGCAGGTCAAGATACAACTAGTCCACTATAAAGTTGTCGCAGAATATAGGTACCAATAATGTTAAGAAATAGAAACATGTTTGCAGGTTCATTTCGTACTATTCTTATTATTTTAAATATTCCTCAGCACAAAAGCTTAGCTTTAACTCAGAACTCTTTCTCAACACATTTTTTGGATCCAGCAGGTCAAGATACTTCTAGTCTACTATAAAGTTGTCGCAGAATATAGGTATCAATAATGTTAGGAAATAGAAACATGTTCGCAGTTCTCTTTCCTATTATTCTTATTATTTCAAATATTCCCCAGCACAGAAGCTTAGCTTTAACTTAGAACTCTTTCTCAACTCGATTTTTAGATATAGCAGGGCAAGATATTTTCAGTCCACTATAAAGTAGTCGCAAAATTTAGGTAACAATAATGTTAAGAAATAGAAACATGTTTGCAGGTCCATTTCGTACTATTCTTATTATTTTAAATATTCCTCAGCACAAAAGCTTAGCCTTCATTTAGAATTCTTTCGAAACACGATTTTTAGAATAAGCAGGTCAAGATACTTCAAGTTTACTATAAAGTTGTCGCAGAATATAGGTCTTAATAATGTTAAGACATAGAAACATGTTTGCAGGTCCCTTTCGTACTATTCTTATTATTTCAAATATTCCTCAGCACAGGAGCTTAGCCTTAATTAAAAACTATATGTAAACACGATTTTTAGATCAGGTTGGTCAAGATACTTCTAGTATACTATAAACTTTTTGCAGAATATAGGTACTAATAATGTTAACAAATAGAAACATGTTTGCAGGTCTCTTTCGTACTATTCTTATTATTTCAAATATTCCTCAGCACAAAAGCTTAGCCTTCACTCAGAATTCTTTGTAAACACCATTTTTAGAATAAGCAGGTCAAGATACCTCTAGTCCACTATAAAGTTGTCGCAGAATATAGGTACCAATAATGTTAAGAAATAGTAACATGTTTGCAGGTCCCTTTCGTACTATTCTTATTATTTCAAATATTCCTCAGCACAAAAGCTTAGCCTTTAATTAAAATTCTTTGTAAACACCATTTTTAGAATAAGCAGGTCAAGATACCTCTAGTCCACTATAAAGTTGTCGCAGAATATAGGTACCAATAATGTTAAGAAATAGTAACATGTTTGCAGGTCCCTTTCGTACTATTCTTATTATTTCAAATATTCCTCAGCACAAAAGCTTAGCTTTAACTCAGAACTCTTTCTCAACACATTTTTTAGATTCAGCAGGTCAAGATACTTCTAGTCCACTATAAAGTTGTCGCAGAATATAGGTATCAATAATGTTAGGAAATAGAAACATGTTCGCAGTTCTCTTTCCTATTATTCTTATTATTTCAAATATTCCTCAGCACAGAAGCTTAGCTTTAACTTAGAACTCTTTCTCAACTCGATTTTTAGATATAGCAGGGCAAGATACTTTTAGTCTACTATAAAGTAGTCGCAAAATTTAGGTACCAATAATGTTAAGAAATAGAAACATGTTTGCAGGTCCATTTCGTACTATTCTTATTATTTTAAATATTCCTCAGCACAAAAGCTTAGCCTTCATTTAGAATTCTTTGGAAACACGATTTTTAGAATAAGCAGGTCAAGATACTTCAAGTTTACTATAAAGTTGTCGCAGAATATAGGTACTAATAATGTTAAGACATAGAAACATGTTTGCAGGTCCCTTTCGTACTATTCTTATTATTTCAAATATTCCTCAGCACAGGAGCTTAGCCTTAATTAAAAACTATATGTAAACACGATTTTTAGATTAGGCAGGTCAAGATGCTTCTAGTCCACTATAAACTTTTTGCAGAATATAGGTACTAATAATGTTAACAAATAGAAACATGTTTGCAGGTCTCTTTCGTACTATTCTTATTATTTCAAATATTCCTCAGCACAAAAGCTTAGCCTTCACTCAGAATTCTTTGTAAACACGATTTTTAGAATGAGCAGGTCAAGATACCTCTAGTCCACTATAAAGTTGTCGCAGAATATAGGTACTAATAATGTTAAGAAATAGAAACATGTTTGCAGATCTCTTTTGTACTATTCTTATTATTTTGAATATTCCTCAGCACAGAAGCTTAGCCTTTACTTAAAATTCTTTGTAAACACCATTTTTAGAATAAGCAGGTCAAGATACCCCTAGTCCACTATAAAGTTGTCGCAGAATATAGGTACCAATAATGTTAAGAAATAGTAACATGTTTGCAGGTCCCTTTCGTACTATTCTTATTATTTCAAATATTCCTCAGCACAAAAGCTTAGCTTTCACTCAGAATTCTTTTTAAACACAATTTTCAGAATGAGCAGGTCAAGATACCTCTAGTCCACTATGAAGTTTTTGCAGAATATAGGTACTAATAATGTTAAGAAATAGAAACATGTTTGCAGGTCTCTTTCGTACTATTCTTATTATTTCAAATATTCCTCAGCACAGAAGCTCAGCCTTCACTCAGAATTCTTTCTAAACACGATTTTTAGATTAAGCAGGTCAAGATACATCTAGTCCACTATTAGGTTGTCGACAAATATTAGTACAAAAATTGTAAAGAAATAGAAACATGTTTGCAGGTCCCTTTTGTACTATTCTTATTATTTCAAATATTCCTCAGCACAGAAGCTTAGCTTTCACTCAGAATTTTTTTTAAACACAATTTTCAGAATTAGCAGGTCAAGATACCTCTAGTGTACCTTGGTTGCCAGTGTCTTGGAGGCTGATCACCAAGGGTGGACAGCCCTTTCAGGTTTGGCATCTACGCATGGATGTAGAGTCTGAAAGGTTCCTGTCCACTCTTGGGTTCAGGCTTCACTTTGGCTTGGGTATGGTTCTGTTTGAGGTTGAGGGCAGGTCGGGTGTTGCGGGTGGCGGTGGTTAAGGGTGATGACCCCTAACATCGGGTCAGGTCAACAATCTGGTGGGGTCTTTTCTATGTCCCTAGCCACTATTGACCTGACCCAAATTAACATGCATCACTCAAAAGCGGGGGCCATGAGCTTATGCGGTCTTCGCGACAGAGTGATGCGACACGAACATCACCTGAATGGCACTGCTCCCCGTAACCGTCCGATCTGCTCACACATATGTCTTATTCAGGAACCGTATTGCTACAGAGGAGCCGTGAGGGGTTTAGGTAAGGTCGACAAACTCTTTGTTTCTGATTTGCATGCTATACCGCGTGCATGTGTTATGATTTCCAGGAATGTGAAAGCTCAATTGCTGGTAGAGTTTACGGACAGGGACTTAGTCTCTGTTTTAACATGGTGGGGTAAGGGCCCAATGGTCTTTGCCTCTGTGTATATGCCGGGGGACACAGTGGATCCTCCCGCGAATATTGTGCGCAAGCTGGTTGACTATTGTCATGTCAACAAGCTGCCTCTTATCATGGGTACTGATGCCAATGCACATAACATGGTATGGGGCAGCTCCGACACTAATTCCAGAGGTAGGGTACTGTTTGACTATGTTTTGACAACTGATCTCTCAGTTGTGAATCAGGGTAGAGCTCCTACGTTTGTAGTCGCAAACAGGAGTGAGGTGTTAGACATTACACTGGCCAATAGCCTGGCTGAGGCATGGATCGATGGTTGGGCTGTGTCAGATGACGAATCGGGGTCTGATCATAGGTACATTCGGTTCCGTGTCTCAGCTGGCTTGCCAGTTGCTGTTCGTAGTAGAAATATCAGAAAAGTGGAATGGAGCAGATATTCTACTTGTTTGAGGGAGAAAGTTCAGATGGCACCCAATGGGCAGCTGCACAGTGTTGATGATGTTGATGCTGAGGCGGCCGCCATTGGGAAGGCAATGATGGACTCTCTTGATGAGGTATGTCCTTTGAGGACATATAGACGAAGGGACAGGGTGGCGCCGTGGTGGACCAATGAACTTACAGCTCTTCGAGCGGGTGTAACCACCATCTTTAAGAGAGTGGGTCGTCACGGACGTAATCCTGTCATTTGGATGGAGTATAAGGAAGCTCGCAATGTTTATTTGTCTGCTGTTCGATGTGCAAAACGAAGGTCATGGACTGAATTTTGTGGTGGGGTAAGTAAATATGGTGATGCTGTGAAGTGTCTAAGAAGTTTGGAGGGAAATGTGACCAGGATACCGGGGTCAATTCATGATGCTGTGGCGGATCGGGCTACGACGTCAATGGATGAGACTCTTGATGTACTCCTTCGGCATCATTTTCCTGGGCTAGGTAGTGGGGAGCAACATATCATGGAGCATGGTATGTGCTCCCTGGAATTGCAGGGCTGCGCAGGGATTGTCACTGAGAGGAAGGTGCAGAATGCTGTTTGGAGCTTTAGTCCATACAAGTCTGCGGGGGCGGATGGTATTCAACCTGTGCTATTGCAAAGGAGTTTACCGTTGATTCTTGGGCGTCTGGTTGCTCTCTATCAGGCCTGCCTGGCATTGGGAACCGTACCGCGGTGTTGGAGGGTGGCGAGGGTAGTATTTCTACCCAAGCCGGGAAGGGGGGACTACTGTAAGGCATCTTCGTGGAGGCCCATACAGCTAGCTCCTGTTTTGTTGAAGGTCCTGGAAAGACTGGTGGACGGGCACATCAGGACACCTGAGCTGGAGAGCAGGCTCAGGGCTAATCATCAGTTTGCGTACTTAAGGGGCCTTTCCACGGACGCGGCTATTCATAGAATAGTAGCGTATGTGGAGAGGGCCCTTGAGTCGGGAATGATGGTTCTTGGTGCCTTTGCCGACATTGAAGGGGCCTTTAACAATGTGTTATTCAGCGCTATAACTTCAGCACTGGATAGGTTTGGTATCTGCTCTTTGGTGAAGAGGTGGATCGACTTTAGTCTCAGGCACAGACGGGTGGTGTCTGAGATTAGTGGTTGCTCTAGGGAACGGAAGGTGGAGAGAGGGTGTCCGCAAGGTGGGGTAATCTCACCCCTCCTGTGGAACTTGGTAATGGATGGTCTGTTAACTAGGCTTAGGATAAGGGCGTCGTCTACTCTATCACAAGGGTATGCTGATGACACTGGGGTGCTTCAAAGCGGCAAGGTGCTTCGCACACTCACTCATCGGGTCACTGATGGTCTAGATATCATCAATGACTGGTGCGTGGAGGTGGGCTTGAACCTTAATGCTGGGAAGACTGAGTTGATTCTGTTCACCAGGAACACCAGGCACTTTCCTGCCTCTGTTAGGTACAGGGGTGTGAGCCTGGAAATCCGGCGAACAGTTAGTTACTTGGGCGTTGTACTGGACAAGCACTTAACCTGGATGCCACACTGCAAGTCAGTGGAGAGCAGGTCGCAGGTGACCTTGGCTAGATGCAAACGTATGGTTGGAAGGAAATGGGGTCTATCTCCCACTGTGGCTAGATGGACTTATACTGCCCTTGTACGTCCAGTAATGGAATATGGGGTTGTGGCCTGGGCTCCTGCATTGGAGAAAAACTCTTATGTGAGTTTGTTGGGTAGGGTACAGCATCAAGCGTGCCTTATGATTACGGGTGGGCTACGATCGACGCCTAGGGCGGCGATGGAGTGTCTTATTGGCCTCACGCCTCTGGACATTTGTCTAAAGGCGGTGGCTGTCAGGTCTATGCATAGGCTGAAAACGAGGGATTTGTGGACAAAAAATCCTTGGTTTGGGGGCTCAACCAGCCATACTGTGATTTGTGAGAGATGGGGCTCCCTTGTTCCCGTTCTTCAGATGCCAGTTGACTGGATGTATAAGAGCCTGGAGAATCGGAGGTTCACTGTTGAACTTGGGTCGCGGGTGGATTGGGTTTCTGATCTATCTCTTATGGGGGGTGGGGTGGTTTGCTTCACTGACGGCTCACGTGATGGTGATAATGCTGGCTGTGGAGTAGTTATTGAGGATAGAAACCAGGGAGTAACTCTTATGGCTTCGTCTGTGTATCTGGGTGCTGACGCCTCTGTATTCCAGTGTGAGATCCTTGGTATCTCCTTGGCGGCCCACTGGCTGCTGGAGAATGACACTGAGGATCTCCCGGTTAGAGTATTCAGTGATAGTCAGAGTTCCTTGCGAGCACTGTCCAGGCCTTACACTGTCTCGAGTGTCGTGTGGGACTGTTACACTAACCTCAACAGACTTGCTGAGAGGGGTTGTGAGGTTGTGTTAGTATGGATTCCTGCGCACTCGGTTTTCAGGGGTAATGAAGAGGCGGACAGGCTGGCAAAGGCTTCGCATGATGGGAGTTGCGTTAGGCAGTTTGGTCCGAGACCAATCGTTCCAGTCCCACTCTCCGCTGTCCACTGCGCAATTGCGCATTGGGCTAGACGTGAGCATGAAAGACAATGGACTGGACTACGCAATTGTAGACAGGCCAAACTCTGGATATCGGCACCGCTTTACGGCAATGCGTCGTTGGTGCGTTATCCTAGGGATCAATTAAGATGGTTGATTGGGCTAGTGACGGGGCATGGGACTTGGGGAGCTCATGGTTGGAGGATTGGAGTGTTGGACTCCCCTACGTGCGTGCACTGCGGGGAGGAGGATGATACACCAATTCACTATTTGACTGTGTGCCCAGCCTTTGTACTTGTGAGAAACCTCTATCTTGGGGGGTGTCTTATATCATTGGATATGTTGGGTCAGGCGTCAGTGGCTCAGTTAGTGGCGTTTTCGCGCTCTACTGGCAGGCTGGCGATCTGATCTTGTTTCTTCTGCTATTCTTCGAGGGGGAGTCTGCAATAGGCCATAATTATAAAGGCCTCGGCGGCGTTGGTCTCTTTGGGACCGAACCCCTGTCATTTAATAATAATAATAATAATACCTCTAGTGTACTATGAAGTTGTTGCATAATATAGGTACCAATAATGTCAAGAAATAGAAACATGTTTGCAGGTCTCTTTCGTACTATTCTTATTATTTCAAATATTCCTCAGCACAAAAGCTTAGCTTTAATTAAGAACTCTTTTTAAACACAATTTTTCGATTAAGCAGGTCAAGATACTTCTAGTCCACTATAAAGTTGTCGCAGAATATAGGTATCAATAAGGTTAGGAAATAGAAACATGTTTGCAGGTCTCTTTCCTATTATTCTTATTATTTCAAATATTCCTCAGCACAGAAGCTTAGCTTTGACTTAGAACTCTTTCTCAACACCATTTTAAGATTCAGCAGGTCAAGATACCTTTAGTGCACTATAAAGTAGTCGCAAAATACAGGTACCAATAATGTTAGGAAATAGAAACATGTTTGCAGGTCCCTTTCGTTCTATTCTTATTATTTTAAATATTCCTCAGCACAAAAGCTTAGCGTTCATTTAGAATTCTTTCTAAACACGATTTTTAGAATTAGCAGGTCAAAAAACTTCTAGTTTACTATAAAGTTGTCGCAGAATATAGGTACTGATAATGTTAAGAAATAGAAACATGTTGGCAGGTCCCTTTCGTTCTATTCTTATGATTTCAAATATTCTTCAGCACAGAAGCTTAGCCTTAATTAAGAACTCTTTCTAAACAAGATTTTTAGATTTAGCAGGTCAAGATACCTTGAGTCCACTATATTGTTTTTGCAGAATATAGGTACCAATAATGTTAAGAAATAGAAACATGTTTGCAGGTCCCTTTTGTACTATTCTTATTATTTCAAATATTTCGCAGCACAAAAGCTTAGCCTACATTTAAAATTCTTTCTAAACACGATTTTTAGAATAAGCAGGTCAAGATACTTCTAGTTCACTATAAAGTCGACAAATATTCGTACACAAAATGTTAAAAAATAGAAACATGTTTGCAGGTCCCTTTTGTACTATTCTTATTATTTCAAATATTCTTCTGCACAGAAGCTCAGCCTGCATTAAGAATTCTTTCTAAACACGATTTTTAGATTAAGCAGGTCAAGAGACATCTAGTCCACTATGAAGTTGTTGCATAATATAGGTACCAATAATGTTAAGAAATAGAAACATGTTTGCAGGTCTCTTCCGTACTATTCTTATTATTTCAAATATTCCTCAGCACAAAAGCTTAGCTTTAATTAAGAACTCTTTTTTAACACAATTTTTCGATTAAGCAGGTCAAGATACTTCTAGTCCACTTTAAAGTTGTCGCAGAATATAGGTATCAATAAGGTTAGGAAATAGAAACATGTTTGCAGGTCTCTTTCCTATTATTCTTATTATTTCAAATATTCCTTAGCACAGAAGCTTAGCTTTAACTTAGAACTCTTTCTCAACACGATTTTTAGATTCAGCAGGTCAGGATACCTTTAGTCCACTATAAAGTAGTCGCAAAATACAGGTACCAATAATGTTAGGAAATAGAAACATGTTTGCAGGTCCCTTTCGTTCTATTCTAATTATTTTGAATATTCCTCAGCACAAAAGCTTAGCGTTCATTTAGAATTCTTTCTAAACACGATTTTTAGAATTAGCAGGTCAGAATACTTCTAGTCCACTATAAAGTTGTCGCAGAATATAGGTACCGATAATGTTAAGAAATAGAAACATGTTTGCAGGTCCCTTTCGTTCTATTCTTATTATTTCAAATATTCCTCAGCACAGAAGCTTAGCCTTAATTAGGAACTCTTTCTAAACAAGATTTTTAGATTTAGCAGGTCAAGATACCTTGAGTCCACTATAATGTTTTTGCAGAATATAGGTACCAATAATGTTAAGAATTAGAAACATGTTTGCAGGTCCCTTTTGTACTATTCTTATTATTTCAAATATTTCGCAGCACAAAAGCTTAGCCTTCATTTAAAATTCTTTCTAAACACGATTTTTAGAATAAGCAGGTCAAGATACTTCTAGTCCACTATAAAGTCGACAAATATTCGTACACAAAATGTTAGAAAATAGAAACATGTTTGCAGGTCCCTTTTGTACTATTCTTATTATTTCAAATATTCCTCAGCACAGAAGCTCAGCCTTCACTCAGAATTCTTATTAAACACGATTTTTAGATTAAGCAGGTCAAGATACATCTAGTCTACTATTATGTTGTCGACAAATATTGGTACAAAAATTGTAAAGAAATAGAAACATGTTTGCAGGTCCCTTTTGTACTATTCTTATTATTTCAAATATTCCTCAGCACAGAAGCTTAGCTTTCACTCAGAATTCTTTTTAAACACAATTTTCAGAATTAGCAGGTCAAGATACCTCTAGTCCACTATGAAGTTTATGCAGAATATAGGTACTAATAATGTTAAGAAATAGAAACATGTTTGCAGGTCTCTTTCGTACTATTCTTATTATTTAAAATATTCCATAGCACAGAAGCTTAGCCTTCACTCAAAATTCTTTGTAAACACGATTTTTAAAATAAGCAGGTCAAGATACGTTTAGTCCACTATAAAGTTGTCGCAGAATATAGGTACCATTAATGTTAAGAAATAAAAACATGTTTGCAGGTCCCTTTCGTACTATTCTTATTATTTCAAATATTCCTCAGCACAAAAGCTTAGCTTCAACTCAGAACTCTTTCTCAACACATTTTTTAGATTCAGCAGATCAAGATACTTCTAGTCCACTATAAAGTTGTCGCAGAATATAGGTATCAATAATGTTAGGAAATAGAAACATGTTCGCAGTTCTCTTTCCTATTATTCTTATTATTTCAAATATTCCTCAGCACAGAAGCTTAGCTTTAACTTAGAACTCTTTCTTAACACGATTTTTAGATATAGCAGGTCAAGATACCTTCAGTCCACTATAAAGTAGTCGCAAAATTTAGGTACCAATAATGTTAAGAAATAGAAACATGTTTGCAGGTCCCTTTCGTACTATTCTTATTATTTTAAATATTTCTCAGCACAAAAGCTTAGCCTTCATTTAGAATTCTTTCTAAACACGATTTTTAGAATAAGCAGGTCAAGATACTTCAAGTTCACTATAAAGTTGTCGCAGAATATAGGTACCAATAATGTTAAGACATAGAAACATGTTTGCAGGTCCCTTTCGTACTATTCTTATTATTTCAAATATTCCTCAGCACAGGAGCTTAGCCTTAATTAAAAACTATATGTAAACACGATTTTTGGATTAAGCAGGTCAAGATACTTCTAGTCCACTATAAAGTTTTTGCAGAATATAAGTACTAATAATGTTAACAAATAGAAACATGTTTGCAGGTCTCTTTCTTACTATTCTTATTATTTTAAATATTCCTTAGCACAGAAGCTTAGCCTTCACTCAAAATTCTTTGTAAACAGGATTTTTAGAATAAGCAGGTCAAGATACGTCTAGTCCACTATAAAGTTGTCGCAGAATATAGGTACTAATAATGTTAAGAAATAGAAACATGTTTGCAGGTCCCTTTCGTACTATTCTTATTATTTCAAATATTGCTCAGCACAAAAGCTTAGCTTTAACTCAGAACTCTTTCTCAACACATTTTTTAGATTCAGCAGGTCAAGATACTTCTAGTCCACTATAAAGTTGTCGCAGAATATAGGTATCAATAATGTTAGGAAATAGAAACATGTTCGCAGTTCTCTTTCCTATTATTCTTATTATTTCAAATATTTCTCAGCACAGAAGCTTAGCTTTAACTTAGAACTCTTTCTCAACTCGATTTTTAGATATAGCAGGGCAAAATACCTTCAGTACACTATAAAGTAGTCGCAAAATTTAGGTACCAATAATGTTAAGAAATAGAAACATGTTTGCAGGTCCATTTCGTACTATTCTTATTATTTTAAATATTCCACAGCACAAAAGCTTAGCCTTCATTTAGAATTCTTTCGAAACACGATTTTTAGAATAAGCAGGTCAAGATACTTCAAGTTTACTATAAAGTTGTCGCAGAATATAGGTACCAATAATGTTAAGACATAGAAACATGTTTGCAGGTCCCTTTCGTACTATTCTTATTATTTCAAATATTCCTGAGCACAGGAGCTTAGCCTTAATTAAAAACTATATGTAAACACGATTTTTAGATTAGGCAGGTCAAGATACTTCTAGTCCACTATAAAGTTTTTGCAGAATATAGGTACTAATAATGTTAACAAATGGAAACATGTTTGCAGGTCTCTTTCTTACTATTCTTATTATTTCAAATATTCCTCAGCACAAAAGCTTAGCCTTCACTCAGAATTCTTTGTAAACACGATTTTTAGAATGAGCAGGTCAAGATACCTCTAGTCTACTATAAAGTTGTCGCAGAATATAGGTACTAATAATGTTAACAAATAGAAACATGTTTGCAGGTCTCTTTCGTACTATTCTTATTATTTTAAATATTCCTTAGCACAGAAGCTTAGCCTTCACTCAAAATTCTTTGTAAACACGATTTTTAGAATAAGCAGGTCAAGATACGTCTAGTCCACTATAAAGTTGTCGCAGAATATAGGTACCAATAATGTTAAGAAATAGAAACATGTTTGCAGGTCCCTTTCGTACTATTCTTATTATTTCAAATATTGCTCAGCACAAAAGCTTAGCTTTAACTCAGAACTCTTTCTCAACACATTTTTTAGATTCAGCAGGTCAAGATACTTCTAGTCCACTATAAAGTTGTCGCAGAATATAGGTATCAATAATGTTAGGAAATAGAAACATGTTCGCAGTTCTCTTTCCTATTATTCTTATTATTTCAAATATTTCTCAGCACAGAAGCTTAGCTTTAACTTAGAACTCTTTCTCAACTCGATTTTTAGATATAGCAGGGCAAAATACCTTCAGTACACTATAAAGTAGTCGCAAAATTTAGGTACCAATAATGTTAAGAAATAGAAACATGTTTGCAGGTCCATTTCGTACTATTCTTATTATTTTAAATATTCCACAGCACAAAAGCTTAGCCTTCATTTAGAATTCTTTCGAAACACGATTTTTAGAATAAGCAGGTCAAGATACTTCAAGTTTACTATAAAGTTGTCGCAGAATATAGGTACCAATAATGTTAAGACATAGAAACATGTTTGCAGGTCCCTTTCGTACTATTCTTATTATTTCAAATATTCCTGAGCACAGGAGCTTAGCCTTAATTAAAAACTATATGTAAACACGATTTTTAGATTAGGCAGGTCAAGATACTTCTAGTCCACTATAAAGTTTTTGCAGAATATAGGTACTAATAATGTTAACAAATGGAAACATGTTTGCAGGTCTCTTTCTTACTATTCTTATTATTTCAAATATTCCTCAGCACAAAAGCTTAGCCTTCACTCAGAATTCTTTGTAAACACGATTTTTAGAATGAGCAGGTCAAGATACCTCTAGTCTACTATAAAGTTGTCGCAGAATATAGGTACTAATAATGTTAACAAATAGAAACATGTTTGCAGGTCTCTTTCGTACTATTCTTATTATTTTAAATATTCCTTAGCACAGAAGCTTAGCCTTCACTCAAAATTCTTTGTAAACACGATTTTTAGAATAAGCAGGTCAAGATACGTCTAGTCCACTATAAAGTTGTCGCAGAATATAGGTACCAATAATGTTAAGAAATAGAAACATGTTTGCAGGTCCCTTTCGTACTATTCTTATTATTTCAAATATTGCTCAGCACAAAAGCTTAGCTTTAACTCAGAACTCTTTCTCAACACATTTTTTAGATTCAGCAGGTCAAGATACTTCTAGTCCACTATAAAGTTGTCGCAGAATATAGGTATCAATAATGTTAGGAAATAGAAACATGTTCGCAGTTCTCTTTCCTATTATTCTTATTATTTCAAATATTTCTCAGCACAGAAGCTTAGCTTTAACTTAGAACTCTTTCTCAACTCGATTTTTAGATATAGCAGGGCAAAATACCTTCAGTACACTATAAAGTAGTCGCAAAATTTAGGTACCAATAATGTTAAGAAATAGAAACATGTTTGCAGGTCCATTTCGTACTATTCTTATTATTTTAAATATTCCACAGCACAAAAGCTTAGCCTTCATTTAGAATTCTTTCGAAACACGATTTTTAGAATAAGCAGGTCAAGATACTTCAAGTTTACTATAAAGTTGTCGCAGAATATAGGTACCAATAATGTTAAGACATAGAAACATGTTTGCAGGTCCCTTTCGTACTATTCTTATTATTTCAAATATTCCTGAGCACAGGAGCTTAGCCTTAATTAAAAACTATATGTAAACACGATTTTTAGATTAGGCAGGTCAAGATACTTCTAGTCCACTATAAAGTTTTTGCAGAATATAGGTACTAATAATGTTAACAAATGGAAACATGTTTGCAGGTCTCTTTCTTACTATTCTTATTATTTCAAATATTCCTCAGCACAAAAGCTTAGCCTTCACTCAGAATTCTTTGTAAACACGATTTTTAGAATGAGCAGGTCAAGATACCTCTAGTCTACTATAAAGTTGTCGCAGAATATAGGTACTAATAATGTTAACAAATAGAAACATGTTTGCAGGTCTCTTTCGTACTATTCTTATTATTTTAAATATTCCTTAGCACAGAAGCTTAGCCTTCACTCAAAATTCTTTGTAAACACGATTTTTAGAATAAGCAGGTCAAGATACGTCTAGTCCACTATAAAGTTGTCGCAGAATATAGGTACCAATAATGTTAAGAAATAGAAACATGTTTGCAGGTCCCTTTCGTACTATTCTTATTATTTCAAATATTCCTCAGCACAAAAGCTTAGCTTTAACTCAGAACTCTTTCTCAACACATTTTTTAGATTCAGCAGGTCAAGATACTTCTAGTCCACTATAAAGTTGTCGCAGAATATAGGTATCAATAATGTTAGGAAATAGAAACATGTTCGCAGTTCTCTTTCCTATTATTCTTATTATTTCAAATATTTCTCAGCACAGAAGCTTAGCTTTAACTTAGAACTCTTTCTCAACTCGATTTTTAGATATAGCAGGGCAAGATACCTTCAGTCCACTATAAAGTAGTCGCAAAATTTAGGTACCAATAATGTTAAGAAATAGAAACATGTTTGCAGGTCCATTTCGTACTATTCTTATTATTTTAAATATTCCTCAGCACAAAAGCTTAGCCTTCATTTAGAATTCTTTCGAAACACGATTTTTAGAATAAGCAGGTCAAGATACTTCAAGTTTACTATAAAGTTGTCGCAGAATATAGGTAGCAATAATGTTAAGACATAGAAACATGTTTGCAGGTCCCTTTCGTACCATTCTTATTATTTCAAATATTCCTCAGCACAGGAGCTTAGCCTTAATTAAAAACTATATGTAAACACGATTTTTAGATTAGGCAGGTCAAGATACTTCTAGTCCACTATAAACTTTTTGCAGAATATAGGTACTAATAATGTTAACAAATAGAAACATGTTTGCAGGTCTCTTTCGTACTATTCTTATTATTTTAAATATTCCTTAGCACAGAAGCTTAGCCTTCACTCAAAATTCTTTGTAAACACGATTTTTAGAATAAGCAGGTCAAGATACGTCTAGTCCACTATAAAGTTGTCGCAGAATATAGGTACCAATAATGTTAAGAAATAGAAACATGTTTGCAGGTCCCTTTCGTACTATTCTTATTATTTCAAATATTCCTCAGCACAAAAGCTTAGCTTTAACTCAGAACTCTTTCTCAACACATTTTTTAGATTCAGCAGGTCAAGATACTTCTAGTCCACTATAAAGTTGTCGCAGAATATAGGTATCAATAATGTTAGGAAATAGAAACATGTTCGCAGTTCTCTTTCCTATTATTCTTATTATTTCAAATATTTCTCAGCACAGAAGCTTAGCTTTAACTTAGAACTCTTTCTCAACTCGATTTTTAGATATAGCAGGGCAAGATACCTTCAGTCCACTATAAAGTAGTCGCAAAATTTAGGTACCAATAATGTTAAGAAATAGAAACATGTTTGCAGGTCCATTTCGTACTATTCTTATTATTTTAAATATTCCTCAGCACAAAAGCTTAGCCTTCATTTAGAATTCTTTCGAAACACGATTTTTAGAATAAGCAGGTCAAGATACTTCAAGTTTACTATAAAGTTGTCGCAGAATATAGGTAGCAATAATGTTAAGACATAGAAACATGTTTGCAGGTCCCTTTCGTACCATTCTTATTATTTCAAATATTCCTCAGCACAGGAGCTTAGCCTTAATTAAAAACTATATGTAAACACGATTTTTAGATTAGGCAGGTCAAGATACTTCTAGTCCACTATAAACTTTTTGCAGAATATAGGTACTAATAATGTTAACAAATAGAAACATGTTTGCAGGTCTCTTTCGTACTATTCTTATTATTTTAAATATTCCTTAGCACAGAAGCTTAGCCTTCACTCAAAATTCTTTGTAAACAAGATTTTTAGAATACGCAGGTCAAGATACGTCTAGTCCACTATAAAGTTGTCGCAGAATATAGGTACCAATAATGTTAAGAAATAGAAACATGTTTGCAGGTCCCTTTCGTACTATTCTTATTATTTCAAATATTCCTCAGCACAAAAGCTTAGCTTTAACTCAGAACTCTTTCTCAACACATTTTTTAGATTCAGCAGGTCAAGATACTTCTAGTCCACTATAAAGTTGTCGCAGAATATAGGTATCAATAATGTTAGGAAATAGAAACATGTTCGCAGTTCTCTTTCCTATTATTCTTATTATTTCAAATATTTCTCAGCACAGAAGCTTAGCTTTAACTTAGAACTCTTTCTCAACTCGATTTTTAGATATAGCAGGGCAAGATACCTTCAGTCCACTATAAAGTAGTCGCAAAATTTAGGTACCAATAATGTTAAGAAATAGAAACATGTTTGCAGGTCCATTTCGTACTATTCTTATTATTTTAAATATTCCTCAGCACAAAAGCTTAGCCTTCATTTAGAATTCTTTCGAAACACGATTTTTAGAATAAGCAGGTCAAGATACTTCAAGTTTACTATAAAGTTGTCGCAGAATATAGGTAGCAATAATGTTAAGACATAGAAACATGTTTGCAGGTCCCTTTCGTACTATTCTTATTATTTCAAATATTCCTCAGCACAGGAGCTTAGCCTTAATTAAAAACTATATGTAAACACGATTTTTAGATTAGGCAGGTCAAGATACTTCTAGTCCACTATAAAGTTTTTGCAGAATATAGGTACTAATAATGTTAACAAATAGAAACATGTTTGCAGGTCTCTTTCGTACTATTCTTATTATTTCAAATATTCCTCAGCACAAAAGCTTAGCCTTCACTCAGAATTCTTTGTAAACACGATTTTTAGAATGAGCAGGTCAAGATACCTCTAGTCCACTATAAAGTTGTCGCAGAATATAGGTACTAATAATGTTAAGAAATAGAAACATGTTTGCAGCTCTCTTTTGTACTATTCTTATTATTTTAAATATTCCTCAGCACAGAAGCTTAGCCTTCACTTAAAATTCTTTGTAAACACCATTTTAAGAATAAGCAGGTCAAGATACCTCTAGTCCACTATAAAGTTGTCGCAGAATATAGGTACCAATAATGTTAAGAAATAGAAACATGTTTGCAGGTCCCTTTCGTACTATTCTTATTATTTCAAATATTCCTCAGCACAAAAGCTTAGCTTTAACTCAGAACTCTTTTTCAACACATGTTTTAGATTCAGCAGGTCAAGATACTGCTAGTCAACTATAAAGTTGTCGCAGAATATAGGTATCAATAATGTTAGGAAATAGAAACATGTTCGCAGTTCTCTTTTCTATTATTCTTATTATTTCAAATATTTCTCAGCACAGAAGCTTAGCTTTAACTTAGAACTCTTTGTTAACTCGATTTTTAGATATAGCAGGGCAAGATACTTTCAGTCCACTATAAAGTAGTCGCAAAATTTAGGTACCAATAATGTTAAGAAATAGAAACATGTTTGCAGGTCTATTTCGTACTATTCTTATTATTTTAAATATTCCTCAGCACAAAAGCTTAGCCTTCATTTAAAATTCTTTCGAAACACGATTTTTATAATAAGCAGGTCAAGATACTTCAAGTTTACTATAAAGTTGTCGCAGAATATAGGTACCAATAATGTTAAGACATAGAAACATGTTTGCAGGTCCCTTTCGTACTATTCTTATTATTTCAAATATTCCTCAGCACAGGAGCTTAGCCCTAATTAAAAACTATATGTGAACACGATTTTTAGATCAGGCAGGTCAAGATACTTCTAGTCCACTATAAACTTTTTGCAGAATATAGGTACTAATAATGTTAACAAATAGAAACATGTTTGCAGGTCTCTTTCGTACTATTCTTATTATTTCAAATATTCCTTAGCACAAAAGCTTAGCCTTCACTCAGAATTCTTTGTAAACACCATTTTTAGAATGAGCAGGTCAAGATACCTCTAGTCCACTATAAAGTTGTCGCAGAATATAGGTACTAATAATGTTAAGAAATAGAAACATGTTTGCAGCTCTCTTTTGTACTATTCTTATTATTTTAAATATTCCTCAGCACAGAAGCTTAGCCTTTACCTAAAATTCTTTGTAAACACCATTTTTAGAATAAGCAGGTCAAGATACCTCTAGTCCACTATAATGTTGTCGCAGAATATAGGTACCAATAATGTTAAGAAATAGAAACATGTTTGCAGGTCCCTTTCGTACTATTCTTATTATTTCAAATATTCCTCAGCACAAAAGCTTAGCTTCAACTCAGAACTCTTTCTCAACACATTTTTTAGATTCCGCAGGTCAAGATACTTTTAGTCCACTATAAAGTTGTCGCAGAATATAGGTATCAATAATTTTAGGAATAAGAAACATGTTTGCAGTTCTCTTTCCTATTATTCTTATTATTTCAAATATTCCTCAGCACAGAAGCTTAGCTTTAATTTAGAACTCTTTCTCAACACGATTTTTAGATATAGCAGGTCAAGATACCTTCAGTGCTTTATAAAGTAGTCGCAAAATTCAGGTACCAATAATGTTAAGAAATAGAAACATGTTTGCAGGTCCCTTTCGTACTATTCTTATTATTTTAAATATTCCTCAGCACAAAAGCTTAGCCTGCATTTAGAATTCTTTCTTAACATGATTTTTAAAATAAGCAGGTCAAGATACTTCAAGTCCACTATTAAGTTGTCGCAGAATATAGGTACCAATAATGTTAAGACATAGAAACATGTTTGCAGGTCCCTTTTGTACTATTCTTATTATTTCAAATATTCCTCAGCACAGGAGCTTAGCCTTGATTAAAAACTATATGTAAACACAATTTTTGGATTAAGCAGGTCAAGATACTTCTAGTCTACTATAAAGTTTTTGCAGAATATAGGTACTAATAATGTTAACAAATAGAAACATGTTTGCAGGTCTTTTTCGTACTATTCTTATTATTTCAAATATTCCTCAGCACAAAAGCTTAGCCTTCACTCAGAATTCTTTGTAAACACGATTTTAAGAATGAGCAGGTCAAGATACTTTTAGTCCACTATCAAGTTGTCGCAGAATATAGGTACTAATAATGTTAAGAAATAGAAACATGTTTGCAGCTCTCTTTCGTACTATTCTTATTATTTTAAATATTCCTCAGCACAGAAGCTTAGCCTTTACTTAAAATTCCTTGTAAACACGATTTTTAGAATAAGCAGGTTAAGATACCTCTAGTCCACTATAAAGTTGTCGCAGAATATAGGTACCAATAATGTTAAGAAATAGAAACATGTTTGCAGGTCCCTTTCGTACTATTCTTATTATTTCAAATGTTCCTCAGCACAAAAGCTTAGCTTTAACTCAGAAATCTTTCTTAACACAATTTTTAGATTCAGCAGGTCAAGATACTTCTAGTTCACTATAAAGTTGTCGCAGAATATAGGTATCAATAATGTTAGGAAATAGAAACATGTTTGCAGTTCTCTTTCCTATTATTCTTATTATTTCAAATATTCCTCAGCACAGAAGCTTAGCTTTACCTTAGAACTCTTTTTCAACACAATTTTTAGATATAGCAGGTCAAGATACCTTTAGTCCACTATAAAGTAGTCGCAAAATTTAGGTACCAATAATGTTAAGAAATAGAAACATGTTTGCAGGTCCCTTTCGTACTATTCCTATTATTTTAAATATTCCTCAGCACAAAAGCTTAGCCTTCATTTAGAATTCTTTCTAAACACGAATTTTTAGAATAAGCAGGTCAAGATACTTCAAGTTCACTATAAAGTTGTCGCAGAATATAGGTACCAATAATGTTAAGACATAGAAACATGTTTGCAGGTCCTTTTCGTACTATTCTTATTATTTCAAATATTCCTCAGCACAGGAGCTTAGCCTTAATTAAAAACTCTTTCTCAACACGATTTTTAGATTAAGCAGGTCAAGATACTTCTAGCCTACTATAAAGTTTTTGCAGAATATAGGTACTAATAATGTTAACAAATAGAAACATGTTTGCAGGTCTCTTTCGTACTATTCTTATTATTTTAAATATTTCTCAGCACAGAAGCTTAGCCTTCACTCAGAATTCTTTGTTAACACGATTTTTAGAATAAGCAGGTCAAGATACTACAAGTCCACTATACAGTTGTCGCAGAATATAGGTACTAATAATGTTAGAAAATAGAAACATGTTTGCAGGTCTCTTTCCTATTATTCTTATTATTTCAAATATTCCTCAGCACAGAAGCTTAGCTTTAACTTAGAACTCTTTCTCAACACGATTTTTAGATTGAGCAGGTCAAGATACTTTCAGTTAACTATAAAGTAGTCGCAAAATTCAGGTACCAATAATGTTAAGAAATAGAAACATGTTTGCAGGTCTTTTTCGTACTATTCGTATTATTTTAAATATTTCTCAGCACAGAAGCTCAGCCTTCACTTAGAATTCTTTGTAAACACGATTTTCAGAATAAGCAGGTCAATATAATTCTAGTCTACTATAAAGTTGTCGCAGAATATAGGTACCAATAATGTTAAGAAATAGAAACATGTTTGCAGGTCTCTTTCGTACTATTCTTATTATTTTAAATATTCCTCAGCAAAAAAGCTTAGCCTTCATTTTGAATTCTTTCTAAACATGATTTATAGATTACGCAGGTCAAGGTACTTCTAGTTTACTATAACGTTGTCGACAAATATTGGTTCTAATAATGTTAAGAAATAGAAACATGTTTGCAGGTCCCTTTCGTACTATTCTTATTATTTCAAATATTCCCCAGCACAAAAGCTCAGCCTTCATTAGGAATTCTTTTTAAACACGATTTTAAGAATAGGCAGGTCAAGATACTTGTCGTCCACTTTTAAGTTGTCGACAAATATTAGTACAAAAAATGTAAAGAAATAGAAACATGTTTGCAGGTCCTTTTCCTATTATTCTTATTATTTCAAATATTCCTCAGCACAGAAGCTTAGCTTTAACTCAGAACTCTTCCTCAACACGATTTTTAGATATAGCAGGTTAAGATACTTCCAGTCCACTATAAAGTAGTCGCAAAATTTAGGTACCAATAATGTTAAGAAATAGAAACATGTTTGCAGGTCCCTTTCGTACTATTCTTATTATTTCAAATATTCCTCAGCACAAAAGCTTAGCCTTCATTTAGAATTATTTTTAAACACGATTTTTAGAATAAGCAGGTCAAGACACTTCTAGTCCACTATAAAGTTGTCGACAAATATTGGTACAAAAAATGTAAAAAAAAAGAAACATGTTTGCAGGTCCTTTTCGTACTATTCTTATTATTTCAAATATTCCTCAGCACAGAAGCTCAGCCTTTATTCAGAATTCTTTCTTAACACGATTTTTAGATTAAGCAGGTCAAGATTTTTATAGTCCACTATAAAGTTGTCGACAAATATTGGTACAAAAATTGTAAAGGAATAGAAACGTGTTTGCAGGTCCCTTTTGTACTATTCCTATTATTTTAAATATTCCTCAGCACAGAAGCTTAGCCCTAATTAGGAACTCTTTCTAAACACGATTTTTAAATTGAGCAGGTCAAGATACTTCTAGTCCACTATAAAGTTGTCGACAAATATTGGTACAAAAAATGTAAAGAAATACAAACATGTTTGCAGGTCTTTTTCGTACTTTTCTTATTATTTCAAATATTCCTCAGCACAGAAGCTCAGCGTTCACTCAGAATTCTTTCTAAACACGATTTTTAGATTAAGCAGGTCAAGATACATCTAGTCCACTATAAAGTTTGCGACAAATATTGGTACAAAAATTGTAAAGAAATAGAAACATGTTTGCAGGTCCCTTTTGTACTATTCTTATTATTACAAATATTCCTCAGCACAGAAGCTTAGCTTTCACTGCAAATTCTTTGTAAACACGATGTTAACAATAAGCAGGTTAAGATACCTCTAGTCCACTATAAAGTTGTCGCAGAATATAGGTACCAATAATGTTAAGAAATAAAGAAATGTTTGCGGGTCCCTTTCGTACTATTCTTATTATTTCAAATATTCCTCCGCACAAAAGCTTAGCTTTAACTCAGAATTTTTTTTCAACACAATTTTTTGATTCAACAGGTCAAGATACTTCTAGTCCACTATAAAGGTATCGCAGAATATAGGTATCAATAATGTTAGGAAATAAAAACATGTTTGCAGGTCTCTTTCCTATTATTCTTATTATTTCAAATATTCCTTAGCACAGAAGCTTAGCTTTAACTTAAAACTCTTTCTCAACATGATTTTTAGATTCAGCAGGTCAAGATACCTCAAATTCAATATAAAGTAGTCGCAAAATTTAGGTACTAATAATGTTAAAAAATAAAAACATGTTTGTAGGTCCCTTTCGTACTATTCTTATTATTTTAAATATTCCTCAGCACAAAAGCCTAGCCTTCATTAAGAATTCTTTCTAAACACGATTCTTAGAATTAGCAGGTCAAGATACTTCAAGTCCACTATCAAGTTGTCGCAGAATATAGGTACCAATAATGTTAAGAAATAGAAACATGTTTGCAGGTCCCTTTTGTACTATTCTTATTATTACAAATATTCTTCAGCACAGAAGCTTAGCTTTCACTGCGAATTCTTTGTAAACACGATGTTAACAATAAGCAGGTTAAGATACCTCTAGTCCACTATAAAGTTGTCGCAGAATATAGGTACCAATAATGTTAAGAAATAGAAACATGTTTGCAGGTCCCTTTTGTACTATTCTTATTATTACAAATATTCTTCAGCACAGAAGCTTAGCTTTCACTGCGAATTCTTTGTAAACACGAT
Source organism: Dicyrtomina minuta (assembly GCA_949802685.1). NCBI lineage: Eukaryota > Metazoa > Arthropoda > Collembola > Symphypleona > Dicyrtomidae > Dicyrtomina > Dicyrtomina minuta. The sequence goes on from CATKUY010000299.1 coordinate 203,188, forward strand.
GTTAACAATAAGCAGGTTAAGATACCACTAGTCCACTATAAAGTTGTCGCAGAATATAGGTACCAATAATGTTAAGAAATAGAAACATGTTTGCAGGTCCCTTTTGTACTATGCTTATTATTTCAAATATTCCTCAGCACAAAAGCTTAGCCTTCATTTAAAATTCTTTCTAAACACGATTTTTAGAATAAGCAGGTCAAGATACTTCTAGTCCACTATAAAGTTGTCGACAAATATTGGTACAAAAATGTAAAGAAATAGAAACATGTTTGCAGGTCTTTGTCGTACTTTTCTTATTATTTCAAATATTCCTCAGCACAGAAGCTCAGCCTTCAATCAGAATTCTTTCTAAACACGATTTTTAATATAAGAAGGTCAAGATACTTCTAGTCCACTATAAAGTTGTCGCAGAATATAGGTACCAATAATGTTAAGAAATAAAAACATGTTTGCAGGTCTCTTTCGTACTATTCTTATTATTTCAAATATTCCTCAGCATAGAAGCTTAGCCTTAATTAAGAACTCTTTTTAAACACGATTTTTAAATCAAGCAGGTCAAGATACTTTTAGTCCACTATAAAGTTTTTGCACAATATAGGTACCAATAATGTTAAGAAATAGAAACATGTTTGCACGTCCCTTTCGTACTATTCTTATTATTTCAAATATTCCTCAGCACAAAAGCTTAGCCTTCATTTAAAATTTTTTTTAAACACAATTTTTAGAATAAGCAGGTCAAGATACATCTAGTCCACTATAAAGTTGTCTACAAATATTAGTACAAAAATTGTAAAGAAATAGAAACATGTTTGCAGGTCCCTTTTGTACTATTCTTATTATTTCAAATATTCCTCAGCACAGAAGCTTAGCATTACCTTAGAACTCTTTCTCAACACGATTTTTAGATTCAGCAGGTCAAGATATCTTTAGTCCACTATAAAGTAGTCGCAAAATTTAGGTACCAATAATGTTAAGAAATGAAAACATGTTTGCAGGTCCCTTTCGTACTATTCTTATTATTTCAAATATTCCTCAGCGCAAAAGCTTAGCTTTAACTCAAAACTCTTTCTCAACACAATTTTTAGATTCAACAGGTCAAGATACTTCTAGTCCACTATAAAGTTGTCGCAGAATATAGGTATCAATAACGTTAGGAAATAGAAACATGTTTGCAGGTCTCTTTCCTATTATTCTTATTATTTCAAATATTCCTTAGCACAGAAGCTTAGCTTTAACTTAAAACTCTTTCTCAACATGATTTTTAGATTCAGCAGGTCAAGATACCTAAAATTCACTATAAAGTAGTCGCAAAATTTAGGTACTAATAATGTTAAGAAATAGAAACATGTTTGCAGGTCCCTTTCGTACTATTTTTATTATATTAAATATTCCTCAGCACAAAAGCTTAGCCTTCATTTAGAATTCTTTCTAAACACAATTTTTAGAATAACCAGGTCAAGACACTTTTAGTCCACTATCAAGTTGTCGCAGAATATAGGTACCAATAATGTTAACAAATAGAAACATGTTTGCAGGTCCCTTTTGTACTATTCTTATTATTTTAAATATTCCTCAGCACAGAAGCTTACCCTTGATTGAGAACTCTTTTTAAACACGATTTTTAGATTTAGCAGGTCAAGATACTTCTAGTCCACTATAAAGTTTTTGCAGAATATAGGTACTAATAATGTTAAGAAATAGAAACATGTTTGCAGGTGTCTTTCGTACTATGCCTATAATTTCAAATATTCCTTAGCACAAAAGCTTAGCTTTAACTCGGAACTCTTTCTTAACACAATTTTTCGATTGAGCAGGTCAAGATACTTCTAGTCCAATATAAAGTTGTCGCAGAATATAGGTATCAATAATGTTAGGACATAGAAACATGTTTGCAGGTCTCTTTTCTATTATTCTAACTTCTAGATACTTGAAATATTCATCAGCACAAAAGCTTAGCCTTCATTTAGAATTCTTTCTAAACACGATTTTTAGAATAAGCAGGTCAAGATACTTCTAGTCTATTAAAACGTTGTCGACAAATATTGGTACAAAAAATGTAAAGAAATACAAACATGTTTGCAGGTCCCTTTCGTACTTTTCTTATTATTTCAAATATTCCTCAGCACAGAAGCTCAGCCTTCACTCAGAATTCTTTCTAAACACGATTTTCAGAATAAGCAGGTCAAGGTACCTCTGGTCCACTATAAAGTTGTCGCAGAATATAGGTACTAATAATGTTAAGAAATAGAAACATGTTTGCAGGTCCCTTTCGTAATATTCTTATTATTTCAAATATTCCTCAGCACAAAAGCTTAGCTTTAACTCAGAACTCTTTCTTAACACAATTTTTCGATTGAGCAGGTCAAGATACTTCTAGTTTACTATAAAGTTGTCGCAGAATATAGGTACTAATAATGTTAAGAAATAGAAACATGTTTGCAGGTCCCTTTTGTACTATTCTTATTATTTCAAATATTCCTCGACACAGAAGCTTAGCCTTCATTTAAAATTCTTTCTAAACAGGATTTTTAGAATAAGCAGGTCAATATACTTTAAGTCCACTATAAAGTTTTTGCAGGATATAGGTACGAATAATGTTAAGAAAAAGAAACATGTTTGCAGGTCCCTTTCGTTCTATTCTTATTACTTCAAATATTCCTCAGCACAGAAGCTTAGCCTTAATTAAGAACTATTTCTAAACACGATTTTTAAATTAGGCAGGTCAAGATACTCCTAGTCCACTATAAACTTTTTGCAAAATATAGGTACCAATAATGTTAAGAAATAGAAACATGTTTGCAGGTCCCTTTCGTACTATTATTATTATTTCAAATATTCCTCAGCACAAAAGCTTAGCCTTCATTTAGAATTCTTTCTAAACACGATTTTTAGAATAAACAGGTCAAGATACTTCGAGTCCACTATAAAGTTGTCGACAAATATTGGTACAAAAAATGTAAAGAAATAGAAACATGTTTGCAGGTCCCTTTTGTACTATTCTTATTATTTCAAATATTCCTCAGCACAGAAGCTCAGCCTTCACTTAGAATTCTTTCTAAACACGATTTTTAAATTAACAAGATCAAGATACATCTAGTCCACTATAAAGTTTTCGATAAATATAAGTACAAAAATTGTAAAGAAATAGAAACATGTTTGCAGGTCCCTTTTGTACTATTCTTATTATTTCAAATATTCCTCAGCACAGAAGCTTAGCCTTCACTCAGAATTCTTTGTAAACACGATTTTAAGAATAAGCAGGTCAAGATACCTTTAGTCCACTATAAAGTTGTCGCAGAATATAGGTACCAATAATGTTAAAAAAAAACCATGTTTGCGCGTCCCTTTTGTACTATTCTTATTATTTCAAATATTCCTGAGCACAAAAGCTTAGCTTTAACTTAAAACTCTTTCTCAACACAATTTTTACATTCAGCAGGTCAAGATATTTCTAGTCCACTATAAAGTTGTCGCAGAATATAGGTATCAATAATGTTAGGAAATAGAAACATGTTTGCAGGTCTCTTTCCTATTGTTCCTATTATTTCAAATATTCCTCAGCACAAAAGCTTAGCTTTAACTTTAAACTCTTTCTCAACATGATTTTTAGATTCAGCAGGTCAAGATACTTCTGAATCACTATACAGTAGTCGCAAAATTTACGAACTAATAATGTTAAGAAATAGAAACATGTTTGCAGGTCCCTTTCGTACTATTCTTATTATTTCAAATATTCCTCAGCACGAAAGCTTAGCTTTAACTCAGAACTCTTTCTCAACACAATTTTTAGATTAAGCAGGTTAAGATACTTTTAGTTCACTATAAAGTTGTCGCAGAATCTAGGTATCAATAATGTTAGGAAATAGAAACATGTTTGCAGAAATTTTTGTACTATTCTTATTATTTCAAATATTCCTCAGCACAAAAGCTTAGCTTTAACTCAAAACTCTTTCTCAACACAATTTTTAGATTCAGCAGGTCAAGATACTTCTAGTCTCCTATGAAGTTGTCGCAGAATATAGGTATTAATAATGTAAGGAAATAGAAACATGTTTGCAGGTCTCTTTTCTATTATTCTTATTATTTCAAATATTCCTCAGCACAGAAGCTCAGCCTTCACTTAGAATTCTTTCTAAACACGATTTTTAAATTAAGCAGGTCAAGATACATCTAGTCGACTATAAAGTTTTTGACAAATATAAGTACAAAAATTGTAAAAAAATAGAAACATGTTTGCAGGTCCCTTTCGTACTATTTTTATTATTTTAAATATTCCTCAGCACAAAAGCTTAGCTTAAACTCAGAACTCTTTCTCAACACAATTTTTAGATTTAGCAGGTCAAGATACTTTAAGTCTACTATTAAGTTGTCGCAAAATATAGGTATCAATAATGTTAGGAAATACAAACATGTTAGCAGGTCTCTTTCCTATTATTCTTATTATTTCAAATATTCCTCAGCACAGAAGCTCAGCTTTAACTTAGAACTCTTTCTTAACACGATTTTTAGATTAAGCAGGTCAAGATACCTTCAGTCTACTATAAAGTAGTCGCAAAATTTAGGTACCAATAATGTTAAGAAATAGAAACATGTTTGCAGGTCCCTTTCGTACTATTCTTATTATTTAAAATATTTCTCAGCACAAAAGCTTAGCCTTCATTAAAAATTCTTTCTAAACACGATTTTTAGAATGAGCAGGTCAAAATACTTCTAGTCCACTATAAAGTTGTCGCAGAATATAGGTACTAATAATGTTAAGAAATAGAAACATGTTTGCAGGTCCCTTTCGTACTATTCTTATTATTTCAAATATTCCTCAGCACAGAAGCTTAGCCTTAATTAGAAACTCTTTTTAAACACGATTTTTAGATTTAGCAAGTCAAGATACTTCTAGTCCACTATAAAGTTTTTGCAGAATATAGGTACCAATAATGTTAAGAAATAGAAACATGTTTGCAGGTCCTTTTCGTACTATTCTTATTATTTCAAATATTTCTCAGCACAAAAGCTTAGCCTTCATTTAAAATTCTTTCTAAACACGATTTTTTAAATAAGCAGGTCTAGATACTTCTAGTCCACTATAAAGTTGTCGCAGAATATAGGTACTAATAATGTTAAGACATAGAAACATGTTTGCAGGTCCCTTTCGTACTATTCTTATTATTTCAAATATTCCTCAGCACAGGAGCTTAGCCTTAATTAAAAACTCTTTCTAAACACGATTTTTAGATTAAGCAGGTCAGGATACTTCTAATCCACTATAAAGTTTTTGCAGAATATAGGTACTAATAATGTTAACAAATAGAAACATGTTTGCAGGTCTCTTTCGTACTATTCTTATTATTTCAAATATTCCTCAGCACAAAAGCTTAGCCTTCACTCAGAATTCTTTGTAAACACGATTTTTAGAATAAGCAGGTCAAGATACTTCAAGTCCACTATAAACTTGTCGCAGAATATAGGTACTAATAATGTTAGAAAATAGTAACATGTTTGCAGGTCTCTGTCCTATTATTCTTGATATTTCAAATATTCCTTAGCACAGAAGCTTAGCTTTAACTCAGAACTCTTTCTCAACACGATTTTTAGATTCAGCAGGTTAAGATACCTTTAGTCTACTATAAAGTAGTCGCAAAATTTAGGTACCAATAATGTTAAAAAATAGAAACATGTTTGCAGGTCTTTTTCGTACTATTCTTATTATTTCAAATATTCCTCAGCACAAAAGCTCAGCCTTCACTCAAAATTCTTTGTAAACACGATTTTTAGAATAAGCAGGTCAAGATAACTCTAGTCCACTATAAAATTGTAGCAGAATCTAAGTACCAATAATGTTAAAAAATAAAAACATGTTTGAAGGTCCTTTTCGTACTATTCTTATTATTTCAAATATCCCTCAGCACAAAAGCTTAGCCTTTATTTTAAATTCTTTCTGAACACGATTTTCAGAATAAGCAGGTCAATATAATTCTAGTCTACTATAAAGTTGTCGCAGAATATAGGTACCAATAATGTTAAGAAATAGAAACATGTTTGCAGGTCTCTTTCGTACTATTCTTATTATTTCAAATATTCCTCAGCAAAAAAGCTTAGCCTTCATTTTGAATTCTTTCTAAACACGATTTATAGATTTAGCAGGTCAAGGTACTTCTAGTTTACTATAAAGTTGTCGACAAATATTGGTTCTAATAATGTTAAGAAATAGAAACATGTTTGCAGGTCCCTTTTGTACTATTCTTATTATTTCAAATATTCCCCAGCACAAAAGCTCAGCCTTCATTGGGAATTTTTTCTAAACACGATTTTAAGAATAGGCAGGTCAAGATACTTGTAGTCCACTTTTAAGTTGTCGACAAAATTGGTACAAAAAATGTAAAGAAATAGAAACATGTTTGCAGGTCCCTTTCGTACTATTTTTATTATTTTAAATATTCCTCAGCACAAAAGCTTAGCCTTCACTCAGAATTCTTTCTAAACACGATTTTCAGAATAAGCAGGTCAAAATACGTCTAGTCCACTATAAAGTTGTCGCAGAATATAGGTACTAATAATGTTAAGAAATAGAAACATGTTTGCAGGTCCCTTTCGTACTATTCTTATTATCTCAAATATTCCTAAGCACAAAAGCTTAGCTTTAATTTAGAACTCTTTCTCAACACAATTTTGTCGATTAAGCAGGTCAAAATACTTCTAGTCCACTATAAAGTTGTCGCAGAATATAGGTATCAATAATGTTAGGAAATAGAAACATGTTTGCAGGTCTCTTTCGTACTATTCTTATTATTTCAAATATTCCTCAGCACAGGAGCTTAGCCTTAATTAAAAACTCTTTTTTAACACGATTTTTAGATTAAGCAGGTCAGGATACTTCTAGTCCACTATAAAGTTTTCGCAGAATATAGGTACTAATAATGTTAACAAATAGAAACATGTTTGCAGGTCTCTTTCGTACTATTCTTATTATTTCAAATATTCCTCAGCACAGAAGCTTAGCCTTCACTCAGAATTCTTTGTAAACACGATTTTTAGAATAAGCAGGTCAAGATACTTCAAGTTCACTATAAAGTTGTCGCAGAATATAGGTACTAATAATGTTAGAAATTAGAAACATGTTTGCAGGTCTCTTTCCTATTATTCTTGATATTTCTAATATTCCTCAGCACAGAAGCTTAGCTTTAACTTAGAACTCTTTCTCAACACGATTTTTAGATTCAGCAGGTCAAGATACCTTTAGTCTACTATAAAGTAGTCGCAAAATTCAGGTACCAATAATGTTAAGAAATAGAAACATGTTTGCAGGTCTTTTTCGTACTATTCTTATTATTTCAAATATTCCTCAGCACAAAAGCTCAGCCTCCACTCAAAATTCTATGTAAACACGATTTTTAGAATAAGCAGGTCAAGATACGTCTAGTCCACTATAAAGTTGTCGCAGAATATAGGTACTAATAATGTTAAGAAATAGAAACATGTTTGCAGGTCCCTTTCGTACTATTCTTATTATTTCAAATATACCTTAGCACAAAAGCTCAGCCTCCACTCAAAATTCTTTGTAAACACGATTTTCAGAATAAGCAGGTCAAAATACGTCTAGTCCACTATAAAGTTGTCGCAGAATATAGGTACTAATAATGTTAAGAAATAGAAACATATTTGCAGGTCTCTTTCGTACTATTCTTATTATTTCAAATATTCCTCAGCACAAAAGCTTAGCTTTAATTTAGAACTCTTTCTCAACACAATTTTTCGATTAAGCAGGTCAAAATACTTCTAGTCCACTATAAAGTTGTCGCAGAATATAGGAATCAATAATGTTAGGAAATAGAAACATGTTTGCAGGTCTCTTTCGTACTATTCTTATTATTTCAAATATTCCTCAGCACAGGAGCTTAGCCTTAATTAAAAACTCTTTTTTAACACGATTTTTAAATTAAGCAGGTCAGGATACTTCTAGACCACTATAAAGTTTTCGCAGAATATAGGTACTAATAATGTTAACAAATAGAAACATGTTTGCAGGTCTCTTTCGTACTATTCTTATTATTTCAAATATTCCTCAGCACAGAAGCTTAGCCTTCACTCAGAATTCTTTGTAAACACGATTTTTAGAATAAGCAGGTCAAGATACTTCAAGTCCACTATAAAGTTGTCGCAGAATATAGGTACTAATAATGTTAGAAAATAGAAACATGTTTGCAGGTCTCTTTCTTATTATTCTTGATATTTCAAATATTCCTCAGCACAAAAGCTTAGCTTTAACTTAGAACTCTTTCTCAACACGATTTTTAGATTCAGCAGGTCAAGATACCTATAGTCTACTATAAAGTAGTCGCAAAATTCAGGTACTAATAATGTTAAGAAATAGAAACATGTTTGCAGGTCTTTTTCGTACTATTCTTATTATTTCAAATATTCCTCAGCACAAAAGCTCAGCCTCCACTCAAAATTCTATGTAAACACGATTTTTAGAATAAGCAGGTCAAGATACGTCTAGTCCACTATAAAGTTGTCGCAGAATATAGGTACTAATAATGTTAAGAAATAGAAACATGTTTGCAGGTCCCTTTCGTACTATTCTTATTATTTCAAATATACCTTAGCACAAAAGCTCAGCCTCCACTCAAAATTCTTTGTAAACACGATTTTCAGAATAAGCAGGTCAAAATACGTCTAGTTCACTATAAAGTTGTCGCAGAATATAGGTACTAATAATGTTAAGAAATAGAAACATGTTTGCAGGTCCCTTTCGTACTATTCTTATTATTTCAAATATTCCTCAGCACAAAGGCTTAGCTTTAATTTAGAACTCTTTCTCAACACAATTTTTCGATTAAGCAGGTCAAAATACTTCTAGTCCACTATAAAGTTGTCGCAGAATATAGGAATCAATAATGTTAGGAAATAGAAACATGTTTGCAGGTCTCTTTCGTACTATTCTTATTATTTCAAATATTCCTCAGCACAGGAGCTTAGCCTTAATTAAAAACTCTTTTTTAACACGATTTTTAGATTAAGCAGGTCAGGATACTTCAAGTCCACTATAAAGTTGTCGCAGAATATAGGTACTAATAATGTTAGAAATTAGAAACATGTTTGGAGGTCTCTTTTCTATTATTCTTGATATTTTAAATATTCCTCAGCTTAGCTTTAACTTAAAACTCTTTCTCAACACGATTTTTAGATTCAGCAGGTCAAAATACCTTCAGTCTACTATAAAGTAGTCGCAAAATTTAGGTACCAATAATGTTAAGAAAAAGAAACATGTTTGCAGGTCTTTTTCGTACTATTCTTATTATTTCAAATATTCCTCAGCACAAAAGCTCAGCCTCCACTCAAAATTCTTTGTAAACACGATTTTTAGAATAAGCAGGTCAAGATAACTCTAGTCCACTATAAAGTTGTAGCAGAATCTAAGTACCAATAATGTTAAAAAATAAAAACATGTTTGAAGGTCCCTTTCGTACTATTCTTATTATTTCAAATATCACTCAGCACAAAAGCTTAGCCTTCATTTCAAATTCTTTTTGAACACGATTTTCAAAATAAGCAGGTCAATATAATTCTAGTCTACTATAAAGTTGTCGCAGAATATAAGTACCAATAATGTTAAGAAATAGAAACATGTTTGCAGGTCTCTTTCGTACTATTCTTATTATTTCAAATATTCCTCAGCAAAAAAGCTTAGCCTTCATTTTGAATTCTTTCTAAACACGATTTATAGATTTAGCAGGTCAAGGTACTTCTAGTTTACTATAAAGTTGTCGACAAATATTGGTTCTAATAATGTTAAGAAATAGAAACATGTTTGCAGGTCCCTTTCGTACTATTCTTATTATTTCAAATATTCCCCAGCACAAAAGCTCAGCCTTCGTTAGGAATTCTTTCTAAACACGATTTTAAGAATAGGCAGGTCAAGATACTTGTAGTCCACTTTTAAGTTGTCGACAAATATTGGTACAAAAAATGTAAATAAATAGAAACATGTTTGCAGGTCCCTTTCGTACTATTTTTATTATTTTAAATATTCGTCAGCACAGAAGCTTAGCCTTCACTCAGAATTCTTTTTAAACACGATTTTCAGAATAAGCAGGTCAAAATACGTCTAGTCCACTATAAAGTTGTCGCAGAATATAGGTACCAATATTGTTAAGAAATAGAAACATGTTTGCAGGTCCCTTTCGTACTATTCTTATTATTTTAAATATTCCTCAGCACAAAAGCTTAGCTTTAACTCAGAACTCTTTCTCAACACGATTTTTAGATTTAGCAGGTCAAGATACTTTTAGTCCACTATAAAGTTGTCGCAAAATTTAGGTACCAATAATGTTAAGAAATAGAAACATGTTTGCAGGTCCCTTTCGTTCTATTCTTATTATTTTAAATATTCCTCAGCGCAAAAGCTTAGCCTTCATTTAGAATTCTTTCTAAACACGATTTTTTAAATTAGCAGGTCAAGATACTTTTAGTTAACTATAAAGTTGTCGCAGAATTTGGGTACCGATAATGTTAAAAATAGAAACATGTTTGCAGGTCCCTTTCGTACTATTCTTATTATTTCAAATATTCCTCAGCACAGAAGCTTAGCCTTAATTAAAAACTCTTTTTAAACAAGATTTTTGGATTAAGCAGGTCAAGATACTTGTAGTCTACTATAATGTTTTTGCAGAATATAAGTACCAATAGTGTTAAGAAATAGAAACATGTTTGCAGGTCCCTTTCGTACTATTCTTATTATTTCAAATATTCCTCAGCACAAAAGCTTAGATTTCATTTAGAATTTTTTCTAAACACGAGTTTTAGAATAAGCAGGTCAAGATACTTCTAGTCCACTATAACGTTGTCGACAAATATTGGTACAAAAAATGTAAAGAAATAGAAACATGTTTGCAGGTCCCTTTCGTACTATTCGTATTATTTCAAATATTCCTCAGCACAGAAGCTCTGCCTTCACTCAGAATTCTTTCTAAACACCATTTTTAGAATAAGCAGGTCAAGATACCTCTAGTCCACTATAAAGGTTTTAACAAATATTGGTACAAAAATTGTAAAGAAATAGAAACATGTTTGCAGGTCCCTTTTGTACTATTCCTATTATTACAAATATTCCTCAGCACAGAAGCTTAGCTTTCACTGCGAATTCTTTGTAAACACGATGTTAACAATAAGCAGGTTAAGATACCTCTAGTCCACTATAAAGTTGTCGCAGAATATAGGTACCAATAATGTTAAGAAATAGAAACATGTTTGCAGGTTTCTTTCGTACTATTTTTATTATTTCAAATATTCCTCAGCACAAAAGCTTAGCTTTAACTCAGAACTCTTTCTTAACACAATTTTTTGATTGAGCAGGTCAAGATGCTTCTAGTCCTTTATGAAGTTGTCGCAGAATATAGGTACCAATAATGTTAAAAATTGGAAAAATGTTTGCAGGTCCCTTTCGTACTATTCTTATTATTTCAAATATTCCTTAGCACAAAAGCTTAGCCTTCATTTAGAATTCTTTTTAAACACGATTTTTAGCATAAGCAGGTCAAGATACTTCTAGTCCACTATAAAGTAGTCGACAAATATTGGTACAAAAAATGTAAAGAAATAGAAACATGTTTGCAGGTCCCTTTCGTACTATTCTTATTATTTCAAATATTCCTCAGCACAGAAGCTCAGCCTTCATTCAGAATTCTTTCTTAACACGATTTTTAGATTAGGCAGGTCAAGATTTTTATAGTCCACTATAAAGTTGTCGACAAATATTAGTACAAAAATTGTGAAGAAATAGAAACGTGTTTGCAGGTCCCTTTTGTACTATTCCTATTATTTTAAATATTCCTCAGCACAGAAGCTTAGCGTTAATTAAGAACTCTTTCTAAACACGACTTTTAGATTAAGCAGGTCAAGATACTTCTAGTCCACTATGAAGTTTTTGACAAATATTGGTACAAAAATTGTAAAGAAATAGAAACATGTTTGCAGGTCCCATTTGTACTATTCTTATTATTACAAATATTCCTCAGCACAGAAGCTTAGCTTTTACTGCGAATTCTTTGTAAACACGATGTTAACAATAAGCAGGTCAAGATATCTCTAGTCCACTATGAAGTTGTCGCAGAATATAGGTACCAATAGTGTTAAGAAATAGAGAAATGTTTGCGGGTCCCTTTCGTACTATTCTTATTATTTCAAATATTCCTCAGCACAAAAGCTTAGCTTTAACTCAGAACTCTTTTTCAACACAATTTTTAGATTCAACAGGTCAAGATACTTCTAGTCCACTATAAAGTTGTCGCAAAATATGAGTATCAATAATGTTAAAAAATAGAAACATGTTTGCAGGTCCCTTTCGTACTATTCTTATTATTTCAAATATTCCTTAGCACAAAAGCTTAGCCTTCATTTAGAATTCTTTTTAAACACGATTTTTAGCATAAGCAGGTCAAGATACTTCTAGTCCACTATAAAGTTGTCGACAAATATTGGTACAAAAAATGTAAAGAAATAGAAACATGTTTGCAGGTCCCTTTCGTACTATTCTTATTATTTCAAATATTCCTCAGCACAGAAGCTCAGCCTTCATTCAGAATTCTTTCTTAAAACGATTTTTAGATTAGGCAGGTCAAGATTTTTATAGTCCACTATAAAGTTGTCGACAAATATTAGTACAAAAATTGTGAAGAAATAGAAACGTGTTTGCAGGTCCCTTTTGTACTATTCCTATTATTTTAAATATTCCTCAGCACAGAAGCTTAGCGTTAATTAAGAACTCTTTCTAAACACGACTTTTAGATTAAGCAGGTCAAGATACTTCTAGTCCACTATGAAGTTTTCGACAAATATTGGTACAAAAATTGTAAAGAAATAGAAACATGTTTGCAGGTCCCATTGGTACTATTCTTATTATTACAAATATTCCTCAGCACAGAAGCTTAGCTTTTACTGCGAATTCTTTGTAAACACGATGTTAACAATAAGCAGGTCAAGATATCTCTAGTCCACTATGAAGTTGTCGCAGAATATAGGTACCAATAGTGTTAAGAAATAGAGAAATGTTTGCGGGTCCCTTTCGTACTATTCTTATTATTTCAAATATTCCTCAGCACAAAAGCTTAGCTTTAACTCAGAACTCTTTTTCAACACAATTTTTAGATTCAACAGGTCAAGATACTTCTAGTCCACTATAAAGTTGTCGCAGAATATGAGTATCAATAATGTTAGGAAATAGAAACATGTTTGCAGGTCTTTTTCCTATTATTCTTATTATTTCAAATATTCCTTAGCACAGAAGCTTAGCTTTACCTTAAAACTCTTTCTCAACATAATTTTTAAATTCAGCAGGTCAAGATACCTAAAATTCACTATAAAGTAGTCGCAAAATTCAGGTACTAATAATGTTAAGAAATAGAAACATGTTTGCAGGTCTCTTTCGTACTATTCTTATTATTTTAAATATTCCTCAGCACAAAAGCTTAGCCTTCATTTAGAATTCTTTCTAAACACGATTTTTAGAATAAGCAGGTCAAGATACTTCTAGTCCACTATAAAGTTGTCGACAAATATTGGTACAAAAAATGTAAAAAAATAGAAACATGTTTGCAGGTCTTTTTCGTACTTTTCTTATTATTCCAAATATTCCTCAGCACAGAAGCTCAGCCTTCACTCAGAATTCTTTCTAAACACGATTTTTAGTATAAGCAGGTCAATATACTTTTAGTTCACTATAAAGTTGTCGCAGAATATAGGTACCAATAATGTTAAGAAATAGAAACATGTTTGCAGGTCCCTTTCGTACTATTCCTATTATTTCAAATATTCCTCAGCACAAAAGCTTAGCCTTCATTTAAAATTTTTTCTAAACACGATTTTTAGAATAAGCAGGTCAATATACATCTAGTCCACTATAAAGTTGTCGCAGAATATAGGTACTAATAATGTTAGGAAATGGAAACATGTTTGCAGGTCTCTTTCCTATTATTCTTATTATTTCAAATATTCCTTAGCACAGAAGCTTAGCTTTAACTTAAAACTCTTTCTCAACATGATTTTTAGATTCAGCAGGTCAAGATACCAAAAATTCACTATAAAGTAGTCGCAAAATTTAGGTACAAATAATGTTAAGAAATAGAAACATGTTTGCAGGTCCCTTTCTTACTATTCTTATTATTTTAAATATTCCTCAGCACAAAAGCTTAGCCTTCATTTAGAATTCTTTCTAATCACAATTTTTAGAATTAGCAGGTCAGGATACTTTTAGTCGACTATCAAGTTGTCGCAGAATATAGGTACCAATAATGTTAAGAAATAGAAACATGTTTGCAGGTCCCTTTCGTACTATGCTTATTATTTCAAATATTCCTCAGCACAAAAGCTTAGCTTTAACTCAGAACTCTTTCTTAACACAATTTTTCGATTTAGCAGGTCAAGATACTTCTAGTCCACTATAAACTTGTCGCAGAATATAGGTTTCAATAATGTTAGGAAATAGAAACATGTTTGCAGGTCTCTTTTCTATTATTCTTATTATTTTAAATATTCCTCAGCACAAAAGCTTAGCTTTAATTTAGAACTGTTTCTCAACACGATTTTCAGAATAAGCAGGTCAAGATATCTCTAGTCCATTATTAAGTTGTCGCAGAATATAGGTACCAATAATGTTAAGAAATAGAAACATGTTTGCAGGTCCCTTTCGTACTATTCCTATTATTTCAAATATTCCTCAGCACAAAAGCTTAGCTTTAATTTAGAACTCTTTCTCAACACAATTTTTCGATAAGACAGGTCAAGATACTTCTAGTCCACTATAAAGTTGTCGCAGAATATAGGTACCAATAATGTTAAGAAATAGAAACATGTTTGCAGGTCCCTTTCGTACTATTCTTATTATTTCAAATATTCCTCAGCACAGAAGCTTAGCTTTAACTTAGAACTCTTTCTCAACACGATTTTTAGATTCAGCAGGTCAAGATACCTTAAGTTTACTATAAAGTAGTTGCAAATTATAGGTACCAATAATGTTAAGAAATAGAAACATGTTTGCAGGTCCCTTTCGTACTATTCTTATTATTTCAAATATTCCCTAGCACAAAAGCTTAGCCTTCATTTAGAATTCTTTTTAAACACGATTTTTAGCATAAGCAGGTCAAGATACTTCTAGTCTACTATAAAGTTGTCGACAAATATTGGTACAAAAAATGTAAAGAAATAGAAACATGTTTGCAGGTCCCTTTCGTACTATTCTTATTATTTCAAATATTCCTCAGCACAGAAGCTCAGCCTTCATTCAGAATTCTTTCTTAACACGATTTTTAGATTAGGCAGGTCAAGATTTTTATAGTCCACTATAAAGTTGTCGACAAATATTAGTACAAAAATTGTGAAGAAATAGAAACGTGTTTGCAGGTCCCTTTTGTACTATTCCTATTATTTTAAATATTCCTCAGCACAGAAGCTTAGCGTTAATTAAGAACTCTTTCTAAACACGACTTTTAGATTAAGCAGGTCAAGATACTTCTAGTCCACTATGAAGTTTTCGACAAATATTGGTACAAAAATTGTAAAGAAATAGAAACATGTTTGCAGGTCCCATTTGTACTATTCTTATTATTACAAATATTCCTCAGCACAGAAGCTTAGCTTTTACTGCGAATTCTTTGTAAACACGATGTTAACAATAAGCAGGTCAAGATACCTCTAGTCCACTATGAAGTTGTCGCAGAATATAGGTACCAATAGTGTTAAGAAATAGAGAAATGTTTGCGGGTCCCTTTCGTACTATTCTTATTATTTCAAATATTCCTCAGCACAAAAGCTTAGCTTTAACTCAGAACTCTTTTTCAACACAATTTTTAGATTCAACAGGTCAAGATACTTCTAGTCCACTATAAAGTTGTCGCAGAATATGAGTATCAATAATGTTAGGAAATAGAAACATGTTTGCAGGTCTTTTTCCTATTATTCTTATTATTTCAAATATTCCTTAGCACAGAAGCTTAGCTTTACCTTAAAACTCTTTCTCAACATAATTTTTAGATTCAGCAGGTCAAGATACCTAAAATTCACTATAAAGTAGTCGCAAAATTCAGGTACTAATAATGTTAAGAAATAGAAACATGTTTGCAGGTCTCTTTCGTACTATTCTTATTATTTTAAATATTCCTCAGCACAAAAGCTTAGCCTTCATTTAGAATTCTTTCTAAACACGATTTTTAGAATAAGCAGGTCAAGATACTTCTAGTCCACTATAAAGTTGTCGACAAATATTGGTACAAAAAATGTAAAAAAATAGAAACATGTTTGCAGGTCTTTTTCGTACTTTTCTTATTATTCCAAATATTCCTCAGCACAGAAGCTCAGCCTTCACTCAGAATTCTTTCTAAACACGATTTTTAGTATAGGCAGGTCAATATACTTTTAGTTCACTATAAAGTTGTCGCAGAATATAGGTACCAATAATGTTAAGAAATAGAAACATGTTTGCAGGTCCCTTTCGTACTATTCCTATTATTTCAAATATTCCTCAGCACAAAAGCTTAGCCTTCATTTAAAATTTTTTCTAAACACGATTTTTAGAATAAGCAGGCCAATATACATCTAGTCCACTATAAAGTTGTCGCAGAATATAGGTACTAATAATGTTAGGAAATGGAAACATGTTTGCAGGTCTCTTTCCTATTATTCTTATTATTTCAAATATTCCCTAGCACAGAAGCTTAGCTTTAACTTAAAACTCTTTCTCAACATGATTTTTAGATTCAGCAGGTCAAGATACCAAAAATTCACTATAAAGTAGTCGCAAAATTTAGGTACAAATAATGTTAAGAAATAGAAACATGTTTGCAGGTCCCTTTCTTACTATTCTTATTATTTTAAATATTCCTCAGCACAAAAGCTTAGCCTTCATTTAGAATTCTTTCTAATCACAATTTTTAGAATTAGCAGGTCAGGATACTTTTAGTCCACTATCAAGTTGTCGCAGAATATAGGTACCAATAATGTTAAGAAATAGAAACATGTTTGCAGGTCCCTTTCGTACTATGCTTATTATTTCAAATATTCCTCAGCACAAAAGCTTAGCTTTAACTCAGAACTCTTTCTTAACACAATTTTTCGATTTAGCAGGTCAAGATACTTCTAGTCCACTATAAACTTGTCGCAGAATATAGGTTTCAATAATGTTAGGAAATAGAAACATGTTTGCAGGTCTCTTTTCTATTATTCTTATTATTTTAAATATTCCTCAGCACAAAAGCTTAGCTTTAATTTAGAACTGTTTCTCAACACGATTTTCAGAATAAGCAGGTCAAGATATCTCTAGTCCACTATTAGGTTGTCGCAGAATATAGGTACCAATAATGTTAAGAAATAGAAACATGTTTGCAGGTCCCTTTCGTACTATTCCTATTATTTCAAATATTCCTCAGCACAAAAGCTTAGCTTTAATTTAGAACTCTTTCTCAACACAATTTTTCGATAAGACAGGTCAAGATACTTCTAGTCCACTATAAAGTTGTCGCAGAATATAGGTATCAATAATGTTAGGAAATAGAAACATGTTTGCAAGTCTCTCTTCTATTATTCTTATTATTTCAAATATTCCTCAGCACAGAAGCTTAGCTTTAACTTAGAACTCTTTCTCAACACGATTTTTAGATTCAGCAGGTCAAGATACCTTAAGTTTACTATAAAGTAGTCGCAAAATATAGGTACCAATAATGTTAAGAAATAGAAACATGTTTGCAGGTCCCTTTCGTACTATTCTTATTATTTCAAATATTTCTTAGCACAGAAGCTTAGCCTTCATTTAGAATTCTTTCTAAACAGGATTTTTACAATAAGCAGGTCAATATACTTCTAGTCCACCATAAAGTATTTGCAGGATATAGGTACGAATAATGTTAAGAAATAGAAACATGTTTGCAGGTCTCTTTCGTTCTATTCTTATTATTTCAAATATTTCTCAGCACAGAAGCTTAGCCTTAATAAACAACTCTTTCTAAACACGTATTTTAGATTAAGCAGGTCAAGATACTCCTAGTTCACTATAAACTTTTTGCAAAATATAGGTACTAATAATGTTAAGAAATAGAAACATGTTTGCAGGTCCCTTTCGTACTATTCTTATTATTTCAAATATTCCTCAGCACAAAAGCTTAGCCTTCATTTAGAATTCTTTCTGAACACGATTTTTAGAATAAGCAGGTCAAGATACTTCTAGTCCATTATAACGTTGTCGACAAATATTGGTACAAAAAATGTAAAGAAATACAAACATGTTTGCAGGTCCCTTTCGTACTTTTCTTATTATTTTAAATATTCCTCAGCACAGAAGCTCAGCCTTCACTCAGAATTCTTTCTAAACACGATTTTTAGAATAAGCAGGTCAAGGTACCTCTATTTCACTATAAAGTTGTCGCAGAATATAGGTACCAATAATGTTAAGAAATAGAAACATGTTTGCAGGTCCCCTTCGTAATATTCTTATTATTTCAAATATTCCTCAGCACAAAAGCTTAGCTTTAACTCAGAACTCTTTCTTAACACAATTTTACGATTGAGCAGGTCAAGATACTTCTAGTCTACTATAAAGTTGTCGCAGAATATAGGTACTAATAATGTTAAGGAATAGAAACATGTTTGCAGGTCCCTTTTGTACTATTCTTATTATTTCAAATATTCCTCGACACAGAAGCTTAGCCTTCATTTAGAATTCTTTCTAAACAGGATTTTTAGAATAAGCAGGTCAATATACTTCTAGTCCACCATAAAGTTTTTGCAGGATATAGGTACGAATAATGTTAAGAAATAGAAACATGTTTGCAGGTCCCTTTGTTCTATTCTTATTATTTCAAATATTCCTCAGCACAGAAGCTTAGCCTTAATTAAGAACTCTTTCTAAACACAATTTTTAGATTAAGCAGGTCAAGATACTCCTAGTGCACTATAAACTTTTTGCAAAATATAGGTACCAATAATGTTAAGAAATAAAAACATGTTTGCATGTCCCTTTCGTACTATTCTTATTATTTCAAATATTCCTCAGCACAAAAGCTTAGCCTTCATTTAGAATTCTTTCTAAACACGATTTTTAGAATAAGCAGGTGAAGATACTTCTAGTCCACTATAAAGTTGTCGACAAATATTGGTACAAAAAATGTAAAGAAATAGAAACATGTTTGCAGGTCCCTTTGGTACTATTCTTATTATTTCAAATATTCCTCAGCACAAAAGCTCAGCCTTCACTTAGAATTCTTTCTAAACACGATTTTTAAGATAAGCAGGTCAAGATACATCTAGTCCACAATGAAGTTGTCGACAAATATTGATACAAAAATTGTAAAGAAATAGAAACATGTTTGCAGGTCCCTTTTGTACTATTCTTATTATCACAAATATTCCTCAGCACAAAAGCTTAGCCTTCATTTAGAATTCTTTCTTATCACAATTTTTAGAATGAGCAGGTCAGGATACTTTTAGTCCACTATCAAGTTGTCGCAGAATATAGGTACCAATAATGTTAAGAAATAGAAACATGTTTGCAGGTCCCTTTCGTACTATTCTTATTATTTCAAATATTCCTTAGCACAAAAGCTTAGCCTTCATTTAGAATTCTTTTTAAACACGATTTTTAGCATAAGCAGGTCAAGATACTTCTAGTCTACTATAAAGTTGTCGACAAATATTGGTACAAAAAATGTAAAGAAATAGAAACATGTTTGCAGGTCCCTTTCGTACTATTCTTATTATTTCAAATATTCCTCAGCACAGAAGCTCAGCCTTCATTCAGAATTCTTTCTTAACACGATTTTTAGATTAGGCAGGTCAAGATTTTTATAGTCCACTATAGAGTTGTCGACAAATATTAGTACAAAAATTGTGAAGAAATAGAAACGTGTTTGCAGGTCCCTTTTGTACTATTCCTATTATTTTAAATATTCCTCAGCACAGAAGCTTAGCGTTAATTAAGAACTCTTTCTAAACACGACTTTTAGATTAAGCAGGTCAAGATACTTCTAGTCCACTATGAAGTTTTCGACAAATATTGGTACAAAAATTGTTAAGAAATAGAAACATGTTTGCAGGTCCCTTTCTTACTATTCTTATTATTTTAAATATTCCTCAGCACAAAAGCTTAGCCTTCATTTAGAATTCTTTCTAATCACAATTTTTAGAATTAGCAGGTCAGGATACTTTTAGTCCACTATCAAGTTGTCGCAGAATATAGGTACCAATAATGTTAAGAAATAGAAACATGTTTGCAGGTCCCTTTCGTACTATGCTTATTATTTCAAATATTCCTCAGCACAAAAGCTTAGCTTTAACTCAGAACTCTTTCTTAACACAATTTTTCGATTTAGCAGGTCAAGATACTTCTAGTCCACTATAAACTTGTCGCAGAATATAGGTTTCAATAATGTTAGGAAATAGAAACATGTTTGCAGGTCTCTTTTCTATTATTCTTATTATTTTAAATATTCCTCAGCACAAAAGCTTAGCTTTAATTTAGAACTGTTTCTCAACACGATTTTCAGAATAAGCAGGTCAAGATATCTCTAGTCCACTATTAGGTTGTCGCAGAATATAGGTACCAATAATGTTAAGAAATAGAAACATGTTTGCAGGTCCCTTTCGTACTATTCCTATTATTTCAAATATTCCTCAGCACAAAAGCTTAGCTTTAATTTAGAACTCTTTCTCAACACAATTTTTCGATAAGACAGGTCAAGATACTTCTAGTCCACTATAAAGTTGTCGCAGAATATAGGTATCAATAATGTTAGGAAATAGAAACATGTTTGCAAGTCTCTCTTCTATTATTCTTATTATTTCAAATATTCCTCAGCACAGAAGCTTAGCTTTAACTTAGAACTCTTTCTCAACACGATTTTTAGATTCAGCAGGTCAAGATACCTTAAGTTTACTATAAAGTAGTCGCAAAATATAGGTACCAATAATGTTAAGAAATAGAAACATGTTTGCAGGTCCCTTTCGTACTATTCTTATTATTTCAAATATTTCTTAGCACAGAAGCTTAGCCTTCATTTAGAATTCTTTCTAAACAGGATTTTTACAATAAGCAGGTCAATATACTTCTAGTCCACCATAAAGTATTTGCAGGATATAGGTACGAATAATGTTAAGAAATAGAAACATGTTTGCAGGTCCCTTTGTTCTATTCTTATTATTTCAAATATTCCTCAGCACAGAAGCTTAGCCTTAATTAAGAACTCTTTCTAAACACAATTTTTAAATTAAGCAGGTCAAGATACTCCTAGTGCACTATAAACTTTTTGCAAAATATAGGTACCAATAATGTTAAGAAATAAAAACATGTTTGCAGGTCCCTTTCGTACTATTCTTATTATTTCAAATATTCCTCAGCACAAAAGCTTAGCCTTCATTTAGAATTCTTTCTAAACACGATTTTTAGAATAAGCAGGTGAAGATACTTCTAGTCCACTATAAAGTTGTCGACAAATATTGGTACAAAAAATGTAAAGAAATACAAACATGTTTGCAGGTCCCTTTCGTACTTTTCTTATTATTTTAAATATTCCTCAGCACAGAAGCTCAGCCTTCACTCAGAATTCTTTCTAAACACGATTTTTAGAATAAGCAGGTCAAGGTGCCTCTAGTTCACTATAAAGTTGTCGCAGAATATAGGTACCAATAATGTTAAGAAATAGAAACATGTTTGCAGGTCCCCTTCGTAATATTCTTATTATTTCAAATATTCCTCAGCACAAAAGCTTAGCTTTAACTCAAAACTCTTTCTTAACACAATTTTACGATTGAGCAAGTCAAGATACTTCTAGTCTACTATAAAGTTGTCGCAGAATATAGGTACTAATAATGTTAAGGAATAGAAACATGTTTGCAGGTCCCTTTTGTACTATTCTTATTATTTCAAATATTCCTCGACACAGAAGCTTAGCCTTCATTTAGAATTCTTTCTAAACAGGATTTTTAGAATAAGCAGGTCAATATACTTCTAGTCCACCATAAAGTTTTTGCAGGATATAGGTACGAATAATGTTAAGAAATAGAAACATGTTTGCAGGTCCCTTTGTTCTATTCTTATTATTTCAAATATTCCTCAGCACAGAAGCTTAGCCTTGATTAAGAACTCTTTCTAAACACAATTTTTAGATTAAGCAGGTCAAGATACTCCTAGTGCACTATACACTTTTTGCAAAATATAGGTACCAATAATGTTAAGAAATAAAAACATGTTTGCAGGTCCCTTTCGTACTATTCTTATTATTTAAAATATTCCTCAGCACAAAAGCTTAGCCTTCATTTAGAATTCTTTCTAAACACGATTTTTAGAATAAGCAGGTCAAGATACTTCTAGTCCACTATAAAGTTGTCGACAAATATTGGTACAAAAATTGTAAAGAAATAGAAACATGTTTGCAGGTCCCTTTTGTACTATTCTTATTATCACAAATATTCCTCAGCACAAAAGCTTAGCCTTCATTTAGAATTCTTTCTTATCACAATTTTTAGAATGAGCAGGTCAGGATACTTTTAGTCCACTATCAAGTTGTCGCAGAATATAGGTACCAATAATGTTAAGAAATAGAAACATGTTTGCAGGTCCCTTTCGTACTATTCTTATTATTTCAAATATTCCTCAGCACAAAAGCTTAGCCTTCATTAAGAATTCTTTCTAAACACGATTTTTAGAATAAGCAGGTGAAGATACTTCTAGTCCACTATAAAGTTGTCGACAAAAATTGGTACAAAAAATGTAAAGAAATAGAAACATGTTTGCAGGTCCCTTTGGTACTATTCTTATTATTTCAAATATTCCTCAGCACAAAAGCTCAGCCTTCACTCAGAATTCTTTCTAAACACGATTTTTAGAATAAGCAGGTCAAGATACATCTAGTCCACAATAAAGTTGTCGACAAATATTGATACAAAAATTGTAAAGCAATAGAAACATGTTTGCAGGTCCCTTTTGTACTATTCTTATTATTACAAATATTCCTCAGCACAAAAGCTTAGCCTTTATTTAGAATTCTTTCTAATCACAATTTTTAGAATTAGCAGGTCAAGATACTTTTAGTCCACTATCAAGTTGTCGCAGAATATAGGTACCAAAAATGTTAAGATATAGAAACATGTTTGCAGGTCCCTTTCGTACTATTCTTATTATTTCAAATATTCCTCAGCACAAAAGCTTAGCCTTCATTTAAAATTTTTTCTAAACACGATTTTTAGAATAAGCAGGTCAAGATACATCTAGTCCACTATAAAGTTGTCGACAAATATTAGTACAAAAATTGTAAAGAAATAGAAACATGTTTGCAGGTCCCTTTTGTACTATTTTTATTATTTCAAATATTACTCAGCACAGAAGCTTAGCATTAACTTAGAACTCTTTCTCATCACAATTTTTAGATTCAGCAGGTCAAGATACCTTTAGTCCACTATAAAGTTGTCGCAGAATATAGGTATCAATAATGTTAGGAAATGGAAACATGTTTGCAGGTCTCTTTCCTATTATTCTTATTATTTCAAATATTCCTTAGCACAGAAGCTTAGCTTTAACTTAAAACTCTTTTTCAACATGATTTTTAGATTCAGCAGGTCAAGATACCTAAAATTCACTATAAAGTAGTCGCAAAATTTAGGTACTAATAATGTTAAGAAATAGAAACATGTTTGCAGGTCCTTTTCTTACTATTCTTATTATTTTAAATATTCCTCAGCACAAAAGCTTAGCCTTCATTTAGAATTCTTTCTAATCACAATTTTTAGAATTATCAGGTCAGGATACTTTAAGTCCACTATTAAGTTGTCGCAGAATATAGGTACTAAGAATGTTAAGAAATAGAAACATGTTTGCAGGTCCCTTTTGTACTATGCTTATTATTTCAAATATTCCTTAGCACAAAAGCTTAGCTTTAACTCAGAACTCTTTGTTAACACAATTTTTCGATTAACCAGGTCAAGATACTTCTATTTCACTATAAAGTTGTAGCAGAATATAGGTATCAATAATGTTAGGAGATAGAAACATGTTTGCAGGTCTCTTTTCTATTATTCTTATTATTTCAAATATTCCTCAGCACAAAAGCTTAGCTTTAATTTAGAACTCTTTCTCAACACGATTTTCAGAATAAGCAGGTCAAGATACTTCTAGTCCACTTTAAAGTTGTCGCAGAATATAGGTACCAATAATGTTAAGAAATAGAAACATGTTTGCAGGTCCCTTTCGTACTATTCTTATTATTTCAAATATTCCTTAGCACAAAAGCTTAGCTTTAATTTAGAACTCTTTCTCAACACAATTTTGCGATTAAGCAGGTCAAGATACTTCTAGTCCACTATAAAGTTGTCGCAGAATATAGGTATCAATAATGTTAGGAAATAGAAACATGTTTGCAAGTCTCTTTTCTATTATTCTTATTATTTCAAATATTTCTGAGCACAGAAGCTTAGCCTTCATTTAGAATTCTTTCTAAACAGGATTTTTACAATTAGCAGGTCAATATACTTCTAGTCCACCATAAAGTTTTTGCAGGATATAGGTACGAATAATGTTAAGAAATAGAAACATGTTTGCAGGTCTCTTTCGTTCTATTCTTATTATTTCAAATATTTCTCAGCACAGAAGCTTAGCCATAATTAAAAACTCTTTCTAAACACGTATTTTAGATTAAGCAGGTCAAGATACTCCTAGTTCACTATAAACTTTTTGCAAAATATAGGTACTAATAATGTTAAGAAATAGAAACATGTTTGCAGGTCCCTTTCGTACTATTCTTATTATTTCAAATATTCCTCAGCACAAAAGCTTAGCCTTCATTTAAAATTCTTTCTGAACACGATTTTTAGAATAAGCAGGTCAAGATACTTCTAGTCCATTATAAAGTTGTCGACATATATTGGTACAAAAAATGTAAAGAAATACAAACATGTTTGCAGGTCCCTTTCGTACTATTCTTATTATTTCAAATATTCCTCAGCACAAAAGCTCAGCCTTCAATCAGAATTCTTTCTAAACACGATTTTTAGAATAAGCAGGTCAAGGTACCTCTAGTCCACTATAAAGTTGTCGCAGAATATAGGTACCAATAATGTTAAGAAATAAAAACATGTTTGCAGGTCCCTTTCGTAATATTCTTTTTATTTCAAATATTCCTCAGCACAAAAGCTTAGCTTTAACTCAGAACTCTTTCTTAACACAATTTTTCGATTAAGCAGGTCAAGATACTTCTAGTCCACTATAAAGTTGTCGCAGAATATAGGTGCTCATAATGTTAAGAAATAGAAACATGTTTGCAGGTCCCTTTTGTACTATTCTTATTATTTCAAATATTCCTGGACACAGAAGCTTAGCCTTCATTTAGAATTCTTTCTAAACAGGATTTTTAGAATAAGCAGGTCAATATACTTCTAGTCCACCATAAAGTTTTTGCAGGATATAGGTACGAATAATGTTAAGAAATAGAAACATGTTTGCAGGTCCCTTTGTTCTATTCTTATTATTTCAAATATTCCTCAGCACAGAAGCTTAGCTTTGATTAAGAACTCTTTCTAAACACAATTTTTAGATTAAGCAGGTCAAGATACTCCTAGTGCACTATACACTTTTTGCAAAATATAGGTACCAATAATGTTAAGAAATAAAAACATGTTTGCAGGTCCCTTTCGTACTATTCTTATTATTTAAAATATTCCTCAGCACAAAAGCTTAGCCTTCATTTAGAATTCTTTCTAAACACGATTTTTAGAATAAGCAGGTCAAGATACTTCTAGTCCACTATAAAGTTGTCGACAAATATTGGTACAAAAAATGTAAAGAAATAGAAACATGTTTGCAGGTCCCGTTGGTACTATTCTTATTATTTCAAATATTCCTCAGCACAAAAGCTCAGCTTTCACTCAGAATTCTTTCTAAACACGATTTTTA
Organism: Dicyrtomina minuta; assembly: GCA_949802685.1. Classification (NCBI taxonomy): domain Eukaryota; kingdom Metazoa; phylum Arthropoda; class Collembola; order Symphypleona; family Dicyrtomidae; genus Dicyrtomina; species Dicyrtomina minuta. Next base: position 229,103 of record CATKUY010000299.1, read on the forward strand.
GAATAACCAGGTCAAGATACATCTAGTCCACAATAAAGTTGTTGACAAATATTGATACAAAAATTGTAAAGAAATAGAAACATGTTTGCAGGTCCCTTTTGTACTATTCTTATTATTTCAAATATTTCTCAGCACAGAAGCTTAGCCTTAATTAAGAACTCTTTTTAAACACGATTTTTAGATTAAGCAGGTCAAGATACTTTTAGTCCACTATAAAGTTTTTGCAAAATATAGGTACCAATAATGTAAAGAAATAGAAACATGTTTGCAGGTCCCTTTCGTACTATTCTCATTATTTCAAATATTCCTCAGCACAAAAGCTCAGCCTTCATTTAAAATTCTTTCTAAACACGATTTTTAGATTAAGCAGGTCAAGATACTTCTAGTTTATTATAACGTTGTCGACAAATATTGGTACAAAAAATGTAAAGAAATACAAACATGTTTGCAGGTCCCTTTCGTAATATTCTTATTATTTCAAATATTCCTCAGCACAAAAGCTTAGCTTTAACTCAGAACTCTTTCTTAACACAATTTTTCGATTGAGCAGGTCAAGATACTTCTAGTCCACTATAAAGTTGTCGCAGAATATAAGTACTAATAATGTTAAGAAATAGAAACATGTTTGCAGGTCCCTTTTGTACTATTCTTATTATTTCAAATATTCCTCGACACACTAGCTTAGCCTTCATTTAGAATTCTTTCTAAACAGGATTTTTAGATTAAGCAGGTCAATATACTTCTAGTCCACCATAAAGTTTTTGCAGGATATAGGTACAAATAATGTTAAGAAATAGAAACATGTTTGCAGGTCCCTTTGTTCTATTCCTATTATTTCAAATATTCCTCAGCACAGAAGCTTAGCCTTAATTAAGAACTCTTTCTAAACACAATTTTTAGATTAAGCAGGTCAAGATACTCCTAGTGCACTATAAACTTTTTGCAAAATATAGGTACCATTAATGTTAAGAAATAAAAACATGTTTGCAGGTCCCTTTCGTACTATTCTTATTATTTCAAATATTCCTCAGCACAAAAGCTTAGCTTTCATTTAGAATTCTTTTTAAACACGATTTTTAGAATGAGCAGGTCAAGATACTTCTAGTCTACTATAAAGTTGTCGACAAATATTGGTACAAAAAATGTAAAGAAATAGAAACATGTTTGCAGGTCCCTTTGGTACTATTCTTATTATTTCAAATATTCCTCAGCACAAAAGCTCAGCCTTCACTCAGAATTCTTTCTAAACACGATTTTTAGAATAAGCAGGTCAAGATACATCTAGTCCACAATAAAGTTGTCGACAAATATTAGTACAAAAATTGTAAAGAAATAGAAACATGTTTGCAGGTCCATTTTGTACTATTCCTATTATTTCAAATATTCCTCAGCACAGAAGCTTAGCCTCAATTAGGAACTCTTTTTAAACACGTTTCTTAGATTAGGCAGGTCAAGATACTTTTAGTCCACTATAAAGTTTTTGCAGAATATAGGTACCAATAATGTAAAGAAATAGAAACATGTTTGCAGGTCCCTTTTGTACTATTCTTATTATTTCAAATATTCCTCAGCACAAAAGCTTAGCCTTCATTTAAAATTCTTTCTAAACACGATTTTTAGATTAAGCAGGTCAAGATACTTTTAGTCCACTATAAAGTTGTCGACAAATATTGGTACAAAAAATGTAAATAAATAGAAACATGTTTGCAGGTCTTTTTCGTACTTTTCTTATTATTTCAAATATTTCTCAGCACAAAAGCTCAGCCTTCACTTAGAATTCTTTCTAAACACGTTTTTTAAATTAAGCAGGTCAAGAAACATCTAGTCCACTATAAAGTTTTTGACAAATATAAGTACAAAAATTGTAAAGAAATAGAAACATGTTTGCAGGTTCCTTTTGTACTATTCTTAAAATTTCAAATATTCCTCAGCACAAAAGCTTAGCCTTCATTTGAAATTCTTTCTAAACACGATTTTTATAATAAGCAGGTCAAGATACTTCTAGTCCACTATAAAGTTGTCGACAAATATTGGTACAAAAAATGTAAAGAAATAGAAACATGTTTGCAGGTCCCTTTGGTACTATTCTTATTATTTCAAATATTCCTCAGCACAAAAGCTCAGCCTTCACTCAGAATTCTTTCTAAACACAATTTTTAGAATAACCAGGTCAAGATACTCCTAGTGCACTATAAACTTTTTGCAAAATATAGGTACCATTAATGTTAAGAAATAAAAACATGTTTGCAGGTCCCTTTCGTACTATTCTTATTATTTCAAATATTCCTCAGCACAAAAGCTTAGCTTTCATTTAGAATTCTTTTTAAACACGATTTTTAGAATGAGCAGGTCAAGATACTTCTAGTCTACTATAAAGTTGTCGACAAATATTGGTACAAAAAATGTAAAGAAATAGAAACATGTTTGCAGGTTCCTTTGGTACTATTCTTATTATTTCAAATATTCCTCAGCACAAAAGCTCAGCCTTCACTCAGAATTCTTTCTAAACACGATTTTTAGAATAAGCAGGTCAAGATACATCTAGTCCACAATAAAGTTGTCGACAAATATTGGTACAAAAATTGTAAAGAAATAGAAACATGTTTGCAGGTCCATTTTGTACTATTCTTATTATTTCAAATATTTCTCAGCACAGAAGCTTAGCCTTAATTAAGAACTCTTTTTAAACACGATTTTTAGATTAGGCAGGTCAAGATACTTTTAGTCCACTATAAAGTTTTTGCAGAATATAGGTACCAATAATGTAAAGAAATAGAAACATGTTTGCAGGTCCCTTTTGTACTATTCTTATTATTTCAAATATTCCTCGACACAGAAGCTTAGCCTTCATTTAGAATTCTTTCTAAACACGATTTTTAGATTAAGCAGGTCAAGATACTTCTAGTTTATTATAACGTTGTCGACAAATATTGGTACAAAAAATGTAAAGAAATACAAACATGTTTGCAGGTCCCTTTCGTAATATTCTTATTATTTCAAATATTCCTCAGCACAAAAGCTTAGCTTTAACTCAGAACTCTTTCTTAACACAATTTTTCGATTGAGCAGGTCAAGATACTTCTAGTCCACTATAAAGTTGTCGCAGAATATAAGTACTAATAATGTTAAGAAATAGAAACATGTTTGCAGGTCCCTTTTGTACTATTCTTATTATTTCAAATATTCCTCGACACAGAAGCTTAGCCTTCATTTAGAATTCTTTCTAAACAGGATTTTTAGATTAAGCAGGTCAATATACTTCTAGTCCACCATAAAGTTTTTGCAGGATATAGGTACAAATAATGTTAAGAAATAGAAACATGTTTGCAGGTCCCTTTGTTCTATTCCTATTATTTCAAATATTCCTCAGCACAGAAGCTTAGCCTTAATTAAGAACTCTTTCTAAACACAATTTTTAGATTAAGCAGGTCAAGATACTCCTAGTGCACTATAAACTTTTTGCAAAATATAGGTACCATTAATGTTAAGAAATAAAAACATGTTTGCAGGTCCCTTTCGTACTATTCTTATTATTTCAAATATTCCTCAGCACAAAAGCTTAGCTTTCATTTAGAATTCTTTTTAAACACGATTTTTAGAATGAGCAGGTCAAGATACTTCTAGTCTACTATAAAGTTGTCGACAAATATTGGTACAAAAAATGTAAAGAAATAGAAACATGTTTGCAGGTCCCTTTGGTACTATTCTTATTATTTCAAATATTCCTCAGCACAAAAGCTCAGCCTTCACTCAGAATTCTTTCTAAACACGATTTTTAGAATAAGCAGGTCAAGATACATCTAGTCCACAATAAAATTGTCGACAAATATTGGTACAAAAATTGTAAAGAAATAGAAACATGTTTGCAGGTCCATTTTGTACTATTCTTATTATTTCAAATATTCTTAGCACAGAAGCTTAGCCTCAATTAGGAACTCTTTTTAAACATGTTTCTTAGATTAGGCAGGTCAAGATACTTTTAGTCCACTATAAAGTTTTTGCAGAATATAGGTACCAATAATGTAAAGAAATAGAAACATGTTTGCAGGTCCCTTTTGTACTATTCTTATTATTTCAAATATTCCTCAGCACAAAAGCTTAGCCTTCATTTAAAATTCTTTCTAAACACGATTTTTAGATTGAGCAGGTCAAGATACTTTTAGTCCACTATAAAGTTGTCGACAAATATTGGTACAAAAAATGTAAATAAATAGAAACATGTTTGCAGGTCTTTTTCGTACTTTTCTTATTATTTCAAATATTTCTCAGCACAAAAGCTCAGCCTTCACTTAGAATTCTTTCTAAACACGTTTTTTAAATTAAGCAGGTCAAGAAACATCTAGTCCACTTTAAAGTTTTTGACAAATATAAGTACAAAAATTGTAAAGAAATAGAAACATGTTTGCAGGTTCCTTTTGTACTATTCTTAAAATTTCAAATATTCCTCAGCACAAAAGCTTAGCCTTCATTTGAAATTCTTTCTAAACACGATTTTTATAATAAGCAGGTCAAGATACTTCTAGTCCACTATAAAGTTGTCGACAAATATTGGTACAAAAAATGTAAAGAAATAGAAACATGTTTGCAGGTCCCTTTGGTACTATTCTTATTATTTCAAATATTCCTCAGCACAAAAGCTCAGCCTTCACTCAGAATTCTTTCTAAACACAATTTTTAGAATAACCAGGTCAAGATACTCCTAGTGCACTATAAACTTTTTGCAAAATATAGGTACCATTAATGTTAAGAAATAAAAACATGTTTGCAGGTCCCTTTCGTACTATTCTTATTATTTCAAATATTCCTCAGCACAAAAGCTTAGCTTTCATTTAGAATTCTTTTTAAACACGATTTTTAGAATGAGCAGGTCAAGATACTTCTAGTCTACTATAAAGTTGTCGACAAATATTGGTACAAAAAATGTAAAGAAATAGAAACATGTTTGCAGGTTCCTTTGGTACTATTCTTATTATTTCAAATATTCCTCAGCACAAAAGCTCAGCCTTCACTCAGAATTCTTTCTAAACACGATTTTTAGAATAAGCAGGTCAAGATACATCTAGTCCACAATAAAGTTGTCGACAAATATTGGTACAAAAATTGTAAAGAAATAGAAATATATTTGCAGGTCCATTTTGTACTATTCTTATTATTTCAAATATTTCTCAGCACAGAAGCTTAGCCTTAATTAAGAACTCTTTTTAAACACGATTTTTAGATTAGGCAGGTCAAGATACTTTTAGTCCACTATAAAGTTTTTGCAGAATATAGGTACCAATAATGTAAAGAAATAGAAACATGTTTGCAGGTCCCTTTTGTACTATTCTTATTATTTCAAATATTCCTCAGCACAAAAGCTTAGCCTTCATTTAAAATTCTTTCTAAACACGATTTTTAGATTAAGCAGGTCAAGATACTTTTAGTCCACTCTAAAGTTGTCGACAAATATTGGTACAAAAAATGTAAATAAATAGAAACATGTTTGCAGGTCTTTTTCGTACTTTTCTTATTATTTCAAATATTCCTCAGCACAAAAGCTCAGCCTTCACTTACAATTCTTTCTAAACACGATTTTTAAATTAAGCAGGTCAAGAAACATCTAGTCCACTATAAAGTTTTTGACAAATATAAGTACAAAAATTGTAAAGAAATAGAAACATGTTTGCAGGTTCCTTTTGTACTATTCTTATTATTTCAAATATTCCTCAGCACAAAAGCTTAGCCTTCATTTAGAATTCTTTCTAAACACGATTTTTATAATAAGCAGGTCAAGATACTTCTAGTCCACTATAAAGTTGTCGACAAATATTGGTACAAAAAATGTAAAGAAATAGAAACATGTTTGCAGGTCCCTTTGGTACTATTCTTATTATTTCAAATATTCCTCAGCACAAAAGCTCAGCCTTCACTCAGAATTCTTTCTAAACACAATTTTTAGAATAAGCAGGTCAAGATACATCTAGTCCACAATAAATTTGTCGACAAATATTGGTACAAAAATTGTAAAGAAATAAAAACATGTTTGCAGGTCCCTTTTGTACTATTCTTATTATTTTAAATATTTCTCAGCACAGAAGCTTAGCCTTAAGTAGGAACTCTTTTTAAACACGATTTTTAGATTAGGCAGGTCAAGATACTTTTAGTCCACTATAAAGTTTTTGCAGAATATAGGTACCGATAATGTAAAGAAATAGAAACATGTTTGCAGGTCTCTTTCGTACTATTCTTATTATTTCAAATATTCCTCAGCACAAAAGCTTAGCCTTCATTTGAAATTCTTTCTAAACACGATTTTTAAATTAAGCAGGTCCAGATACTTTAAGTCCACTATAAAGTTGTCGACAAATATTGGTACAAAAAATGTAAATAAATAGAAACATGTTAACAGGTCTTTTTCGTACTTTTCTTATAATTTCAAATATTCCTCAGCACAAAAGCTCAGCCTTTACTTAGAATTCTTTCTAAACACGATTTTTAAATTAAACAGGTCAAGAAACATCAAGTCCACTATAAAGTTTTTGACAAATATAAGTACAAAAATTGTAAAGAAATAGAAACATGTTTGCAGGTTCCTTTTGTACTATTCTTATTATTTCAAATATTCCTCAGCACAAAAGCTTAGCCTTCATTTAGAATTCTTTCTAAACACGATTTTTATAATAAGCAGGTCAAGATACTTCTAGTCCACTATAAAGTTGTCGACAAATATTGGTACAAAAAATGTAAAGAAATAGAAACATGTTTGCAGGTCCCTTTGGTACTATTCTTATTATTTCAAATATTCCTCAGCACAAAAGCTCAGCCTTCACTCAGAATTCTTTCTATACACGATTTTTAGAATAAGCAGGTTAAGATACATCTAGTTCACAATTAAGTTGTCGACAAATATTGATACAAAAATTGTAAAGAAATAGAAACATGTTTGCAGGTCCCTTTTGTACTATTCTTATTATTTCAAATATTCCTCAGCACAGAAGCTTAGCCTTAATTAAAAACTCTTTTTAAACACGATTTTTAGATTAAGCAGGTCAGGATACTTTTAGTCCACTATAAAGTTTTTGCAGAATATAGGTACCAATAATGTAAAGAAATAGAAACATGTTTGCAGGTCCCTTTCGTACTATTCTTATTATTTCAAATATTCCTCAGCACAAAAGCTTAGCCTTCATTTAAAATTCTTTCTAAACACGATTTTTAGATTAAGCAGGTCAAGATACTTCTAGTCACTTATAACGTTGTCGACAAATATTGGTACAAAAAATGTAAAGAAATACAAACATGTTTGCAGGTCCCTTTCGTACTATTCTTATTATTTCAAATATTCCTCAGCACAAAAGCTTAGCCTTCATTTAGAATTCTTTCTAAACACGATTTTTATAATAAGCAGGTCAAGATACTTCTAGTCCACTATAAAGTTGTCGACAAATATTGGTACAAAAAATGTAAAAAAATAGAAACATGTTTGCAGGTCCCTTTGGTACTATTCTTATTATTTCAAATATTTCTCAGCACAAAAGCTCAGCTTTCACTCAGAATTCTTTCTAAACACGATTTTTTGAATAAGCAGGTCAAGATACATCTATTCTACAATAAAGTTGTCGACAAATATTGATACAAAAATTGTAAAAAAATAGAAACATGTTTGCAGGTCCCTTTTGTACTATTCTTATTGTTTCAAATATTCCTTAGCACAGAAGCTTAGCCTTAATTAAGAACTCTTTTCAAACACGATTTTTAGATTAAGCAGGTCAAGATACTCCTAGTGCACTATAAACTTTTTGCAAAATATGGGTACCATTAATGTTAAGAAATAAAAACATGTTTGCAGGTCCCTTTCGTACTATTCTTATTATTTCAAATATTCCTCAGCACAAAAGCTTAGCCTTCATTTAGAATTCTTTCTAAACACGATTTTCATAATAAGCAGGTCAAGGTACCTCTAGTCCACTATAAAGTTGTCGCAGAATATAGGTACTAATAATGTTAAGAAATAGAAACATGTTTGCAGGTCCCTTTCGTAATATTCTTATTATTTCAAATATTCCTCAGCACAAAAGCTTAGCTTTAACTCAGAACTCTTTCTCAACACAATTTTTCGATTGAGCAGGTCAAGATACTTCTAGTTCACTATAAAGTTGTCGCAGAATATAAGTACTAATAATGTTAAGAAATAAAAACATGTTTGCAGGTCCCTTTTGTACTATTCTTATTATTTCAAATATTCCTCGACACAGAAGCTTAGCCTTCATTTAGAATTCTTTCTAAACAGGATTTTTAGATTAAGCAGGTCAAGATACCTTGAGTCCACTATAATGTTTTTGCAGAATATAGGTACCAATAATGTTAAGAAATAGAAACATGTTTGCAGGTCCCTTTGTTCTATTCTTATTATTTCAAATATTCCTCAGCACAGAAGCTTAGCCTTAATTAAGAACTCTTTCTAAACACAATTTTTAGATTAACCAGGTCAAGATACTCCTAGTGCACTATAAACTTTTTGCAAAATATAGGTACCATTAATGTTAAGAAATAAAAACATGTTTGCAGGTCCCTTTCGTACTATTCTTATTATTTCAAATATTCCTCAGCACAAAAGCTTAGCCTTCATTTAGAATTCTTTTTAAACACGATTTTTAGAATGAGCAGGTCAAGATACTTCTAGTCTACTATAAAGTTGTCGACAAATATTGGTACAAAAAATGTAAACAAATAGAAACATGTTCGCAGGTCCCTTTGGTACTATTCTTATTATTTCAAATATTCCTCAGCACAAAAGCTCAGCCTTCACTCAGAATTCTTTCTAAACACGATTTTTAGAATAAGCAGGTCAAGATACATCTAGTCCACAATAAAGTTGTCGACAAATATTGGTACAAAAATTGTAAAGAAATAGAAACATGTTTGCAGGTCCATTTTGTACTATTCTTATTATTTCAAATATTCCTCAGCACATTAGCTTAGCTTTAATTAAGAACTCTTTTCAAACACGATTTTTAGATTAGGCAGGTCAAGATACTTTTAGTCCACTATAAAGTTTTTGCAGAATATAGGTACCAATAATGTAAAGAAATAGAAACATGTTTGCAGGTCCCTTTCGTACTATTCTTATTATTTCAAATATTTCTCAGCACAAAAGCTTAGCCTTCATTTAAAATTCTTTCTAAACACGATTTTTAGATTAAGCAGGTCAAGATACTTTTAGTCCAATATAAAGTTCTCGACAAATATTGGTACAAAAAATGTAAATAAATAGAAACATGTTTGCAGGTCTTTTTCGTACTTTTCTTATTATTTCAAATATTCCTCAGCACAAAAGCTCAGCCTTCACTTAGAGTTCTTTCTAAACACGATTTTTAAATTGAGCAGGTCAAGAAACATCTAGTCCACTATAAAGTTTTTGACAAATATAAGTACAAAAATTGTAAAGAAATAGAAACATGTTTGCAGGTTCCTTTTGTACTATTCTTATTATTTCAAATATTCCTCAGCACAAAAGCTTAGCCTTCATTTAGAATTCTTTCTAAACACGATTTTTATAATAAGCAGGTCAAGATACTTCTAGTTCACTATAAAGTTGTCGACAAATATTGGTACAAAAAATGTGAAGAAATAGAAACATGTTTGCAGGTCCCTTTGGTACTATTCTTATTATTTCAAATATTCCTCAGCACAAAAGCTCAGCCTTCACTCAGAATTCTTTCTAAACACAATTTTTAGATTAAGCAGGTCAAGATACTTTTAGTCCACTATAAAGTTGTCGACAAATATTGGTACAAAAAATGTAAAGAAATAGAAACATGTTTGCAGGTCCCTTTGGTACTATTCTTATTATTTCAAATATTCCTCAGCACATTAGCTTAGCTTTATTTAAGAACTCTTTTCAAACACGATTTTCAGATTAGGCAGGTCAAGATACTTTTAGTTCACTATAAAGTTTTTGCAGAATATAGGTACCAATAATGTAAAGAAATAGAAACATGTTTGCAGGTCCCTTTCGTACTATTCTTATTATTTCAAATATTCCTCAGCACAAAAGCTTAGCCTTCATTTAAAATTCTTTCTAAACACGATTTTTAGATTAAGCAGGTCAAGATACTTTTAGTCCACTCTAAAGTTGTCAACAAATATTGGTACAAAAAATGTAAATAAATAGGAACATGTTTGCAGGTCTTTTTCGTACTTTTCTTATTATTTCAAATATTCCTCAGCACAAAAGCTCAGCCTTCACTTAGAATTCTTTCTAAACACGATTTTTAAATTAAGCAGGTCAAGAAACATCTAGTCCACTATAAAGTTTTTGACAAATATAAGTACAAAAATTGTAAAGAAATAGAAACATGTTTGCAGGTTCCTTTTGTACTATTCTTATTATTTCAAATATTCCTCAGCACATTAGCTTAGCTTTATTTAAGAACTCTTTTCAAACACGATTTTTAGATTAGGCAGGTCAAGATACTTTCAGTCCACTATAAAGTTTTTGCAGAATATAGGTACTAATAATGTAAAGAAAAAGAAACATGTTTGCAGGTCTCTTTCGTACTATTCTTATTATTTCAAATATTCCTCAGCACAAAAGCTTAGCCTTTATTTAAAATTCTTTCTAAACACGATTTTTAGATTAAGCAGGTCAAGATACTTCTAGTCCATTATAACGTTGTCGACAAATATTGGTACAAAAAATGTAAAGAAATAGAAACATGTTTGCAGGTCCCTTTGGTACTATTCTTATTATTTCAAATATTCCTCAGCACAAAAGCTCAGCCTTCATTTAAAATTCTTTCTAAACACGATTTTTAGATTAAGCAGGTCAAGATACTTTTAGTCCACTATAAAGTTCTCGACAAATATTGGTACAAAAATTGTAAAGAAATAGAAACATGTTTGCAGGTCCATTTTGTACTATTCTTATTATTTCAAATATTCCTCAGCACATTAGCTTAGCTTTAATTAAGAACTCTTTTCAAACACGATTTTTAGATTAGGCAGGTCAAGATACTTTTAGTCCACTATAAAGTTTTTGCAGAATATAGGTACCAATAATGTAAAGAAATAGAAACATGTTTGCAGGTCCCTTTCGTACTATTCTTATTATTTCAAATATTCCTCAGCACAAAAGCTTAGCCTTCATTTAAAATTCTTTCTAAACACGATTTTTAGATTAAGCAGGTCAAGATACTTTTAGTCCACTATAAAGTTCTCGACAAATATTGGTACAAAAAATGTAAATAAATAGAAACATGTTTGCAGGTCTTTTTCGTACTTTTCTTATTATTTCAAATATTCCTCAGCACAAAAGCTCAGCCTTCACTTAGAATTCTTTCTAAACACGATTTTTAAATTGAGCAGGTCAAGAAACATCTAGTCCACTATAAAGTTTTTGACAAATATAAGTACAAAAATTGTAAAGAAATAGAAACATGTTTGCAGGTTCCTTTTGTACTATTCTTATTATTTCAAATATTCCTCAGCACAAAAGCTTAGCCTTCATTTAGAATTCTTTCTAAACACGATTTTTATAATAAGCAGGTCAAGATACTTCTAGTTCACTATAAAGTTGTCGTCAAATATTGGTACAAAAAATGTAAAGAAATAGAAACATGTTTGCAGGTCCCTTTGGTACTATTCTTATTATTTCAAATATTCCTCAGCACAAAAGCTCAGCCTTCACTCAGAATTCTTTCTAAACACAATTTTTAGAATAAGCAGGTCAAGATACATCTAGTCCACAATAAAGTTGTCGACAAATATTGGTACAAAAATTGTAAAGAAATAAAACATGTTTGCAGGTCCCTTTTGTACTATTCTTATTATTTTAAATATTCCTCAGCACAGAAGCTTAGCCTTAAGTAAGAACTCTTTTTAAACACGATTTTTAGATTAGGCAGGTCAGAATACTTTTAGTCCACTATAAAGTTTTTGCAGAATATAGGTACCAATAATGTAAAGAAATAGAAACATGTTTGCAGGTCTCTTTCGTACTATTCTTATTATTTCAAATATTCCTCAGCACAAAAGCTTAGCCTTTATTTAAAATTCTTTCTAAACACGATTTTTAGATTAAGCAGGTCAAGATACTTTTAGTCCACTATAAAGTTGTCGACAAATATTGGTACAAAAAATGTAAAGAAATAGAAACATGTTTGCAGGTCCCTTTGGTACTATTCTTATTATTTCAAATATTCCTCAGCACAAAAGCTCAGCCTTCACTCAGAATTCTTTCTAAACACGATTTTTAGAATAAGCAGGTCAAGATACATCTAGTCCACAATAAAGTTGTCGACAAATATTGGTACAAAAATTGTAAAGAAATAGAAACATGTTTGCAGGTCCATTTTGTACTATTCTTATTATTTCAAATATTCCTCAGCACATTAGCTTAGCTTTATTTAAGAACTCTTTTCAAACACGATTTTTAGATTAGGCAGGTCAAGATACTTTCAGTCCACTATAAAGTTTTTGCAGAATATAGGTACCAATAATGTAAAGAAATAGAAACATGTTTGCAGGTCCCTTTCGTACTATTCTTATTATTTCAAATATTCCTCAGCACAAAAGCTTAGCCTTCATTTAAAATTCTTTCTAAACACGATTTTTAGATTAAGCAGGTCAAGATACTTTTAGTCCACTATAAAGTTGTCAACAAATATTAGTACAAAAAATGTAAATAAATAGGAACATGTTTGCAGGTCTTTTTCGTACTTTTCTTATTATTTCAAATATTCCTCAGCACAAAAGCTCAGCCTTCACTTAGAATTCTTTCTAAACACGATTTTTAAATTAAGCAGGTCAAGAAACATCTAGTCCACTATAAAGTTTTTGACAAATATAAGTACAAAAATTGTAAAGAAATAGAAACATGTTTGCAGGTTCCTTTTGTACTATTCTTATTATTTCAAATATTCCTCAGCACATTAGCTTAGCTTTATTTAAGAACTCTTTTCAAACACGATTTTTAGATTAGGCAGGTCAAGATACTTTCAGTCCACTATAAAGTTTTTGCAGAATATAGGTACCAATAATGTAAAGAAATAGAAACATGTTTGCAGGTCCCTTTCGTACTATTCTTATTATTTCAAATATTCCTCAGCACAAAAGCTTAGCCTTTATTTAAAATTCTTTCTAAACACGATTTTTAGATTGAGCAGGTCAAGATACTTTTAGTCCACTATAAAGTTGTCAACAAATATTGGTACAAAAAATGTAAATAAATAGAAACATGTTTGCAGGTCTTTTTCGTACTTTTCTTATTATTTCAAATATTCCTCAGCACAAAAGCTCAGCCTAGACTTAAAATTCTTTCTAAACACGATTTTTAAATTAAGCAGGTCAAGAAACATCTAGTCCACTATAAAGTTTTTGACAAATATAAGTACAAAAATTGTAAAGAAATAGAAACATGTTTGCAGGTTCCTTTTGTACTATTCTTATTATTTCAAATATTCCTCAGCACAAAAGCTTAGCCTTCATTTAGAATTCTTTCTAAACACGATTTTTATAATAAGCAGGTCAAGATACTTCTAGTCCACTATAAAGTTGTCGACAAATATTGGTACAAAAAATGTAAAGAAATAGAAACATGTTTGCAGGTCCCTTTGGTACTATTCTTATTATTTCAAATATTCCTCAGCACAAAAGCTCAGCCTTCATTCAGAATTCTTTCTAAACACAATTTTTAGAATAAGCAGGTCAAGATACATCTAGTCCACAATAAAGTTGTCGACAAATATTGGTACAAAGATTGTAAAGAAATAAAAACATGTTTGCAGGTCCCTTTTGTACTATTCTTATTATTTTAAATATTCCTCAGCACAGAAGCTTAGCCTTAAGTAAGAACTCTTTTTAAACACGATTTTTAGATTAGGCAGGTCAAAATACTTTTAGTCCACTATAAAGTTTTTGCAGAATATAGGTACCAATAATGTAAAGAAAAAGAAACATGTTTGCAGGTCTCTTTCGTACTATTCTTATTATTTCAAATATTCCTCAGCACAAAAGCTTAGCCTTTATTTAAAATTCTTTCTAAACACGATTTTTAGATTAAGCAGGTCAAGATACTTTTAGTCCACTATAAAGTTGTCGACAAATATTGGTACAAAAAATGTAAATAAATAGAAACATGTTTGCAGGTCTTTTTCGTACTTTTCTTATAATTTTAAATATTCCTCAGCACAAAAGCTCAGCCTTCACTTAGAATTCTTTCTAAACACGATTTTTAAATTAAGCAGGTCAAGAAACATCAAGTCCACTATAAAGTTTTTGACAAATATAGGTACAAAAATTGTAAAGAAATAGAAACATGTTTGCAGGTTCCTTTTGTACTATTCTTATTATTTCAAATATTCCTCAGCACAAAAGCTTAGCCTTCATTTAGAATTCTTTCTAAACACGATTTTTATAATAAGCAGGTCAAGATACTTCTAGTCCACTATAAAGTTGTCGACAAATATTGGTACAAAAAATGTAAAGAAATAGAAACATGTTTGCAGGTCCCTTTGGTACTATTCTTATTATTTCAAATATTCCTCAGCACAAAAGCTCAGATTTCACTCAGAATTCTTTCTATACACGATTTTTAGAATAAGCAGGTCAAGATACATCTAGTCCACAATAAAGTTGTCGACAAATATTGGTACAAAAAATGTAAAGAAATAGAAACATGTTTGCAGGTCCCTTTTGTACTATTCTTATTATTTCAAATATTCCTCAGCACAGAAGCTTAGCCTTAATTAAGAACTCTTTTTAAACACGATTTTTAGATTAAGCAGGTCAAGATACTTTTAGTCCACTATAAAGTTTTTGCAGAATATAGGTACCAATAATGTAAAGAAAAAGAAACATGTTTGCAGGTCCCTTTGTTCTATTCTTATTATTTCAAATATTCCTCAGCACAGAAGCTTAGCCTTAATTAAGAACTCTTTCTAAACACAATTTTTAGATTAAGCAGGTCAAGATACTCCTAGTGCACTATAAACTTTTTGCAAAATATAGGTACCATTAATGTTAAGAAATAAAAACATGTTTGCAGGTCCCTTTCGTACTATTCTTATTATTTCAAATATTCCTCAGCACAAAAGCTTAGCCTTCATTTAGAATTCTTTTTAAACACGATTTTTAGAATGAGCAGGTCAAGATACTTCTAGTCTACTATAAAGTTGTCGACAAATATTGGTACAAAAAATGTAAAGAAATAGAAACATGTTTGCAGGTCCCTTTGGTACTATTCTTATTATTTCAAATATTCCTCAGCACAAAAGCTCAGCCTTCACTCAGAATTCTTTCTAAACACGATTTTTAGAATAAGCAGGTCAAGATACATCTAGTCCACAATAAAGTTGTCGACAAATATTGGTACAAAAATTGTAAAGAAATAGAAACATGTTTGCAGGTCCATTTTGTACTATTCTTATTATTTCAAATATTCCTCAGCACATTAGCTTAGCTTTAATTAAGAACTCTTTTCAAACACGATTTTTAGATTAGGCAGGTCAAGATACTTTTAGTTCACTATAAAGTTTTTGCAGAATATAGGTACCAATAATGTAAAGAAATAGAAACATGTTTGCAGGTCCCTTTTGTACTATTCTTATTATTTCAAATATTCCTCAGCACAAAAGCTTAGCCTTCATTTAAAATTCTTTCTAAACACGATTTTTAGATTAAGCAGGTCAAGATTCTTTAAGTCCACTATAAAGTTGTCGACAAATATTGGTACAAAAAATGTAAATAAATAGAAACATGTTTGCAGGTCTTTTTCGTACTTTTCTTATTATTTCAAATATTCCTCAGCACAAAAGCTCAGCCTTCACTTAGAATTCTTTCTGAACACGATTTTTAAATTAAGCAGGTCAAGAAACATCTAGTCCACTATAAAGTTTTTGACAAATATAAGTACAAAAATTGTAAAGAAATAGAAACATGTTTGCAGGTTCCTTTTGTACTATTCTTATTATTTCAAATATTCCTCAGCACAAAAGCTTAGCCTTCATTTAGAATTCTTTCTAAACACGATTTTTATAATAAGCAGGTCAAGATACTTCTAGTCTACTATAAAGTTGTCGACAAATATTGGTACAAAAAATGTAAAGAAATAGAAACATGTTTGCAGGTCCCTTTGGTACTATTCTTATTATTTCAAATATTCCTCAGCACAAAAGCTCAGCCTTCACTCAGAATTCTTTCTAAACACAATTTTTAGAATAAGCAGGTCAAGATACATCTAGTTCACAATAAAGTTGTCGACAAATATTGGTACAAAGATTGTAAAGAAATAAAAACATGTTTGCAGGTCCCTTTTGTACTATTCTTATTATTTTAAATATTCCTCAGCACAGAAGCTTAGCCTTAAGTAAGAACTCTTTTTAAACACGATTTTTAGATTAGGCAGGTCAAAATACTTTTAGTCCACTATAAAGTTTTTGCAGAATATAGGTACCAATAATGTAAAGAAAAAGAAACATGTTTGCAGGTCTCTTTCGTACTATTCTTATTATTTCAAATATTCCTCAGCACAAAAGCTTAGCCTTTATTTAAAATTCTTTCTAAACACGATTTTTAGATTAAGCAGGTCAAGATACTTTTAGTCCACTATAAAGTTGTCGACAAATATTGGTACAAAAAATGTAAATAAATAGAAACATGTTTGCAGGTCTTTTTCGTACTTTTCTTATAATTTTAAATATTCCTCAGCACAAAAGCTCAGCCTTCACTTAGAATTCTTTCTAAACACGATTTTTAAATTAAGCAGGTCAAGAAACATCAAGTCCACTATAAAGTTTTTGACAAATATAGGTACAAAAATTGTAAAGAAATAGAAACATGTTTGCAGGTTCCTTTTGTACTATTCTTATTATTTCAAATATTCCTTAGCACAAAAGCTTAGCCTTCATTTAGAATTCTTTCTAAACACGATTTTTATAATAAGCAGGTCAAGATACTTCTAGTCCACTATAAAGTTGTCGACAAATATTGGTACCAAAAATGTAAAGAAATAGAAACATGTTTGCAGGTCCCTTTGGTACTATTCTTATTATTTCAAATATTCCTCAGCACAAAAGCTCAGATTTCACTCAGAATTCTTTCTATACACGATTTTTAGAATAAGCAGGTCAAGATACATCTAGTCCACAATAAAGTTGTCGACAAATATTGGTACAAAAAATGTAAAGAAATAGAAACATGTTTGCAGGTCCCTTTTGTACTATTCTTATTATTTCAAATATTCCTCAGCACAGAAGCTTAGCCTTAATTAAGAACTCTTTTTAAACACGATTTTTAGATTAAGCAGGTCAAGATACTTTTAGTCCACTATAAAGTTTTTGCAGAATATAGGTACCAATAATGTAAAGAAAAAGAAACATGTTTGCAGGTCCCTTTGTTCTATTCTTATTATTTCAAATATTCCTCAGCACAGAAGCTTAGCCTTAATTAAGAACTCTTTCTAAACACAATTTTTAGATTAAGCAGGTCAAGATACTCCTAGTGCACTATAAACTTTTTGCAAAATATAGGTACCATTAATGTTAAGAAATAAAAACATGTTTGCAGGTCCCTTTCGTACTATTCTTATTATTTCAAATATTCCTCAGCACAAAAGCTTAGCCTTCATTTAGAATTCTTTTTAAACACGATTTTTAGAATGAGCAGGTCAAGATACTTCTAGTCTACTATAAAGTTGTCGACAAATATTGGTACAAAAAATGTAAAGAAATAGAAACATGTTTGCAGGTCCCTTTGGTACTATTCTTATTATTTCAAATATTCCTCAGCACAAAAGCTCAGCCTTCACTCAGAATTCTTTCTAAACACGATTTTTAGAATAAGCAGGTCAAGATACATCTAGTCCACAATAAAGTTGTCGACAAATATTGGTACAAAAATTGTAAAGAAATAGAAACATGTTTGCAGGTCCATTTTGTACTATTCTTATTATTTCAAATATTCCTCAGCACATTAGCTTAGCTTTAATTAAGAACTCTTTTCAAACACGATTTTTAGATTAGGCAGGTCAAGATACTTTTAGTCCACTATAAAGTTTTTGCAGAATATAGGTACCAATAATGTAAAGAAATAGAAACATGTTTGCAGGTCCCTTTTGTACTATTCTTATTATTTCAAATATTCCTCAGCACAAAAGCTTAGCCTTCATTTAAAATTCTTTCTAAACACGATTTTTAGATTAAGCAGGTCAAGATTCTTTAAGTCCACTATAAAGTTGTCGACAAATATTGGTACAAAAAATGTAAATAAATAGAAACATGTTTGCAGGTCTTTTTCGTACTTTTCTTATTATTTCAAATATTCCTCAGCACAAAAGCTCAGCCTTCACTTAGAATTCTTTCTGAACACGATTTTTAAATTAAGCAGGTTAAGAAACATCTAGTCCACTATAAAGTTTTTGACAAATATAAGTACAAAAATTGTAAAGAAATAGAAACATGTTTGCAGGTTCCTTTTGTACTATTCTTATTATTTCAAATATTCCTCAGCACAAAAGCTTAGCCTTCATTTAGAATTCTTTCTAAACACGATTTTTATAATAAGCAGGTCAAGATACTTCTAGTCCACTATAAAGTTGTCGACAAATATTGGTACAAAAAATGTAAAGAAATAGAAACATGTTTGCAGGTCCCTTTGGTACTATTCTTATTATTTCAAATATTCCTCAGCACAAAAGCTCAGCCTTCACTCAGAATTCTTTCTAAACACAATTTTTAGAATAAGCAGGTCAAGATACATCTAGTCTACAATAAAGTTGTCGACAAATATTGATACAACAATTGTAAAGAAATAGAAACATGTTTGCAGGTCCCTTTTGTACTATTCTTATTATTTCAAATATTCCTTAGCACAGAAGCTTAGCCTTAATTAGGAACTCTTTTTAAACACGATTTTTAGATTAAGCAGGTCAAGATACTTTTAGTCCACTATAAAGTTTTTGCAGAATATAGGTACCAATAATGTAAAGAAATAGAAACATGTTTGCAGGTCCCTTTGTTCTATTCTTATTATTTCAAATATTCCTCAGCACAGAAGCTTAGCCTTAATTAAAAACTCTTTCTAAACACAATTTTTAGATTAGGCAGGTCAATATACTACTAGTCCACCATAAAGTTTTTGCAGGATATAGGTACAAATAATGTTAAGAAATAGAAACATGTTTGCAGGTCCCTTTGTTCTATTCTTATTATTTCAAATATTCCTCAGCACAGAAGCTTAGCCTTAATTAAGAACTCTTTCTAAACACAATTTTTAGATTAAGCAGGTCAAGATACTCCTAGTGCACTATAAACTTTTTGCAAAATATAAGTACCATTAATGTTAAGAAATAAAAACATGTTTGCAGGTCCCTTTCGTACTATT
Organism: Dicyrtomina minuta; assembly: GCA_949802685.1. Classification (NCBI taxonomy): domain Eukaryota; kingdom Metazoa; phylum Arthropoda; class Collembola; order Symphypleona; family Dicyrtomidae; genus Dicyrtomina; species Dicyrtomina minuta. The sequence goes on from CATKUY010000299.1 coordinate 248,462, forward strand.
CTTATTATTTCAAATATTCCTCAGCACAAAAGCTTAGCCTTCATTTAGAATTCTTTTTAAACACGATTTTTAGAATGAGCAGGTCAAGATACTTCTAGTCTACTATAAAGTTGTCGACAAATATTGGTACAAAAAATGTAAAGAAATAGAAACATGTTTGCAGGTCCCTTTGGTACTATTCTTATTATTTCAAATATTCCTCAGCACAAAAGCTCAGCCTTCACTCAGAATTCTTTCTAAACACGATTTTTAGAATAAGCAGGTCAAGATACATCTAGTCCACAATAAAGTTGTCGACAAATATTGGTACAAAAATTGTAAAGAAATAGAAACATGTTTGCAGGTCCATTTTGTACTATTCTTATTATTTCAAATATTCCTCAGCACATTAGCTTAGCTTTAATTAAGAACTCTTTTCAAACACGATTTTTAGATTAGGCAGGTCAAGATACTTTTAGTTCACTATAAAGTTTTTGCAGAATATAGGTACCAATAATGTAAAGAAATAGAAACATGTTTGCAGGTCTCTTTCGTACTATTCTTATTATTTCAAATATTCCTCAGCACAAAAGCTTAGCCTTTATTTAAAATTCTTTCTAAACACGATTTTTAGATTAAGCAGGTCAAGATACTTTTAGTCCACTATAAAGTTGTCGACAAATATTGGTACAAAAAATGTAAATAAATAGAAACATGTTTGCAGGTCTTTTTCGTACTTTTCTTATAATTTTAAATATTCCTCAGCACAAAAGCTCAGCCTTCACTTAGAATTCTTTCTAAACACGATTTTTAAATTAAGCAGGTCAAGAAACATCAAGTCCACTATAAAGTTTTTGACAAATATAGGTACAAAAATTGTAAAGAAATAGAAACATGTTTGCAGGTTCCTTTTGTACTATTCTTATTATTTCAAATATTCCTCAGCACAAAAGCTTAGCCTTCATTTAGAATTCTTTCTAAACACGATTTTTATAATAAGCAGGTCAAGATACTTCTAGTCCACTATAAAGTTGTCAACAAATATTAGTACAAAAAATGTAAATAAATAGGAACATGTTTGCAGGTCTTTTTCGTACTTTTCTTATTATTTCAAATATTCCTCAGCACAAAAGCTCAGCCTTCACTTAGAATTCTTTCTAAACACGATTTTTAAATTAAGCAGGTCAAGAAACATCTAGTCCACTATAAAGTTTTTGACAAATATAAGTACAAAAATTGTAAAGAAATAGAAACATGTTTGCAGGTTCCTTTTGTACTATTCTTATTATTTCAAATATTCCTCAGCACATTAGCTTAGCTTTATTTAAGAACTCTTTTCAAACACGATTTTTAGATTAGGCAGGTCAAGATACTTTCAGTCCACTATAAAGTTTTTGCAGAATATAGGTACCAATAATGTAAAGAAATAGAAACATGTTTGCAGGTCCCTTTCGTACTATTCTTATTATTTCAAATATTCCTCAGCACAAAAGCTTAGCCTTTATTTAAAATTCTTTCTAAACACGATTTTTAGATTGAGCAGGTCAAGATACTTTTAGTCCACTATAAAGTTGTCAACAAATATTGGTACAAAAAATGTAAATAAATAGAAACATGTTTGCAGGTCTTTTTCGTACTTTTCTTATTATTTCAAATATTCCTCAGCACAAAAGCTCAGCCTAGACTTAAAATTCTTTCTAAACACGATTTTTAAATTAAGCAGGTCAAGAAACATCTAGTCCACTATAAAGTTTTTGACAAATATAAGTACAAAAATTGTAAAGAAATAGAAACATGTTTGCAGGTTCCTTTTGTACTATTCTTATTATTTCAAATATTCCTCAGCACAAAAGCTTAGCCTTCATTTAGAATTCTTTCTAAACACGATTTTTATAATAAGCAGGTCAAGATACTTCTAGTCCACTATAAAGTTGTCGACAAATATTGGTACAAAAAATGTAAAGAAATAGAAACATGTTTGCAGGTCCCTTTGGTACTATTCTTATTATTGCAAATATTCCTCAGCACAAAAGCTCAGCCTTCATTCAGAATTCTTTCTAAACACAATTTTTAGAATAAGCAGGTCAAGATACATCTAGTCCACAATAAAGTTGTCGACAAATATTGGTACAAAAATTGTAAAGAAATAAAAACATGTTTGCAGGTCCCTTTTGTACTATTCTTATTATTTTAAATATTCCTCAGCACAGAAGCTTAGCCTTAAGTAAGAACTCTTTTTAAACACGATTTTTAGATTAGGCAGGTCAAAATACTTTTAGTCCACTATAAAGTTTTTGCAGAATATAGGTACCAATAATGTAAAGAAAAAGAAACATGTTTGCAGGTCTCTTTCGTACTATTCTTATTATTTCAAATATTCCTCAGCACAAAAGCTTAGCCTTTATTTAAAATTCTTTCTAAACACGATTTTTAGATTAAGCAGGTCAAGATACTTTTAGTCCACTATAAAGTTGTCGACAAATATTGGTACAAAAAATGTAAAGAAATAGAAACATGTTTGCAGGTCCCTTTGGTACTATTCTTATTATTTCAAATATTCCTCAGCACAAAAGCTCAGATTTCACTCAGAATTCTTTCTATACACGATTTTTAGAATAAGCAGGTCAAGATACATCTAGTCCACAATAAAGTTGTCGACAAATATTGGTACAAAAAATGTAAAGAAATAGAAACATGTTTGCAGGTCCCTTTTGTACTATTCTTATTATTTCAAATATTCCTCAGCACAGAAGCTTAGCCTTAATTAAGAACTCTTTTTAAACACGATTTTTAGATTAAGCAGGTCAAGATACTTTTAGTCCACTATAAAGTTTTTGCAGAATATAGGTACCAATAATGTAAAGAAAAAGAAACATGTTTGCAGGTCCCTTTGTTCTATTCTTATTATTTCAAATATTCCTCAGCACAGAAGCTTAGCCTTAATTAAGAACTCTTTCTAAACACAATTTTTAGATTAAGCAGGTCAAGATACTCCTAGTGCACTATAAACTTTTTGCAAAATATAGGTACCATTAATGTTAAGAAATAAAAACACGTTTGCAGGTCCCTTTCGTACTATTCTTATTATTTCAAATATTCCTCAGCACAAAAGCTTAGCCTTCATTTAGAATTCTTTTTAAACACGATTTTTAGAATGAGCAGGTCAAGATACTTCTAGTCTACTATAAAGTTGTCGACAAATATTGGTACAAAAAATGTAAAGAAATAGAAACATGTTTGCAGGTCCCTTTGGTACTATTCTTATTATTTCAAATATTCCTCAGCACAAAAGCTCAGCCTTCACTCAGAATTCTTTCTAAACACGATTTTTAGAATAAGCAGGTCAAGATACATCTAGTCCACAATAAAGTTGTCGACAAATATTGGTACAAAAATTGTAAAGAAATAGAAACATGTTTGCAGGTCCATTTTGTACTATTCTTATTATTTCAAATATTCCTCAGCACATTAGCTTAGCTTTAATTAAGAACTCTTTTCAAACACGATTTTTAGATTAGGCAGGTCAAGATACTTTTAGTTCACTATAAAGTTTTTGCAGAATATAGGTACCAATAATGTAAAGAAATAGAAACATGTTTGCAGGTCCCTTTTGTACTATTCTTATTATTTCAAATATTCCTCAGCACAAAAGCTTAGCCTTCATTTAAAATTCTTTCTAAACACGATTTTTAGATTAAGCAGGTCAAGATTCTTTAAGTCCACTATAAAGTTGTCGACAAATATTGGTACAAAAAATGTAAATAAATAGAAACATGTTTGCAGGTCTTTTTCGTACTTTTCTTATTATTTCAAATATTCCTCAGCACAAAAGCTCAGCCTTCACTTAGAATTCTTTCTGAACACGATTTTTAAATTAAGCAGGTCAAGAAACATCTAGTCCACTATAAAGTTTTTGACAAATATAAGTACAAAAATTGTAAAGAAATAGAAACATGTTTGCAGGTTCCTTTTGTACTATTCTTATTATTTCAAATATTCCTCAGCACAAAAGCTTAGCCTTCATTTAGAATTCTTTCTAAACACGATTTTTATAATAAGCAGGTCAAGATACTTCTAGTCTACTATAAAGTTGTCGACAAATATTGGTACAAAAAATGTAAAGAAATAGAAACATGTTTGCAGGTCCCTTTGGTACTATTCTTATTATTTCAAATATTCCTCAGCACAAAAGCTCAGCCTTCACTCAGAATTCTTTCTAAACACAATTTTTAGAATAAGCAGGTCAAGATACATCTAGTTCACAATAAAGTTGTCGACAAATATTGGTACAAAGATTGTAAAGAAATAAAAACATGTTTGCAGGTCCCTTTTGTACTATTCTTATTATTTTAAATATTCCTCAGCACAGAAGCTTAGCCTTAAGTAAGAACTCTTTTTAAACACGATTTTTAGATTAGGCAGGTCAAAATACTTTTAGTCCACTATAAAGTTTTTGCAGAATATAGGTACCAATAATGTAAAGAAAAAGAAACATGTTTGCAGGTCTCTTTCGTACTATTCTTATTATTTCAAATATTCCTCAGCACAAAAGCTTAGCCTTTATTTAAAATTCTTTCTAAACACGATTTTTAGATTAAGCAGGTCAAGATACTTTTAGTCCACTATAAAGTTGTCGACAAATATTGGTACAAAAAATGTAAATAAATAGAAACATGTTTGCAGGTCTTTTTCGTACTTTTCTTATAATTTTAAATATTCCTCAGCACAAAAGCTCAGCCTTCACTTAGAATTCTTTCTAAACACGATTTTTAAATTAAGCAGGTCAAGAAACATCAAGTCCACTATAAAGTTTTTGACAAATATAGGTACAAAAATTGTAAAGAAATAGAAACATGTTTGCAGGTTCCTTTTGTACTATTCTTATTATTTCAAATATTCCTCAGCACAAAAGCTTAGCCTTCATTTAGAATTCTTTCTAAACACGATTTTTATAATAAGCAGGTCAAGATACTTCTAGTCCACTATAAAGTTGTCGACAAATATTGGTACCAAAAATGTAAAGAAATAGAAACATGTTTGCAGGTCCCTTTGGTACTATTCTTATTATTTCAAATATTCCTCAGCACAAAAGCTCAGATTTCACTCAGAATTCTTTCTATACACGATTTTTAGAATAAGCAGGTCAAGATACATCTAGTCCACAATAAAGTTGTCGACAAATATTGGTACAAAAAATGTAAAGAAATAGAAACATGTTTGCAGGTCCCTTTTGTACTATTCTTATTATTTCAAATATTCCTCAGCACAGAAGCTTAGCCTTAATTAAGAACTCTTTTTAAACACGATTTTTAGATTAAGCAGGTCAAGATACTTTTAGTCCACTATAAAGTTTTTGCAGAATATAGGTACCAATAATGTAAAGAAAAAGAAACATGTTTGCAGGTCCCTTTGTTCTATTCTTATTATTTCAAATATTCCTCAGCACAGAAGCTTAGCCTTAATTAAGAACTCTTTCTAAACACAATTTTTAGATTAAGCAGGTCAAGATACTCCTAGTGCACTATAAACTTTTTGCAAAATATAGGTACCATCAATGTTAAGAAATAAAAACATGTTTGCAGGTCCCTTTCGTACTATTCTTATTATTTCAAATATTCCTCAGCACAAAAGCTTAGCCTTCATTTAGAATTCTTTTTAAACACGATTTTTAGAATGAGCAGGTCAAGATACTTCTAGTCTACTATAAAGTTGTCGACAAATATTGGTACAAAAAATGTAAAGAAATAGAAACATGTTTGCAGGTCCCTTTGGTACTATTCTTATTATTTCAAATATTCCTCAGCACAAAAGCTCAGCCTTCACTCAGAATTCTTTCTAAACACGATTTTTAGAATAAGCAGGTCAAGATACATCTAGTCCACAATAAAGTTGTCGACAAATATTGGTACAAAAATTGTAAAGAAATAGAAACATGTTTGCAGGTCCATTTTGTACTATTCTTATTATTTCAAATATTCCTCAGCACATTAGCTTAGCTTTAATTAAGAACTCTTTTCAAACACGATTTTTAGATTAGGCAGGTCAAGATACTTTTAGTCCACTATAAAGTTTTTGCTGAATATAGGTACCAATAATGTAAAGAAATAGAAACATGTTTGCAGGTCCCTTTTGTACTATTCTTATTATTTCAAATATTCCTCAGCACAAAAGCTTAGCCTTCATTTAAAATTCTTTCTAAACACGATTTTTAGATTAAGCAGGTCAAGATACTTTTAGTCCACTATAAAGTTGTCGACAAATATTGGTACAAAAAATGTAAATAAATAGAAACATGTTTGCAGGTCTTTTTCGTACTTTTCTTATAATTTTAAATATTCCTCAGCACAAAAGCTCAGCTTTCACTTAGAATTCTTTCTAAACACGATTTTTAAATTAAGCAGGTCAAGAAACATCAAGTCCACTATAAAGTTTTTGACAAATATAGGTACAAAAATTGTAAAGAAATAGAAACATGTTTGCAGGTTCCTTTTGTACTATTCTTATTATTTCAAATATTCCTCAGCACAAAAGCTTAGCCTTCATTTAGAATTCTTTCTAAACACGATTTTTATAATAAGCAGGTCAAGATACTTCTAGTCCACTATAAAGTTGTCGACAAATATTGGTACCAAAAATGTAAAGAAATAGAAACATGTTTGCAGGTCCCTTTGGTACTATTCTTATTATTTCAAATATTCCTCAGCACAAAAGCTCAGATTTCACTCAGAATTCTTTCTATACACGATTTTTAGAATAAGCAGGTCAAGATACATCTAGTCCACAATAAAGTTGTCGACAAATATTGGTACAAAAAATGTAAAGAAATAGAAACATGTTTGCAGGTCCCTTTTGTACTATTCTTATTATTTCAAATATTCCTCAGCACAGAAGCTTAGCCTTAATTAAGAACTCTTTTTAAACACGATTTTTAGATTAAGCAGGTCAAGATACTTTTAGTCCACTATAAAGTTTTTGCAGAATATAGGTACCAATAATGTAAAGAAAAAGAAACATGTTTGCAGGTCCCTTTGTTCTATTCTTATTATTTCAAATATTCCTCAGCACAGAAGCTTAGCCTTAATTAAGAACTCTTTCTAAACACAATTTTTAGATTAAGCAGGTCAAGATACTCCTAGTGCACTATAAACTTTTTGCAAAATATAGGTACCATTAATGTTAAGAAATAAAAACATGTTTGCAGGTCCCTTTCGTACTATTCTTATTATTTCAAATATTCCTCAGCACAAAAGCTTAGCCTTCATTTAAAATTCTTTCTAAACACGATTTTTAGATTAAGCAGGTCAAGATACTTTAAGTCCACTATAAAGTTGTCGACAAATATTGGTACAAAAAATGTAAATAAATAGAAACATGTTTGCAGGTCTTTTTCGTACTTTTCTTATTATTTCAAATATTCCTCAGCACAAAAGCTCAGCCTTCACTTAGAATTCTTTCTGAACACGATTTTTAAATTAAGCAGGTCAAGAAACATCTAGTCCACTATAAAGTTTTTGACAAATATAAGTACAAAAATTGTAAAGAAATAGAAACATGTTTGCAGGTTCCTTTTGTACTATTCTTATTATTTCAAATATTCCTCAGCACAAAAGCTTAGCCTTCATTTAGAATTCTTTCTAAACACGATTTTTATAATAAGCAGGTCAAGATACTTCTAGTCCACTATAAAGTTGTCGACAAATATTGGTACAAAAAATGTAAAGAAATAGAAACATGTTTGCAGGTCCCTTTGGTACTATTCTTATTATTTCAAATATTCCTCAGCACAAAAGCTCAGCCTTCACTCAGAATTCTTTCTAAACACAATTTTTAGAATAAGCAGGTCAAGATACATCTAGTCTACAATAAAGTTGTCGACAAATATTGATACAACAATTGTAAAGAAATAGAAACATGTTTGCAGGTCCCTTTTGTACTATTCTTATTATTTCAAATATTCCTTAGCACAGAAGCTTAGCCTTAATTAGGAACTCTTTTTAAACACGATTTTTAGATTAAGCAGGTCAAGATACTTTTAGTCCACTATAAAGTTTTTGCAGAATATAGGTACCAATAATGTAAAGAAATAGAAACATGTTTGCAGGTCCCTTTGTTCTATTCTTATTATTTCAAATATTCCTCAGCACAGAAGCTTAGCCTTAATTAAAAACTCTTTCTAAACACAATTTTTAGATTAGGCAGGTCAATATACTACTAGTCCACCATAAAGTTTTTGCAGGATATAGGTACAAATAATGTTAAGAAATAGAAACATGTTTGCAGGTCCCTTTGTTCTATTCTTATTATTTCAAATATTCCTCAGCACAGAAGCTTAGCCTTAATTAAGAACTCTTTCTAAACACAATTTTTAGATTAAGCAGGTCAAGATACTCCTAGTGCACTATAAACTTTTTGCAAAATATAGGTACCATTAATGTTAAGAAATAAAAACATGTTTGCAGGTCCCTTTCGTACTATTCTTATTATTTCAAATATTCCTCAGCACAAAAGCTTAGCCTTCATTTAGAATTCTTTTTAAACACGATTTTTAGAATGAGCAGGTCAAGATACTTCTAGTCTACTATAAAGTTGTCGACAAATATTGGTACAAAAAATGTAAAGAAATAGAAACATGTTTGCAGGTCCCTTTGGTACTATTCTTATTATTTCAAATATTCCTCAGCACAAAAGCTCAGCCTTCACTCAGAATTCTTTCTAAACACGATTTTTAGAATAAGCAGGTCAAGATACATCTAGTCCACAATAAAGTTGTCGACAAATATTGGTACAAAAATTGTAAAGAAATAGAAACATGTTTGCAGGTCCATTTTGTACTATTCTTATTATTTCAAATATTCCTCAGCACATTAGCTTAGCTTTAATTAAGAACTCTTTTCAAACACGATTTTTAGATTAGGCAGGTCAAGATACTTTTAGTTCACTATAAAGTTTTTGCAGAATATAGGTACCAATAATGTAAAGAAATAGAAACATGTTTGCAGGTCTCTTTCGTACTATTCTTATTATTTCAAATATTCCTCAGCACAAAAGCTTAGCCTTTATTTAAAATTCTTTCTAAACACGATTTTTAGATTAAGCAGGTCAAGATACTTTTAGTCCACTATAAAGTTGTCGACAAATATTGGTACAAAAAATGTAAATAAATAGAAACATGTTTGCAGGTCTTTTTCGTACTTTTCTTATAATTTTAAATATTCCTCAGCACAAAAGCTCAGCCTTCACTTAGAATTCTTTCTAAACACGATTTTTAAATTAAGCAGGTCAAGAAACATCAAGTCCACTATAAAGTTTTTGACAAATATAGGTACAAAAATTGTAAAGAAATAGAAACATGTTTGCAGGTTCCTTTTGTACTATTCTTATTATTTCAAATATTCCTCAGCACAAAAGCTTAGCCTTCATTTAGAATTCTTTCTAAACACGATTTTTATAATAAGCAGGTCAAGATACTTCTAGTCCACTATAAAGTTGTCGACAAATATTGGTACAAAAAATGTAAAGAAATAGAAACATGTTTGCAGGTCCCTTTGGTACTATTCTTATTATTTCAAATATTCCTCAGCACAAAAGCTCAGCCTTCACTCAGAATTCTTTCTAAACACAATTTTTAGAATAAGCAGGTCAAGATACATCTAGTCTACAATAAAGTTGTCGACAAATATTGATACAACAATTGTAAAGAAATAGAAACATGTTTGCAGGTCCCTTTTGTACTATTCTTATTATTTCAAATATTCCTTAGCACAGAAGCTTAGCCTTAATTAGGAACTCTTTTTAAACACGATTTTTAGATTAAGCAGGTCAAGATACTTTTAGTCCACTATAAAGTTTTTGCAGAATATAGGTACCAATAATGTAAAGAAATAGAAACATGTTTGCAGGTCCCTTTGTTCTATTCTTATTATTTCAAATATTCCTCAGCACAGAAGCTTAGCCTTAATTAAAAACTCTTTCTAAACACAATTTTTAGATTAGGCAGGTCAATATACTACTAGTCCACCATAAAGTTTTTGCAGGATATAGGTACAAATAATGTTAAGAAATAGAAACATGTTTGCAGGTCCCTTTGTTCTATTCTTATTATTTCAAATATTCCTCAGCACAGAAGCTTAGCCTTAATTAAGAACTCTTTCTAAACACAATTTTTAGATTAAGCAGGTCAAGATACTCCTAGTGCACTATAAACTTTTTGCAAAATATAGGTACCATTAATGTTAAGAAATAAAAACATGTTTGCAGGTCCCTTTCGTACTATTCTTATTATTTCAAATATTCCTCAGCACAAAAGCTTAGCCTTCATTTAGAATTCTTTTTAAACACGATTTTTAGAATGAGCAGGTCAAGATACTTCTAGTCTACTATAAAGTTGTCGACAAATATTGGTACAAAAAATGTAAAGAAATAGAAACATGTTTGCAGGTCCCTTTGGTACTATTCTTATTATTTCAAATATTCCTCAGCACAAAAGCTCAGCCTTCACTCAGAATTCTTTCTAAACACGATTTTTAGAATAAGCAGGTCAAGATACATCTAGTCCACAATAAAGTTGTCGACAAATATTGGTACAAAAATTGTAAAGAAATAGAAACATGTTTGCAGGTCCATTTTGTACTATTCTTATTATTTCAAATATTCCTCAGCACATTAGCTTAGCTTTAATTAAGAACTCTTTTCAAACACGATTTTTAGATTAGGCAGGTCAAGATACTTTTAGTTCACTATAAAGTTTTTGCAGAATATAGGTACCAATAATGTAAAGAAATAGAAACATGTTTGCAGGTCTCTTTCGTACTATTCTTATTATTTCAAATATTCCTCAGCACAAAAGCTTAGCCTTTATTTAAAATTCTTTCTAAACACGATTTTTAGATTAAGCAGGTCAAGATACTTTTAGTCCACTATAAAGTTGTCGACAAATATTGGTACAAAAAATGTAAATAAATAGAAACATGTTTGCAGGTCTTTTTCGTACTTTTCTTATAATTTTAAATATTCCTCAGCACAAAAGCTCAGCCTTCACTTAGAATTCTTTCTAAACACGATTTTTAAATTAAGCAGGTCAAGAAACATCAAGTCCACTATAAAGTTTTTGACAAATATAGGTACAAAAATTGTAAAGAAATAGAAACATGTTTGCAGGTTCCTTTTGTACTATTCTTATTATTTCAAATATTCCTCAGCACAAAAGCTTAGCCTTCATTTAGAATTCTTTCTAAACACGATTTTTATAATAAGCAGGTCAAGATACTTCTAGTCCACTATAAAGTTGTCGACAAATATTGGTACAAAAAATGTAAAGAAATAGAAACATGTTTGCAGGTCCCTTTGGTACTATTCTTATTATTTCAAATATTCCTCAGCACAAAAGCTCAGCCTTCACTCAGAATTCTTTCTAAACACAATTTTTAGAATAAGCAGGTCAAGATACATCTAGTCTACAATAAAGTTGTCGACAAATATTGATACAACAATTGTAAAGAAATAGAAACATGTTTGCAGGTCCCTTTTGTACTATTCTTATTATTTCAAATATTCCTTAGCACAGAAGCTTAGCCTTAATTAGGAACTCTTTTTAAACACGATTTTTAGATTAAGCAGGTCAAGATACTTTTAGTCCACTATAAAGTTTTTGCAGAATATAGGTACCAATAATGTAAAGAAATAGAAACATGTTTGCAGGTCCCTTTGTTCTATTCTTATTATTTCAAATATTCCTCAGCACAGAAGCTTAGCCTTAATTAAAAACTCTTTCTAAACACAATTTTTAGATTAGGCAGGTCAATATACTACTAGTCCACCATAAAGTTTTTGCAGGATATAGGTACAAATAATGTTAAGAAATAGAAACATGTTTGCAGGTCCCTTTGTTCTATTCTTATTATTTCAAATATTCCTCAGCACAGAAGCTTAGCCTTAATTAAGAACTCTTTCTAAACACAATTTTTAGATTAAGCAGGTCAAGATACTCCTAGTGCACTATAAACTTTTTGCAAAATATAGGTACCATTAATGTTAAGAAATAAAAACATGTTTGCAGGTCCCTTTCGTACTATTCTTATTATTTCAAATATTCCTCAGCACAAAAGCTTAGCCTTCATTTAGAATTCTTTTTAAACACGATTTTTAGAATGAGCAGGTCAAGATACTTCTAGTCTACTATAAAGTTGTCGACAAATATTGGTACAAAAAATGTAAAGAAATAGAAACATGTTTGCAGGTCCCTTTGGTACTATTCTTATTATTTCAAATATTCCTCAGCACAAAAGCTCAGCCTTCACTCAGAATTCTTTCTAAACACGATTTTTAGAATAAGCAGGTCAAGATACATCTAGTCCACAATAAAGTTGTCGACAAATATTGGTACAAAAATTGTAAAGAAATAGAAACATGTTTGCAGGTCCATTTTGTACTATTCTTATTATTTCAAATATTCCTCAGCACATTAGCTTAGCTTTAATTAAGAACTCTTTTCAAACACGATTTTTAGATTAGGCAGGTCAAGATACTTTTAGTTCACTATAAAGTTTTTGCAGAATATAGGTACCAATAATGTAAAGAAATAGAAACATGTTTGCAGGTCTCTTTCGTACTATTCTTATTATTTCAAATATTCCTCAGCACAAAAGCTTAGCCTTTATTTAAAATTCTTTCTAAACACGATTTTTAGATTAAGCAGGTCAAGATACTTTTAGTCCACTATAAAGTTGTCGACAAATATTGGTACAAAAAATGTAAATAAATAGAAACATGTTTGCAGGTCTTTTTCGTACTTTTCTTATAATTTTAAATATTCCTCAGCACAAAAGCTCAGCCTTCACTTAGAATTCTTTCTAAACACGATTTTTAAATTAAGCAGGTCAAGAAACATCAAGTCCACTATAAAGTTTTTGACAAATATAGGTACAAAAATTGTAAAGAAATAGAAACATGTTTGCAGGTTCCTTTTGTACTATTCTTATTATTTCAAATATTCCTCAGCACAAAAGCTTAGCCTTCATTTAGAATTCTTTCTAAACACGATTTTTATAATAAGCAGGTCAAGATACTTCTAGTCCACTATAAAGTTGTCGACAAATATTGGTACAAAAAATGTAAAGAAATAGAAACATGTTTGCAGGTCCCTTTGGTACTATTCTTATTATTTCAAATATTCCTCAGCACAAAAGCTCAGCCTTCACTCAGAATTCTTTCTAAACACAATTTTTAGAATAAGCAGGTCAAGATACATCTAGTCTACAATAAAGTTGTCGACAAATATTGATACAACAATTGTAAAGAAATAGAAACATGTTTGCAGGTCCCTTTTGTACTATTCTTATTATTTCAAATATTCCTTAGCACAGAAGCTTAGCCTTAATTAGGAACTCTTTTTAAACACGATTTTTAGATTAAGCAGGTCAAGATACTTTTAGTCCACTATAAAGTTTTTGCAGAATATAGGTACCAATAATGTAAAGAAATAGAAACATGTTTGCAGGTCCCTTTGTTCTATTCTTATTATTTCAAATATTCCTCAGCACAGAAGCTTAGCCTTAATTAAAAACTCTTTCTAAACACAATTTTTAGATTAGGCAGGTCAATATACTACTAGTCCACCATAAAGTTTTTGCAGGATATAGGTACAAATAATGTTAAGAAATAGAAACATGTTTGCAGGTCCCTTTGTTCTATTCTTATTATTTCAAATATTCCTCAGCACAGAAGCTTAGCCTTAATTAAGAACTCTTTCTAAACACAATTTTTAGATTAAGCAGGTCAAGATACTCCTAGTGCACTATAAACTTTTTGCAAAATATAGGTACCATTAATGTTAAGAAATAAAAACATGTTTGCAGGTCCCTTTCGTACTATTCTTATTATTTCAAATATTCCTCAGCACAAAAGCTTAGCCTTCATTTAGAATTCTTTTTAAACACGATTTTTAGAATGAGCAGGTCAAGATACTTCTAGTCTACTATAAAGTTGTCGACAAATATTGGTACAAAAAATGTAAAGAAATAGAAACATGTTTGCAGGTCCCTTTGGTACTATTCTTATTATTTCAAATATTCCTCAGCACAAAAGCTCAGCCTTCACTCAGAATTCTTTCTAAACACGATTTTTAGAATAAGCAGGTCAAGATACATCTAGTCCACAATAAAGTTGTCGACAAATATTGGTACAAAAATTGTAAAGAAATAGAAACATGTTTGCAGGTCCATTTTGTACTATTCTTATTATTTCAAATATTCCTCAGCACATTAGCTTAGCTTTAATTAAGAACTCTTTTCAAACACGATTTTTAGATTAGGCAGGTCAAGATACTTTTAGTTCACTATAAAGTTTTTGCAGAATATAGGTACCAATAATGTAAAGAAATAGAAACATGTTTGCAGGTCTCTTTCGTACTATTCTTATTATTTCAAATATTCCTCAGCACAAAAGCTTAGCCTTTATTTAAAATTCTTTCTAAACACGATTTTTAGATTAAGCAGGTCAAGATACTTTTAGTCCACTATAAAGTTGTCGACAAATATTGGTACAAAAAATGTAAATAAATAGAAACATGTTTGCAGGTCTTTTTCGTACTTTTCTTATAATTTTAAATATTCCTCAGCACAAAAGCTCAGCCTTCACTTAGAATTCTTTCTAAACACGATTTTTAAATTAAGCAGGTCAAGAAACATCAAGTCCACTATAAAGTTTTTGACAAATATAGGTACAAAAATTGTAAAGAAATAGAAACATGTTTGCAGGTTCCTTTTGTACTATTCTTATTATTTCAAATATTCCTCAGCACAAAAGCTTAGCCTTCATTTAGAATTCTTTCTAAACACGATTTTTATAATAAGCAGGTCAAGATACTTCTAGTCCACTATAAAGTTGTCGACAAATATTGGTACAAAAAATGTAAAGAAATAGAAACATGTTTGCAGGTCCCTTTGGTACTATTCTTATTATTTCAAATATTCCTCAGCACAAAAGCTCAAATTTCACTCAGAATTCTTTCTATACACGATTTTTAGAATAAGCAGGTCAAGATACATCTAGTCCACAATAAAGTTGTCGACAAATATTGGTACAAAAAATGTAAAGAAATAAAAACATGTTTGCAGGTCCCTTTTGTACTATTCTTATTATTTCAAATATTCCTCAGCACAGAAGCTTAGCCTTAATTAAGAACTCTTTTTAAACACGATTTTTAGATTAAGCAAGTCAAGATACTTTTAGTCCACTATAAAGTTTTTGCAGAATGTAGGTACCAATAATGTAAAGAAATAGAAACATGTTTGCAGGTCCCTTTGTTCTATTCTTATTATTTCAAATATTCCTCAGCACAGAAGCTTAGCCTTAATTAAGAACTCTTTCAAAACACAATTTTTAGATTAAGCAGGTCAAGATACTCCTAGTGCACTATAAACTTTTTGCAAAATATAGGTACCATTAATGTTAAGAAATAAAAACATGTTTGCAGGTCCCTTTCGTACTATTCTTATTATTTCAAATATTCCTCAGCACAAAAGCTTAGCCTTCATTTAGAATTCTTTTTAAACACGATTTTTAGAATGAGCAGGTCAAGATACTTCTAGTCTACTATAAAGTTGTCGACAAATATTGGTACAAAAAATGTAAAGAAATAGAAACATGTTTGCAGGTCCCTTTGGTACTATTCTTATTATTTCAAATATTCCTCAGCACAAAAGCTCAGCCTTCACTCAGAATTCTTTCTAAACACGATTTTTAGAATAAGCAGGTCAAGATACATCTAGTCCACAGTAAAGTTGTCGACAAATATTGGTACAAAAATTGTAAAGAAATAGAAACATGTTTGCAGGTCCATTTTGTACTATTCTTATTATTTCAAATATTCCTCAGCACATTAGCTTAGCTTTAATTAAGAACTCTTTTCAAACACGATTTTTAGATTAGGCAGGTCAAGATACTTTTAGTTCACTATAAAGTTTTTGCAGAATATAGGTACCAATAATGTAAAGAAATAGAAACATGTTTGCAGGTCTCTTTCGTACTATTCTTATTATTTCAAATATTCCTCAGCACAAAAGCTTAGCCTTTATTTAAAATTCTTTCTAAACACGATTTTTAGATTAAGCAGGTCAAGATACTTTTAGTCCACTATAAAGTTGTCGACAAATATTGGTACAAAAAATGTAAATAAATAGAAACATGTTTGCAGGTCTTTTTCGTACTTTTCTTATAATTTTAAATATTCCTCAGCACAAAAGCTCAGCCTTCACTTAGAATTCTTTCTAAACACGATTTTTAAATTAAGCAGGTCAAGAAACATCAAGTCCACTATAAAGTTTTTGACAAATATAGGTACAAAAATTGTAAAGAAATAGAAACATGTTTGCAGGTTCCTTTTGTACTATTCCTATTATTTCAAATATTCCTCAGCACAAAAGCTTAGCCTTCATTTAGAATTCTTTCTAAACACGATTTTTATAATAAGCAGGTCAAGATACTTCTAGTCCACTATAAAGTTGTCGACAAATATTGGTACAAAAAATGTAAAGAAATAGAAACATGTTTGCAGGTCCCTTTGGTACTATTCTTATTATTTCAAATATTCCTCAGCACAAAAGCTCAAATTTCACTCAGAATTCTTTCTATACACGATTTTTAGAATAAGCAGGTCAAGATACATCTAGTCCACAATAAAGTTGTCGACAAATATTGGTACAAAAAATGTAAAGAAATAAAAACATGTTTGCAGGTCCCTTTTGTACTATTCTTATTATTTCAAATATTCCTCAGCACAGAAGCTTAGCCTTAATTAAGAACTCTTTTTAAACACGATTTTTAGATTAAGCAGGTCAAGATACTTTTAGTCCACTATAAAGTTTTTGCAGAATGTAGGTACCAATAATGTAAAGAAATAGAAACATGTTTGCAGGTCCCTTTGTTCTATTCTTATTATTTCAAATATTCCTCAGCACAGAAGCTTAGCCTTAATTAAGAACTCTTTCAAAACACAATTTTTAGATTAAGCAGGTCAAGATACTCCTAGTGCACTATAAACGTTTTGCAAAATATAGGTACCATTAATGTTAAGAAATAAAAACATGTTTGCAGGTCCCTTTCGTACTATTCTTATTATTTCAAATATTCCTCAGCACAAAAGCTTAGCCTTCATTTAGAATTCTTTTTAAACACGATTTTTAGAATGAGCAGGTCAAGATACATCTAGTCCACAATAAAGTTGTCGACAAATATTGGTACAAAAAATGTAAAGAAATAGAAACATGTTTGCAGGTCCCTTTTGTACTATTCTTATTATTTCAAATATTCCTCAGCACAGAAGCTTAGCCTTAATTAAGAACTCTTTTTAAACACGATTTTTAGATTAGGCAGGTCAAGATACTTTTAGTCCACTATAAAGTTTTTGCAGAATATAGGTACTAATAATGTAAAGAAATAGAAACATGTTTGCAGGTCCCTTTCGTACTATTCTTATTATTTCAAATATTCCTCAGCACAAAAGCTTAGCCTTCATTTAAAATTCTTTCTAAACACGATTTTTAGATTAAGCAGGTCAAGATACTTCTAGTCCATTATAACGTTGTCGACAAATATTGGTACAAAAAATGTAAAGAAATACAAACATGTTTGCAGGTCCCTTTCGTACTATTCTTATTATTTCAAATATTCCTCAGCACAAAAGCTTAGCCTTCATTTAGAATTCTTTCTAAACACGATTTTTATAATAAGCAGGTCAAGATACTTCTAGTCCACTATAAAGTTGTCGACAAATATTGGTACAAAAAATGTAAAGAAATAGAAACATGTTTGCAGGTTCCTTTTGTACTATTCTTATTATTTCAAATATTCCTCAGCACAAAAGCTCAGCCTTCACTCAGAATTGTTTCTAAACACGATTTTTAGAATAAGCAGGTCAAGATACATCTAGTCTACAATAAAGTTGTCGACAAATATTGATACAAAAATTGTAAAGAAATAGAAACATGTTTGCAGGTTCCTTTTGTACTATTCTTATTATTTCAAATATTCCTTAGCACAGAAGCTTAGCCTTAATTAGGAACTCTTTTTAAACACGATTTTTAGATTAAGCAGGTCAAGATACTTTTAGTCCACTATAAAGTTTTTGCAGAATGTAGGTACCAATAATGTAAAGAAATAGAAACATGTTTGCAGGTCCCTTTGTTCTATTCTTATTATTTCAAATATTCCTCAGCACAGAAGCTTAGCCTTAATTAAGAACTCTTTCTAAACACAATTTTTAGATTAAGCAGGTCAAGATACTCCTAGTGCACTATAAACTTTTTGCAAAATATAGGTACCATTAATGTTAAGAAATAAAAACATGTTTGCAGGTCCCTTTCGTACTATTCTTATTATTTCAAATATTCCTCAGCACAAAAGCTTAGCCTTCATTTAGAATTCTTTTTAAACACGATTTTTAGAATGAGCAGGTCAAGATACATCTAGTCCACAATAAAGTTGTCGACAAATATTGGTACAAAAAATGTAAAGAAATAGAAACATGTTTGCAGGTCCCTTTTGTACTATTCTTATTATTTCAAATATTCCTCAGCATAGAAGCTTAGCCTTAATTAAGAACTCTTTTTAAACACGATTTTTAGATTAGGCAGGTCAAGATACTTTTAGTCCACTATAAAGTTTTTGCAGAATATAGGTACTAATAATGTAAAGAAATAGAAACATGTTTGCAGGTCCCTTTCGTACTATTCTTATTATTTCAAATATTCCTCAGCACAAAAGCTTAGCCTTCATTTAAAATTCTTTCTAAACACGATTTTTAGATTAAGCAGGTCAAGATACTTCTAGTCCATTATAACGTTGTCGACAAATATTGGTACAAAAAATGTAAAGAAATACAAACATGTTTGCAGGTCCCTTTCGTACTATTCTTATTATTTCAAATATTCCTCAGCACAAAAGCTTAGCCTTCATTTAGAATTCTTTCTAAACACGATTTTTATAATAAGCAGGTCAAGGTACTTCTAGTCCACTATAAAGTTGTCGACAAATATTGGTACAAAAAATGTAAAGAAATAGAAACATGTTTGCAGGTTCCTTTTGTACTATTCTTATTATTTCAAATATTCCTCAGCACAAAAGCTCAGCCTTCACTCAGAATTCTTTCTAAACACGATTTTTAGAATAAGCAGGTCAAGATACATCTAGTCTACAATAAAGTTGTCGACAAATATTGATACAAAAATTGTAAAGAAATAGAAACATGTTTGCAGGTTCCTTTTGTACTATTCTTATTATTTCAAATATTCCTTAGCACAGAAGCTTAGCCTTAATTAGGAACTCTTTTTAAACACGATTTTTAGATTAAGCAGGTCAAGATACTTTTAGTCCACTATAAAGTTTTTGCAGAATATAGGTACCAATAATGTAAAGAAATAGAAACATGTTTGCAGGTCCCTTTGTTCTATTCTTATTATTTCAAATATTCCTCAGCACAGAAGCTTAGCCTTAATTAAGAACTCTTTCTAAACACAATTTTTAGATTAAGCAGGTCAAGATACTCCTAGTGCACTATAAACTTTTTGCAAAATATAGGTACCATTAATGTTAAGAAATAAAAACATGTTTGCAGGTCCCTTTCGTACTATTCTTATTATTTCAAATATTCCTCAGCACAAAAGCTTAGCCTTCATTTAGAATTCTTTTTAAACACGATTTTTAGAATGAGCAGGTCAAGATACTTCTAGTCTACTATAAAGTTGTCGACAAATATTGGTACAAAAAATGTAAAGAAATAGAAACATGTTTGCAGGTCCCTTTTGTACTATTCTTATTATTTCAAATATTCCTCAGCACAGAAGCTTAGCTTTAATTAAGAACTCTTTTTAAACACGATTTTTAGATTAGGCAGGTCAAGATACTTTTAGTCCACTATAAAGTTTTTGCAGAATTTAGGTACCAATAATGTAAAGAAATAGAAACATGTTTGCAGGTCCCTTTCGTACTATTCTTATTATTTCAAATATTCCTCAGCACAAAAGCTTAGCCTTCATTTAAAATTCTTTCTAAACACGATTTTTAGATTAAGCAGGTCAAGATACTTCTAGTCCATTATAACGTTGTCGACAAATATTGGTACAAAAAATGTAAAGAAATACAAACATGTTTGCAGGTCCCTTTCGTACTATTCTTATTATTTCAAATATTCCTCAGCACAAAAGCTTAGCCTTCATTTAGAATTCTTTCTAAACACGATTTTTATAATAAGCAGGTCAAGATACTTCTAGTCCACTATAAAGTTGTCGACAAATATTGGTACAAAAAATGTAAAGAAATAGAAACATGTTTGCAGGTCCCTTTGGTACTATTCTTATTATTTCAAATATTCCTCAGCACAAAAGCTCAGCCTTCACTTAGAATTCTTTCTAAACACGATTTATAGAATAAGCAGGTCAAGATACATCTAGTCTACAATAAAGTTGTCGACAAATATTGATACAAAAATTGTAAAGAAATAGAAACATGTTTGCAGGTCCCTTTTGTACTATTCTTATTATTTCAAATATTCCTTAGCACAGAAGCTTAGCCTTAATTAAGAACTCTTTTTAAACACGATTTTTAGATTAAGCAGGTCAAGATACTCTTAGTCCACTATACAGTTTTTGCAGAATATAGGTACCAATAATGTAAAGAAATAGAAACATGTTTGCAGGTCCCTTTGTTCTATTCTTATTATTTCAAATATTCCTCAGCACAGAAGCTTAGCCTTAATTAAGAACTCTTTCTAAACACAATTTTTAGATTAAGCAGGTCAAGATACTCCTAGTGCACTATAAACTTTTTGCAAAATATAGGTACCATTAATGTTAAGAAATAAAAACATGTTTGCAGGTCCCTTTCGTACTATTCTTATTATTTCAAATATTGCTCAGCACAAAAGCTTAGCCTTCATTTAAAATTCTTGTTAAACACGATTTTTAGAATGAGCAGGTCAAGATACTTCTAGTCTACTATAAAGTTGTCGACAAATATTGGTACAAAAAATGTAAAGAAATAGAAACATGTTTGCAGGTCCCTTTGGTACTATTCTTATTATTTCAAATATTCCTCAGCACAAAAGCTCAGCCTTCACTCAGAATTCTTTCTAAACACGATTTTTAGAATGAGCAGGTCAAGATACATCTAGTTCACAATAAAGTTGTCGACAAATATTGGTACAAAAATTGTAAAGAAATAGAAACATGTTTGCAGGTCCATTTTGTACTATTCTTATTATTTCAAATATTCCTCAGCACAGAAGCTTAGCCTTAATTAAGAACTCTTTTTAAACACGATTTTTAGATTAGGCAGGTCAAGATACTTTTAGTCCACTATAAAGTTTTTGCAGAATATAGGTGCCAATAATGTAAAGAAATAGAAACATGTTTGCAGGTCCCTTTCGTACTATTCTTATTATTTCAAATATTCCTCAGCACAAAAGCTTAGCCTTCATTTAAAATTCTTTCTAAACACGATTTTTAGATTAAGCAGGTCAAGATACTTGTAGTCCACTATAAAGTTGTCGACAAATATTGGTACCAAAAATGTAAATAAATAGAAACATGTTTGCAGGTCTTTTTCGTACTTTTCTTATTATTTCAAATATTCCTCAGCACAAAAGCTCAGATTTCACTCAGAATTCTTTCTATACACGATTTTTAGATTAAGCAGGTCAAGATACTCTTAGTCCACTATAAAGTTTTTGACAAATATAAGTACAAAAATTGTAAAGAAATAGAAACATGTTTGCAGGTTCCTTTTGTACTATTCTTATTATTTCAAATATTCCTCAGCACAAAAGCTTAGCCTTCATTTAAAATTCTTTCTAAACACGATTTTTAGATTAAGCAGGTCAAGATACTTCTAGTCCATTATAACGTTGTCGACAAATATTGGTACAAAAAATGTAAAGAAATACAAACATGTTTGCAGGTCCCTTTTGTACTATTCTTATTATTTCAAATATTCCTCAGCACAAAAGCTTAGCCTTCATTTAGAATTCTTTCTAAACACGATTTTTATAATAAGCAGGTCAAGATACTTCTAGTCCACTATAAAGTTGTCGACAAATATTGGTACAAAAAATGTAAAGAAATAGAAACATGTTTGCAGGTCCCTTTGGTACTATTCTTATTATTTCAAATATTCCTCAGCAAAAAAGCTTAGCCCTAATTAAGAACTCTTTTTAAACACGATTTTTAGATTAGGCAGGTCAAGATACTTGTAGTCCACTATAAAGTTTTTGCAGAATATAGGTACCAATAATGTAAAGAAATAGAAACATGTTTGCAGGTCCCTTTCGTACTATTCTTATTATTTCAAATATTCCTTAGCACAAAAGCTTAGCCTTCATTTAAAATTCTTTTTAAACACGATTTTTAGATTAAGCAGGTTAAGATACATTAAGTCCACTATAACGTTGTCGACAAATATGAATACAAAAAATGTAAATAAATAGAAACATGTTTGCAGGTCTTTTTCGTACTTTTCTTATTATTTCAAATATTCCTCAGCACAAAAGCTCAGCCTTCACTTAGAATTCTTTCTAAACACGATTTTTAAAATAAGCAGGTCAAGAAACATCTAGTCCACTATAAAGTTTTTGACAAATAAAAGTACAAAAATTGTAAAGAAATAGAAACATGTTTGCAGGTCCCTTTGGTACTATTCTTATTATTTCAAATATTCCTCAGCACAAAAGCTCAGCCTTCACTCAGAATTCTTTCTTACCACGATTTTTAGAATAAGCAGGTCAAGATACATCTAGTCAACAATAAAGTTGTCGACAAATATTGGTACAAAAATTGTAAAGAAATAGAAACATGTTTGCAGGTCCCTTTTGTACTATTTTTATTATTTCAAATATTCCTCAGCACAGAAGCATAGCCTTGATTAGGAACTCTTTTTAAACACGATTTTTAGATTAGGCAGGTCAAGATACTTTTAGTCCACTATAAAGTTTTTGCAGAATATAGGTACCAATAATGTAAAGAAATAGAAACATGTTTGCAGGTCCCTTTCGTACTATTCTTATTATTTCAAATATTCCCCAGCACAAAAGCTTAGCCTTCATTTAAAATTCTTTCTAAACACGATTTTTAGATCAAGCAGGTCAAGATACTTTTAGTCCACTATAAAATTGTCGACAAATATTAGTACAAAAAATGTAAATAAATAGAAACATGTTTGCAGGTCTTTTTCGTACTTTTCTTATTATTTCAAATATTCCTCAGCACAAAAGCTCAGCCTTCACTTAGAATTCTTTCTAAACACGATTTTTAAATTAAGCAGGTCAAGAAACATCTAGTCCACTATAAAGTTTTTGACAAATATAAGTACAAAAATTGTAAAGAAATAGAAACATGTTTGCAGGTTCCTTTTGTACTTTTCTTATTATTTCAAATATTCCTCAGCACAAAAGCTTAGCCTTCATTTAGAATTCTTTCTAAACACGATTTTTATAATAAGCAGGTCAAGATACTTCTAGTCCACTATAAAGTTGTTGACAAATATTGGTACAAAAAATGTAAAGAAATAGAAACATGTTTGCAGGTCCCTTTGGTACTATTCTTATTATTTCAAATATTTCTCAGCACAAAAGCTTAGCCTTCACTCAGAATTCTTTCTAAACACGATTTTTAGAATTAGCA
The DNA here is from genome assembly GCA_949802685.1 of Dicyrtomina minuta. Classification (NCBI taxonomy): domain Eukaryota; kingdom Metazoa; phylum Arthropoda; class Collembola; order Symphypleona; family Dicyrtomidae; genus Dicyrtomina; species Dicyrtomina minuta. Next base: position 272,107 of record CATKUY010000299.1, read on the forward strand.
GGTCAAGATACATCTAGTCCACAATAAAGTTGTCGACAAATATTGATACAAAAATTGTAAAGAAATAAAAACATGTTTGCAGGTCCCTTTTGTACTATTCTTATTATTTCAAATATTCCTCAGCACAGAAGCTTAGCCTTAATTAAGAACTCTTTTCAAACACAATTTTTAGATTAAGCAGGTCAAGATACTTTTAGTCCACTATAAAGTTTTTGCAGAATATAGGTACCAATAATGTAAAGAAATAGAAACATGTTTGCAGGTCCCTTTCGTACTATTCTTATTATTTCAAATATTCCTCAGCACAAAAGCTTTGCCTTCATTTAAAATTCTTTCTAAACACGATTTTTAGATTAAGCAGGTCAAGATACATTCAGTCCACTATAAAGTTGTCGACAAATATTGGTACAAAAAATGTAAATAAATAGAAACATGTTTGCAGGTCTTTTTCGTACTTTTCTTATTATTTCAAATATTCCTCAGCACAAAAGCTCAGCCTTCACTTAGAATTCTTTCTAAACACGATTTTTAAATTAAGCAGGTCAAGAAACATCTAGTCCACTATAAAGTTTTTGACAAATATAAGTACAAAAATTGTAAAGAAATAGAAACATGTTTGCAGGTTCCTTTTGTACTTTTCTTATTATTTCAAATATTCCTCAGCACAAAAGCTTAGCCTTTATTTAGAATTCTTTCTAAACACGATTTTTATAATAAGCAGGTCAAGATACTTATAATCCACTATAAAGTAGTTGACAAATATTAGTACAAAAAATGTAAAGAAATAGAAACATGTTTGCAGGTCCCTTTGGTACTATTCTTATTATTTCAAATATTCCTCAGCACAAAAGCTTAGCCTTCACTCAGAATTCTTTCTAAACACGATTTTTAGATCAAGCAGGTCAAGATACTTTTAGTCCACTATAAAATTGTCGACAAATATTAGTACAAAAAATGTAAATAAATAGAAACATGTTTGCAGGTCTTTTTCGTACTTTTCTTATTATTTCAAATATTCCTCAGCACAAAAGCTCAGCCTTCACTTAGAATTCTTTCTAAACACGATTTTTAAATTAAGCAGGTCAAGAAACATCTAGTCCACTATAAAGTTTTTGACAAATATAAGTACAAAAATTGTAAAGAAATAGAAACATGTTTGCAGGTTCCTTTTGTACTTTTCTTATTATTTCAAATATTCCTCAGCACAAAAGCTTAGCCTTCATTTAGAATTCTTTCTAAACACGATTTTTATAATAAGCAGGTCAAGATACTTCTAGTCCACTATAAAGTTGTTGACAAATATTGGTACAAAAAATGTAAAGAAATAGAAACATGTTTGCAGGTCCGTTTGGTACTATTCTTATTATTTTAAATATTTCTCAGCACAAAAGCTTAGCCTTCACTCAGAATTCTTTCTAAACACGATTTTTAGAATTAGCAGGTCAAGATACATCTAGTCCACAATAAAGTTGTCGACAAATATTGATACAAAAATTGTAAAGAAATAGAAACATGTTTGCAGGTCCCTTTTGTACTATTCTTATTATTTCAAATATTCCTCAGCACAGAAGCTTAGCCTTAATTAAGAACTCTTTTCAAACACAATTTTTAGATTAAGCAGGTCAAGATACTTTTAGTCCACTATAAAGTTTTTGCAGAATATAGGTACCAATAATGTAAAGAAATAGAAACATGTTTGCAGGTCCCTTTCGTACTATTCTTATTATTTCAAATATTCCTCAGCACGAAAGCTTAGCCTTCATTTAAAATTCTTTCTAAACACGATTTTTAGATTAAGCAGGTCAAGATACATTTAGTCCACTATAAAGTTGTCGACAAATATTGGTACAAAAAATGTAAATAAATAGAAACATGTTTGCAGGTCTTTTTCGTACTTTTCTTATTATTTCAAATATTCCTCAGCACAAAAGCTCAGCCTTCACTTAGAATTCTTTCTAAACACGATTTTTAAATTAAGCAGGTCAAGAAACATCTAGTCCACTATAAAGTTTTTGACAAATATAAGTACAAAAATTGTAAAGAAATAGAAACATGTTTGCAGGTTCCTTTTGTACTTTTCTTATTATTTCAAATATTCCTCAGCACAAAAGCTTAGCCTTTATTTAGAATTCTTTTTAAACACGATTTTAATAATAAGCAGGTCAAGATACTTATAATCCACTATAAAGTAGTTGACAAATATTGGTACAAAAAATGTAAAGAAATAGAAACATGTTTGCAGGTCCCTTTTGTACTATTCTTATTATTTCAAATATTCCTCAGCACAGAAGCTTAGCCTTAATTAAGAACTCTTTTTAAACACGATTTTTAGATTAGGCAGGTCAAGATACTTTTAGTCCACTATAAAGTTTTTGCAGAATATAGGTACTAATAATGTAAAGAAATAGAAACATGTTTGCAGGTCCCTTTCGTACTATTCTTATTATTTCAAATATTCCTCAGCACAAAAGCTTAGCCTTCATTTAAAATTCTTTCTAAACACGATTTTTAGATTAAGCAGGTCAAGATACTTCTAGTCCATTATAACGTTGTCGACAAATATTGGTACAAAAAATGTAAAGAAATACAAACATGTTTGCAGGTCCCTTTCGTACTATTCTTATTATTTCAAATATTCCTCAGCACAAAAGCTTAGCCTTCATTTAGAATTCTTTCTAAACACGATTTTTATAATAAGCAGGTCAAGGTACTTCTAGTCCACTATAAAGTTGTCGACAAATATTGGTACAAAAAATGAAAAGAAATAGAAACATGTTTGCAGGTTCCTTTTGTACTATTCTTATTATTTCAAATATTCCTCAGCACAAAAGCTCAGCCTTCACTCAGAATTCTTTCTAAACACGATTTTTAGAATAAGCAGGTCAAGATACATCTAGTCTACAATAAAGTTGTCGACAAATATTGATACAAAAATTGTAAAGAAATAGAAACATGTTTGCAGGTTCCTTTTGTACTATTCTTATTATTTCAAATATTCCTTAGCACAGAAGCTTAGCCTTAATTAGGAACTCTTTTTAAACACGATTTTTAGATTAAGCAGGTCAAGATACTTTTAGTCCACTATAAAGTTTTTGCAGAATATAGGTACCAATAATGTAAAGAAATAGAAACATGTTTGCAGGTCCCTTTGTTCTATTCTTATTATTTCAAATATTCCTCAGCACAGAAGCTTAGCCTTAATTAAGAACTCTTTCTAAACACAATTTTTAGATTAAGCAGGTCAAGATACTCCTAGTGCACTATAAACTTTTTGCAAAATATAGGTACCATTAATGTTAAGAAATAAAAACATGTTTGCAGGTCCCTTTCGTACTATTCTTATTATTTCAAATATTCCTCAGCACAAAAGCTTAGCCTTCATTTAGAATTCTTTTTAAACACGATTTTTAGAATGAGCAGGTCAAGATACTTCCAGTCTACTATAAAGTTGTCGACAAATATTGGTACAAAAAATGTAAAGAAATAGAAACATGTTTGCAGGTCCCTTTTGTACTATTCTTATTATTTCAAATATTCCTCAGCACAGAAGCTTAGCTTTAATTAAGAACTCTTTTTAAACACGATTTTTAGATTAGGCAGGTCAAGATACTTTTAGTCCACTATAAAGTTTTTGCAGAATTTAGGTACCAATAATGTAAAGAAATAGAAACATGTTTGCAGGTCCCTTTCGTACTATTCTTATTATTTCAAATATTCCTCAGCACAAAAGCTTAGCCTTCATTTAAAATTCTTTCTAAACACGATTTTTAGATTAAGCAGGTCAAGATACTTCTAGTCCATTATAACGTTGTCGACAAATATTGGTACAAAAAATGTAAAGAAATACAAACATGTTTGCAGGTCCCTTTCGTACTATTCTTATTATTTCAAATATTCCTCAGCACAAAAGCTTAGCCTTCATTTAGAATTCTTTCTAAACACGATTTTTATAATAAGCAGGTCAAGATACTTCTAGTCCACTATAAAGTTGTCGACAAATATTGGTACAAAAAATGTAAAGAAATAGAAACATGTTTGCAGGTCCCTTTGGTACTATTCTTATTATTTCAAATATTCCTCAGCACAAAAGCTCAGCCTTCACTTAGAATTCTTTCTAAACACGATTTTTAGAATAAGCAGGTCAAGATACATCTAGTCTACAATAAAGTTGTCGACAAATATTGATACAAAAATTGTAAAGAAATAGAAACATGTTTGCAGGTCCCTTTTGTACTATTCTTATTATTTCAAATATTCCTTAGCACAGAAGCTTAGCCTTAATTAAGAACTCTTTTCAAACACGATTTTTAGATTAAGCAGGTCAAGATACTCTTAGTCCACTATACAGTTTTTGCAGAATATAGGTACCAATAATGTAAAGAAATAGAAACATGTTTGCAGGTCCCTTTGTTCTATTCTTATTATTTCAAATATTCCTCAGCACAGAAGCTTAGCCTTAATTAAGAACTCTTTCTAAACACAATTTTTAGATTAAGCAGGTCAAGATACTCCTAGTGCACTATAAACTTTTTGCAAAATATAGGTACCATTAATGTTAAGAAATAAAAACATGTTTGCAGGTCCCTTTCGTACTATTCTTATTATTTCAAATATTGCTCAGCACAAAAGCTTAGCCTTCATTTAAAATTCTTGTTAAACACGATTTTTAGAATGAGCAGGTCAAGATACTTCTAGTCTACTATAAAGTTGTCGACAAATATTGGTACAAAAAATGTAAAGAAATAGAAACATGTTTGCAGGTCCCTTTGGTACTATTCTTATTATTTCAAATATTCCTCAGCACAAAAGCTCAGCCTTCACTCAGAATTCTTTCTAAACACGATTTTTAGAATGAGCAGGTCAAGATACATCTAGTTCACAATAAAGTTGTCGACAAATATTGGTACAAAAATTGTAAAGAAATAGAAACATGTTTGCAGGTCCATTTTGTACTATTCTTATTATTTCAAATATTCCTCAGCACAGAAGCTTAGCCTTAATTAAGAACTCTTTTTAAACACGATTTTTAGATTAGGCAGGTCAAGATACTTTTAGTCCACTATAAAGTTTTTGCAGAATATAGGTGCCAATAATGTAAAGAAATAGAAACATGTTTGCAGGTCCCTTTCGTACTATTCTTATTATTTCAAATATTCCTCAGCACAAAAGCTTAGCCTTCATTTAAAATTCTTTCTAAACACGATTTTTAGATTAAGCAGGTCAAGATACTTGTAGTCCACTATAAAGTTGTCGAAAAATATTGGTACCAAAAATGTAAATAAATAGAAACATGTTTGCAGGTCTTTTTCGTACTTTTCTTATTATTTCAAATATTCCTCAGCACAAAAGCTCAGATTTCACTCAGAATTCTTTCTATACACGATTTTTAGATTAAGCAGGTCAAGATACTCTTAGTCCACTATAAAGTTTTTGACAAATATAAGTACAAAAATTGTAAAGAAATAGAAACATGTTTGCAGGTTCCTTTTGTACTATTCTTATTATTTCAAATATTCCTCAGCACAAAAGCTTAGCCTTCATTTAAAATTCTTTCTAAACACGATTTTTAGATTAAGCAGGTCAAGATACTTCTAGTCCATTATAACGTTGTCGACAAATATTGGTACAAAAAATGTAAAGAAATACAAACATGTTTGCAGGTCCCTTTTGTACTATTCTTATTATTTCAAATATTCCTCAGCTCAAAAGCTTAGCCTTCATTTAGAATTCTTTCTAAACACGATTTTTATAATAAGCAGGTCAAGATACTTCTAGTCCACTATAAAGTTGTCGACAAATATTGGTACAAAAAATGTAAAGAAATAGAAACATGTTTGCAGGTCCCTTTGGTACTATTCTTATTATTTCAAATATTCCTCAGCAAAAAAGCTTAGCCCTAATTAAGAACTCTTTTTAAACACGATTTTTAGATTAGGCAGGTCAAGATACTTGTAGTCCACTATAAAGTTTTTGCAGAATATAGGTACCAATAATGTAAAGAAATAGAAACATGTTTGCAGGTCCCTTTCGTACTATTCTTATTATTTCAAATATTCCTTAGCACAAAAGCTTAGCCTTCATTTAAAATTCTTTTTAAACACGATTTTTAGATTAAGCAGGTTAAGATACATTAAGTCCACTATAACGTTGTCGACAAATATGAATACAAAAAATGTAAATAAATAGAAACATGTTTGCAGGTCTTTTTCGTACTTTTCTTATTATTTCAAATATTCCTCAGCACAAAAGCTCAGCCTTCACTTAGAATTCTTTCTAAACACGATTTTTAAAATAAGCAGGTCAAGAAACATCTAGTCCACTATAAAGTTTTTGACAAATAAAAGTACAAAAATTGTAAAGAAATAGAAACATGTTTGCAGGTCCCTTTGGTACTATTCTTATTATTTCAAATATTCCTCAGCACAAAAGCTCAGCCTTCACTCAGAATTCTTTCTTACCACGATTTTTAGAATAAGCAGGTCAAGATACATCTAGTCAACAATAAAGTTGTCGACAAATATTGGTACAAAAATTGTAAAGAAATAGAAACATGTTTGCAGGTCCCTTTTGTACTATTTTTATTATTTCAAATATTCCTCAGCACAGAAGCATAGCCTTGATTAGGAACTCTTTTTAAACACGATTTTTAGATTAGGCAGGTCAAGATACTTTTAGTCCACTATAAAGTTTTTGCAGAATATAGGTACCAATAATGTAAAGAAATAGAAACATGTTTGCAGGTCCCTTTCGTACTATTCTTATTATTTCAAATATTCCCCAGCACAAAAGCTTAGCCTTCATTTAAAATTCTTTCTAAACACGATTTTTAGATCAAGCAGGTCAAGATACTTTTAGTCCACTATAAAATTGTCGACAAATATTAGTACAAAAAATGTAAATAAATAGAAACATGTTTGCTGGTCTTTTTCGTACTTTTCTTATTATTTCAAATATTCCTCAGCACAAAAGCTCAGCCTTCACTTAGAATTCTTTCTAAACACGATTTTTAAATTAAGCAGGTCAAGAAACATCTAGTCCACTATAAAGTTTTTGACAAATATAAGTACAAAAATTGTAAAGAAATAGAAACATGTTTGCAGGTTCCTTTTGTACTTTTCTTATTATTTCAAATATTCCTCAGCACAAAAGCTTAGCCTTCATTTAGAATTCTTTCTAAACACGATTTTTATAATAAGCAGGTCCAGATACTTCTAGTCCACTATAAAGTTGTTGACAAATATTGGTACAAAAAATGTAAAGAAATAGAAACATGTTTGCAGGTCCCTTTGGTACTATTCTTATTATTTCAAATATTTCTCAGCACAAAAGCTTAGCCTTCACTCAGAATTCTTTCTAAACACGATTTTTAGAATTAGCAGGTCAAGATACATCTAGTCCACAATAAAGTTGTCGACAAATATTGATACAAAAATTGTAAAGAAATAAAAACATGTTTGCAGGTCCCTTTTGTACTATTCTTATTATTTCAAATATTCCTCAGCACAGAAGCTTAGCCTTAATTAAGAACTCTTTTCAAACACAATTTTTAGATTAAGCAGGTCAAGATACTTTTAGTCCACTATAAAGTTTTTGCAGAATATAGGTACCAATAATGTAAAGAAATAGAAACATGTTTGCAGGTCCCTTTCGTACTATTCTTATTATTTCAAATATTCCTCAGCACAAAAGCTTTGCCTTCATTTAAAATTCTTTCTAAACACGATTTTTAGATTAAGCAGGTCAAGATACATTCAGTCCACTATAAAGTTGTCGACAAATATTGGTACAAAAAATGTAAATAAATAGAAACATGTTTGCAGGTCTTTTTCGTACTTTTCTTATTATTTCAAATATTCCTCAGCACAAAAGCTCAGCCTTCACTTAGAATTCTTTCTAAACACGATTTTTAAATTAAGCAGGTCAAGAAACATCTAGTCCACTATAAAGTTTTTGACAAATATAAGTACAAAAATTGTAAAGAAATAGAAACATGTTTGCAGGTTCCTTTTGTACTTTTCTTATTATTTCAAATATTCCTCAGCACAAAAGCTTAGCCTTTATTTAGAATTCTTTCTAAACACGATTTTTATAATAAGCAGGTCAAGATACTTATAATCCACTATAAAGTAGTTGACAAATATTAGTACAAAAAATGTAAAGAAATAGAAACATGTTTGCAGGTCCCTTTGGTACTATTCTTATTATTTCAAATATTCCTCAGCACAAAAGCTTAGCCTTCACTCAGAATTCTTTCTAAACACGATTTTTAGATCAAGCAGGTCAAGATACTTTTAGTCCACTATAAAATTGTCGACAAATATTAGTACAAAAAATGTAAATAAATAGAAACATGTTTGCAGGTCTTTTTCGTACTTTTCTTATTATTTCAAATATTCCTCAGCACAAAAGCTCAGCCTTCACTTAGAATTCTTTCTAAACACGATTTTTAAATTAAGCAGGTCAAGAAACATCTAGTCCACTATAAAGTTTTTGACAAATATAAGTACAAAAATTGTAAAGAAATAGAAACATGTTTGCAGGTTCCTTTTGTACTTTTCTTATTATTTCAAATATTCCTCAGCACAAAAGCTTAGCCTTCATTTAGAATTCTTTCTAAACACGATTTTTATAATAAGCAGGTCAAGATACTTCTAGTCCACTATAAAGTTGTTGACAAATATTGGTACAAAAAATGTAAAGAAATAGAAACATGTTTGCAGGTCCGTTTGGTACTATTCTTATTATTTTAAATATTTCTCAGCACAAAAGCTTAGCCTTCACTCAGAATTCTTTCTAAACACGATTTTTAGAATTAGCAGGTCAAGATACATCTAGTCCACAATAAAGTTGTCGACAAATATTGATACAAAAATTGTAAAGAAATAGAAACATGTTTGCAGGTCCCTTTTGTACTATTCTTATTATTTCAAATATTCCTCAGCACAGAAGCTTAGCCTTAATAAGGAACTCTTTTCAAACACAATTTTTAGATTAAGCAGGTCAAGATACTTTTAGTCCACTATAAAGTTTTTGCAGAATATAGGTACCAATAATGTAAAGAAATAGAAACATGTTTGCAGGTCCCTTTCGTACTATTCTTATTATTTCAAATATTCCTCAGCACGAAAGCTTAGCCTTCATTTAAAATTCTTTCTAAACACGATTTTTAGATTAAGCAGGTCAAGATACATTTAGTCCACTATAAAGTTGTCGACAAATATTGGTACAAAAAATGTAAATAAATAGAAACATGTTTGCAGGTCTTTTTCGTACTTTTCTTATTATTTCAAATATTCCTCAGCACAAAAGCTCAGCCTTCACTTAGAATTCTTTCTAAACACGATTTTTAAATTAAGCAGGTCAAGAAACATCTAGTCCACTATAAAGTTTTTGACAAATATAAGTACAAAAATTGTAAAGAAATAGAAACATGTTTGCAGGTTCCTTTTGTACTTTTCTTATTATTTCAAATATTCCTCAGCACAAAAGCTTAGCCTTTATTTAGAATTCTTTCTAAACACGATTTTTATAATAAGCAGGTCAAGATACTTATAATCCACTATAAAGTAGTTGACAAATATTAGTACAAAAAATGTAAAGAAATAGAAACATGTTTGCAGGTCCCTTTGGTACTATTCTTATTATTTCAAATATTCCTCAGCACAAAAGCTTAGCCTTCACTCAGAATTCTTTCTAAACACGATTTTTAGAATTAGCAGGTCAAGATACATCTAGTGCACAATAAAGTTGTCGACAAATATTGATACAAAAATTGTAAAGAAATAGAAACATGTTTGCAGGTCCCTTTTGTACTATTCTTATTATTTCAAATATTCCTCAGCACAGAAGCTTAGCCTTAATTAAGAACTCTTTTCAAACACGATTTTTAGATTAAGCAGGTCAAGATACTTTTAGTCCACTATAAAGTTTTTGCAGAATATAGGTACCAATAATGTAAAGAAATAGAAACATGTTTGCAGGTCCCTTTCGTACTATTCTTATTATTTCAAATATTCCTCAGCACAAAAGCTTAGCCTTCATTTAAAATTCTTTCTAAACACGATTTTTAGATTAGGCAGGTCAAGATACATTTAGTCCACTATAAAGTTGTCGACAAATATTGGTACAAAAAATGTAAATAAATAGAAACATGTTTGCAGGTCTTTTTCGTACTTTTTTTATTATTTCAAATATTCCTCAGCACAAATGCTCAGCCTTCACTTAGAATTCTTTCTAAACACGATTTTTAAATTAAGCAGGTCAAGAAACATCTAGTCCACTATAAAGTTTTTGACAAATATAAGTACAAAAATTGTAAAGAAATAGAAACATGTTTGCAGGTTCCTTTTGTACTTTTCTTATTATTTCAAATATTCCTCAGCACAAAAGCTTAGCCTTTATTTAGAATTCTTTCTAAACACGATTTTTATAATAACCAGGTCAAGATACTTATAATCCACTATAAAGTAGTTGACAAATATTAGTACAAAAAATGTAAAGAAATAGAAACATGTTTGCAGGTCCCTTTGGTACTATTCTTATTATTTCAAATATTTCTCAGCACAAAAGCTTAGCCTTCACTCAGAATTCTTTCTAAACACGATTTTTAGAATTAGCAGGTCAAGATACATCTAGTCCACAATAAAGTTGTCGACAAATATTGATACAAAAATTGTAAAGAAATAGAAACATGTTTGCAGGTCCCTTTTGTACTATTCTTATTATTTCAAATATTCCTCAGCACAGAAGCTTAGCCTTAATTAAGAACTCTTTTCAAACACGATTTTTAGATTAAGCAGGTCAAGATACTTTTAGTCCACTATAAAGTTTTTGCAGAATATAGGTACCAATAATGTAAAGAAATAGAAACATGTTTGCAGGTCCCTTTCGTACTATTCTTATTATTTCAAATATTCCTCAGCACAAAAGCTTAGCCTTCATTTAAAATTCTTTCTAAACACGATTTTTAGATTAGGCAGGTCAAGATACATTTAGTCCACTATAAAGTTGTCGACAAATATTGGTACAAAAAATGTAAATAAATAGAAACATGTTTGCAGGTCTTTTTCGTACTTTTTTTATTATTTCAAATATTCCTCAGCACAAATGCTCAGCCTTCACTTAGAATTCTTTCTAAACACGATTTTTAAATTAAGCAGGTCAAGAAACATCTAGTCCACTATAAAGTTTTTGACAAATATAAGTACAAAAATTGTAAAGAAATAGAAACATGTTTGCAGGTTCCTTTTGTACTTTTCTTATTATTTCAAATATTCCTCAGCACAAAAGCTTAGCCTTTATTTAGAATTCTTTCTAAACACGATTTTTATAATAAGCAGGTCAAGATACTTATAATCCACTATAAAGTAGTTGACAAATATTAGTACAAAAAATGTAAAGAAATAGAAACATGTTTGCAGGTCCCTTTGGTACTATTCTTATTATTTCAAATATTTCTCAGCACAAAAGCTTAGCCTTCACTCAGAATTCTTTCTAAACACGATTTTTAGAATTAGCAGGTCAAGATACATCTAGTCCACAATAAAGTTGTCGACAAATATAAGTACAAAAATTGTAAAGAAATAGAAACATGTTTGCAGGTTCCTTTTGTACTTTTCTTATTATTTCAAATATTCCTCAGCACAAAAGCTTAGCCTTTATTTAGAATTCTTTCTAAACACGATTTTTATAATAAGCAGGTCAAGATACTTATAATCTACTATAAAGTAGTTGACAAATATTAGTACAAAAAATGTAAAGAAATAGAAACATGTTTGCAGGTCCCTTTGGTACTATTCTTATTATTTCAAATATTCCTCAGCACAAAAGCTTAGCCTTCACTCAGAATTCTTTCTAAACACGATTTTTAGAATTAGCAGGTCAAGATACATCTAGTCCACAATAAAGTTGTCGACAAATATTGATACAAAAATTGTAAAGAAATAGAAACATGTTTGCAGGTCCCTTTTGTACTTTTCTTATTATTTCAAATATTCCTCGACACAGAAGCTTAGCCTTTATTTAAAATTCTTTCTAAACAGGATTTTTAGAATAAGCAGGTCAATATACTTCTAGTCCACAATAAAGTTTTTGCAGGATATAGGTACGAATAATGTTAAGAAATAGAAACATGTTTGCAGGTTTTTTTGTTCTATTCTTATTATTTCAAATATTCCTCAGCACAGAAGCTTAGCCTTAATTAAGAACTCTTTCTAATCACAATTTTTAGATTAAGCAGGTCAAGATACTCCTAGTGCACTATAAACTTTTTGCAAAATATAGGTACCAATAATGTTAAGAAATAAAAACATGTTTGCAGGTCCCTTTCGTACTATTCTTATTATTTTAAATATTCCTCAGCACAAAAGCTTAGCCTTCATTTAGAATTCTTTCTAAACACGATTTTTATAATAAGCAGGTCAAGATACTTCTAGTCCACTATAAAGTTGTCGACAAATATTGGTACAAAAAATGTAAAGAAATAGAAACATGTTTGCAGGTCCCTTTGGTACTATTGTTATTATTTCAAATATTCCTCAGCACAAAAGCTCAGCCTTCACTCAGAATTCTTTCTAAACACGATTTTTAGAATAAGCAGGTCAAGATACATCTAGTCTACAATAAAGTTGTCGACAAATATTGATACAAAAATTGTAAAGAAATAGAAACATGTTTGCAGGTCCCTTTCGTACTATTCTTATTATTTTAAATATTCCTTAGCACAGAAGCTTAGCCTTAATTAAGAACTCTTTTTAAACACGATTTTTAGATAAGGCAGGTCAAGATACTTTAAGTCCACTATAAAGTTTTTGCAGAATATAGGTACCAATAATGTAAAGAAATAGAAACATGTTTGCAGGTCCCTTTCGTACTATTCTTATTATTTCAAATATTCCTCAGCACAAAAGCTTAGCCTTCATTTAAAATTCTTTCTAAACACGATTTTTAGATTAAGCAGGTCAAGATACTTCTAGTCCATTATAACGTTGTCGACAAATATTGGTACAACAAATGTAAAGAAATACAAACATGTTTGCAGGTCCCTTTCGTACTATTCTTATTATTTCAAATATTCCTCAGCACAAAAGCTTAGCCTTCATTTAGAATTCTTTCTAAACACGATTTTTATAATAAGCAGGTCAAGATACTTCTAGTTTACTATAAAGTTGTCGACAAATATTGGTACAAAAAATGTAAAGAAATAGAAACATGTTTGCAGGTCCCTTTGGTACTATTCTTATTATTTCAAATATTCCTCAGCACAGAAGCTTAGCCTTAATTAAGAACTCTTTTTAAACACGATTTGTAGATTAGGCAGGTCAAGATACTTTTAGTCCACTATAAAGTTTTTGCAGAATATAGGTACCAATAATGTAAAGAAATAGAAACATGTTTGCAGGTCCCTTTCGTACTATTCTTATTATTTCAAATATTCCTCAGCACAAAAGCTTAGCCTTCATTTAAAATTTTTTCTAAACACGATTTTTAGATTAAGCAGGTCAGAATACATTCAGTCCACTATAAAGTTGTCGACAAATATTGGTACAAAAATTGTAAAGAAATAGAAACATGTTTGCAGGTTCCTTTTGTACTATTCTTATTATTTCAAATATTCCTCAGCACAAAAGCTTAGCCTTCATTTAGAATTCTTTCTAAACACGATTTTTATAATAAGCAGGTCAAGATACTTCTAGTTCACTATAAAGTTGTCGACAAATATTGGTACAAAAAATGTAAAGAAATAGAAACATGTTTGCAGGTCCCTTTGGTACTATTCCTATTATTTCAAATATTCCTCAGCACAAAAGCTCAGCCTTCACTCAGAATTCTTTCTAAACACGATTTTTAGAATAAGCAGGTCAAGATACATCTAGTCCACAATAAAGTTGTCGACAAATATTGGTACAAAAATTGTAAAGAAATAGAAACATGTTTGCAGGTCCCTTTTGTACTATTCTTATTATTTCAAATATTCCTCAGCACAGAAGCATAGCCTTGATTAAGAACTCTTTTTAAACACGATTTTTAGATTAGGCAGGTCAGGATACTTATAGTCCACTATAAAGTTTTTGCAGAATATAGGTACCAATAATGTAAAGAAATAGAAACATGTTTGCAGGTCCCTTTCGTACTATTCTTATTATTTCAAATATTCCTCAGCATAAAAGCTTAGCCTTCATTTAAAATTCTTTCTAAACACGATTTTTAGATTGAGCAGGTCAAGATACTTTTAGTCCACTATAAAATTGTCGACAAATATTAGTACAAAAAATGTAAATAAATAGAAACATGTTTGCAGGTCTTTTTCGTACTTTTCTTATTATTTCAAATATTCCTCAGCACAAAAGCTCAGCCTTCACTTAGAATTCTTTCTAAACACGATTTTTAAATTAAGCAGGTCAAGAAACATCTAGTCCATTATAACGTTGTCGACAAATATTGGTACAAAAAATGTAAAGAAATACAAACATGTTTGCAGGTCCCTTTCGTACTATTTTTATTATTTCAAATATTCCTCAGCACAGAAGCTCAGCCTTCACTCAGAATTCTTTTTAAACACGATTTTTAGAATGAGCAGGTCAAGGTTCCTCTAGTCCACTATAAAGTTGTCGCAGAATATAGGTACCAATAATGTTAAGAAATAGAAACATGTTTGCAGGTCCCTTTCGTAATATTCTTATTATTTCAAATATTCCTCAGCACAAAAGCTTAGCTTTAACTCAGAACTCTTTCTTAACACAATTTTTCGATTAAGCAGGTCAAGATACTTCTAGTCCACTATAAAGTTGTCGCAGAATATAGGTACTAATAATGTTAAGAAATAGAAACATGTTTGCAGGTCCCTTTTGTACTATTCTTATTATTTCAAATATTCCTGGACACAAAAGCTTAGCCTTCATTTAAAATTCTTTCTAAACAGGATTTTTAGAATAAGCAGGTCAATATACTTCTAGTCCACCATAACGTTTTTGCAGGATATAGGTACGAATAATGTTAAGAAATAGAAACATGTTTGCAGGTCCCTTTGTTCTATTCTTATTATTTCAAATATTCCTCAGCACAGAAGCTTAGCCTTAATTAAGAACTCTTTCTAAACACAATTTTTAGATTAAGCAGGTTAAGATACTCCTAGTGCACTATAAACTTTTTGCAAAATATAGGTACCAATAATGTTAAGAAATAAAAACATGTTTGCAGGTCCCTTTCGTACTATTCTTATTATTTCAAATATTCCTCAGCACAAAAGCTTAGCCTTCATTTAGAATTCTTTCTAAACACGATTTTTATAATAGGCAGGTCAAGATACTTCTAGTCCACTATAAAGTTGTCGACAAATATTGGTACAAAAAATGTAAAGAAATAGAAACATGTTTGCAGGTCCCTTTGGTACTATTCTTATTATTTCAAATATTCCTCAGCACAAAAGCTCAGCCTTCACTCAGAATTCTTTCTAAACACGATTTTTAGAATAAGCAGGTCAAGATACATCTAGTCTACAATAAAGTTGTCGACAAATATTGATACAAAAATTGTAAAGAAATAGAAACATGTTTGCAGGTCCCTTTCGTACTATTCTTATTATTTTAAATATTCCTTAGCACAGAAGCTTAGCCATAATTAAGAACTCTTTTTAAACACGATTTTTAGATTAAGCAGGTCAAGATACTTTTAGTCCACTATAAAGTTTTTGCAGAATATAGGTACCAATAATGTAAAGAAATAGAAACATGTTTGCAGGTCCCTTTCGTACTATTCTTATTATTTCAAATATTCCTCAGCACAAAAGCTTAGCCTTCATTTAAAATTCTTTCTAAACACGATTTTTAGATTAAGCAGGTCAAGATACATTTAGTCCACTATAAAGTTGTCGACAAATATTGGTACAAAAAATGTAGAGAAATAGAAACATGTTTGCAGGTCCCTTTGGTACTATTCTTATTATTTCAAATATTCCTCAGCACAAAAGCTCAGCCTTTACTCAGAATTCTTTCTAAAAACGATTTTTAGAATAAGCAGGTCAAGATACATCTAGTCCACAATAAAGTTGTCGACAAATATTGGTACAAAAATTGTAAAGAAATAGAAACATGTTTGCAGGTCCCTTTTGTACTATTCTTATTATTTCAAATATTCCTCAGCACAGAAGCATAGCCTTGATTAAGAACTCTTTTTAAACACGATTTTTAGATTAGGCAGGTCAGAATACTTATAGTCCACTATAAAGTTTTTGCAGAATATAGGTACCAATAATGTAAAGAAATAGAAACATGTTTGCAGGTCCCTTTCGTACTATTCTTATTATTTCAAATATTCCTCAGCACAAAAGCTTAGCCTTCATTTAGAATTCTTTCTAAACACGATTTTTATAATAAGCAGGTCAAGATACTTCTAGTTCACTATAAAGTTGTCGACAAATATCGGTACAAAAAATGTAGAGAAATAGAAACATGTTTGCAGGTCCCTTTGGTACTATTCTTATTATTTCAAATATTCCTCAGCACAAAAGCTCAGCCTTTACTCAGAATTCTTTCTAAACACGATTTTTAGAATAAGCAGGTCAAGATACATCTAGTCCACAATAAAGTTGTAGACAAATATTGGTACAAAAATTGTAAAGAAATAGAAACATGTTTGCAGGTCCCTTTTGTACTATTCTTATTATTTCAAATATTCCTCAGCACAGAAGCATAGCCTTGATTAAGAACTCTTTTTAAACACGATTTTTAGATTAGGCAGGTCAGGATACTTATAGTCCACTATAAAGTTTTTGCAGAATATAGGTACCAATAATGTAAAGAAATAGAAACATGTTTGCAGGTCCCTTTCGTACTATTCTTATTATTTCAAATATTACTCGGCACAAAAGCTTAGCCTTCATTTAAAATTCTTTCTAAACACGATTTTTAGATTGAGCAGGTCAGGATACTTTTAGTCCACTATAAAATTGTCGACAAATATTAGTACAAAAAATGTAAATAAATAGAAACATGTTTGCAGGTCTTTTTCGTACTTTTCCTATTATTTCAAATATTCCTCAGCACAAAAGCTTAGCCTTCACTTAAAATTCTTTCTAAACACGATTTTTAAATTAAGCAGGTCAAAAAACATCTAGTCCACTATAAAGTTTTTGACAAATATAAGTACAAAAATTGTAAAGAAATAGAAACATGTTTGCAGGTTCCTTTTGTACTTTTCTTATTATTTCAAATATTCCTCAGCACAAAAGCTTAGCCTTCATTTAGAATTCTTTCTAAACACGATTTTTATAATAAGCAGGTCAAGATACTTCTAGTTCACTATAAAGTTGTCGACAAATATTGGTACAAAAAATGTGAAGAAATAGAAACATGTTTGCAGGTCCCTTTGGTACTATTCTTATTATTTCAAATATTCCTCAGCACAAAAGCTCAGCCTTCACTCAGAATTCTTTCTAAACACGATTTTTAGAATAAGCAGGTCAAGATACATCTAGTCCACATTAAAGTTGTCGACAAATATTGATACAAAAATTGTAAAGAAATAGAAACATGTTTGCAGGTCCCTTTTGTACTATTCTTATTATTTCAAATATTCCTCAGCACAGAAGCTTAGCCTTAATTAGAAACTCTTTTTAAACACGATTTTTAGATTAAGCAGGTCAAGATACTTTTAGTCCACTATCAAGTTTTAGCAGAATATAGGTACCAATAATGTAAAGAAATAGAAACATGTTTGCAGGTCCCTTTCGTACTATTCTTATTATTTCAAATATTCCTCAGCACAAAAGCTTAGCCTTCATTTATAATTCTTTCTAAACACGATTTTTAGATTAAGCAGGTCAAGATACATTAAGTCCACTATAAAGTTGTTGACAAATATTGGTACAAAAAATGTAAATAAATAGAAACATGTTTGCAGGTCTTTTTCGTACTTTTCCTATTATTTCAAATATTCCTCAGCACAAAAGCTCAGCCTTCACTTAGAATTCTTTCTAAACACGATTTTTAAATTAAGCAGGTCAAGAA
This sequence comes from Dicyrtomina minuta, assembly GCA_949802685.1. NCBI lineage: Eukaryota > Metazoa > Arthropoda > Collembola > Symphypleona > Dicyrtomidae > Dicyrtomina > Dicyrtomina minuta. Next base: position 290,112 of record CATKUY010000299.1, read on the forward strand.
ACATCTAGTCCACTATAGAGTTTTTGACAAATATAAGTACAAAAATTGTAAAGAAATAGAAACATGTTTGCAGGTTCCTTTTGTACTTTTCTTATTATTTCAAATATTCCTCAGCACAGAACCTTAGCCTTAATTAAGAACTCTTTTTAAACACGATTTTTAGATTAAGCAGGTCAAGATACTTTTAGTCCTTTATAAAGTTTTTGCAGAATATAGGTACCAATAATGTAAAGAAATAGAAACATGTTTGCAGGTCGCTTTCGTACTATTCTTATTATTTCAAATATTCCTCAGCACAAAAGCTTAGCCTTCATTTAAAATTCTTTCTAAACACGATTTTTAGATTAAGCACGTCAAGATACTTCTAGTCCATTATAACGTTGTCGACAAATATTGGTACACAAAATGTAAAGAAATACAAACATGTTTGCAGGTCCCTTTCGTACTATTCTTATTATTTCAAATATTCCTCAGCACAGAAGCTCAGCCTTCACTTAGAATTCTTTTTAAACACGATTTCTAGAATGAGCAGGTCAAGGTTCCTCTAGTCCACTATAAAGTTGTCGCAGAATATAGGTACCAATAATGTTAAGAAATAGAAACATGTTTGCAGGTCCCTTTCGTAATATTCTTATTATTTCAAATATTCCTCAGCACAAAAGCTTAGCTTTAACTCAGAACTCTTTCTTAACACAATTTTTCGATTAGGCAGGTCAAGATACTTCTAGTCCACTATAAAGTTGTCGCAGAATATAGGTACTAATAATGTTAAGAAATAGAAACATGTTTGCAGGTCCCTTCTGTACTATTCTTATTATTTCAAATATTCCTCGACACAGAAGCTTAGCCTTCATTTTAAATTCTTTCTGAACAGGATTTTTAGAATAAGCAGGTCAATATACTTCTAGTCCACCATAAAGTTTTTGCAGGATATAGGTACGAATAATGTTAAGAAATAGAAACATGTTTGCAGGTCCCTTTGTTCTATTCTTATTATTTCAAATATTCCTCAGCACAGAAGCTTAGCCTTAATTAAGAACTCTTTCTAAACAAAATTTTTAGATTAAGCAGGTCAAGATACTCCTAGTGCACTATAAACTTTTTGCAAAATATAGGTACCAATAATGTTAAGAAATAAAAACATGTTTGCAGGTCCCTTTCGTACTATTCTTATTATTTCAAATATTCCTCAGCACAAAAGCTTAGCCTTCATTTAGAATTCTTTCTAAACACGATTTTTAGAATAAGCAGGTCAAGATACATCTAGTCCACAATAAAGTTGTCGACAAATATTGATACAAAAATTGTAAAGAAATAGAAACATGTTTGCAGGTCCCTTTTGTACTATTCTTATTATTTCAAATATTCCTCAGCACAGAAGCTTAGCCTTAATGAAGAACTCTTTTTAAACACAATTTTTAGATTAAGCAGGTCAAGATACTTTTAATACACTACAAAGTTTTTGCAGAATATAGGTACCAATAATGTGAAGAAATAGAAACATGTTTGCAGGTCCCTTTTGTACTATTCTTATTATTTCAAATATTCCTCAGCACAAAAGCTTAGCCTTCATTTAAAATTCTATCTAGACACGATTTGTAGATTAAGCAGGTCAAGATACTTCTAGTCCATTATAACGTTGTCGACAAATATTGGTACAAAAAAGGTAAAGAAATACAAACATGTTTGCAGGTCATTTTCGTACTATTCTTATTATTTCAAATATTCCTCAGCACAGAAGCTCAGCCTTCACTCAGAATTCTTTTTAAACACGATTTTTAGAATGAGCAGGTCAAGGTTCCTCTAGTCCACTATAAAATTGTCGCAGAATATAGGTACCAATATTGTTGAGAAATAGAAACATGTTTGCAGGTCCCTTTCGTAATATTCTTATTATTTCAAATATTCCTCAGCACAAAAGCTTAGCTTTAACTCAGAACTCTTTCTTAACACAATTTTTCGATTAAGCAGGTCAAGATACTTCTAGTCCACTATAAAGTTGTCGCAGAATATAGGTACTAATAATGTTAAGAAATAGAAACATGTTTGCAGGTCCCTTTTGTACTATTTTTATTATTTTAAATATTCCTCGACACAGAAGCTTAGCCTTCATTTTCAATTCTTTCTGAACAGGATTTTTAGAATAAGCAGGTCAATATACTTCTAGTCCACCATAAAGTTTTTGCAGGATATAGGTACGAATAATGTTAAGAAATAGAAACATGTTTGCAGGTCCCTTTGTTCTATTCTTATTATTTCAAATATTCCTCAGCACAGAAGCTTAGCCTTAATTAAGAACTCTTTCTAAACACAATTTTTAGATTAAGCAGGTCAAGATACTCCTAGTGCACTATAAACTTTTTGCAAAATATAGGTACTAATAATGTTAAGAAATAAAAACATGTTTGCAGGTCCCTTTCGTACTATTCTTATTATTTCAAATATTCCTCAGCACAAAAGCTTAGCCTTCATTTAGAATTCTTTCTAAACACGATTTTTAGAATAAGCAGGTCAAGATACATCTAGTCCACAATAAAGTTGTCGACAAATATTGATACAAAAATTGTAAAGAAATAGAAACATGTTTGCAGGTCCCTTTTGTACTATTCTTATTATTTCAAATATTCCTCAGCACAGAAGCTTAGCCTTAATGAAGAACTCTTTTTAAACACAATTTTTAGATTAAGCAGGTCAAGATACTTTTAATACACTATAAAGTTTTTGCAGAATATAGGTACCAATAATGTAAAGAAATAGAAACATGTTTGCAGGTCCCTTTTGTACTATTCTTATTATTTCAAATATTCCTCAGCACAAAAGCTTAGCCTTGATTTAAAATTCTTTCTAGACACGATTTGTAGATTAGGCAGGTCAAGATACTTCTAGTCCATTATAACGTTGTCGACAAATATTGGTACAAAAAAGTTAAAGAAATACAAACATGTTTGCAGGTCATTTTCGTACTATTCTTATTATTTCAAATATTCCTCAGCACAGAAGCTCAGCCTTCACTCAGAATTCTTTTTAAACACGATTTTTAGAATGAGCAGGTCAAGGTTCCTCTAGTCCACTATAAAATTGTCGCAGAATATAGGTACCAATATTGTTGAGAAATAGAAACATGTTTGCAGGTCCCTTTCGTAATATTCTTATTATTTCAAATATTCCTCAGCACAAAAGCTTAGCTTTAACTCAGAACTCTTTCTTAACACAATTTTTCGATTGAGCAGGTCAAGATACTTCTGGTCCACTATAAAGTTGTCGCAGAATATAGGTACTAATAATGTTAAGAAATAGAAACATGTTTGCAGGTCCCTTTTGTACTATTCTTATTATTTCAAATATTCCTCGACACAGAAGCTTAGCCTTCATTTAGAATTCTTTCTGAACAGGATTTTTAGAATAAGCAGGTCAATATACTTCTAGTCCACCATAAAGTTTTTGCAGGATATAGGTACGAATAATGTTAAGAAATAGAAACATGTTTGCAGGTCCCTTTGTTCTATTCTTATTATTTCATATATTCCTCAGCACAGAAGCTTAGCCTTAATTAGGAACTCTTTCTAAACACAATTTTCAGATTAAGCAGGTCAAGATACTTCTAGTCCACTATAAAGTTGTCGCAGAATATAGGTACTAATAATGTTAAGAAATAGAAACATGTTTGCAGGTCCCTTTTGTACTATTCTTATTATTTCAAATATTCCTCGACACAGAAGCTTAGCCTTCATTTTAAATTCTTTCTGAACAGGATTTTTAGAATAAGCAGGTCAAGATACATCTAGTCCACAATAAAGTTGTCGACAAATATTGATACAAAAATTGTAAAGAAATAGAAACATGTTTGCAGGTCCCTTTTGTACTATTCTTATTATTTCAAATATTCCTCAGCACAGAAGCTTAGCCTTAATGAAGAACTCTTTTTAAACACAATTTTTAGATTAAGCAGGTCAAGATACTTTTAATACACTATAAAGTTTTTGCAGAATATAGGTACCAATAATGTAAAGAAATAGAAACATGTTTGCAGGTCCCTTTTGTACTATTCTTATTATTTCAAATATTCCTCAGCACAAAAGCTTAGCCTTCATTTAAAATTCTTTCTAGACACGATTTGTAGATTAGGCAGGTCAAGATACTTCTAGTCCATTATAACGTTGTCGACAAATATTGGTACAAAAAAGTTAAAGAAATACAAACATGTTTGCAGGTCATTTTCGTACTATTCTTATTATTTCAAATATTCCTCAGCACAGAAGCTCAGCCTTCACTCAGAATTCTTTTTAAACACGATTTTTAGAATGAGCAGGTCAAGGTTCCTCTAGTCCACTATAAAATTGTCGCAGAATATAGGTACCAATATTGTTGAGAAATAGAAACATGTTTGCAGGTCCCTTTCGTAATATTCTTATTATTTCAAATATTCCTCAGCACAAAAGCTTAGCTTTAACTCAGAACTCTTTCTTAACACAATTTTTCGATTGAGCAGGTCAAGATACTTCTGGTCCACTATAAAGTTGTCGCAGAATATAGGTACTAATAATGTTAAGAAATAGAAACATGTTTGCAGGTCCCTTTTGTACTATTCTTATTATTTCAAATATTCCTCGACACAGAAGCTTAGCCTTCATTTAGAATTCTTTCTGAACAGGATTTTTAGAATAAGCAGGTCAATATACTTCTAGTCCACCATAAAGTTTTTGCAGGATATAGGTACGAATAATGTTAAGAAATAGAAACATGTTTGCAGGTCCCTTTGTTCTATTCTTATTATTTCATATATTCCTCAGCACAGAAGCTTAGCCTTAATTAGGAACTCTTTCTAAACACAATTTTCAGATAAAGCAGGTCAAGATACTTCTAGTCCACTATAAAGTTGTCGCAGAATATAGGTACTAATAATGTTAAGAAATAGAAACATGTTTGCAGGTCCCTTTTGTACTATTCTTATTATTTCAAATATTCCTCGACACAGAAGCTTAGCCTTCATTTTAAATTCTTTCTGAACAGGATTTTTAGAATAAGCAGGTCAATTTACTTCTAGTCCACCATAAAGTTTTTGCAGGATATAGGTACGAATAATGTTAAGAAATAGAAACATGTTTGCAGGTCCCTTTGTTCTATTCTTATTATTTCAATTATTGCTCAGCACAGAAGCTTAGCATTAATTAAGAACTCTTTCTAAACACAATTTTTAGATTAAGCAGGTCAAGATACTCCTAGTGCACTATAAACTTTTAGCAAAATATAGGTACCAATAATGTTAAGAAATAAAAACATGTTTGCAGGTCCCTTTCGTACTATTCTTATTATTTCAAATATTCCTCAGCACAAAAGCTTAGCCTTAATTAAGAACTCTTTCTAAACACAATTTTTAGATTAAGCAGGTCAAGATACTCCTAGTGCACTATAAACTTTTTGCAAAATATAGGTACTAATAATGTAAAGAAATAGAAACATGTTTGCAGGTCCCTTTTGTACTATTCTTATTATTTCAAATATTCCTCAGCACAAAAGCTTAGCCTTCATTTAAAATTCTTTCTAGACACGATTTGTAGATTAAGCAGGTCAAGATACTTCTAGTCCTTTATAACGTTGTCGACAAATATTAGTACAAAAAAGGTAAAGAAATACAAACATGTTTGCAGGTCATTTTCGTACTATTCTTATTATTTCAAATATTCCTCAGCACAGAAGCTCAGCCTTCACTCAGAATTCTTTTTAAACACGATTTTTAGAATGAGCAGGTCAAGGTTCCTCTAGTCCACTATAAAATTGTCGCAGAATATAGGTACCAATATTGTTGAGAAATAGAAACATGTTTGCAGGTCCCTTTCGTAATATTCTTATTATTTCAAATATTCCTCAGCACAAAAGCTTAGCTTTAACTCAGAACTCTTTCTTAACACAATTTTTCGATTGAGCAGGTCAAGATACTTCTGGTCCACTATAAAGTTGTCGCAGAATATAGGTACCAATATTGTTGAGAAATAGAAACATGTTTGCAGGTCCCTTTCGTAATATTCTTATTATTTCAAATATTCCTCAGCACAAAAGCTTAGCTTTAACTCAGAACTCTTTCTTAACACAATTTTTCGATTGAGCAGGTCAAGATACTTCTGGTCCACTATAAAGTTGTCGCAGAATATAGGTACTAATAATGTTAAGAAATAGAAACATGTTTGCAGGTCCCTTTTGTACTATTCTTATTATTTCAAATATTCCTCGACACAGAAGCTTAGCCTTCATTTAGAATTCTTTCTGAACAGGATTTTTAGAATAAGCAGGTCAATATACTTCTAGTCCACCATAAAGTTTTTGCAGGATATAGGTACGAATAATGTTAAGAAATAGAAACATGTTTGCAGGTCCCTTTGTTCTATTCTTATTATTTCATATATTCCTCAGCACAGAAGCTTAGCCTTAATTAGGAACTCTTTCTAAACACAATTTTCAGATTAAGCAGGTCAAGATACTTCTAGTCCATTATAAAGTTGTCGCAGAATATAGGTACTAATAATGTTAAGAAATAGAAACATGTTTGCAGGTCCCTTTTGTACTATTCTTATTATTTCAAATATTCCTCGACACAGAAGCTTAGCCTTCATTTTAAATTCTTTCTGAACAGGATTTTTAGAATAAGCAGGTCAATATACTTCTAGTCCACCATAAAGTTTTTGCAGGATATAGGTACGAATAATGTTAAGAAATAGAAACATGTTTGCAGGTCCCTTTGTTCTATTCTTATTATTTCAAATATTGCTCAGCACAGAAGCTTAGCCTTAATTAAGAACTCTTTCTAAACACAATTTTTAGATTAAGCAGGTCAAGATACTCCTAGTGCACTATAAACTTTTAGCAAAATATAGGTACCAATAATGTTAAGAAATAAAAACATGTTTGCAGGTCCCTTTCGTACTATTCTTATTATTTCAAATATTCCTCAGCACAAAAGCTTAGCCTTAATTAAGAACTCTTTCTAAACACAATTTTTAGATTAAGCAGGTCAAGATACTCCTAGTGCACTATAAACTTTTTGCAAAATATAGGTACTAATAATGTAAAGAAATAGAAACATGTTTGCAGGTCCCTTTTGTACTATTCTTATTATTTCAAATATTCCTCAGCACAAAAGCTTAGCCTTCATTTAAAATTCTTTCTAGACACGATTTGTAGATTAAGCAGGTCAAGATACTTCTAGTCCATTATAACGTTGTCGACAAATATTAGTACAAAAAAGGTAAAGAAATACAAACATGTTTGCAGGTCATTTTCGTACTATTCTTATTATTTCAAATATTCCTCAGCACAGAAGCTCAGCCTTCACTCAGAATTCTTTTTAAACACGATTTTTAGAATGAGCAGGTCAAGGTTCCTCTAGTCCACTATAAAATTGTCGCAGAATATAGGTACCAATATTGTTGAGAAATAGAAACATGTTTGCAGGTCCCTTTCGTAATATTCTTATTATTTCAAATATTCCTCAGCACAAAAGCTTAGCTTTAACTCAGAACTCTTTCTTAACACAATTTTTCGATTGAGCAGGTCAAGATACTTCTGGTCCACTATAAAGTTGTCGCAGAATATAGGTACTAATAATGTTAAGAAATAGAAACATGTTTGCAGGTCCCTTTTGTACTATTCTTATTATTTCAAATATTCCTCGACACAGAAGCTTAGCCTTCATTTAGAATTCTTTCTAAACAGGATTTTTAGAATAAGCAGGTCAATATACTTCTAGTCCACCATAGAGTTTTTGCAGGATATAGGTACGAATAATGTTAAGAAATAGAAACATGTTTGCAGGTCCCTTTGTTCTATTCTTATTATTTCAAATATTCCTCAGCACAGAAGCTTAGCCTTAATTAAGAACTCTTTCTAAACACAATTTTTAGATTAAGCAGGTCAAGATACTCCTAGTGCACTATAAACTTTTTGCAAAATATAGGTACCAATAATGTTAAGAAATAAAAACATGTTTGCAGGTCCCTTTCGTACTATTCTTATTATTTCAAATATTCCTCAGCACAAAAGCTTAGCCTTCATTTAGAATTCTTTCTAAACACGATTTTTAGAATAAGCAGGTCAAGATACATCTAGTCCACAATAAAGTTGTCGACAAATATTGATACAAAAATTGTAAAGAAATAGAAACATGTTTGCAGGTCCCTTTTGTACTATTCTTATTATTTCAAATATTCCTCAGCACAGAAGCTTAGCCTTAATTAAGAACTCTTTCTAAACACAATTTTCAGATTAAGCAGGTCAAGATACTCCTAGTGCACTATAAACTTTTTGCAAAATATAGGTACCAATAATGTTAAGAAATAAAAACATGTTTGCAGGTCCCTTTCGTACTATTCTTATTATTTCAAATATTTCTCAGCACAAAAGCTTAGCCTTCATTTAGAATTCTTTCGAAACACAATTTTTAGAATGAGCAGGTCAAGATACTTCAAGTCCACTATAAAGTTGTCGACAAATATTGGTACAAAAAATGTAAAGAAATAGAAACATGTTTGCAGGTCCCTTTGGTACTATTCTTATTATTTCAAATATTCCTTAGCACAAAAGCTCAGCCTTCACTTAGAATTCTTTCTTAACACGATTTTTAGAATAAGCAGGTCAAGATACATCTAGTCCACAATAAAGTTGTCGACAAGTATTGGTACAAAAATTGTAAAGAAATAGAAACATGTTTGCAGGTCCCTTTTGTACTATTCTTATTATTTCAAATATTCCTCAGCACAGAAGCTTAGCCTTAATTAGAATTCTTTTTAAACACGATTTTTAGATTAAGCAGGTCAAGATACTTTTAGTCTACTATAAAGTTTTTGCAGAATATAGGTACCAATAATGTAAAGAAATAGAAACATGTTTGCAGGTCCCTTTCGTACTATTCTTATTATTTCAAATATTCCTCAGCACAAAAGCTTAGCCTTTATTTAAAATTCTTTCTAAACACGATTTTTAGATTAAGCAGGTCAAGATACTTTTAGTCCATTATAAAGTTGTCGACAAATATAAGTACAAAAAATGTGAAGAAATGGAAACATGTTTGCAGGTCTTTTTCGTACTTTTCTTATTATTTCAAATATTCCTCAGCACAAAAGCTCAGCCTTCACTTAGAATTCTTTCTAAACACGATTTTTAAATTAAGCAGGTCAAGAAACATCTAGTCCACTATAAAGTTTTTGACAAATATAAGTACAAAAATTGTAAAGAAATAGAAACATGTTTGCAGGTCTCTTTCCTATTATTCTTATTATTTCAAATATTCCTCAGCAAAGAAGCTTAGCTTTAACTTAAAACTCTTTCTCAACATGATTTTTAGATTCACCAGGTCAAGATATTTTGAATTCACTATAAAGTAGTCGCAAAAATTAGGTACTAATAATGTTGAGAAATAGAAACATGTTTGCAGGTCCCTTTCGTACTATTCTTATTATTTCAAATATTCCTCAGCGCAAAAGCTTAGCTTTAACTCAAAACTCTTTCTCAACACAATTTTTAGATTCAACAGGTCAAGATACTTTTAGTCCACTATAAAGTTGTCGCAGAATATAGGTAGAAATAATGTTAAGACATAGAAACATGTTTGCAGGTCCCTTTGTTCTATTCCTATTATTTTAAATATTCCTCAGCACAGAAGCTTAGCCTTAATTAAGAACTCTTTCTAAACACAATTTTTAGATTAAGCAGGTCATGATACTCCTAGTGCACTATAAACTTTTTGCAAAATATAGGCACCAATAATGTTAAGAAATAAAAACATGTTTGCAGGTCCCTTTCGTACTATTCTTATTATTTCAAATATTCCTCAGCACAAAAGCTTAGCCTTCATTTAGAATTCTTTCTAAACACGATTTTTATAATAAGCAGGTCAAGATACTTCTAGTCCACTATAAAGTTGTCGACAAATATTGGTACAAAAAATGTAAAGAAATAGAAACATGTTTGCAGGTCCCTTTGGTACTATTCTTATTATTTCAAATATTCCATAGCACAAAAGCTCAGCCTTCACTCAGAATTCTTTCTAAACACGATTTTTAGAATAACCAGGTCAAGATACATCTAGTCCACAATAAAGTTGTCGACAAATATTGGTACAAAAATTGTAAAGAAATAGAAACATGTTTGCAGGTCCCTTTTGTACTATTCTTATTATTTCAAATATTCCTCAGCACAGAAGCTTAGCCTTGAGTAAGAACTCTTTTTAAACACGATTTTTAGATTAGGCAGGTCAAGATACTTTTAGTCCACTATAAAGTTTTTGCAGAATATAGGTACCAATAATGTAAAGAAATAGAAACATGTTTGCAGGTCCCTTTCGTACTATTCTTATTATTTCAAATATTCTTTAGCACAAAAGCTTAGCCTTCATTTAAAATTCTTTCTAAACACGATTTTTAGATTAAGCAGGTCAAGATACTTTTAGTCCACTATAAAGTTGTCGACAAATATTGGTACAAAAAATGTAAATAAATAGAAACATGTTTGCAGGTCTTTTTCGTACTTTTCTTATTATTTCAAATATTCCTCAGCACAAAAGCTCAGCCTTCACTTAGAATTCTTTCTAAACACGATTTTCGGAATAAGCAGGTCAAGAAACATCTAGTCCACTATAAAGTTTTTGACAAATATAAGTACAAAAATTGTAAAGATATAGAAACATGTTTGCAGGTTCCTTTTGTACTATTCTTATTATTTCAAATATTCCTCAGCACAAAACCTTAGCCTTTATTTAGAATTCTTTCTAAACACGATTTTTATAATAAGCAGGTCAAGATACTTCTAGTTGACTATAAAGTTGTCGACAAATATTGGTACAAAAAATGTTAAGAAATAGAAACATGTTTGCAGGTCCCTTTGGTACTATTCTTATTATTTCAAATATTCCTCAGCACAAAAGCTCAGCCTTCACTCAGAATTCTTTCTAAACACGATTTTTATAATAAGCAGGTCAAGATACATTTAGTCCACTATAAAGTTGTCGACAAATATTGGTACAAAAAATGTAAATAAATAGAAACATGTTTGCAGGTCTTTTTCGTACTTTTCTTATTATTTCAAATATTTCTCAGCACAAAAGCTCAGCCTTCACTTAGAATTCTTTCTAAACACGATTTTTAAATTAAGCAGGTCAAGAAACATCTAGATCACTATAAAGTTTTTGACAAATATAAGTACAAAAATTGTAAAGAAATAGAAACATGTTTGCAGGTTCCTTTTGTACTATTCTTATTATTTCAAATATTCCTCAGCACAAAAGCTTAGCCTTCATTTAGAATTCTTTCTAAACACGATTTTTATAATAAGCAGGTCAAGATACTTCTAGTCCACTATAAAGTTGTTGACAAATATTGGTACAAAAAATGTAAAGAAATAGAAACATGTTTGCAGGTCCCTTTGGTACTATTCTTATTATTTCAAATATTCCTCAGCACAGAAGCTTAGCCTTGATTAAGAACTCTTTTTAAACACGATTTTTAGATTAGGCAGGTCAAGATACTTTTAGTCCACTATAAAGTTTTTGCAGAATATAGGTACCAATAATGTAAAGAAATACAAACATGTTTGCAGGTCCCTTTCGTACTATTCTTATTATTTCAAATATTCCTCAGCACAGAAGCTCAGCCTTCACTCAGAATTCTTTCTAAACACGATTTTTAGAATGAGCAGGTCAAGGTTCCTCTAGTCCACTATAAAGTTGTCGCAGAATATAGGTACCAATAATGTTAAGAAATAGAAACATGTTTGCAGGTCCCATTTGTAATATTCTTATTATTTCAAATATTCCTCAGCACAGAAGCTTAGCCTTAATTAAGAACTCTTTTAAAACACGATTTTTAGATTAGGCAGGTCAAGATACTTTTAGTCCACTATAAAGTTTTTGCAGAATATAGGTACCAATAATGTAAAGAAATAGAAACATGTTTGCAGGTCCCTTTCGTACTTTTCTTATTATTTCAAATATTCCTCAGCACAAAAGCTTAGCCTTCATTTAAAATTCTTTCTAAACACGATTTTTAGATTAAGCAGGTCAAGATACATTTAGTCCACTATAAAGTTGTCGACAAATATTGGTACAAAAAATGTAAATAAATAGAAACATGTTTGCAGGTCTTTTTCGTACTTTTCTTATTATTTCAAATATTTCTCAGCACAAAAGCTCAGCCTTCACTTAGAATTCTTTCTAAACACGATTTTTAAATTAAGCAGGTCAAGAAACATCTAGATCACTATAAAGTTTTTGACAAATATAAGTACAAAAATTGTAAAGAAATAGAAACATGTTTGCAGGTTCCTTTTGTACTATTCTTATTATTTCAAATATTCCTCAGCACAAAAGCTTAGCCTTCATTTAGAATTCTTTCTAAACACGATTTTTATAATAAGCAGGTCAAGATACTTCTAGTCCACTATAAAGTTGTTGACAAATATTGGTACAAAAAATGTAAAGAAATAGAAACATGTTTGCAGGTCCCTTTGGTACTATTCTTATTATTTCAAATATTCCTCAGCACAGAAGCTTAGCCTTGATTAAGAACTCTTTTTAAACACGATTTTTAGATTAGGCAGGTCAAGATACTTTTAGTCCACTATAAAGTTTTTGCAGAATATAGGTACCAATAATGTAAAGAAATACAAACATGTTTGCAGGTCCCTTTCGTACTATTCTTATTATTTCAAATATTCCTCAGCACAGAAGCTCAGCCTTCACTCAGAATTCTTTCTAAACACGATTTTTAGAATGAGCAGGTCAAGGTTCCTCTAGTCCACTATAAAGTTGTCGCAGAATATAGGTACCAATAATGTTAAGAAATAGAAACATGTTTGCAGGTCCCATTTGTAATATTCTTATTATTTCAAATATTCCTCAGCACAAAAGCTTAGCTTTAACTCAGAACTCTTTCTTAACACAATTTTTCGATTGACCAGGTCAAGATACTTCTAGTCCACTATAAAGTTGTTGCAGAATATAGGTACTAATAATGTTAAGAAATAAAAACATGTTTGCAGGTCCCTTTTGTACTATTCTTATTATTTCAAATATTCCTCGACACAGAAGCTTAGCCTTCATTTAGAATTCTTTCTAAACAGGATTTTTAGAATAAGCAGGTCAATATACTTCTAGTCCACCATAAAGTTTTTGCAGGATATAGGTACGAATAATGTTAAGAAATAGAAACATGTTTGCAGGTCCCTTTGTTCTATTCTTATTATTTCAAATATTCCTCAGCACAGAAGCTTAGCCTTAATTAAGAACTCTTTCTAAACACGATTTTTAGATTAAGCAGGTCAAGATGCTCCTAGTGCACTATAAACTTTTTGCAAAATATAGGTACAAATAATGTTAAGAAATAAAAACATGTTTGCAGGTCCCTTTCGTACTATTCTTATTATTTCAAATATTCCTCAGCACAAAAGCTTAGCCTTTATTTAGAATTCTTTCTAAACACGATTTTTAGAATGAGCAGGTCAAGATACTTCTAGTCCACTATAAAGTTGTCGACAAATATTGGTACAAAAAATGTAAAGAAATAGAAACATGTTTGCAGGTCCCTTTGGTACTATTCTTATTATTTCAAATATTCCTTAGCACAAAAGCTCAGCCTTCACTTAGAATTCTTTCTTAACACGATTTTTAGAATAAGCAGGTCAAGATACATCTAGTCCACAATAAAGTTGTCGACAAATATTGGTACAAAAATTGTAAAGAAATAGAAACATGTTTGCAGGTCCCTTTTGTACTATTCTTATTATTTCAAATATTCCTCAGCACAGAAGCTTAGCCTTAATTAGGAACTCTTTTTAAACACGATTTGTAGATTAAGCAGGTCAAGATACTTTTAGTCCACTATAAAGTTTTTGCAGAATATAGGTACCAATAATGTAAAGAAATAGAAACATGTTTGCAGGTCCCTTTCGTACTATTCTTATTATTTCAAATATTCCTCAGCACAAAAGCTTAGCCTTCATTTAAAATTCTTTCTAAACACGATTTTTAGATTAAGCAGGTCAAGATACTATTAGTCTATTATAAAGTTGTCGACAAATATTGGTACAAAAAATGTAAAGAAATGGAAACATGTTTGCAGGTCTTTTTCGTACTTTTCTTATCATTTCAAATATTCCTCAGCACAAAAGCTCAGCCTTCACTTAGAATTCTTTCTAAACACGATTTTTAAATTAAGCAGGTCAAGAAACATCTAGTCCACTATAAAGTTTTTGACAAATATAAGTACAAAAATTGTAAAGAAATAGAAACATGTTTGCAGGTCTCTTTCCTATTATTCTTATTATTTCAAATATTCCTCAGCACAGAAGCTTAGCTTTAACTTAAAACTCTTTCTCAACATGATTTTTAGATTCAGCAGGTCAAGATATTTTGAATTTACTATAAAGTAGTCGCAAAAATTAGGTACTAATAATGTTAAGAAATAGAAACATGTTTGCAGGTCCCTTTCGTACTATTCTTATTATTTCAAATATTCCTCAGCGCAAAAGCTTAGCTTTAACTCAAAACTCTTTCTCAACACAATTTTTAGATTCAACAGGTCAAGATACTTTTAGTCCACTATAAAGTTGTCGCAGAATATAGGTATCAATAATGTTAGGAAATAGAAACATGTTTGCAGGTCTCTTTCCTATTATTCTTATTATTTCAAATATTCCTTAGCACAGAAGCTTAGCTTTAACTTAAAACTCTTCCTCAACATGATTTTTAGATTCAGCAGGTCAAGATACCTAAAATTTACTATAAAGTAGTCGCAAAATTTAGGTACTAATAATGTTAAGAAATAGAAACATGTTTGCAGGTCCCTTTCGTACTATTCTTATTATTTTAAATATTCCTCAGCACAAAAGCTTAGCCTTCATTTAGAATTCTTTCTAAACACAATTTTTAGAATTCGCAGGTCAAGATACTTTTAGTCCACTATCAAGTTGTCGCAAAATATAGGTACCAATAATGTTAAGAAATAGAAACATGTTTGCAGGTCCCTTTCGTACTATGCTTATTATTTCAAATATTCCGCAGCAGAAAAGCTTAGCTTTAACTCAGAACTCTTTCTTAACACAATTTTTCGATTGAGCAGGTCAAGATACTTCTAGTCCACTATAAAGTTGTCGCAGAATATAGGTATCAATAATGTTAGGAAATAGAAACATGTTTGCAGGTCTCTTTTCTATTATTCTTATTATTTCAAATATTCCTCAGCACAAAAGCTTAGCTTTAATTTAGAACTCTTTCTCAACACGATTTTCAGAATAAGAAGGTCAAGATACCTCAAGTCCACTATAAAGTTGTCGCAGAATATAGGTACCAATAATGTTAAGAAATAGAAACATGTTTGCAGGTCCCTTTCGTACTATTCTAATTATTTCAAATATTCCTCAGCACAAAAGCTTAGCTTTGATTTAGAACTCTTTTTCAACACAATTTTTCGATTAAGCAGGTCAAGATACTTCTAGTACACTATAAAGTTGTCGCAGAATATAGGTATCAATAATGTTAGGAAATAGAAACATGTTTGCAAGTCTCTTTTCTATTATTCTTATTATTTCAAATATTCCTTAGCACAGAAGCTTAGCTTTAACTTAGAACTCTTTTTCAACACGATTTTCAGATTCAGCAGGTCAAGATACCTTTAGTCCACTATAAAGTAGTCGCAAAATTTAGGTACCAATAATGTTAAGAAATAGAAACATGTTTGCAGGTCCCTTTCGTTCTATTCTTATTATTTTAAATATTCCTCAGCACAAAAGCTTAGCTTTTATTTAGAATTCTTTCTAAACACGATTTTTAAAATTAGCAGGTCAAGATACTTCTAGTTAACTATAAAGTTGTCGAAGAATATGGGTACTGATAATGTTAAGAAATAGAAACATGTTTGCATGTCCCTTTCGTACTATTCTTATTATTTCAAATATTCCTCAGCACAGAAGCTTAGCCCTAATTAAGAACTCTTTTTAAACAAGATTTTTAGATCAAGCAGGTCAAGATACTTTTAGTCCACTATAATGTTTTTGCAGAATATAAGTACTAATAGTGTTAAGAAATAGAAACATGTTTGCAGGTCCCTTTCGTACTATTCTTATTATTTCAAATATTCCTCAGCACAAAAGCTTAGCCTTCATTTAGAATTTTTTCTAAACACGATTTTTAGAATAAGCAGGTCAAGATACTTCTAGTCCACTATAACGTTGTCGACAAATATCAGTACAAAAAATGTAAAGAAATAGAAACATGTTTGCAGGTCCCTTTCGTACTATTCGTATTATTTCAAATATTCCTCAGCACAGAAGCTCAGCCTTCACTCAGAATTCTTTCTAAACACCATTTTTAGAATAAGCAGGTCAAGATACCTCTAGTCCACTATAAAGTTGTCGCAGAATATAGGTACTAATAATGTTAAGAAATAGAAACATGTTTGCAGGTCCCTTTCGTACTATTCTTATTATTTCAAATATTCCTCAGCACAAAAGCTTAGCTTTAACTCAGAACTCTTTCTTAACACAATTTTTCGATTGAGCAGGTCAAGATGCTTCTAGTCCTTCATGAAGTTGTCGCAGAATATAGGTACCAATAATGTTAAGAAATACAAACATGTTTGCAGGTTTTTTTCGTACTTTTCTTATTATTTTAAATATTCCTCAGCACAGAAGCTCAGCCTTCACTCATAATCCTTTCTTAACACGATTTTAAGATTAAGCAGGCCAAGATACATCTAGTCTACTATGAAGTTTTCGACAAATATTGGTACAAAAATTGTAAAGAAATAGAAACATGTTTGCAGGTCCCTTTTGTACTATTCTTATTATTACAAATATTCCTCAGCACAGAAGCTTAGCTTTCACTGCGAATTCTTTGTAAACACGATGTTAACAATAAGCAGGTCAAGATACCTCTAGTCCACTATAAAGTTGTCGCAGAATATAGGTACTAATAATGTTAAGAAATAGAGAAATGTTTGCGGGTCCCTTTCGTACTATTCTTATTATTTCAAATATTCCTCAGCACAAAAGCTTAGCTTTAACTCAGAACTCTTTTTTAACACAATTTTTGGATTCAACAAATCAAGATACTTCTAGTCCACTATAAAGTTGTCGCAGAATATAGGTATCAATAATGTTAGGAAATAGAAACATGTTTGCAGGTCTCTTTCCTATTATTCTTATTATTTCAAATATTCCTTAGCACAGAAGCTTAGCTTTAACTTAAAACTCTTTCTCAACATGATTTTTAGATTCAGCAGGTCAAGATACCTCAAATTCACTATAAAGTAGTCGCAAAATTTAGGTACTAATAATGTTAAGAAATAGAAACATGTTTGCAGGTCCCTTTCGTACTATTCTTATTATTTTAAATATTCTTCAGCACAAAAGCCTAGCCTACATTTAGAATTCTTTCTAAACACGATTTTTTAAATAAGCAGGTCAAGATACTTCTAGTCCACTATAAAGTTGTCGACAAATATTGGTACAAAAAATGTAAAGAAATAGAAACATGTTTGCAGGTCTTTTTCGTACTTTTCTTATTATTTCAAATATTCCTCAGCACAGAAGCTCAGCCTTCACTCAGAATTCTTTCTAAACACGATTTTTAGTACAAGCAGGTCAAGATACTTCTAGTCCACTATGAAGTTGTCGCAGAATATAGGTACCAATAATGTTAAGAAATAAAAACATGTTTGCAGGTCCCTTTCGTACTATTCTTATTATTTCAAATATTCCTCAGCACAGAAGCTTAGCCTTAATTAAGAACTCTTTTTAAACACGATTTTTAGATTAAGCAGGTCAAGATACTTCTAGTCCACTATAAAGTTTTTGCAGAATATAGGTACCAATAATGTTAAGAAATAGAAACATGTTTGCAGGTCCCTTTCGTACTATTCTTATTATTTCAAATATTCCTCAGCACAAAAGCTTAGCCTTCATTTAAAATTTTTTCTAAACACGATTTTTAGAATAAGCAGGTCAAGATACATCTAGTCCACTATAAAGTTGTCGACAAATATTAGTACAAAAATTGTAAAGAAATAGAAACATGTTTGCAGGTCCCTTTTGTACTATTCTTATTATTTCAAATATTCCTCAGCACAGAAGCTTAGCATTAACTTAGAACTCTTTCTCAACACGATTTTTAGATTAAGCAGGTCAAGATACCTTAAGTCCACTATAAAGTAGTCGCAAAATTCAGGTACCAATAATGTTAAGAAATAGAAACATGTTTGCAGGTCTCTTTCCTATTATTCTTATTATTTCAAATATTCCTTAGCACAGAAGCTTAGCTTTAACTTAAAACTCTTTCTCAACATGATTTTTAGATTCAGCAGGTCAAGATACCTAAAATTCACTATAAAGTAGTCGCAAAATTTAGGTACTAATAATGTTAAGAAATAGAAACATGTTTGCAGGTCCCTTTCGTACTATTCTTATTATTTTAAATATTCCTCAGCACAAAAGTTTAGCCTACATTTAGAATTCTTTCTAAACACGATTTTTAGAATAAGCAGGTCAAGATACTTCTAGTCCACAATAAAGTTGTCGACAAATATTGGTACAAAAAATGTAAAGAAATAGAAACATGTTTGCAGGTCTTTTTCGTACTTTTCTTATTATTTCAAATATTCCTCAGCACAGAAGCTCAGCCTTCACTCAGAATTCTTTCTAAACACGATTTTTAGTACAAGCAGGTCAAGATACTTCTAGTCCACTATGAAGTTGTCGCAGAATATAGGTACCAATAATGTTAAGAAATAAAAACATGTTTGCAGGTCCCTTTCGTACTATTCTTATTATTTCAAATATTCCTCAGCACAGAAGCTTAGCCTTAATTAAGAACTCTTTTTAAACACGATTTTTAGATTAAGCAGGTCAAGATACTTCTAGTCCACTATAAAGTTTTTGCAGAATATAGGTACCAATAATGTTAAGAAATAGAAACATGTTTGCAGGTCCCTTTCGTACTATTCTTATTATTTCAAATATTCCTCAGCACAAAAGCTTAGCCTTCATTTAAAATTTTTTCTAAACACGATTTTTAGAATAAGCAGGTCAAGATACATCTAGTCCACTATAAAGTTGTCGACAAATATTAGTACAAAAATTGTAAAGAAATAGAAACATGTTTGCAGGTCCCTTTTGTACTATTCTTATTATTTCAAATATTCCTCAGCACAGAAGCTTAGCATTAACTTAGAACTCTTTCTCAACACGATTTTTAGATTAAGCAGGTCAAGATACCTTAAGTCCACTATAAAGTAGTCGCAAAATTCAGGTACCAATAATGTTAAGAAATAGAAACATGTTTGCAGGTCTCTTTCCTATTATTCTTATTATTTCAAATATTCCTTAGCACAGAAGCTTAGCTTTAACTTAAAACTCTTTCTCAACATGATTTTTAGATTCAGCAGGTCAAGATACCTAAAATTCACTATAAAGTAGTCGCAAAATTTAGGTACTAATAATGTTAAGAAATAGAAACATGTTTGCAGGTCCCTTTCGTACTATTCTTATTATTTTAAATATTCCTCAGCACAAAAGTTTAGCCTACATTTAGAATTCTTTCTAAACACGATTTTTAGAATAAGCAGGTCAAGATACTTCTAGTCCACAATAAAGTTGTCGACAAATATTGGTACAAAAAATGTAAAGAAATAGAAACATGTTTGCAGGTCTTTTTCGTACTTTTCTTATTATTTCAAATATTCCTCAGCACAGAAGCTCAGCCTTCACTCAGAATTCTTTCTAAACACGATTTTTAGTATAAGCAGGTCCAGATACTTCTAGTCCACTATAAAGTTGTCGCAGAATATAGGTACCAATAATGTTAAGAAATAAAAACATGTTTGCAGGTCCCTTTCGTACTATTCTTATTATTTCAAATATTCCTCAGCACAGAAGCTTAGCCTTAATTAAGAACTCTTTTTAAACACGATTTTTAGATTAAGCAGGTCAAGATACTTCTAGTCCACTATAAAGTTTTTGCAGAATATAGGTACCAATAATGTTAAGAAATAGAAACATGTTTGCAGGTCCCTTTCGTACTATTCTTATTATTTCAAATATTCCTCAGCACAAAAGCTTAGCCTTCATTTAAAATTTTTTCTAAACACGATTTTTAGTATAAGCAGGTCAAGATACATCTAGTCCACTATAAAGTTGTCGACAAATATTAGTACAAAAATTGTAAAGAAATAGAAACATGTTTGCAGGTCCCTTTTGTACTATTCTTATTATTTCAAATATTCCTCAGCACAGAAGCTTAGCATTACCTTAGAACTCTTTCTCAACACGATTTTTAGATTTAGCAGGTCAAGGTACCTTTAGTCCACTATAAACTAGTCGCAAAATTCAGGTACCAATAATGTTAAGAAATAGAAACATGTTTGCAGGTCTCTTTCCTATTATTCTTATTATTTCAAATATTCCTTAGCACAGAAGCTTAGCTTTAACTTAAAACTCTTTCTCAACATGATTTTTAGATTCAGCAGGTCAAGATACCTAAAATTCACTATAAAGTAGTCGCAAAATTTAGGTACTAATAATGTTAAGAAATAGAAACATGTTTGCAGGTCCCTTTCGTACTATTCTTATTATTTTAAATATTCCTCAGCACAAAAGCTTAGCCTTCATTTAGAATTCTTTCTAAACACAATTTTTAGAATTAGCAGGTCAAGATACTTTGAGTCCACTATTAAGTTGTCGCAGAATATAGGTACCAATAATGTTAAGAAATAGAAACATGTTTGCAGGTCCCTTTCGTACTATGCTTATTATTTTAAATATTCCTCAGCACAAAAGCTTAGCTTTAACTCAGAACTCTTTCTTAACACAATTTTTCGATTGAGCAGGTCAAGATACTTCTAGTCCACTATAAAGTTGTCGCAGAATATAGGTATCAATAATGTTAGGAAATAGAAACATGTTTGCAGGTCTCTTTTCTATTATTCTTATTATTTCAAATATTCCTCAGCACAAAAGCTTAGCCTTCATTTAAAATTTTTTCTAAACACGATTTTCAAAATAAGCAGGTCAAGATACATTTAATCCACTATGAAGTTGTCGACAAATATCAGTACAAAAATTGTAAAAAAATAGAAACATGTTTGCAGGTCCCTTTTGTACTATTCTTATTATTTCAAATATTCCTCAGCACAGAAGCTTAGCATTAACTTAGAACTCTTTCTCAACACGATTTTTAGATTCAGCAGGTCAAGATACTTTTAGTCCACTATAAAGTAGTCGCAAAATTTAGGTACCAATAATGTTAAGAAATGGAAACATGTTTGCAGGTCCCTTTCGTACTATTCTTATTATTTCAAATATACCTCAGCGCAAAAGCTTAGCTTTAACTCAAAACTTTTTCTCAACACAATTTTTAGATTCAACAGGTCAAGATACTTTAAGTCCACTATAAAGTTGTCGCAGAATATAGGTATCAATAATGTTAGGAAATAGAAACATGTTTGCAGGTCTCTTTCCTATTATTCTTATTATTTCAAATATTCCTTAGCACAGAAGCTTAGCTTTAACTTAAAACTCTTTCTCAACATGATTTTTAGATTCAGCAGGTCAAGATACCTAAAATTCACTATAAAGTAGTCGCAAAATTTAGGTACTAATAATGTTAAGAAATAGAAACATGTTTGCAGGTCCCTTTCGTACTATTCTTATTATTTCAAATATTCCTCAGCGCAAAAGCTTAGCTTTAACTCAAAACTTTTTCTCAACACAATTTTTCGATTAAGCAGGTCAAGATACTTCTAGTACACTTTAAAGTTGTCGCAGAATATAGGTATCAATAATGTAAGGAAATAGAAACATGTTTGCAAGTCTCTTTTCTATTATTCTTATTATTTTAAATATTTCTCAGCACAGAAGCTTAGCTTTAACTTAGAACTCTTTTTCAACACGTTTTTTAGATTCAGCAGGTCAAGATACCTTTAGTCTACTATAAACTAGTCCCAAAATTTAGGTACCAATAATGTTAAGAAATAGAAACATGTTTGCAGGTCCCTTTTGTTCTATTCTTATTATTTTAAATATTCCTCAGCACAAAAGCTTAGCGTTCATTTAGAATTCTTTCTAAACACGATTTTTTAAATTAGCAGGTCAAGATACTTCAAGTTAACTATATAGTTGTCGCAGAATATGGGTACTGATAATGTTAAGAAATAGAAACATGTTTGCATGTCCCTTTCGTACTATTCTCATTATTTCAAATATTTCTCAGCACAGAAGCTTAGCCTTAATTAAGAACTCTTTTTAAACAAGATTTTCAGATCAAGCAGGTCAAGATAATTTCAGTCCACTATAATGTTTTTGCAGAATATAAGTACTAATAGTGTTAAGAAATAGAAACATGTTTGCAGGTCCCTTTCGTACTATTCTTATTATTTCAAATATTCCTCAGCACAAAAGCTTAGCCTTCATTTAGAATTTTTTCTAAACACGATTTTTAGAATAAGCAGGTCAAGATACTTCTAGTCTACTATAACGTTGTCGACAAATATTGGTACAAAAAATGTAAAGAAATAGAAACATGTTTGCAGGTCTCTTTCGTACTATTCGTATTATTTTAAATATTCCTCAGCACAGAAGCTCAGCCTTTACTCAGAATTCTTTCTAAACACCATTTTTAGCATAAGCAGGTCAAGATACTTCTAGTCCACTATAAAGTTGTCGACAAATATTGGTACAAAAAATGTAAAGAAATAGAAACATGTTTGCAGGTCCCTTTCGTACTATTCTTATTATTTTAAATATTCCTCAGCACAGAAGCTTAGCCTTAATTAGGAACTCTTTCTAAACACGACTTTTAGATTAGGCAGGTCAAGATCCTACTAGTCCACTATAAAGTTGTCGACCAATATTGGTACAAAAAATGTAAAGAAATACAAACATGTTTGCAGGTCTTTTTCGTACTTTTCTTATTATTTTAAATATTCCTCAGCACAGAAGCTCAGCCTTTACTCATAATCCTTTCTCAACACGATTTTTAGATTAAGCAGGCCAAGATACATCTAGTCCACTATGAAGTTTTCGACAAATATTTGTACAAAAATTGTAAAGAAATAGAAACATGTTTGCAGGTCCCTTTTGTACTATTCTTATTATTACAAATATTCCTCAGCACAGAAGCTTAGCTTTCACTGCAAATTCTTTGTAAACACGATATTAACAATAAGCAGGTCAAGATACCTCTAGTCCACTATAAAGTTGTCGCAGAATATAGGTACCAATAATGTTAAGAAATAGAGAAATGTTTGCGGGTCCCTTTCGTACTATTCTTATTATTTCAAATATTCCTCAGCACAAAAGCTTAGCTTTAACTCAGAACTCTTTTTCAACACAATTTTTAGATTCAACAAATCAAGATACTTCTAGTATACTATAAAGTTGTCGCAGAATATAGGTATCAATAATGTTAGGAAATAGAAACATGTTTGCAGGGTTCTTTGCTATTATTCTTATTATTTCAAATATTCCTTAGCACAGAAGCTTAGCTTTAACTTAAAACTCTTTTTCAACATGATTTTTAGATTCAGCAGGTCAAGATACCTAAAATTCACTATGAAGTAGTCGCAAAATTTAGGTACTTATAATGTTAAGAAATAGAAACATGTTTGCAGGTCCCTTTCGTACTATTCTTATTATTTTAAATATTCCTCAGCACAAAAGCCTAGCCTACATTTAGAATTCTTTCTAAACACGATTTTTAGAATAAGCAGGTCAAGATACTTCTAGTCCACAATAAAGTTGTCGACAAATATTGGTACAAAAAATGTAAAGAAATAGAAACATGTTTGCAGGTCTTTTTTGTACTTTTCTTATTATTTCAAATATTCCTCAGCACAGAAGCTCAGCCTTCACTCAGAATTCTTTCTAAACACGATTTTTAGTATAAGCAGGTCAAGATACTTCTAGTCTACTATGAAGTTGTCGCAGAATATAGGTACCAATAATGTTAAGAAATAAAAACATGTTTGCAGGTCCCTTTCGTACTATTCTTATTATTTCAAATATTCCTCAGCACAGAAGCTTAGCCTTAATTAAGAACTCTTTTTAAACACGATTTTTAGATTAAGCAGGTCAAGATACTTCTAGTCCACTATAAAGTTTTTGCAGAATATAGGTACCAATAATGTTAAGAAATAGAAACATGTTTGCAGGTCCCTTTCGTACTATTCTTATTATTTCAAATATTCCTCAGCACAAAAGCTTAGCCTTCATTTAAAATTTTTTCTAAACACGATTTTTAGAATAAGCAGGTTAAGATACATCTAGTCCACTATAAAGTTGTCGACAAATATTAGTACAAAAATTGTAAAGAAATAGAAACATGTTTGCAGGTCCCTTTTGTACTATTCTTATTATTTCAAATATTCCTCAGCACAGAAGCTTAGCATTAACTTAAAACTCTTTCTCAACACGATTTTTAGATTCAGCAGGTCAAGATACCTTTAGTCCACTATAAAGTAGTCGCAAAATTCAGGTACCAATAATGTTAAGAAATAGAAACATGTTTGCAGGTCCCTTTCGTTCTATTCTTATTATTTTAAATATTCCTCAGCACAAAAGCTTAGCGTTCATTTAGAATTCTTTCTAAACACGATTTTTTAAATTAGCAGGTCAAGATACTTCTAGTTAACTATAAAGTTGTCGCAGAATATGGGTACTGATAATGTTAAGAAATAGAAACATGTTTGCATGTCCCTTTCGTACTATTCTTATTATTTCAAATATTCCTCAGCACAGAAGCTTAGCCTTAATTAAGAACTCTTTTTAAACAAGATTTTAAGATCAAGCAGGTCAAGATACTTTTAGTCCACTATAATGTTTTTGCAGAATATAAGTACCAATAGTGTTAAGAAATAGAAACATGTTTGCAGGTTCCTTTCGTACTATTGTTATTATTTCAAATATTCCTCAGCACAAAAGCTTAGCCTTCATTTAGAATTTTTTCTAAACACGATTTTTAAAATAAGCAGGTCAAGATACTTCTAGTCCACTATAACGTTGTCGACAAATATGGGTACAAAAAATGTAAAGAAATAGAAACATGTTTGCAGGTCCCTTTCGTACTATTCGTATTATTTCAAATATTCCTCAGCACAGAAGCTCAGCCTTCACTCAGAATTCTTTCTAAACACCATTTTTAGAATAAGCAGGTCAAGATACCTCTAGTCCACTGTAAAGTTGTCGCAGAATATAGGTACTAATAATGTTAAGAAATAGAAACATGTTTGCAGGTCCCTTTCGTACTATTTTTATTATTTCAAATATTCCTCAGCACAAAAGCTTAGCTTTAACTCAGAACTCTTTCTTAACACAATTTTTCGATTGAGCAGGTCAAGATGCTTCTAGTCCTTTATTAAGTTGTTGCAGAATATAGGTACCAATAATGTTAAGAAATAGAAACATGTTTGCAGGTCCCTTTCGTACTATGCTTATTATTTCAAATATTCCTTAGCACAAAAGCTTAGCCTCCATTTAGAATTCTTTTTAAACACGATTTTTAGCATAAGCAGGTCAAGATACTTCTAGTCCACTATAAAGTTGTTGACAAATATTGGTACAAAAAATGTAAAGAAATAGAAACATGTTTGCAGGTCCCTTTCGTACTATTCTTATTATTTTAAATATTCCTCAGCACAGAAGCTTAGCCTTAATTAAGAACTCTTTCTAAACACGACTTTTAGATTAAGCAGGTCAAGATCCTTCTAGTCCACTATAAAGTTGTCGACAAATATTGGTACAAAATATGTAAAGAAATACAAACATGTTTGCAGGTCTTTTTCGTACTTTTCTTATTATTTTAAATATTCCTTAGCACAGAAGCTCAGCCTTCACTCATAATCCTTTCTTAACACGATTTTTAGATTAAGCAGGCCAAGATACATCTAGTCCACTATAAAGTTTTCGACAAATATTGGTACAAAAATTGTAAAAAAATAGAAACATGTTTGCAGGTCCCTTTTGTACTATTCTTATTATTTTAAATATTCCTCAGCACAGAAGCTTAGCCTTAATTAAGAACTTTTTCTAAACACGACTTTTAGATTAAGCAGGTCAAGATCCTTCTAGTCCACTATAAAGTTGTCGACAAATATTGGTACAAAATATGTAAAGAAATACAAACATGTTTGCAGGTCTTTTTCGTACTTTTCTTATTATTTTAAATATTCCTTAGCACCAAAGCTCAGCCTTCACTCATAATCTTTTCTCAACACGATTTTTAGATTAAGCAGGCCAAGATACATCTAGTCCACTATGAAGTTTTTGACAAATATTGGTACAAAAATTGTAAAGAAATAGAAACATGTTTGCAGGCCCCTTTTGTACTATTCTTATTACTACAAATATTCCTCAGCACAGAAGCTTAGCTTTCACTGCGAATTCTTTGTAAACACGATGTTAACAATAAGCAGGTCAAGATACCTCTAGTCCACTATAAAGTTGTCGCAGAATATAGGTACCAATAATGTTAAGAAATAGAGAAATGTTTGCGGGTCCCTTTCGTACTATTCTTATTATTTCAAATATTCCTCAGCACAAAAGCTTAGCTTTAACTCAGAACTCTTTTTCAACACAATTTTTAGATTCAACAAATCAAGATACTTCTAGTCCACTATAAAGTTGTCGCAGAATATAGGTATCAATATTGTTAGGAAATAGAAACATGTTTGCAGGTCTCTTTCCTATTATTCTTATTATTTCAAATATTCCTTAGCACAGAAGCTTAGCTTTAACTCAGAACTCTTTCTTAACACAATTTTTCGATTGAGCAGGTCAAGATGCTTCTAGTCCTTTATTAAGTTGTTGCAGAATATAGGTACCAATAATGTTAAGAAATAGAAACATGTTTGCAGGTCCCTTTCGTACTATGCTTATTATTTCAAATATTCCTTAGCACAAAAGCTTAGCCTCCATTTAGAATTCTTTTTAAACACGATTTTTAGCATAAGCAGGTCAAGATACTTCTAGTCCACTATAAAGTTGTTGACAAATATTGGTACAAAAAATGTAAAGAAATAGAAACATGTTTGCAGGTCCCTTTCGTACTATTCTTATTATTTTAAATATTCCTCAGCACAGAAGCTTAGCCTTAATTAAGAACTCTTTCTAAACACGACTTTTAGATTAAGCAGGTCAAGATCCTTCTAGTCCACTATAAAGTTGTCGACAAATATTGGTACAAAATATGTAAAGAAATACAAACATGTTTGCAGGTCTTTTTCGTACTTTTCTTATTATTTTAAATATTCCTTAGCACAGAAGCTCAGCCTTCACTCATAATCCTTTCTTAACACGATTTTTAGATTAAGCAGGCCAAGATACATCTAGTCCACTATAAAGTTTTCGACAAATATTGGTACAAAAATTGTAAAAAAATAGAAACATGTTTGCAGGTCCCTTTTGTACTATTCTTATTATTTTAAATATTCCTCAGCACAGAAGCTTAGCCTTAATTAAGAACTCTTTCTAAACACGACTTTTAGATTAAGCAGGTCAAGATCCTTCTAGTCCACTATAAAGTTGTCGACAAATATTGGTACAAAATATGTAAAGAAATACAAACATGTTTGCAGGTCTTTTTCGTACTTTTCTTATTATTTTAAATATTCCTTAGCACCAAAGCTCAGCCTTCACTCATAATCTTTTCTCAACACGATTTTTAGATTAAGCAGGCCAAGATACATCTAGTCCACTATGAAGTTTTTGACAAATATTGGTACAAAAATTGTAAAGAAATAGAAACATGTTTGCAGGTCCCTTTTGTACTATTCTTATTATTACAAATATTCCTCAGCACAGAAGCTTAGCTTTCACTGCGAATTCTTTGTAAACACGATGTTAACAATAAGCAGGTCAAGATACCTCTAGTCAACTATAAAGTTGTCGCAGAATATAGGTACCAATAATGTTAAGAAATAGAGAAATGTTTGCGGGTCCCTTTCGTACTATTCTTATTATTTCAAATATTCCTCAGCACAAAAGCTTAGCTTTAACTCAGAACTCTTTTTCAACACAATTTTTAGATTCAACAAATCAAGATACTTCTAGTCCACTATAAAGTTGTCGCAGAATATAGGTATCAATATTGTTAGGAAATAGAAACATGTTTGCAGGTCTCTTTCCTATTATTCTTATTATTTCAAATATTCCTTAGCACAGAAGCTTAGCTTTAACTTAAAACTCTTTCTCAACATGATTTTTAGATTCAGCAGGTCAAGATACCTCAAATTCACTATAAAGTAGTCGCAAAATTTAGGTACTAATAATGTTAAGAAATAGAAACATGTTTGCAGGTCTCTTTCCTATTATTCTTATTATTTCAAATATTCCTTAGCACAGAAGCTTAGCTTCAACTTAAAACTCTTTCTTAACATGATTTTTAGATTCAGCAGGTCAAGATACCTAAAATTCACTATAAAGTAGTCGCAAAATTTAGGTACTAATAATGTTAAGAAATAGAAACATGTTTGCAGGTCCCTTTCGTACTATTCTTATTATTTTAAATATTGCCCAGCACAAAAATTTAGCCTTCATTTAGAATTCTTTCTAAACACAATTTTTAGAATTAGCAGGTCAAGATACTTTGAGTCCACCATCAAGTTGTCGCAGAATATAGGTACCAATAATGTTAAGAAATAGAAACATGTTTGCAGGTCCCTTTCGTACTATGCTTATTATTTCAAATATTCCTCAGCACAAAAGCTTAGCTTTAACTCAAAACTCTTTCTTAACATAATTTTTTGATTGAGCAGGTCAAGATACTTCTAGTTCACTATAAAGTTGTAGCAGAATATAGGTATCAATAATGTTAGGAAATAAAAACATGTTTGCAGGTCTTTTTCGTACTTTTCTTATTATTTCAAATATTCCTCAGCACAAAAGCTTAGCCTTCATTTAAAATTTTTTCTAAACACGATTTTTAGAATAAGCAGGTCAAGATACATCTAGTCCGCTATGAAGTTGTCGACAAATATTAGTACAAAAATTGTAAAGAAATAGAAACATGTTTGCAGGTCCCTTTTGTACTATTCTTATTATTTCAAATATTCCTCAGCACAGAAGCTTAGCATTAACTTAGAACTCTTTCTCAACACGATTTTTAGATTCAGCAGGTCAAGATACTTTTAGTCCACTATAAAGTAGTCGCAAAATTTAGGTACCAATAATGTTAAGAAATGGAAACATGTTTGCAGGTCCCTTTCGTACTATTCTTATTATTTCAAATATTCCTCAGCGCAAAAGCTTAGCTTTAACTCAAAACTCTCTCTTAACACAATTTTTAGATTCAACAGGTCAAGATACTTTTAGTCCACTATAAAGTTGTCGCAGAATATAGGTATCAATAATGTTAGGAAATAGAAACATGTTTGCAGGTCTCTTTCCTATTATTCTTATTATTTCAAATATTCCTTAGCACAGAAGCTTAGCTTTAACTTAAAACGCTTTTTCAACATGATTTTTAGATTCAGCAGGTCAAGATACCTAAAATTCACTATAAAGTAGTCGCAAAATTCAGGTACCAATAATGTTAAGAAATAGAAACATGTTTGCAGGTCCCTTTCGTTCTATTCTTATTATTTTAAATATTCCTCAGCACAAAAGCTTAGCGTTCATTTAGAATTCTTTCTAAACACGATTTTTTAAATTAGCAGGTCAAGATACTTCTAGTTAACTATAAAGTTGTCGCAGAATATGGGTACTGATAATGTTAAGAAATAGAAACATGTTTGCATGTCCCTTTCGTACTATTCTTATTATTTCAAATATTCCTCAGCACAGAAGCTTAGCCTTAATTAAGAACTCTTTTTAAACAAGATTTTTAGATCAAGCAGGTCAAGATACTTTTAGTCCACTATAATGTTTTTGCAGAATATAAGTACCAATAGTGTTAAGAAATAGAAACATGTTTGCAGGTTCCTTTCGTACTATTGGTATTATTTCAAATATTCCTCAGCACAAAAGCTTAGCCTTCATTTAGAATTTTTTCTAAACACGATTTTTAAAATAAGCAGGTCAAGATACTTCTAGTCCACTATAACGTTGTCGACAAATATTGGTACAAAAAATGTAAAGAAATAGAAACATGTTTGCAGGTCCCTTTCGTACTATTCGTATTATTTCAAATATTCCTCAGCACAGAAGCTCAGCCTTCACTCAGAATTCTTTCTAAACACGACTTTAAGATTAGGCAGGTCAAGATCCTTCTAGTCCACTATAAAGTTGTCGACAAATATTGGTACAAAATATGTAAAGAAATACAAACATGTTTGCAGGTCTTTTTCGTACTTTTCTTATTATTTTAAATATTCCTTAGCACAAAAGCTCAGCCTTCACTCATAATCTTTTCTCAACACGATTTTTAGATTAAGCAGGCCAAGATACATCTAGTCCACTATGAAGTTTTTGATAAATATTGGTACAAAAATTGTAAAGAAATAGAAACATGTTTGCAGGTCCCTTTTGTACTATTCTTATTATTACAAATATTCCTCAGCACAGAAGCTTAGCTTTCACTGCGAATTCTTTGTAAACACGATGTTAACAATAAGCAGGTCAAGATACCTCTAGTCCACTATAAAGTTGTCGCAGAATATAGGTACCAATAATGTTAAGAAATAGAGAAATGTTTGCGGGTCCCTTTCGTACTATTCTTATTATTTCAAATATTCCTCAGCACAAAAGCTTAGCTTTAACTCAGAACTCTTTTTCAACACAATTTTTAGATTCAACAAATCAAGATACTTCTAGTTTACTATAAAGTTGTCGCAGAATATAGGTATTAATAATGTTAGGAAATAGAAACATGTTTGCAGGTCTCTTTCCTATTATTCTTATTATTTCAAATACTCCTTAGCACAGAAGCTTAGCTTTAACTTAAAACTCTTTCTCAACATGATTTTTAGATTCAGCAGGTCAAGATACCTCAAATTCACTATAAAGTAGTCGCAAAATTTAGGTACTAATAATGTTAAGAAATAGAAACATGTTTGCAGGTCCCTTTCGTACTATTCTTATTATTTTAAATATTCCTCAGCACAAAAGCCTAGCCTACATTTAGAATTCTTTCTAAACACGATTTTTAGAATAAGCAGGTCAAGATACTTCTAGTCCACAATAAAGTTGTCGCAGAATATAGGTATCAATAATGTTAGGAAATAGAAACATGTTTGCAGGTCTCTTTCCTATTATTCTTATTATTTCAAATATTCCTTAGCACAGAAGCTTAGCTTTAACTTAAAACGCTTTTTCAACATGATTTTTAGATTCAGCAGGTCAAGATACCTAAAATTCACTATAAAGTAGTCGCAAAATTCAGGTACCAATAATGTTAAGAAATAGAAACATGTTTGCAGGTCCCTTTCGTTCTATTCTTATTATTTTAAATATTCCTCAGCACAAAAGCTTAGCGTTCATTTAGAATTCTTTCTAAACACGATTTTTTAAATTAGCAGGTCAAGATACTTCTAGTTAACTATAAAGTTGTCGCAGAATATGGGTACTGATAATGTTAAGAAATAGAAACATGTTTGCATGTCCCTTTCGTACTATTCTTATTATTTCAAATATTCCTCAGCACAGAAGCTTAGCCTTAATTAAGAACTCTTTTTAAACAAGATTTTTAGATCAAGCAGGTCAAGATACTTTTAGTCCACTATAATGTTTTTGCAGAATATAAGTACCAATAGTGTTAAGAAATAGAAACATGTTTGCAGGTTCCTTTCGTACTATTGTTATTATTTCAAATATTCCTCAGCACAAAAGCTTAGCCTTCATTTAGAATTTTTTCTAAACACGATTTTTAAAATAAGCAGGTCAAGATACTTCTAGTCCACTATAACGTTGTCGACAAATATTGGTACAAAAAATGTAAAGAAATAGAAACATGTTTGCAGGTCCCTTTCGTACTATTCGTATTATTTCAAATATTCCTCAGCACAGAAGCTCAGCCTTCACTCAGAATTCTTTCTAAACACGACTTTAAGATTAGGCAGGTCAAGATCCTTCTAGTCCACTATAAAGTTGTCGACAAATATTGGTACAAAATATGTAAAGAAATACAAACATGTTTGCAGGTCTTTTTCGTACTTTTCTTATTATTTTAAATATTCCTTAGCACAAAAGCTCAGCCTTCACTCATAATCTTTTCTCAACACGATTTTTAGATTAAGCAGGCCAAGATACATCTAGTCCACTATGAAGTTTTTGATAAATATTGGTACAAAAATTGTAAAGAAATAGAAACATGTTTGCAGGTCCCTTTTGTACTATTCTTATTATTACAAATATTCCTCAGCACAGAAGCTTAGCTTTCACTGCGAATTCTTTGTAAACACGATGTTAACAATAAGCAGGTCAAGATACCTCTAGTCCACTATAAAGTTGTCGCAGAATATAGGTACCAATAATGTTAAGAAATAGAGAAATGTTTGCGGGTCCCTTTCGTACTATTCTTATTATTTCAAATATTCCTCAGCACAAAAGCTTAGCTTTAACTCAGAACTCTTTTTCAACACAATTTTTAGATTCAACAAATCAAGATACTTCTAGTTTACTATAAAGTTGTCGCAGAATATAGATATTAATAATGTTAGGAAATAGAAACATGTTTGCAGGTCTCTTTCCTATTATTCTTATTATTTCAAATACTCCTTAGCACAGAAGCTTAGCTTTAACTTAAAACTCTTTCTCAACATGATTTTTAGATTCAGCAGGTCAAGATACCTCAAATTCACTATAAAGTAGTCGCAAAATTTAGGTACTAATAATGTTAAGAAATAGAAACATGTTTGCAGGTCCCTTTCGTACTATTCTTATTATTTTAAATATTCCTCAGCACAAAAGCCTAGCCTACATTTAGAATTCTTTCTAAACACGATTTTTAGAATAAGCAGGTCAAGATACTTCTAGTCCACAATAAAGTTGTCGACAAATATTGGTAAAAAAATGTAAAGAAATAGAAACATGTTTGCAGGTCTTTTTCGTACTTTTCTTATTATTTCAAATATTCCTCAGCACAGAAGCTCAGCCTTCACTCAGAATTCTTTCTAAACACGATTTTTAGTACAAGCAGGTCAAGATACTTCTAGTCCACTATGAAGTTGTCGCAGAATATAGGTACCAATAATGTTAAGAAATAAAAACATGTTTGCAGGTCCCTTTCGTACTATTCTTATTATTTCAAATATTCCTCAGCACAGAAGCTTAGCCTTAATTAAGAACTCTTTTTAAACACGATTTTTAGATTAAGCAGGTCAAGATACTTCTAGTCCACTATAAAGTTTTTGCAGAATATAGGTACCAATAATGTTAAGAAATAGAAACATGTTTGCAGGTCCCTTTCGTACTATTCTTATTATTTCAAATATTCCTCAGCACAAAAGCTTAGCCTTCATTTAAAATTTTTTCTAAACACGATTTTTAGAATAAGCAGGTCAAGATACATCTAGTCCACTATAAAGTTGTCGACAAATATTAGTACAAAAATTGTAAAGAAATAGAAACATGTTTGCAGGTCCCTTTTGTACTATTCTTATTATTTCAAATATTCCTCAGCACAGAAGCTTAGCATTAACTTAGAACTCTTTCTCAACAGGATTTTTAGATTTAGCAGGTCAAGATACCTTAAGTCCACTATAAAGTAGTCGCAAAATTCAGGTAATAATAATGTTAAGAAATAGAAACATGTTTGCAGGTCTCTTTCCTATTATTCTTATTATTTCAAATATTCCTTAGCACAGAAGCTTAGCTTCAACTTAAAACTCTTTCTTAACATGATTTTTAGATTCAGCAGGTCAAGATACCTAAAATTCACTATAAAGTAGTCGCAAAATTTAGGTACTAATAATGTTAAGAAATAGAAACATGTTTGCAGGTCCCTTTCGTACTATTCTTATTATTTTAAATATTGCCCAGCACAAAAATTTAGCCTTCATTTAGAATTCTTTCTAAACACAATTTTTAGAATTAGCAGGTCAAGATACTTTTAGTCCACTATCAAGTTGTCGCAGAATATAGGTACCAATAATGTTAAGAAATAGAAACATGTTTGCAGGTCCCTTTCGTACTATGCTTATTATTTCAAATATTCCTCAGCACAAAAGCTTAGCTTTAACTCAGAACTCTTTCTTAACATAATTTTTTGATTGAGCAGGTCAAGATACTTCTAGTTCACTATAAAGTTGTAGCAGAATATAGGTATCAATAATGTTAGGAAATAAAAACATGTTTGCAGGTCTTTTTCGTACTTTTCTTATTATTTCAAATATTCCTCAGCACAAAAGCTTAGCCTTCATTTAAAATTTTTTCTAAACACGATTTTTAGAATAAGCAGGTCAAGATACATCTAGTCCACTATGAAGTTGTCGACAAATATTAGTACAAAAATTGTAAAGAAATAGAAACATGTTTGCAGGTCCCTTTTGTACTATTCTTATTATTTCAAATATTCCTCAGCACAGAAGCTTAGCATTAACTTAGAACTCTTTCTCAACACGATTTTTAGATTCAGCAGGTCAAGATATTTTTAGTCCACTATAAAGTAGTCGCAAAATTTAGGTACCAATAATGTTAAGAAATGGAAACATGTTTGCAGGTCCCTTTCGTACTATTCTTATTATTTCAAATATTCCTCAGCGCAAAAGCTTAGCTTTAACTCAAAACTCTCTCTTAACACAATTTTTAGATTCAACAGGTCAAGATACCTAAAATTCACTATAAAGTAGTCGCAAAATTTAGGTACTAATAATGTTAAGAAATAGAAACATGTTTGCAGGTCCCTTTCGTACTATTCTTATTATTTTAAATATTGCCCAGCACAAAAATTTAGCCTTCATTTAGAATTCTTTCTAAACACAATTTTTAGAATTAGCAGGTCAAGATACTTTTAGTCCACTATCAAGTTGTCGCAAAATATAGGTACCAATAATGTTAAGAAATAGAAACATGTTTGCAGGTCCCTTTCGTACTATGCTTAATATTTCAAATATTCCGCAGCAGAAAAGCTTAGCTTTTACTCAGAACTCTTTCTTAACACAATTTTTCGATTAAGCAGGTCAAGATACTCATAGAACACTATAAAGTTGTCGCAGAATATAGGTATCAATAATGTTAGGAAATAGAAACATGTTTGCAGGTCTCTTTTCTATTATTCTTATTATTTCAAATATTCCTTAGCACAAAAGCTTAGCTTTAATTTAGAACTCTTTCTCAACACGATTTTCAGAATGAGCAGGTCAAGATACCTCTAGTCCACTATAAAGTTGTCGCAAAATATAGGTACCAATAATGTTAAGAAATAGAAACATGTTTGCAGGTCCCTTTCGTACTATTCTAATTATTTCAAATATTCCTCAGCACAAAAGCTTAGCTTTGATTTAGAACTCTTTTTCAACACAATTTTTCGATTAAGCAGGTCAAGATACTTCTAGTACACTATAAAGTTGTCGCAGAATATAGGTATCAATAATGTTAGGAAATAGAAACATGTTTGCAAGTCTCTTTTCTATTATTCTTATTATTTCAAATATTCCTCAGCACAGAAGCTTAGCTTTAACTTAGAACTCTTTTTTAACACGATTTTTAGATTCAGCAGGTCAAGATACCTTAAGTCCACTATAAAGTAGTCGCAAAATTCAGGTACCAATAATGTAAAGAAATACAAACATGTTTGCAGGTTCCTTTCGTACTATTCTTATTATTTCAAATATTTCTTAGCACAGAAGCTTAGCCTTCATTTAGAATTCTTTCTAAACAGGATTTTCACAATAAGCAGGTCAATATACTTCTAGTCCACCATAAAGTTTTTGCAGGATATAGGTACGAATAATGTTAAGAAATAGAAACATGTTTGCAGGTCTCTTTCGTTCTATTCTTATTATTTCAAATATTTCTCAGCACAGAAGCTTAGCCTTAATTAAAAACTCTTTCTAAACACGTATTTTAGATTAAGCAGGTCAAGATACTCCTAGTACACTATAAACTTTTTGCAAAATATAGGTACCAATAATGTTAAGAAATAAAAACATGTTTGCAGGTCCCTTTCGTACTATTCTTATTATTTCAAATATTCCTCAGCACAAAAGCTTAGCCTTCATTTAGAATTCTTTCTAAACAGGATTTTTACAATAAGCAGGTCAATATACTTCTAGTCCACCATAAAGTTTTTGCAGGATATAGGTACGAATAATGTTAAGAAATACAAACATGTTTGCAGGTTCCTTTCGTACTATTCTTATTATTTCAAATATTTCTTAGCACAGAAGCTTAGCCTTCATTTAGAATTCTTTCTAAACAGGATTTTTACAATAAGCAGGTCAATATACTTCTAGTCCACCATAAAGTTTTTGCAGGATATAGGTACGAATAATGTTAAGAAATAGAAACATGTTTGCAGGTCCCTTTCGTACTATTCTTATTATTTCAAATATTTCTCAGCACAAAAGCTTAGCTTTAACTCAGAACTCTTCCTCAACACAAATTTTACATTCAGCAGGTCAAGATACTTCTAGTACACTATAAAGTTGTCGC
The DNA here is from genome assembly GCA_949802685.1 of Dicyrtomina minuta. Taxonomy (NCBI): domain Eukaryota; kingdom Metazoa; phylum Arthropoda; class Collembola; order Symphypleona; family Dicyrtomidae; genus Dicyrtomina; species Dicyrtomina minuta. The sequence continues at coordinate 326,667 of CATKUY010000299.1, forward strand.
AGAATATAGGTATCAATAATGTTAGGAAATAGAAACATGTTTGCAAGTCTCTTTTCTATTATTCTTATTATTTCAAATATTCCTCAGCACAGAAGCTTAGCTTTAACTTAGAACTCTTTTTTAACACGATTTTTAGATTCAGCAGGTCAAGATACCTTAAGTCCACTATGAAGTAGTCGCAAAATTCAGGTACCAATAATGTAAAGAAATACAAACATGTTTGCAGGTTCCTTTCGTACTATTCTTATTATTTCAAATATTTCTTAGCACAGAAGCTTAGCCTTCATTTAGAATTCTTTCTAAACAGGATTTTTACAATAAGCAGGTCAATATACTTCTATTCCACCATAAAGTTTTTGCAGGATATAGGTACGAATAATGTTAAGAAATAGAAACATGTTTGCAGGTCTCTTTCGTTCTATTCTTATTATTTCAAATATTTCTCAGCACAGAAGCTTAGCCTTAATTAAAAACTCTTTCTAAACACGTATTTTAGATTAAGCAGGTCAAGATACTCCTAGTACACTATAAACTTTTTGCAAAATATAGGTACCAATAATGTTAAGAAATAAAAACATGTTTGCAGGTCCCTTTCGTACTATTCTTATTATTTCAAATATTCCTCAGCACAAAAGCTTAGCCTTCATTTAGAATTCTTTCTAAACAGGATTTTTACAATAAGCAGGTCAATATACTTCTAGTCCACCATAAAGTTTTTGCAGGATATAGGTACGAATAATGTTAAGAAATACAAACATGTTTGCAGGTTCCTTTCGTACTATTCTTATTATTTCAAATATTTCTTAGCACAGAAGCTTAGCCTTCATTTAGAATTCTTTCTAAACAGGATTTTTACAATAAGCAGGTCAATATACTTCTAGTCCACCATAAAGTTTTTGCAGGATATAGGTACGAATAATGTTAAGAAATAGAAACATGTTTGCAGGTCCCTTTCGTACTATTCTTATTATTTCAAATATTCCTCAGCACAGAAGCTCAGCCTTTACTCAGAATTCTTTTTAAACACGATTTTTAGAATAAGCAGGTCAAGGTACCTCTAGTCCACTATAAAGTTGTCGCAGAATATAGGCACCAATAATGTTAAGAAATAGAAACATGTTTGCAGGTCCCTTGCGTAATATTCTTATTATTACAAATATTCCTCAGCACAAAAGCTTAGCTTTAACCCAGAACTCTTTCTTAACACAATTTTTTGATTGAGCAGGTCAAGGTACTTTTAGTCCACTATAAAGTTGTCGCAGAATATAGGTACTAATAATGTTAAGAAATAGAAACATGTTTGCAGGTCCCTTTTGTACTATTCTTATTATTTCAAATATTCCTCGACACAGAAGCTTAGCCTTCATTTAGAATTCTTTCTAAATAGGATTTTTAGAATAAGCAGATCAATATACTTCTAGTTCACTATAAAGTTTTTGCAGGATATAGGTACGAATAATGTTAAGAAATAGAAACATGTTTGCAGGTCCCTTTGTTCTATTCTTATTATTTCAAATATTCCTCAGCACAGAAGCTTAGCCTTAATTAAGAACTCTTTCTAAACACAATTTTTAGATTAAGCAGGTCAAGATACTCCTAGTACACTATAAACTTTTTGCAAAATATAGGTACTAATAATGTTAAGAAATAAAAACATGTTTGCAGGTCCCTTTCGTACTATTCTTATTATTTCAAATATTCCTCAGCACAAAAGCTTAGCCTTCATTTAGAATTCTTTCTAAACACGATTTTTAGAATGAGCAGGTCAAGATACTTCTATTCCACTATCAAGTTGTCGACAAATATTGGTACAAAAAATGTAAAGAAATAGAAACATGTTTGCAGGTCCGTTTGGTACTATTCTTATTATTTTAAATATTCCTCAGCACAAAAGCTCAGCCTTCACTCAGAATTCTTTCTAAACACGATTTTTAGAATAAGCAGGTCAAGATACATCTAGTCCACAATAAAGTTGTCGACAAATATTGGTACAAAAATTGTAAAGAAATAGAAACATAATTGCAGGTCCCTTTTGTACTATTCTTATTATTTCAAATATTCCTCAGCGCAGAAGCTTAGCCTTAATTAAGAACTCTTTTTAAACACGATTTTTAAATTAAGCAGGTCAAGATACTTTTAGTCAACTATAAAGTTTTTGCAGAATATAGGTACCAATAATGTAAAGAAATAGAAACATGTTTGCAGGTCCCTTTCGTACTATTCTTATTATTTCAAATATTCCTCAGCACAACAGCTTAGCCTTCATATAAAATTCTTTCTAAACACGATTGTTAGATTAAGCAGGTCAAGATACTTCTAGTCCACTATAAAGTTGTCGACAAATATTGGTACAAAAAATGTAAAGAAATAGAAACATGTTTGCAGGTCTTTTTCGTACTTTTCTTATTATTTCAAATATTCCTCAGCACAGAAGCTCAGCCTTCACTTACAATTCTTTCTAAACACGATTTAAGGAATAAGCAGGTCAAGATACTTTTAGTCCACTATAAAGTTGTCGCAGAATATAGGTACCAATAATGTTAAGAAACAGAAACATGTTAGCGGGTCCCTTTTGTACTATTCTTATTATTTCAAATATTTCTCAGCACAAAAGCTTAGCTTTAACTCAGAACTCTTTCTCAACACAATTTTTACATTCAGCAGGTCAAGATATTTCTAGTCCACTATAAAGTTGTCGCAGAATATATGTATTAATAATGTTAGGAAATAAAAACATGTTTGCAGGTCTCTTTCCTATTATTCTTATTATTTCAAATATTCCTCAGCACAGAAGCTTAGCTTTAACTTAAAACTCTTTCTTAACATGATTTTTAGATTCAGCAGGTCAAGATATTTTGAATTCACTATAAATCAGTCGCAAAAATTAGGTACTAATAATGTTAAGAAATAAAAACATGTTTGCAGGTTTTTTTCGTACTATTCTTATCATTTTAAATATTCCTCAGCACAGAAGCTTAGCCTTTACTCAAAATTCTTTGTAAACACGATTTTAAGAATAAGCAGGTCAAGATACCTCTAGTCCTTTATAAAGTTGTCGCAGAATATAGGTACCAATAATGTTAAGAAATAGAAACATGTTTGCGGGTCCCTTTCGTACTATTCTTATTATCTCAAATATTCCTCAGCACAAAAGCTTAGCCCTAATTAGGAACTCTTTTTAAACACGATTTTTCGATTAAGCAGGTCAAGATACTTCTATTCCACTATCAAGTTGTCGACAAATATTGGTACAAAAAATGTAAAGAAATAGAAACATGTTTGCAGGTCCGTTTGGTACTATTCTTATTATTTTAAATATTCCTCAGCACAAAAGCTCAGCCTTCACTCAGAATTCTTTCTAAACACGATTTTTAGAATAAGCAGGTCAAGATACATCTAGTCCACAATAAAGTTGTCGACAAATATTGGTACAAAAATTGTAAAGAAATAGAAACATAATTGCAGGTCCCTTTTGTACTATTCTTATTATTTCAAATATTCCTCAGCGCAGAAGCTTAGCCTTAATTAAGAACTCTTTTTAAACACGATTTTTAAATTAAGCAGGTCAAGATACTTTTAGTCAACTATAAAGTTTTTGCAGAATATAGGTACCAATAATGTAAAGAAATAGAAACATGTTTGCAGGTCCCTTTCGTACTATTCTTATTATTTCAAATATTCCTCAGCACAACAGCTTAGCCTTCATATAAAATTCTTTCTAAACACGATTGTTAGATTAAGCAGGTCAAGATACTTCTAGTCCACTATAAAGTTGTCGACAAATATTGGTACAAAAAATGTAAAGAAATAGAAACATGTTTGCAGGTCTTTTTCGTACTTTTCTTATTATTTCAAATATTCCTCAGCACAGAAGCTCAGCCTTCACTTACAATTCTTTCTAAACACGATTTAAGGAATAAGCAGGTCAAGATACTTTTAGTCCACTATAAAGTTGTCGCAGAATATAGGTACCAATAATGTTAAGAAACAGAAACATGTTAGCGGGTCCCTTTTGTACTATTCTTATTATTTCAAATATTTCTCAGCACAAAAGCTTAGCTTTAACTCAGAACTCTTTCTCAACACAATTTTTACATTCAGCAGGTCAAGATATTTCTAGTCCACTATAAAGTTGTCGCAGAATATATGTATTAATAATGTTAGGAAATAGAAACATGTTTGCAGGTCTCTTTCCTATTATTCTTATTATTTCAAATATTCCTCAGCACAGAAGCTTAGCTTTAACTTAAAACTCTTTCTTAACATGATTTTTAGATTCAGCAGGTCAAGATATTTTGAATTCACTATAAATCAGTCGCAAAAATTAGGTACTAATAATGTTAAGAAATAAAAACATGTTTGCAGGTTTTTTTCGTACTATTCTTATCATTTTAAATATTCCTCAGCACAGAAGCTTAGCCTTTACTCAAAATTCTTTGTAAACACGATTTTAAGAATAAGCAGGTCAAGATACCTCTAGTCCTTTATAAAGTTGTCGCAGAATATAGGTACCAATAATGTTAAGAAATAGAAACATGTTTGCGGGTCCCTTTCGTACTATTCTTATTATCTCAAATATTCCTCAGCACAAAAGCTTAGCCCTAATTAGGAACTCTTTTTAAACACGATTTTTCGATTAAGCAGGTCAAGATACTTCTATTCCACTATCAAGTTGTCGACAAATATTGGTACAAAAAATGTAAAGAAATAGAAACATGTTTGCAGGTCCGTTTGGTACTATTCTTATTATTTTAAATATTCCTCAGCACAAAAGCTCAGCCTTCACTCAGAATTCTTTCTAAACACGATTTTTAGAATAGGCAGGTCAAGATACATCTAGTCCACAATAAAGTTGTCGACAAATATTGGTGCAAAAATTGTAAAGAAATAGAAACATGTTTGCAGGTCCCTTTTGTACTATTCTTATTATTTCAAATATTCCTCAGCGCAGAAGCTTAGCCTTAATTAAGAACTCTTTTTAAACACGATTTTTAAATTAAGCAGGTCAAGATACTTTTAGTCAACTATAAAGTTTTTGCAGAATATAGGTACCAATAATGTAAAGAAATAGAAACATGTTTGCAGGTCCCTTTCGTACTATTCTTATTATTTCAAATATTCCTCAGCACGAAAGCTTAGCTTTAACTCAGAACTCTTTCTCAACACAATTTTTAGAATAAGCAGGTCAAGATACTTCTAGTTCACTATACAGTTGTCGACAAATATTGGTACAAAAAATGTAAAGAAATAGAAACATGTTTGCAGGTCCCTTTCGTACTATTCTTATTATTTCAAATATTCCTCAGCACAACAGCTTAGCCTTCATATAAAATTCTTTCCAAACACGATTTTTAGATTAAGCAGGTCAAGATACTACTAGTCCACTATAAAGTTGTCGACAAATATTGGTACAGAAAATGTAACGAAATAGAAACATGTTTGCATTTCTTTTTCGTACTTTTCTTATTATTTCAAATATTCCTCAGCACAGAAGCTCAGCCTTCACTTAGAATTCTTTCTAAACACGATTTCAAGAATAAGCAGGTCAAGATACTTTTAGTCCACTATAAAGTTGTCGCAGAATATAGGTACCAATAATGTTAAGAAACAGAAACATGTTTGCGGGTCCCTTTTGTACTATTCTTATTATTTCAAATATTTCTCAGCACAAAAGCTTAGCTTTACCTCAGAACTCTTTCTCAACACAATTTTTACATTCAGCAGGTCAAGATATTTCTAGTCCACTATAAAGTTGTCGCAGAATATATGTATTAATAATGTTAGGAAATAGAAACATGTTTGCAGGTCTCTTTCCTATTATTCTTATTATTTCAAATATTCCTCAGCACAGAAGCTTAGCTTTAACTTAAAACTCTTTCTTAACATGATTTTTAGATTCAGCAGGTCAAGATATTTTGAATTCACTATAAAGTAGTCGCAAAAATTAGGTACTAATAATGTTAAGAAATAGAAACATGTTTGCAGGTTTTTTTCGTACTATTCTTATCATTTTAAATATTCCTCAGCACAGAAGCTTAGCCTTTACTCAAAATTCTTTGTAAACACGATTTTAAGAATAAGCAGGTCAAGATACCTCAAGTCCACTATAAAGTTGTCGCAGAATATAGGTACCAATAATGTTAAGAAATAGAAACATGTTTGCGGGTCCCTTTCGTACTATTCTTATCATTTTAAATATTCCTCAGCACAGAAGCTTAGCCTTTACTCAAAATTCTTTGTAAACACGATTTTAAGAATAAGCAGGTCAAGATACCTCTAGTCCACTATAAAGTTTTCGCAGAATATAGGTACCAATAATGTTTAGAAATAGAAACATGTTTGCAGGTCCCTTTCGTACTATTCTTATTATTTCAAATATTCCTCAGCACAACAGCTTAGCCTTCATATAAAATTCTTTCTAAACACGATTTTTAGATTAAGCAGGTCAAGATACTTCTAGTCCACTATAAAGTTGTCGACAAATATTGGTACAAAAAATGTAACGAAATAGAAACATGTTTGCAGGTCTTTTTCGTACTTTTCTTATTATTTCAAATATTCCTCAGCACAGAAGCTCAGCCTTCACTTAGAATTCTTTCTAAACACGATTTTAAGAATAAGCAGGTCAAGATACTTTTAGTCCACTATAAAGTTGTCGCAGAATATAGGTACCAATAATGTTAAGAAACAGAAACATGTTTGCGGGTCCCTTTTGTACTATTCTTATTATTTCAAATATTTCTCAGCACAAAAGCTTAGCTTTAACTCAGAACTCTTTCTCAACACAATTTTTACATTCAGCAGGTCAAGATATTTCTAGTCCACTATAAAGTTGTCGCAGAATATATGTATTAATAATGTTAGGAAATATAAACATGTTTGCAGGTCTCTTTCCTATTATTCTTATTATTTCAAATATTCCTCAGCACAGAAGCTTAGCTTTAACTTAAAACTCTTTCATAACATGATTTTTAGATTCAGCAGGTCAAGATATTTTGAATTCACTATAAAGTAGTCGCAAAAATTAGGTACTAATAATGTTAAGAAATAGAAACATGTTTGCAGGTTTTTTTCGTACTATTCTTATCATTTTAAATATTCCTCAGCACAGAAGCTTAGCCTTTACTCAAAATTCTTTGTAAACACGATTTTAAGAATAAGCAGGTCAAGATACCTCTAGTCCACTATAAAGTTGTCGCAGAATATAAGTACCAATAATGTTAAGAAATAGAAACATGTTTGCGGGTCCCTTTCGTACTATTCTTATCATTTTAAATATTCCTCAGCACAGAAGCTTAGCCTTTACTCAAAATTCTTTGTAAACACGATTTTAAGAATAACCAGGTCAAGATACCTCTAGTCCACTATAAAGTTTTTGCAGAATATAGGTACCAATAATGTTTAGAAATAGAAACATGTTTGCAGGTCCCTTTCGTACTATTCTTATTATTTCAAATATTCCTCAGCACAACAGCTCAGCCTTCATATAAAATTCTTTCTAAACACGATTTTTAGATTAAGCAGGTCAAGATACTTCTAGTCCACTATAAAGTTGTCGACAAATATTGGTACAAAAAATGTAACGAAATAGAAACATGTTTGCAGGTCTTTTTCGTACTTTTCTTATTATTTCAAATATTCCTCAGCACAGAAGCTCAGCCTTCACTTAGAATTCTTTCTAAACACGATTTTAAGAATAAGCAGGTCAAGATACTTTTAGTCCACTATAAAGTTGTCGCAGAATATAGGTACCAATAATGTTAAGAAACAGAAACATGTTTGCGGGTCCCTTTTGTACTATTCTTATTATTTCAAATATTTCTCAGCACAAAAGCTTAGCTTTAACTCAGAACTCTTTCTCAACACAATTTTTACATTCAGCAGGTCAAGATATTTCTAGTCCACTATAAAGTTGTCGCAGAATATATGTATTAATAATGTTAGGAAATATAAACATGTTTGCAGGTCTCTTTCCTATTATTCTTATTATTTCAAATATTCCTCAGCACAGAAGCTTAGCTTTAACTTAAAACTCTTTCATAACATGATTTTTAGATTCAGCAGGTCAAGATATTTTGAATTCACTATGAAGTAGTCGCAAAAATTAGGTACTAATAATGTTAAGAAATAGAAACATGTTTGCAGGTTTTTTTCGTACTATTCTTATCATTTTAAATATTCCTCAGCACAGAAGCTTAGCCTTTACTCAAAATTCTTTGTAAACACGATTTTAAGAATAAGCAGGTCAAGATACCTCTAGTCCACTATAAAGTTGTCGCAGAATATAAGTACCAATAATGTTAAGAAATAGAAACATGTTTGCGGGTCCCTTTCGTACTATTCTTATCATTTTAAATATTCCTCAGCACAGAAGCTTAGCCTTTACTCAAAATTCTTTGTAAACACGATTTTAAGAATAACCAGGTCAAGATACCTCTAGTCCACTATAAAGTTTTTGCAGAATATAGGTACCAATAATGTTTAGAAATAGAAACATGTTTGCAGGTCCCTTTCGTACTATTCTTATTATTTCAAATATTCCTCAGCACAACAGCTCAGCCTTCATATAAAATTCTTTCTAAACACGATTTTTAGATTAAGCAGGTCAAGATACTTCTAGTCCACTATAAAGTTGTCGACAAATATTGGTACAAAAAATGTAACGAAATAGAAACATGTTTGCAGGTCTTTTTCGTACTTTTCTTATTATTTCAAATATTCCTCAGCACAGAAGCTCAGCCTTCACTTAGGTTTTTTTCTAAACACGCTTTTAAGAATAAGCAGGTCAAGATACTTTTAGTCCACTATAAAGTTGTCGCAGAATATAGGTACCAATAATGTTAAGAAACAGAAACATGTTTGCGGGTCCCTTTTGTACTATTCTTATTATTTCAAATATTTCTCAGCACAAAAGCTTAGCTTTAACTCAAAACTCCTTCTCAACACAATTTTTACATTCAGCAGGTCAAGATATTTCTAGTCCACTATAAAGTTGTCGCAGAATATATGTATTAATAATGTTAGGAAATAGAAACATGTTTGCAGGTCTCTTTCCTATTATTCTTATTATTTTAAATATTCCTCAGCACAGAAGCTTAGCTTTAACTTAAAACTCTTTCTTAACATGATTTTTAGATTCAGCAGGTCAAGATATTTTAAATTCACTATAAAGTAGTCGCAAAAATTAGGTACTAATAATGTTAAGAAATAGAAACATGTTTGCAGGTTTTTTTCGTACTATTCTTATCATTTTAAATATGCCTCAGCACAGAAGCTTAGCCTTTACTCAAAATTCTTTGTAAACACGATTTTAAGAATAAGCAGGTCAAGATACCTCTAGTCCACTATAAAGTTGTCGCAGAATATAGGTACCAATAATGTTAAGAAATAGAAACATGTTTGCGGGTCCCTTTCGTACTATTTTTATTATTTCAAATATTCCTCAGCACAAAAGCTTAGCCTTAATTAGAAACTCTTTTTAAACACGATTTTTCGATTAAGCAGGTCAAGATACTTCTAGTCCACTATAAAGTTGTCGCACAATATAGGTACCAATAATGTTAAGAAATAGAAACATGTTTGCAGGTATCTTTTTCACTATTCTTATTATTTCAAATATTTCTCAGCACAAAAGCTTAGCCTTCACTTAGAATTCTTTCTTAACACGATTTTTAGATTTAGCAGGTCAAGATACTTCTAGTCCACTATAAAGTTTTTGCAGAATATGGGTACCAATAATGTTAAGAAATAGAAACATGTTTGCAGGTCTCTTTCGTACTATTTTAATTATTTCAAATATTCCTCAGCACAAAAGCTTAGCCTTCATTTAAAATTCTTTCTAAACACGATTTTTAGAATAAGCAGGTCAAGATACTTCTAGTCCACTATAAAGTTGTCGACAAATATTGGTACAAAAAATTTAAAGAAATAGAAACATGTTTGCAGGTCCCTTTTGTACTATTCTTATTATTTCAAATATTTCTCAGCACAAAAGCTTAGCTTTAACTCAAAACTCCTTCTCAACACAATTTTTACATTCAGCAGGTCAAGATATTTCTAGTCCACTATAAAGTTGTCGCAGAATATAGGTATTAATAATGTTAGGAAATAGAAACATGTTTGCAGGTCTCTTTCCTATTATTCTTATTATTTCAAATATTCCTCAGCACAGAAGCTTAGCTTTAACTTAAAACTCTTTCTCAACATGATTTTTAGATTCAGCAGGTCAAGATATTTTGAATTCACTATAAAGTAGTCGCAAAAATTAGGTACTAATAATGTTAAGAAATAGAAACATGTTTGCAGGTTTTTTTCGTACTATTCTTATCATTTTAAATATGCCTCAGCACAGAAGCTTAGCCTTTACTCAAAATTCTTTGTAAACACGATTTTAAGAATAAGCAGGTCAAGATACCTCTAGTCCACTATAAAGTTGTCGCAGAATATAGGTACCAATAATGTTAAGAAATAGAAACATGTTTGCGGGTCCCTTTCGTACTATTTTTATTATTTCAAATATTCCTCAGCACAAAAGCTTAGCCTTAATTAGAAACTCTTTTTAAACACGATTTTTCGATTAAGCAGGTCAAGATACTTCTAGTCCACTATAAAGTTGTCGCACAATATAGGTACTAATAATGTTAAGAAATAGAAACATGTTTGCAGGTATCTTTTTTACTATTCTTATTATTTCAAATATTTCTCAGCACAAAAGCTTAGCCTTCACTTAGAATTCTTTCTTAACACGATTTTTAGATTTAGCAGGTCAAGATACTTCTAGTCCACTATAAAGTTTTTGCAGAATATGGGTACCAATAATGTTAAGAAATAGAAACATGTTTGCAGGTCTCTTTCGTACTATTTTAATTATTTCAAATATTCCTCAGCACAAAAGCTTAGCCTTCATTTAAAATTCTTTCTAAACACGATTTTTAGAATAAGCAGGTCAAGATACTTCTAGTCCACTATAAAGTTGTCGACAAATATTGGTACAAAAAATTTAAAGAAATAGAAACATGTTTGCAGGTCCCTTTCGTACTATTCTTATTATTTCAAATATTCCTCAGCACAGAAGCTCAGCCTTCACTCAGAATTCTTTCTAAACACGATTTTCAGAATAAGCAGGTCAAGATACCTTTAGTCAACTATAAAGTTGTCGCAGAATATAGGTACCAATAATGTTTAGAAATAGAAACATGTTTGCGGGTCCCTTTCGTACTATTCCTATTATTTCAAATATTCCTCAGCACGAAAGCTTAGCTTTAACTCAGAACTCTTTCTCAACACAATTTTTAGAATGAGCAGGTCAAGATACTTCTAGTTCACTATAAAGTTGTCGACAAATATTAATACAAAAAATGTAAAGAAATAGAAACATGTTTGCAGGTCCCTTTGGTACTATTCTTATTATTTTAAATATTCCTCAGCACAAAAGCTCAGCCTTCACTCAGAATTCTTTCTAAACACGATTTTTACAATAAGCAGGTCAAGATACATCTAGTCCACAATTAAGTTGTCGACAAATATTGGTACAAAAATTGTAAAGAAATAGAAACATGTTTGCAGGCCCCTTTTGTACTATTCTTATTATTTCAAATATTCCTCAGCACAAAAGCTTAGCCTTAATCAAGAACTCTTTTTAAACACGTTTTTTAGATTAAGCAGGTCAAGATACTTTTAGTCCACTATAAAGTTTTTGCAGAATATAGGTACCAATAATGTAAAGAAATAGAAACATGTTTGCAGGTCCCTTTCGTACTATTCTTATTATTTCAAATATTCCTCAGCACAAAAGCTTAGCCTTCATTTAAAATTCTTTCTAAACACGAATTTTAGATTATGCAGGTCAAGATACTTTAAGTCCACTATAAAGTTGTCGACAAATATTGGTACAAAAAATGTAAAGAAATAGAAACATGTTTGCAGGTCTTTTTCGTACTTTTCTTATTATTTCAAATATTCCTCAGCACAGAAGCTCACGCTTCACTTAGAATTCTTTCTAAACACGATTTTTAAATTAAGCAGGTCAAGATGCATCTAGTCTACTATAAAGTTTTTGACAAATATAAGTACAAAAATTGTAAAGAAATAGAAACATGTTTGCAGGTCCCTTTTGTACTATTCTTATTATTTCAAATATTCCTCAGCACAGAAACTTAGCCTTCACTCAGAATTCTTTGTAAACACGATTTTAAGAATAAGCAGGTCTAGGTACTTTTAGTCCACTATAAAGTTGTCGCAGAATATAGGTACCAATAATGTTAAGAAACAGAAACATGTTTGCGGGTCCCTTTTGTACTATTCTTATTATTTCAAATATTCCTCAGCACAAAAGCTTAGCTTTAACTCAGAACTCTTTCTCAACACAATTTTTACATTCAGCAGGTCAAGATATTTCTAGTTAACTATAAAGTTGTCGCAGAATATAGGTATTAATAATGTTAGGAAATAGAAACATGTTTGCAGGTCTCTTTCCTATTATTCTTATTATTTCAAATATTCCTCAGCACAGAAGCTTAGCTTTAACTTAAAACTCTTTCTCAACATGATTTTTAGATTCAGCAGGTCAAGATATTTTGAATTCACTATAAAGTAGTCGCAAAAATTAGGTACTAATAATGTTAAGAAATAGAAACATGTTTGCAGGTTTTTTTCGTACTATTCTTATCATTTCAAATATTCCTTAGCACAGAAGCTTAGCCTTTACTCAGAATTCTTTGTAAACACGATTTTAAGAATAAGCAGGTCAAGATACCTCTAGTCCACTATAAAGTTGTCGCAGAATATAGGTACCAATAATGTTAAGAAATAGAAACATGTTTGCGGGTCCTTTTCGTACTATTCTTATTATTTAAATATTCCTCAGCACAAAAGCTTAGCCTTGACTTAGAATTCTTTCCTAACACGATTTTTAGAATAAGCAGGTCAAGATATCTCTAGTCCACTATAAAGTTGTCGCACAATATAGGTACCAATAATGTTAAGAAATAGAAACATGTTTGCAGGTATCTTTTTTACTATTCTTATTATTTCAAATATTCCTCAGCACAAAAGCTTAGCCTTCACTTAGAATTCTTTCTTAACACGATTTTAAGATTTAGCAGGTCAAGATATTTTTAGTCCACTATAAAGTTTTTGCAGAATATGGGTACCAATAATGTTAAGAAATAGAAACATGTTTGCAGGTCCCTTTCGTACTATTCTTATTATTTCAAATATTCCTCAGCACAAAAGCTTAGCCTTCATTTAAAATTCTTTCTAAACACGATTTTTAGAATAAGCAGGTCAAGATACTTCTAGTGCACTATAAAGTTGTCGACAAATATTGGTACAAAAAATGAAAAGAAATAGAAACATGTTTGCAGGTCCCTTTCGTACTATTCTTATTATTTCAAATATTCCTCAGCACAGAAGCTCAGCCTTCACTCAGAATTCTTTCTAAACACGATTTTCAGAATAAGCAGGTTAAAATACCTCTAGTCAACCATAAAGTTGTCGCAGAATATAGGTACCAATAATGTTTAGAAATAGAAACATGTTTGCGGGTCCCTTTCGTACTATTCTTATTATTTCAAATATTTCTCAGCACGAAAGCTTAGCTTTAACTCAGAACTGTTTCTCAACACAATTTTTAGATTCAGCAGGTCAAGATACTTCTAGTCCACTATAAAGTTGTCGCAGAATATAGGTATCAATAATGTTAGGAAATAGAAACATGTTTGCAGGTCCCTTTTGTACTATTCTTATTATTTTAAATATTCCTCAGCACAAAAGCTTAGCTTTAACTCAAAACTCTTTTTCAACACAATTTTTAGATTCAGCAGGTCAAGATACTTCTAGTCCACTATGAAGTTGTCGCAGAATATAGGTATTAACAATGTCAGGAAATAGAAACATGTTTGCAGGTCTCTTTCCTATTATTCTTATTATTTCAAATATTCCTCAGCACAGAAGCTTAGCTTTAACCTAAAACTCTTTCTCAACATGATTTTTAGATTCAGCAGGTCAAGATACCTTAAATCCACTATAAAGTAGTCGCAAAATTTAGGTACCAATAATGTAAAGAAATAGAAACATGTTTGCAGGTCCCTTTCGTACTATTCTTATTATTTCAAATATTCCTCAGCACAGAAGCTCAGCCTTCACTCAGAATTCTTTCTAAACACGATTTTTAAAATAAGCAGGTCAAGATACCTTTAGTCAACTATAAAGTTGTCGCAGAATATAGGTACCAATAATGTTTAGAAATAGAAACATGTTTGCGGGTCCCTTTCGTACTATTCCTATTATTTCAAATATTCCTCAGCACGAAAGCTTAGCTTTAACTCAGAACTCTTTCTCAACACAATTTTTAGAATGAGCAGGTCAAGATACTTCTAGTTCACTATAAAGTTGTCGACAAATATTGATACAAAAAATGTAAAGAAATAGAAACATGTTTGCAGGTCCCTTTGGTACTATTCTTATTATTTTAAATATTCCTCAGCACAAAAGCTCAGCCTTCACTCAGAATTCTTTCTAAACACGATTTTTACAATAAGCAGGTCAAGATACATCTAGTCCACAATTAAGTTGTCGACAAATATTGGTACAAAAATTGTAAAGAAATAGAAACATGTTTGCAGGCCCCTTTTGTACTATTCTTATTATTTCAAATATTCCTCAGCACAAAAGCTTAGCCTTAATCAAGAACTCTTTTTAAACACGTTTTTTAGATTAAGCAGGTCAAGATACTTTTAGTCCACTATAAAGTTTTTGCAGAATATAGGTACCAATAATGTAAAGAAATAGAAACATGTTTGCAGGTCCCTTTCGTACTATTCTTATTATTTCAAATATTCCTCAGCACAGAAGCTTAGCCTTCACTCAGAATTCTTTTTAAACACGATTTATAGATTAAGCAGGTCAAGATACTTCTAGTGCACTATAAAGTTGTCGACAAATATTGGTACAAAAAATGAAAAGAAATAGAAACATGTTTGCAGGTCCCTTTCGTACTATTCTTATTATTTCAAATATTCCTCAGCACAGAAGCTCAGCCTTCACTCAGAATTCTTTCTAAACACGATTTTCAGAATAAGCAGGTTAAAATACCTCTAGTCAACCATAAAGTTGTCGCAGAATATAGGTACCAATAATGTTTAGAAATAGAAACATGTTTGCGGGTCCCTTTCGTACTATTCTTATTATTTCAAATATTTCTCAGCACGAAAGCTTAGCTTTAACTCAGAACTGTTTCTCAACACAATTTTTAGATTCAGCAGGTCAAGATACTTCTAGTCCACTATAAAGTTGTCGCAGAATATAGGTATCAATAATGTTAGGAAATAGAAACATGTTTGCAGGTCCCTTTTGTACTATTCTTATTATTTTAAATATTCCTCAGCACAAAAGCTTAGCTTTAACTCAAAACTCTTTTTCAACACAATTTTTAGATTCAGCAGGTCAAGATACTTCTAGTCCACTATGAAGTTGTCGCAGAATATAGGTATTAACAATGTCAGGAAATAGAAACATGTTTGCAGGTCTCTTTCCTATTATTCTTATTATTTCAAATATTCCTCAGCACAGAAGCTTAGCTTTAACCTAAAACTCTTTCTCAACATGATTTTTAGATTCAGCAGGTCAAGATACCTTAAATCCACTATAAAGTAGTCGCAAAATTTAGGTACCAATAATGTAAAGAAATAGAAACATGTTTGCAGGTCCCTTTCGTACTATTCTTATTATTTCAAATATTCCTCAGCACAGAAGCTCAGCCTTCACTCAGAATTCTTTCTAAACACGATTTTTAAAATAAGCAGGTCAAGATACCTTTAGTCAACTATAAAGTTGTCGCAGAATATAGGTACCAATAATGTTTAGAAATAGAAACATGTTTGCGGGTCCCTTTCGTACTATTCCTATTATTTCAAATATTCCTCAGCACGAAAGCTTAGCTTTAACTCAGAACTCTTTCTCAACACAATTTTTAGAATGAGCAGGTCAAGATACTTCTAGTTCACTATAAAGTTGTCGACAAATATTGATACAAAAAATGTAAAGAAATAGAAACATGTTTGCAGGTCCCTTTGGTACTATTCTTATTATTTTAAATATTCCTCAGCACAAAAGCTCAGCCTTCACTCAGAATTCTTTCTAAACACGATTTTTACAATAAGCAGGTCAAGATACATCTAGTCCACAATTAAGTTGTCGACAAATATTGGTACAAAAATTGTAAAGAAATAGAAACATGTTTGCAGGCCCCTTTTGTACTATTCTTATTATTTCAAATATTCCTCAGCACAAAAGCTTAGCCTTAATCAAGAACTCTTTTTAAACACGTTTTTTAGATTAAGCAGGTCAAGATACTTTTAGTCCACTATAAAGTTTTTGCAGAATATAGGTACCAATAATGTAAAGAAATAGAAACATGTTTGCAGGTCCCTTTCGTACTATTCTTATTATTTCAAATATTCCTCAGCACAAAAGCTTAGCCTTCATTTAAAATTCTTTCTAAACACGAATTTTAGATTATGCAGGTCAAGATACTTTAAGTCCACTATAAAGTTGTCGACAAATATTGGTACAAAAAATGTAAAGAAATAGAAACATGTTTGCAGGTCTTTTTCGTACTTTTCTTATTATTTCAAATATTCCTCAGCACAGAAGCTCACGCTTCACTTAGAATTCTTTCTAAACACGATTTTTAAATTAAGCAGGTCAAGATGCATCTAGTCTACTATAAAGTTTTTGACAAATATAAGTACAAAAATTGTAAAGAAATAGAAACATGTTTGCAGGTCCCTTTTGTACTATTCTTATTATTTCAAATATTCCTCAGCACAGAAACTTAGCCTTCACTCAGAATTCTTTGTAAACACGATTTTAAGAATAAGCAGGTCTAGGTACTTTTAGTCCACTATAAAGTTGTCGCAGAATATAGGTACCAATAATGTTAAGAAACAGAAACATGTTTGCGGGTCCCTTTTGTACTATTCTTATTATTTCAAATATTCCTCAGCACAAAAGCTTAGCTTTAACTCAGAACTCTTTCTCAACACAATTTTTACATTCAGCAGGTCAAGATATTTCTAGTTAACTATAAAGTTGTCGCAGAATATAGGTATTAATAATGTTAGGAAATAGAAACATGTTTGCAGGTCTCTTTCCTATTATTCTTATTATTTCAAATATTTCTCAGCACAGAAGCTTAGCTTTAACTTAAAACTCTTTCTCAACATGATTTTTAGATTCAGCAGGTCAAGATATTTTGAATTTACTATAAAGTAGTCGCAAAAATTAGGTACTAATAATGTTAAGAAATAGAAACATGTTTGCAGGTTTTTTTCGTACTATTCTTATCATTTCAAATATTCCTTAGCACAGAAGCTTAGCCTTTACTCAGAATTCTTTGTAAACACGATTTTAAGAATAAGCAGGTCAAGATACCTCTAGTCCACTATAAAGTTGTCGCAGAATATAGGTACCAATAATGTTAAGAAATAGAAACATGTTTGCGGGTCCTTTTCGTACTATTCTTATTATTTAAATATTCCTCAGCACAAAAGCTTAGCCTTGACTTAGAATTCTTTCCTAACACGATTTTTAGAATAAGCAGGTCAAGATATCTCTAGTCCACTATAAAGTTGTCGCACAATATAGGTACCAATAATGTTAAGAAATAGAAACATGTTTGCAGGTATCTTTTTTACTATTCTTATTATTTCAAATATTCCTCAGCACAAAAGCTTAGCCTTCACTTAGAATTCTTTCTTAACACGATTTTTAGATTTAGCAGGTCAAGATATTTTTAGTCCACTATAAAGTTTTTGCAGAATATGGGTACCAATAATGTTAAGAAATAGAAACATGTTTGCAGGTCCCTTTCGTACTATTCTTATTATTTCAAATATTCCTCAGCACAAAAGCTTAGCCTTCATTTAAAATTCTTTCTAAACACGATTTTTAGAATAAGCAGGTCAAGATACTTCTAGTGCACTATAAAGTTGTCGACAAATATTGGTACAAAAAATGAAAAGAAATAGAAACATGTTTGCAGGTCCCTTTCGTACTATTCTTATTATTTCAAATATTCCTCAGCACAGAAGCTCAGCCTTCACTCAGAATTCTTTCTAAACACGATTTTCAGAATAAGCAGGTTAAAATACCTCTAGTCAACCATAAAGTTGTCGCAGAATATAGGTACCAATAATGTTTAGAAATAGAAACATGTTTGCGGGTCCCTTTCGTACTATTCTTATTATTTCAAATATTTCTCAGCACGAAAGCTTAGCTTTAACTCAGAACTGTTTCTCAACACAATTTTTAGATTCAGCAGGTCAAGATACTTCTAGTCCACTATAAAGTTGTCGCAGAATATAGGTATCAATAATGTTAGGAAATAGAAACATGTTTGCAGGTCCCTTTTGTACTATTCTTATTATTTTAAATATTCCTCAGCACAAAAGCTTAGCTTTAACTCAAAACTCTTTTTCAACACAATTTTTAGATTCAGCAGGTCAAGATACTTCTAGTCCACTATGAAGTTGTCGCAGAATATAGGTATTAATAATGTCAGGAAATAGAAACATGTTTGCAGGTCTCTTTCCTATTATTCTTATTATTTCAAATATTCCTCAGCACAGAAGCTTAGCTTTAACCTAAAACTCTTTCTCAACATGATTTTTAGATTCAGCAGGTCAAGATACCTTAAATCCACTATAAAGTAGTCGCAAAATTTAGGTACCAATAATGTAAAGAAATAGAAACATGTTTGCAGGTCCCTTTCGTACTATTCTTATTATTTCAAATATTCCTCAGCACAACAGCTTAGCCTTCATATAAAATTCTTTCTAAACACGATTGTTAGATTAAGCAGGTCAAGATACTTCTAGTCCACTATAAAGTTGTCGACAAATATTTGTACAAAAAATGTAAAGAAATAGAAACATGTTTGCAGGTCTTTTTCGTACTTTTCTTATTATTTCAAATATTCCTCAGCACAGAAGCTTAGCCTTCATTTAAAATTCTTTCTAAACACGAATTTTAGATTATGCAGGTCAAGATACTTTAAGTCCACTATAAAGTTGTCGACAAATATTGGTACAAAAAATGTAAAGAAATAGAAACATGTTTGCAGGTCTTTTTCGTACTTTTCTTATTATTTCAAATATTCCTCAGCACAGAAGCTCACGCTTCACTTAAAATTCTTTCTAAACACGATTTTCAAATTAAGCAGGTCAAGATGCATCTAGTCTACTATAAAGTTTTTGACAAATATAAGTACAAAAATTGTAAAGAAATAGAAACATGTTTGCAGGTCCCTTTTGTACTATTCTTATTATTTCAAATATTCCTCAGCACAGAAACTTAGCCTTCACTCAGAATTCTTTGTAAACACGATTTTAAGAATAAGCAGGTCTAGGTACTTTTAGTCCACTATAAAGTTGTCGCAGAATATAGGTACCAATAATGTTAAGAAACAGAAACATGTTTGCGGGTCCCTTTTGTACTATTCTTATTATTTCAAATATATCTCAGCACAAAAGCTTAGCTTTAACTCAGAACTCTTTCTCAACACAATTTTTACATTCAGCAGGTCAAGATATTTCTAGTTAACTATAAAGTTGTCGCAGAATATAGGTATTAATAATGTTAGGAAATAGAAACATGTTTGCAGGTCTCTTTCCTATTATTCTTATTATTTCAAATATTCCTCAGCACAGAAGCTTAGCTTTAACTTAAAACTCTTTCTCAACATGATTTTTAGATTCAGCAGGTCAAGATATTTTGAATTTACTATAAAGTAGTCGCAAAAATTAGGTACTAATAATGTTAAGAAATAGAAACATGTTTGCAGGTTTTTTTCGTACTATTCTTATCATTTCAAATATTCCTTAGCACAGAAGCTTAGCCTTTACTCAGAATTCTTTGTAAACACGATTTTAAGAATAAGCAGGTCAAGATACCTCTAGTCCACTATAAAGTTGTCGCAGAATATAGGTACCAATAATGTTAAGAAATAGAAACATGTTTGCGGGTCCTTTTCGTACTATTCTTATTATTTAAATATTCCTCAGCACAAAAGCTTAGCCTTGACTTAGAATTCTTTCCTAACACGATTTTTAGAATAAGCAGGTCAAGATATCTCTAGTCCACTATAAAGTTGTCGCACAATATAGGTACCAATAATGTTAAGAAATAGAAACATGTTTGCAGGTATCTTTTTTACTATTCTTATTATTTCAAATATTCCTCAGCACAAAAGCTTAGCCTTCACTTAGAATTCTTTCTTAACACGATTTTTAGATTTAGCAGGTCAAGATATTTTTAGTCCACTATAAAGTTTTTGCAGAATATGGGTACCAATAATGTTAAGAAATAGAAACATGTTTGCAGGTCCCTTTCGTACTATTCTTATTATTTCAAATATTCCTCAGCACAAAAGCTTAGCCTTCATTTAAAATTCTTTCTAAACACGATTTTTAGAATAAGCAGGTCAAGATACTTCTAGTGCACTATAAAGTTGTCGACAAATATTGGTACAAAAAATGAAAAGAAATAGAAACATGTTTGCAGGTCCCTTTCGTACTATTCTTATTATTTCAAATATTCCTCAGCACAGAAGCTCAGCCTTCACTCAGAATTCTTTCTAAACACGATTTTCAGAATAAGCAGGTTAAAATACCTCTAGTCAACCATAAAGTTGTCGCAGAATATAGGTACCAATAATGTTTAGAAATAGAAACATGTTTGCGGGTCCCTTTCGTACTATTCTTATTATTTCAAATATTTCTCAGCACGAAAGCTTAGCTTTAACTCAGAACTGTTTCTCAACACAATTTTTAGATTCAGCAGGTCAAGATACTTCTAGTCCACTATAAAGTTGTCGCAGAATATAGGTATCAATAATGTTAGGAAATAGAAACATGTTTGCAGGTCCCTTTTGTACTATTCTTATTATTTTAAATATTCCTCAGCACAAAAGCTTAGCTTTAACTCAAAACTCTTTTTCAACACAATTTTTAGATTCAGCAGGTCAAGATACTTCTAGTCCACTATGAAGTTGTCGCAGAATATAGGTATTAATAATGTCAGGAAATAGAAACATGTTTGCAGGTCTCTTTCCTATTATTCTTATTATTTCAAATATTCCTCAGCACAGAAGCTTAGCTTTAACCTAAAACTCTTTCTCAACATGATTTTTAGATTCAGCAGGTCAAGATACCTTAAATCCACTATAAAGTAGTCGCAAAATTTAGGTACCAATAATGTAAAGAAATAGAAACATGTTTGCAGGTCCCTTTCGTACTATTCTTATTATTTCAAATATTCCTCAGCACAACAGCTTAGCCTTCATATAAAATTCTTTCTAAACACGATTTTTAGATTAAGCAGGTCAAGAAACTTCTAGTCCACTATAAAGTTGTCGACAAATATTGGTACAAAAAATGTAAAGAAATAGAAACATGTTTGCAGGTCTTTTTCGTACTTTTCTTATTATTTCAAATATTCCTCAGCACAGAAGCTCAGCCTTCACTTACAAATCTTTCTAAACACGATTTTAAGAATAAGCAGGTCAAGTTACTTTTAGTCTACTATAAAGTTGTCGCAGAATATAGGTACCAATAATGTTAAGAAACAGAAACATGTTAGCGGGTCCCTTTTGTACTATTCTTATTATTTCAAATATTTCTCAGCACAAAAGCTTAGCTTTAACTCAGAACTCTTCCTCAACACAAATTTTACATTCAGCAGGTCAAGATATTTCTAGTCCATTATAAAGTTGTCGCAGAATATATGTATTAATAATGTTAGGAAATAGAAACATGTTTGCAGGTCTCTTTCCTATTATTCTTATTATTTCAAATATTCCTCAGCACAGAAGCTTAGCTTTAACTTAAAACTCTTTCTTAACATGATTTTCAGATTCAGCAGGTCAAGATATTTTGAATTCACTATAAAGTAGTCGCAAAAATTAGGTACAAATAATGTTAAGAAATAGAAACATGTTTGCAGGTTTTTTTCGTACTATTCTTATCATTTTAAATATTCCTCAGCACAGAAGCTCAGCCTTCACTCAGAATTCTTTCTAAACACGATTTTCAGAATAAGCAGGTCAAAATACCTCTAGTCAACTATAAAGTTGTCGCAGAATATAGGTACCAATAATGTTTTGAAATAGAAACATGTTTGCGGGTCCCTTTCGTACTATTCTTATTATTTCAAATATTCCTCAGCACGAAAGCTTAGCTTTAACTCAGAACTCTTTCTCAACACAATTTTTAGATTCAGCAGGTCAAGATACTTCTAGTCCACTATAAAGTTGTCGCAGAATATAGGTATCAATAATGTTAGGAAATAGAAACATGTTTGCAGGTCCCTTTTGTACTATTCTTATTATTTTAAATATTCCTCAGCACAAAAGCTTAGCTTTAACTCAAAACTCTTTCTCAACACAATTTTTAGATTCAGCAGGTCAAGATACTTCTAGTCCACTATAAAGTTGTCGCAGAATATAGGTATTAATAATGTCAGGAAATAGAAACATGTTTGCAGGTCTCTTTCCTATTATTCTTATTATTTCAAATATTCCTCAGCACAGAAGCTTAGCTTTAACCTAAAACTCTTTCTCAACATGATTTTTAGATTCAGCAGGTCAAGATACCTTAAATCCACTATAAAGTAGTCGCAAAATTTAGGTACCAATAATGTAAAGAAATAGAAACATGTTTGCAGGTCCCTTTCGTACTATTCTTATTATTTCAAATATTCCTCAGCACAACAGCTTAGCCTTCATATAAAATTCTTTCTAAACACGATTTTTAGATTAAGCAGGTCAAGATACTTCTAGTCCACTATAAAGTTGTCGACAAATATTGGTACAAAAAATGTAAAGAAATAGAAACATGTTTGCAGGTCTTTTTCGTACTTTTCTTATTATTTCAAATATTCCTCAGCACAGAAGCTCAGCCTTCACTTACAATTCTTTCTAAACACGATTTTAAGAATAAGCAGGTCAAGATACTTTTAGTCTACTATAAAGTTGTCGCAGAATATAGGTACCAATAATGTTAAGAAACAGAAACATGTTTGCGGGTCCCTTTTGTACTATTCTTATTATTTCAAATATTTCTCAGCACAAAAGCTTAGCTTTAACTCAGAACTCTTCCTCAACACAATTTTTACATTCAGCAGGTCAAGATATTTCTAGTCCATTATAAAGTTGTCGCAGAATATATGTATTCATAATGTTAGGAAATAGAAACATGTTTGCAGGTCTCTTTCCTATTATTCTTATTATTTCAAATATTCCTCACCACAGAAGCTTAGCTTTAACTTAAAACTCTTTCTTAACATGATTTTCAGATTTAGCAGGTCAAGATATTTTAAATTCACTATAAAGTAGTCGCAAAAATTAGGTACCAATAATGTTAAGAAATAGAAACATGTTTGCAGGTTTTTTTCGTACTATTCTTATCATTTTAAATATTCCTCAGCACAGAAGCTTAGCCTTTACTCAAAATTTTTTGTAAACACGATTTTAAGAATAAGCAGGTCAAGATACCTCTAGTCCACTATAAAGTTGTCGCAAAATATAGGTACCAATAATGTTAAGAAATAGAAACATGTTTGCGGGTCCCTTTCGTACTATTCTTATTATTTCAAATATTCCTCAGCACAAAAGCTTAGCCTTAATTAGGAACTCTTTTTAAACACGATTTTTCGATTAAGCAGGTCAAGATACTTCTAGTCCACTATAAAGTTGTCGCACAATATAGGTACCAATAATGTTAAGAAATAGAAACATGTTTGCAGGTATCTTTTTTACTATTCTTATTATTTCAAATATTCCTCAGCACAAAAGCTTAGCCTTCACTTAGAATTCTTTCTTAACACGATTTTTAGATTTAGCAGGTCAAGATATTTTTAGTCCACTATAAAGTTTTTGCAGAATATGGGTACCAATAATGTTAAGAAATAGAAACATGTTTGCAGGTCCCTTTCGTACTATTCTTATTATTTCAAATATTCCTCAGCACAAAAGCTTAGCCTTCATTTAAAATTCTTTCTAAACACGATTTTTAGAATAAGCAGGTCAAGATACTTCTAGTGCACTATAAAGTTGTCGACAAATATTGGTACAAAAAATGTAAAGAAATAGAAACATGTTTGCAGGTCCCTTTCGTACTATTCTTATTATTTCAAATATTCCTCAGCACAGAAGCTCAGCCTTCACTCAGAATTCTTTCTAAACACGATTTTCAGAATAAGCAGGTTAAAATACCTCTAGTCAACCATAAAGTTGTCGCAGAATATAGGTACCAATAATGTTTAGAAATAGAAACATGTTTGCGGGTCCCTTTCGTACTATTCTTATTATTTCAAATATTCCTCAGCACGAAAGCTTAGCTTTAACTCAGAACTCTTTCTCAACACAATTTTTAGATTCAGCAGGTCAAGATACTTCTAGTCCACTATGAAGTTGTCGCAGAATATAGGTATTAATAATGTCAGAAAATAGAAACATGTTTGCAGGTCTCTTTCCTATTATTCTTATTATTTCAAATATTCCTCAGCACAGAAGCTTAGCTTTAACCTAAAACTCTTTCTCAACATGATTTTTAGATTCAGCAGGTCAAGATACCTTAAATCCACTATAAAGTAGTCGCAAAATTTAGGTACCAATAATGTAAAGAAATAGAAACATGTTTGCAGGTCCCTTTCGTACTATTTTTATTATTTCAAATATTCCTTAGCACAACAGCTTAGCCTCCATATAAAATTCTTTCTAAACACGATTTTTAGATTAAGCAGGTCAAGATACTTCTAGTCCACTATAAAGTTGTCGACAAATATTGGTACAAAAAATGTAAAGAAATAGAAACATGTTTGCAGGTCTTTTTCGTACTTTTCTTATTATTTCAAATATTCCTCAGCACAGAAGCTCAGCCTTCACTCACAATTCTTTCTAAACACGATTTTAAGAATAAGCAGGTCAAGATACTTTTAGTCTACTATAAAGTTGTCGCAGAATATAGGTACCAATAATGTTAAGAAACAGAAACATGTTAGCGGGTCCCTTTTGTACTATTCTTATTATTTCAAATATTTCTCAGCACAAAAGCTTAGCTTTAACTCAGAACTCTTTCTCAACACAATTTTTACATTCAGCAGGTCAAGATATTTCTAGTCCATTATAAAGTTGTCGCAGAATATATGTATTAATAATGTTAGGAAATAGAAACATGTTTGCAGGTCTCTTTCCTATTATTCTTATTATTTCAAATATTCCTCAGCACAGAAGCTTAGCTTTAACTTAAAACTCTTTCTTAACATGATTTTCAGATTCAGCAGGTCAAGATATTTTGAATTCACTATAAAGTAGTCGCAAAAATTAGGTACCAATAATGTTAAGAAATAGAAACATGTTTGAAGGTTTTTTTCGTACTATTCTTATCATTTTAAATATTCCTCAGCACAGAAGCTTAGCCTTTACTCAAAATTATTTGTAAACACGATTTTAAGAATAAGCAGGTCAAGATACCTCTAGTCCACTATAAAGTTGTCGCAGAATATAGGTACCAATAATGTTAAGAAATAGAAACATGTTTGCGGGTCCCTTTCGTACTATTCTTATTATTTCAAATATTCCTCAGCACAAAAGCTTAGCCTTAATTAGGAACTCTTTTTAAACACGATTTTTCGATTAAGCAGGTCAAGATACCTCTAGTCCACTATAAAGTTGTCGACAAATATTGGTACAAAAAATGTAAAGAAATAGAAACATGTTTGCAGGTCCCTTTGGTACTATTCTTATTATTTTAAATATTCCTCAGCACAAAAGCTCAGCCTTCACTCAGAATTCTTTCTAAACACGATTTTTAGAATAAGCAGGTCAAGATACATCTAGTCCACAATAAAGTTGTCGACAAATATTGGTACAAAAATTGTAAAGAAATAGAAACATGTTTGCAGGTCCCTTTTGTACTATTCTTATTATTTCAAATATTTCTCAGCACAAAAGCTTAGCCTTAATTAGGAACTCTTTTTAAACACGATTTTTAGATTAAGCAGGTCAAGATACTTTTAGTCCACTATGAAGTTTTTGCAGAATATAGGTACCAATAATGTTTAGAAATAGAAACATGTTTGCAGGTCCCTTTCGTACTATTCTTATTATTTCAAATATTCCTCAGCACAGAAGCTCAGCCTTCACTCAGAATTCTTTCTAAACACGATTTTCAGAATAAGCAGGTTAAAATACCTCTAGTCAACCATAAAGTTGTCGCAGAATATAGGTACCAATAATGTTTAGAAATAGAAACATGTTTGCGGGTCCCTTTCGTACTATTCTTATTATTTCAAATATTCCTCAGCACGAAAGCTTAGCTTTAACTCAGAACTCTTTCTCAACACAATTTTTAGATTCAGCAGGTCAAGATACTTCTAGTCCACTATGAAGTTGTCGCAGAATATAGGTATTAATAATGTCAGAAAATAGAAACATGTTTGCAGGTCTCTTTCCTATTATTCTTATTATTTCAAATATTCCTCAGCACAGAAGCTTAGCTTTAACCTAAAACTCTTTCTCAACATGATTTTTAGATTCAGCAGGTCAAGATACCTTAAATCCACTATAAAGTAGTCGCAAAATTTAGGTACCAATAATGTAAAGAAATAGAAACATGTTTGCAGGTCCCTTTCGTACTATTTTTATTATTTCAAATATTCCTTAGCACAACAGCTTAGCCTCCATATAAAATTCTTTCTAAACACGATTTTTAGATTAAGCAGGTCAAGATACTTCTAGTCCACTATAAAGTTGTCGACAAATATTGGTACAAAAAATGTAAAGAAATAGAAACATGTTTGCAGGTCTTTTTCGTACTTTTCTTATTATTTCAAATATTCCTCAGCACAGAAGCTCAGCCTTCACTCACAATTCTTTCTAAACACGATTTTAAGAATAAGCAGGTCAAGATACTTTTAGTCTACTATAAAGTTGTCGCAGAATATAGGTACCAATAATGTTAAGAAACAGAAACATGTTAGCGGGTCCCTTTTGTACTATTCTTATTATTTCAAATATTTCTCAGCACAAAAGCTTAGCTTTAACTCAGAACTCTTTCTCAACACAATTTTTACATTCAGCAGGTCAAGATATTTCTAGTCCATTATAAAGTTGTCGCAGAATATATGTATTAATAATGTTAGGAAATAGAAACATGTTTGCAGGTCTCTTTCCTATTATTCTTATTATTTCAAATATTCCTCAGCACAGAAGCTTAGCTTTAACTTAAAACTCTTTCTTAACATGATTTTCAGATTCAGCAGGTCAAGATATTTTGAATTCACTATAAAGTAGTCGCAAAAATTAGGTACCAATAATGTTAAGAAATAGAAACATGTTTGAAGGTTTTTTTCGTACTATTCTTATCATTTTAAATATTCCTCAGCACAGAAGCTTAGCCTTTACTCAAAATTATTTGTAAACACGATTTTAAGAATAAGCAGGTCAAGATACCTCTAGTCCACTATAAAGTTGTCGCAGAATATAGGTACCAATAATGTTAAGAAATAGAAACATGTTTGCGGGTCCCTTTCGTACTATTCTTATTATTTCAAATATTCCTCAGCACAAAAGCTTAGCCTTAATTAGGAACTCTTTTTAAACACGATTTTTCGATTAAGCAGGTCAAGATACCTCTAGTCCACTATAAAGTTGTCGACAAATATTGGTACAAAAAATGTAAAGAAATAGAAACATGTTTGCAGGTCCCTTTGGTACTATTCTTATTATTTTAAATATTCCTCAGCACAAAAGCTCAGCCTTCACTCAGAATTCTTTCTAAACACGATTTTTAGAATAAGCAGGTCAAGATACATCTAGTCCACAATAAAGTTGTCGACAAATATTGGTACAAAAATTGTAAAGAAATAGAAACATGTTTGCAGGTCCCTTTTGTACTATTCTTATTATTTCAAATATTTCTCAGCACAAAAGCTTAGCCTTAATTAGGAACTCTTTTTAAACACGATTTTTAGATTAAGCAGGTCAAGATACTTTTAGTCCACTATGAAGTTTTTGCAGAATATAGGTACCAATAATGTTTAGAAATAGAAACATGTTTGCAGGTCCCTTTCGTACTATTCTTATTATTTCAAATATTCCTCAGCACAACAGCTTAGCCTTCATATAAAATTCTTTCTAAACACGATTTTTAGATTAAGCAGGTCAAGATACTTCTAGTCCACTATAAAGTTGTCGACAAATATTGGTACAAAAAATGTAAAGAAATAGAAACATGTTTGCAGGTCTTTTTCGTACTTTTCTTATTATTTCAAATATTCCTCAGCACATAAGCTCACGCTTAACTTAGAATTCTTTCTAAACACGAATTTTAAATTAAGCAGGTCAAGATACATCTAGTCCACTATAAAGTTTTTGACAAATATAAGTACAAAAATTGTAAAGAAATAGAAACATGTTTGCAGGTCTTTTTTGTACTATTCTTATTATTTCAAATATTCCTCAGCACAGAAACTTAGCCTTCACTCAGAATTCTTCGTAAACACGATTTTAAGAATAAGCAGGTCAAGATACCTCTAGTCAACTATAAAGTTGTCGCAGAATATAGGTACCAATAATGTTTAGAAATAGAAACATGTTTGCGGGTCCCTTTCGTACTATTCTTATTATTTCAAATATTCCTTAGCACGAAAGCTTAGCTTTAACTCAGAACTCTTTCTCAACAAAATTTTTAGAATGAGCAGGTCAAGATACTTCTAGTTCACTCTAAAGTTGTCGACAAATATTGGTACAAAAAATGTAAAGAAATAGAAACATGTTTGCAGGTCCCTTTGGTACTATTCTTATTATTTTAAATATTCCTCAGCACAAAAGCTCAGCCTTCACTCAGAATTCTTTCTAAACACGATTTTTAGAATAAGCAGGTCAAGATACATCTAGTCCACAATGAAGTTGTCGACAAATATTGGTACAAAAATTGTAAAGAAATAGAAACATGTTTGCAGGTCCCTTTTGTACTATTCTTATTATTTCAAATATTTCTCAGCACAAAAGCTTAGCCTTAATTAGGAACTCTTTTTAAACACGATTTTTAGATTAAGCAGGTCAAGATACTTTTAGTCCACTATGAAGTTTTTGCAGAATATAGGTACCAATAATGTTTAGAAATAGAAACATGTTTGCAGGTCCCTTTCG
Source organism: Dicyrtomina minuta (assembly GCA_949802685.1). NCBI lineage: Eukaryota > Metazoa > Arthropoda > Collembola > Symphypleona > Dicyrtomidae > Dicyrtomina > Dicyrtomina minuta. Next base: position 355,879 of record CATKUY010000299.1, read on the forward strand.
TACTATTCTTATTATTTCAAATATTCCTCAGCACAACAGCTTAGCCTTCATATAAAATTCTTTCTAAACACGATTTTTAGATTAAGCAGGTCAAGATACTTCTAGTCCACTATAAAGTTGTCGACAAATATTGGTACAAAAAATGTAAAGAAATAGAAACATGTTTGCAGGTCTTTTTCGTACTATTCTTATTATTTCAAATATTCCTCAGCACATAAGCTCACGCTTAACTTAGAATTCTTTCTAAACACGAATTTTAAATTAAGCAGGTCAAGATACATCTAGTCCACTATAAAGTTGTCGCAGAATATAGGTACCAATAATGTTAAGAAATAGAAACATGTTTGCGGGTCCTTTTCGTACTATTCTTATTATTTAAATATTCCTCAGCACAGAAGCTCAGCCTTCACTCAGAATTCTTTCTAAACACGATTTTCAGAATAAGCAGGTCAAGATACCTTTAGTCAACTATAAAGTTGTCGCAGAATATAGGTACCAATAATGTTTAGAAATAGAAACATGTTTGCGGGTCCCTTTCGTACTATTCCTATTATTTCAAATATTCCTCAGCACGAAAGCTTAGCTTTAACTCAGAACTCTTTCTCAACACAATTTTTAGAATGAGCAGGTCAAGATACTTCTAGTTCACTATAAAGTTGTCGACAAATATTGATACAAAAAATGTAAAGAAATAGAAACATGTTTGCAGGTCCCTTTGGTACTATTCTTATTATTTTAAAAATTCCTCAGCACAAAAGCTCAGCCTTCACTCAGAATTCTTTCTAAACACGATTTTTACAATAAGCAGGTCAAGATACATCTAGTCTACAATTAAGTTGTCGACAAATATTGGTACAAAAATTGTAAAGAAATAGAAACATGTTTGCAGGCCCCTTTTGTACTATTCTTATTATTTCAAATATTCCTCAGCACAAAAGCTTAGCCTTAATCAAGAACTCTTTTTAAACACGTTTTTTAGATTAAGCAGGTCAAGATACTTTTAGTCCACTATAAAGTTTTTGCAGAATATAGGTACCAATAATGTAAAGAAATAGAAACATGTTTGCAGGTCCCTTTCGTACTATTCTTATTATTTCAAATATTCCTCAGCACAAAAGCTTAGCCTTCATTTAAAATTCTTTCTAAACACGAATTTTAGATTATGCAGGTCAAGATACTTTAAGTCCACTATAAAGTTGTCGACAAATATTGGTACAAAAAATGTAAAGAAATAGAAACATGTTTGCAGGTCTTTTTCGTACTTTTCTTATTATTTCAAATATTCCTCAGCACAGAAGCTCACGCTTCACTTAGAATTCTTTCTAAACACGATTTTTAAATTAAGCAGGTCAAGATGCATCTAGTCTACTATAAAGTTTTTGACAAATATAAGTACAAAAATTGTAAAGAAATAGAAACATGTTTGCAGGTCTTTTTTGTACTATTCTTATTATTTCAAATATTCCTCAGCACAGAAACTTAGCCTTCACTCAGAATTCTTCGTAAACACGATTTTAAGAATAAGCAGGTCAAGGTACTTTTAGTCCACTATAAAGTTGTCGCAGAATATAGGTACCAATAATGTTAAGAAACAGAAACATGTTTGCGGGTCCCTTTTGTACTATTCTTATTATTTCAAATATTCCTCAGCACAAAAGCTTAGCTTTAACTCAGAACTCTTTCTCAACACAATTTTTACATTCAGCAGGTCAAGATATTTCTAGTCAACTATAAAGTTGTCGCAAAATATAGGTATTAATAATGTTAGGAAATAGAAACATGTTTGCAGGTCTCTTTCCTATTATTCTTATTATTTCAAATATTCCTCAGCACAGAAGCTTAGCTTTAACTTAAAACTCTTTCTCAACATGATTTTTAGATTCAGCAGGTCAAGATATTTTAAATTCACTATAAAGTAGTCGCAAAAATTAGGTACTAATAATGTCAAGAAATAGAAACATGTTTGCAGGTTTTTTTCGTACTATTCTTATCATTTTAAATATTCCTTACCACAGAAGCTTAGCCTTTACTTAGAATTCTTTGTAAACACGATTTTAAGAATAAGCAGGTCAAGATACCTCTAGTCCACTATAAAGTTGTCGCAGAATATAGGTACCAATAATGTTAAGAAATAGAAACATGTTTGCGGGTCCCTTTCGTACTATTCTTATTATTTAAATATTCCTCAGCACAAAAGCTTAGCCTTGACTTAGAATTCTTTCTTAACACGATTTTTAGAATTAGCAGGTCAAGATATCTCTAGTCCACTATGAAGTTGTCGCACAATATAGGTACCAATATTGTTACGAAATAGAAACATGTTTGCAGGTATCTTTTTTACTATTCTTATTATTTCAAATATTCCTCAGCACAAAAGCTTAGCCTTCACTTGGAATTCTTTCTTAACACGATTTTTAGATTTAGCAGGTCAAGATATTTTTAGTCCACTATAAAGTTTTTGCAGAATATGGGTACCAATAATGTTAAGAAATAGAAACATGTTTGCAGGTCCCTTTCGTACTATTCTTATTATTTCAAATATTCCTCAGCACAAAAGCTTAGCCTTCATTTAAAATTCTTTCTAAACAAGATTTTTAGAATAAGCAGGTCAAGATACTTCTAGTGCACTATAAAGTTGTCGACAAATATTGGTACAAAAAATGTAAAGAAATAGAAACATGTTTGCAGTTCCCTTTTGTACTATTCTTATTATTTCAAATATTCCTCAGCACAGAAGCTCAGCCTGCACTCAAAATTCTTTCTAAACACGAATTTTAAATTAGGCAGGTCAAGATACATCTAGTCCACTATAAAGTTTTTGACAAATATAAGTACAAAAATTGTAAAGAAATAGAAACATGTTTGCAGGTCTTTTTTGTACTATTCTTATTATTTCAAATATTCCTCAGCACAGAAACTTAGCCTTCACTCAGAATTCTTTGTAAACACAATTTTAAGAATAAGCAGGTCAAGGTACTTTTAGTCCACTATAAAGTTGTCGCAGAATATAGGTACCAATTATGTTAAGAAACAGAAACATGTTTGCGGGTCCCTTTTGTACTATTCTTATTATTTCAAATATTCCTCAGCACAAAAGCTTAGCTTTAACTCAGAACTCTTTCTCAACACAATTTTTACATTCAGCAGGTCAAGATATTTCTAGTCAACTATAAAGTTGTCGCAAAATATAGGTATTAATAATGTTAGGAAATAGAAAAATGTTTGCAGGTCTCTTTCCTATTATTCTTATTATTTCAAATATTCCTCAGCACAGAAGCTTAGCTTTAACTTAAAACTCTTTCTCAACATGATTTTTAGATTCAGCAGATCAAGATATTTTGAATTCACTATAAAGTAGTCGCAAAAATTAGGTACTAATAATGTCAAGAAATAGAAACATGTTTGCAGGTTTTTTTCGTACTATTCTTATCATTTTAAATATTCCTTAGCACAAAAGCTTAGCCTTAACTTAGAATTCTTTCTTAACACGATTTTTAGAATGAGCAGGTCAAGATATCTCTAGTCCACTATAAAGTTGTCGCAGAATATAGGTACCAATATTGTTAAGAAATAGAAACATGTTTGCAGGTATCTTTTTTACTATTCTTATTATTTCAAATATTCCTCAGCACAAAAGATTAGCCTCCACTTAGAATTCTTTCTTAACACGATTTTTAGATTTGGCAGGTCAAGATATTTTTAGTCCACTATAAAGTTTTTGCAGAATATGGGTACCAATAATGTTAAGAAATAGAAACATGTTTGCAGGTCCCTTTTGTACTATTCTTATTATTTCAAATATTCCTCAGCACAGAAGCTCAGCCTTCACTCAAAATTCTTTCTAAACACGATTTTCAGAATAAGCAGGTCAGGATACCTCTAGTCAACTATAAAGTTGTCGCAGAATATAGGTACCAATAATGTTTAGAAATAGAAACATGTTTGCGGGTCCCTTTCGTACTATTCTTAATATTTCAAATATTCCTCAGCACGAAAGCTTAGCTTTAACTCAGAACTCTTTCTTAACACAATTTTTAGATTCAGCAGGTCAAGATACTTCTAGTCCACTATAAAGTTGTCGCAGAATATAGGTATCAATAATGTTAGGAAATAGAAACATGTTTGCAGGTCCCTTTTGTACTATTCTTATTATTTTAAATATTCCTCAGCACAAAAGCTTAGCTTTAACTCATAACTCTTTCTCAACACAATTTTTAGATTGAGCAGGTCAAGATACTTCTAGTCCACTATGAAGTTGTCGCAGAAAATAGGTATTAATAATGTCAGGAAATAGAAACATGTTTGCAGGTCTCTTTCCTATTATTCTTATTATTTCAAATATTCCTCAGCACAGAAGCTTAGCTGTAACCTAAAACTCTTTCTCAACATGATTTTTAGATTCAGCAGGTCAAGATACCTTAAATCCACTATGAAGTAGTCGCAACATTCAGGTACTAATAATGTTAAGAAATAGAAACATGTTTGCAGGTCTCTTTCGTACTATTCTTATTATTTCAAATATTCCTCAGCACAGAAGCTTAGCCTTCACTCAGAATTCTTTGTGAACACGATTTTGAGAATAAGCAGGTCAAGATACCTCTAGTCCACTATGAAGTTGTAGCAGAATATAGGTACCAATAATGTTAAGAAATAGAAACATGTTTGCGGGTCCCTTTCGTACTATTCTTATTATTTCAAATATTCCTCAGCACAAAAGCTTAGCTTTAACTCAGAACTCTTTTTCAACACAATTTTTAAATTCAGCAGGTCAAGATACTTCTAGTCCACTATAAAGTTGTCGCAGAATATAGGTATCAATAATGTTAGGAAATAGAAACATGTTTGCAGCTCTTTTTTCTATTATTCTTATTATTTCAAATATTCCTCAGCACAGAAGCTTAGCTTTAACTTAAAACTCTTTCTCAACATTATTTTTAGATTCAGCAGGTCAAGATACTTTAAATCGACTATAAAGTAGTCGCAAAATTTAGGTACCAATAATGTTAAGAAATAGAAACATGTTTGCAGGTCGCTTTCATACTATTCTTATTATTTTAAATATTCCTTATCACAAAAGCTTAGCCTTCATTTAGAATTCTTTCTAAACACGATTTTTAGAATAAGCAGGTCAAGATACTTCTAGTCCATTATAAAATTGTCGCAGAATATAGGTACCAATAATGTTAAGAAATAGAAACATGTTTGCGGGTCCCTTTCGTACTATTCGTATTATTTCAAATATTCCTCAGCACAAAAGCTTAGCTTTAACTCAGAACTCTTTCTTAACACAATTTTTAGATTCAGCAGGTCAAGATACTTCTAGTCCACTATAAAGTTGTCGCAGAATATAGGTATCAATAATGTTAGAAAATAGAAACATGTTTGCAGGTCCCTTTTGTACTATTTTTATTATTTCAAATATTCCTCAGCACAAAAGCTTAGCTTTAACTCAAAACTCTTTTTTAACACAATTTTTAGATTTAACAGGTCAAGATACTTCTAGTCCACTATGAAGTTGTCGCAGAATATAGGTATCAATAATATTAGGAAATAGAAAAATGTTTGCAGGTCTCTTTCCTATTATTCTTATTATTTCAAATATTCCTCAGCACAGAAGCTTAGCTTTAACCTAAAACTCTTTCTCAACATGATTTTTAGTTTCAGCAGGTTAAGATACCTTAAATACACTATAAAGTAGTCGCAAAATTTAGGTACTAATAATGTTAAGAAATAGAAACATGTTTGCAGGTCTCTTTTGTACTATTCTTATTATTTCAAATATTCCTCAGCACAGAAGCTTAGCCTTCACTCAGAATTCTTTGTAAACACGATTTAAAGAATAAGCAGGTCAAGATACCATTAGTCCACTAGTAAGTTTTAGCAGAATATAGGTACCAATAATGTTAAGAAATAGAAACATGTTTGCAGGTCCCTTTCGTACTATTCTTATTATTTTAAATATTCCTCAGCACAAAAGCTTAGCCTTCATTTAAAATTCTTTTAAAACACGAATTTTAGATTATGCAGGTCAAGATACTTCAAGTCCACTATAAAGTTGTCGACAAATATTGGTACAAAAAATGTAAAGAAATAGAAACATGTTTGCAGGTCTTTTTCGTACTTTTCTTATTATTTCAAATATTCCTCAGCACAGAAGCTCACGCTTCACTTAGAATTCTTTCTAAACACGATTTTTAAATTAAGCAGGTCAAGATACATCTAGTCCACTATAAAGTTTTTGACAAATATAAGTACAAAAATTGTAAAGAAATAGAAACATGTTTGCAGGTCCCTTTTGTACTATTCTTATTATTTCAAATATTCCTCAGCACAGAAACTTAGCCTTCACTCAGAATTCTTTGTAAACACGATTTTAAGAATAAGCAGGTCGAGGTGCTTTTAGTCCACTATAAAGTTGTCGCAGAATATAGGTACCAATAATGTTAAGAAACAGAAACATGTTTGCGGGTCCCTTTTGTACTATTCTTATTATTTTAAATATTCCTCAGCACAAAAGCTTAGCTTTAACTTAGAACTCTTTCTCAACACAATTTTTACATTCAGCAGGTCAAGATATTTCAAGTCAACTATAAAGTTGTCGCAGAATATAGGTATTAATAATGTTAGGAAATAGAAACATGTTTGCAGGTCTCTTTCCTATTATTCTTATTATTTTGAATATTCCTCATCACAGAAGCTTAGCTTTAACTTAAAACTCTTTCTCAACATGATTTTCAGATTCAGCAGGTCAAAATATTTGAAATTCACTATAAAGTAGTCGCAAAAATTAGGTACTAAAAATGTTAAGAAATAGAAACATGTTTGCAGGTCTTTTTCGTACTATTCTTATTATTTCAAATATTCCTCAGCACAGAAGCTTAGCCTTCACTCAGAATTCTTTGTAAACACGATTTTAAGAATAAGCAGGTCAAGATAGCTCTAGTCCACTATAAAGTTGTAGCAGAATATAGGTACCAATAATGTTAAGAAATAGAAACATGTTTGCGGGTCCCTTTCGTACTATTCATATTATTTCAAATATTCCTCAGCACAAAAGCTTAGCTTTAACTCAGAACTCTTTTTCAACACAATTTTTAAATTCAGCAGGTCAAGATACTTCTAGTCCACTATAAAGTTGTCGCAGAATATAGGTATCAATAATGTAAGGAAATAGAAACATGTTTGCAGGTCTTTTTTCTATTATTCTTATTATTTCAAATATTCCTCAGCACAGAAGCTTAGCTTTAACTTAAAACTCTTTCTCAACATGATTTTCAGATTCAGCAGGTCAAGATACTTTAAATCGACTATAAAGTAGTCGCAAAATTTAGGTACCAATAATGTTAAGAAATAGAAACATGTTTGCAGGTCGCTGTCATACTATTCTTATTATTTTAAATATTCCTCAGCACAAAAGCTTAGCCTTCACTTAGAATTCTTTCTAAACACGATTTTTAGGATTAGCAGGTCAAGATACTTCTAGTCCATTATAAAATTTTCGCAGAATATAGGCACCAATAATGTTAAGAAATAGAAACATGTTTGCGGGTCCCTTTCGTACTATTCTTATTATTTCAAATATTCCTCAGCACAAAAGCTTAGCTTTAACTCAGAACTTTTTTTTAACACAATTTTTAGATTCAGCAGGTCAATATACTTCTACTCCACTATGAAGTTGTCGCAGAATATAGGTATCAATAATGTTAGGAAATAGAAACATATTTGCAGGTCCCTTTTGTACTATTCTTATTATTTCAAATATTCCTCAGCACAAAAGCTTAGCTTTAACTCAAAACTCTTTTTCAACACAATTTTTAGATTCAACAGGTCAAGATACTTCTAGTCCACTATGAAGTTGTCGCAGAATATAGGTATCAATAATGTTAGGAAATAGAAACATGTTTGCAGGTCTCTTTCCTATTATTTTTATTATTTCAAATATTCCTCAGCACAGAAGCTTAGCTTTAACTTAAAACTCTTTCTCAACATGATTTTTAGTTTCAGCAGGTCAAGATACCTTAAATACACTATAAAGTAGTCGCAAAATTTAGGTACTAATAATGTTAAGAAATAGAAACATGTTTGCAGGTCTCTTTTGTACTATTCTTATTATTTCAAATATTCCTCAGCACAGAAGCTTAGCCTTCACTCAAAATTCTTTGTAAACACGATTCTAAGAATAAGCAGGTCAAGATACCTCTAGTCCACTATAAAGTTTTAGCAGAATATAGGTACCAATAATGTTAAGAAATAAAAACATGTTTGCAGGTCCCTTTCGTAGTATTCTTATTATTTTAAATATTCCTCAGCACAAAAGCTTAGCCTTCATTTAGAATTCTTTCTAAACACGATTTTTAGAATTAGCAGGTCAAGATACTTCTAGTCCACTATAAAGTTGTCGCAGAATATAGGTACCAATAATGTTAAGAAATAGAAACATGTTTGCAGGTCCCTTTTGTACTATTCTTATTATTTCAAATATTCCTCAGCACAGAAGCTTAGCCTTAATTAAGAACTCTTTTTAAACAGGATTTTTAGATTTAGCAGGTCAAGATACTTTTAGTCCACTATAAAGTTGTTGACAAATATTGGTACAAAAAATGTAAAGTAATAGAAACATGTTTGCAGGTCCCTTTCGTACTATTCTTATTATTTTAAATATTCCTCAGCACAAAAGCTTAGCCTTCATTTAGAATTCTTTCTAAACACGATTTTTAGAATTAGCAGGTCAAGATACTTTTAGTCCACTATAAAGTTTTTGCAGAATATAGGTACCAATAATGTTAAAAAATAGAAACATGTTTGCAGGTCCCTTTCGTACTATTCCTATTATTTCAAATATTCCTCAGCACAGAAGCTCAGCCCTAATTAAGAACTCTTTTTAAACACGATTTTTAGATTAAGCAAGTCAAAATACTTCTAGTCCACTATAAAGTTGTCGACAAATATTGGTACAAAAAATGTAAAGAAATAGAAACATGTTTGCAGGTCCCTTTCGTACTATTCTTATTATTTCAAATATTCCTCAGCACAGAAGCTCAGCCTTTACTTAGAATTCTTTCTAAACACGATTTTCAGATTAAGCAGGTCAAGATACATTTAGTTCACTATAAAGTTTTCGACAAATATTGGTACAAAAATGGTAAAGAAATAGAAACATGTTTGCAGGTCCCTTTTGTACAATTCTTATTATTTCAGATATTCCTCAGCACAGAAGCTTAGCTTTCACTCAGAATATTTTTTAAACACGATTTTTAGAATGAGCAGGTCAAGATACCTCTAGTCCACTATAAAGTTGTTGCGGAATATAGGTATCAATAATTTTAGGGAATAGAAACATGTTTGCAGGTCTTTTTCCTGTTATTCTTATTATTTCGAATATTTCTCAGCACAGAAGCTTAGCTTTAACTTAGAACTCTTTCTTAACACCATTTTTAGATACAGCAGGTCAAGATACCTTTAGTCCACTATAAAGTAGTCGCAAAATTTAGGTACCAATAATGTTAAGAAATAGAAACATGTTTGCAGGTCCCTTTTGTAATATTCTTATTATTTCAAATATTCCTTAGCACAAAAGCTTAGCCTTCATTTAAAATTCTTTCTTAACAATATTTTTAGAATAGGCAGGTCAAGATACTTCTAGTCCACTATGAAGTTGTCGCAGAATATAGGTACCAATAATGTTAAGAAATAGAAACATGTTTGCAGGTCTCTTTCGTACTATTCTTATTATTTCAAATATTCCTCAGCACAGAAGCTTAGCCTTAATTAAGAACTCTTTTTAAACACGATTTTTAGATTAAGCAAGTCAAGATAATTCTAGTCCACTATAAAGTTGTCGACAAATTGTGGTACAAAAATTGTAAAGAAATAAAAACATGTTTGCAGGTCCCTTTTGTACTTTTCTTATTATTTCAAATATTTCTCAGCACAGAAGCTTAGCTTTCACTCAGAATTTTTTTTAAACACGATTTTCAGAATAAGCAGGTCAAGATACCTCTAGTCCACTATAAAGTTTTCGACAAATATTAGTACAAAAATTGTAAAGAAATAGAAACATGTTTGCGGGTCCCTTTCGTACTATTCTTATTATTTCAAATATTCCTCAGCACAAAAGCTAAACTTTAACTCAGAACTCGTTCTCAACACAATTTTTGGATTTAGCAGGTCAAGATACTTCTAGTCCACTATAAAGTTGTCGCAGAATATAGGTATCATTAATGTTACGAAGTAGAAACATGTTAGCAGGTCTCTTTCCTATTATTCTTATTATTTCAAATATTCCTCAGCACAGAAGCTTAGCTTTAACTTAGAACTCTTTTTCAACATGATTTTTAGATTCAGCAGGTCAAGATACTTCTGAATTACTATACAGTAGTCGCAAAATTTAGGTACCAATAATGTTAAGAAATAGAAACATGTTTGCAGGTCCCTTTCGTACTATTCTTATTATTTTAAATATTCCTCAGCACAAAAGCTTAGCCTTAATTTAGAATTCTTTCTAAACACGATTTTTAAAATAAGCAGGTCAAGATACTTCTAGTCCACTATAAAGTTGTCGCAGAATATAGGTACTAATAATGTTAAGAAATAGAAACATGTTTGCCAGTCCCTTTCGTACTATTCTTATTATTTCAAATATTCCTCAGCACAGAAGCTTAGCCTTAATTAAGAACTCTTTTTAAACACCATTTTTAGATTAAGCAAGTCAAGATACTTCTAGTCCACTATGAAGTTGTCGACAAGTATTGGTACAAAAATTGTAAAGAAATAGAAACATGTTTGCAGGTCCCTTTTGTACTATTCTTATTATTTCAAATATTCCTCAGCACAGAAGCTTAGCTTTCACTCAGAATTCTTTTTAAACACGATTTTTAGAATAAGCAGGTCAAGATACCTCGAGTCCACTATAAAATTGTCAACAGATATTGGTACAAAAATTGTAAAGAAATAGAAACATGTTTGCAGGTCCCTTTTGTACTATTCTTATTATTTCAAATATTCCTCAGCACGAAAGCTTAGCTCAAACTCAGAACTCTTTCTAAACACAATTTTTAGATTCAGCAGGTCAAGATACTTCTAGTCGACTATAAAGTTGTCGCAGAATATAGGTATCAATAATGTTAGGAAATAGAAACATGTTTGCAGGTCTCTTTCCTATTATTCTTATGATTTTAAATATTCCTCAGCACAGAAGGTTAGCTTTAACTTAGAACTCTTTCTTAACACGATTTTTAGATTCAGCAGGCCAAGATACCCTTAGTCCACTATAAAGTCGTCGCAAAATTAAGGTACCAATAATGTTAAGAAATAGAAACATGTTTGCAGGTCCCTTTCGTACTATTCTTATTATTTCAAATATTCCTCAGCACAAAAGTTTAGCCTTCATTTAGAATTCTTTCTAAACACGATTTTTAAAATAAGCAGGCCAAGATACTTCTAGTTCACTATAAAGTTGTCGACAAATATTGGTACAAAAAATGTAAAGAAATAGAAACATGTTTGCAGGTCCCTTTTGTACTATTCTTATTATTTCAAATATTCCTCAGCACAGAAGCTCAGCCTTCATTCAAAATTCTTTCTTAACACGATTTTTAGATTGAGCAGGTCAAGATTTTTCTAGTCCACTATAAAGTTGTCGACAAATATTGGTACAAAAATTGTAAAGAAATAGAAACGTGTTTGCAGGTCCCTTTTGTACTATTCCTATTATTTCAAATATTCCTCAGCACAGAAGCTTAGCCTTGATTAAGAACTCTTTCTAAACACGAATTTTAGATTAGGCAGGTCAAGATACTTCCAGTCCACTATAAAGTTTTTGCAGAATATAGGTACCAATAATGTTAAGAAATAGAAACATGTTTGCAGGTCCCTTTCGTACTATTCTTATTATTTTAAATATTCCTCAGCACAGAAGCTTAGCCTTAATTAGGAACTCTTTTTAAACACGATTTTTAGATTAAGCAAGTTAGGATACTTCTAGTCCACTTTAAAGTTTTTGCAGAATATAGGTACCAATAATGTTAAAAAATAGAAACATGTTTGCAGGTCCTTTTCGTACTATTCTTATTATTTCAAATATTTCTCAGCACAAAAGCTTAGCCTTCATTTTAAATTCTTTTTAAACACGATTTTTGAAATAAGCAGGTCAAGATACTTCTAGTCCCCTATAAAGTTGTCGACAAATATTGGTACAAAAAATGTAAAGAAATACAAACATGTTTGCAGGTCCCTTTCGTACTATTCTTATTATTTCAAATATTCCTCAGCACAAAAGTTTAGCCTTCATTTAGAATTCTTTCTAAACACGATTTTTAAAATAAGCAGGCCAAGATACTTCTAGTCCACTATAAAGTTGTCGACAAATATTGGTACAAAAAATGTAAAGAAATAGAAACATGTTTGCAGGTCCCTTTTGTACTATTCTTATTATTTCAAATATTCCTCAGCACAGAAGCTCAGCCTTCATTCAAAATTCTTTGTTAGCACGATTTTTAGATTTAGCAGGTCAGGATTTTTCTAGTCCACTATAAAGTTGTCGACAAATATTGGTACAAAAATTGTAAAGAAATAGAAACGTGTTTGCAGGTCCCTTTTGTACTATTCCTATTATTTCAAATATTCCTCAGCACAAAAGCTTAGCCTTGATTAAGAACTCTTTCTAAACACGAATTTTAGATTAGGCAGGTCAAGATACTTCCAGTCCACTATAAAGTTTTTGCAAAATATAGGTACCAATAATGTTAAGAAATAGAAACATGTTTGCAGGTCCCTTTCGTACTATTCTTATTATTTTAAATATTCCTCAGCACAGAAGCTTAGCCTTAATTAAGAACTCTTTTTAAACACGATTTTTAGATTAAGCAAGTTAGGATACTTCTAGTCCACTGTAAAGTTTTTGCAGAATATAGGTACCAATAATGTTAAAAAATAGAAACATGTTTGCAGGTCCCTTTCGTACTATTCTTATTATTTCAAATATTTCTCAGCACAAAAGCTTAGCCTTCATTTTAAATTCTTTTTAAACACGATTTTTAAAATAAGCAGGTCAAGATACTTCTAGTCCCCTATAACGTTGTCGACAAATATTGGTAAAAAAAATGTAAAGAAATAGAAACATGTTTGCAGGTCCCTTTCGTACTATTCTTATTATTTCAAATATTCCTCAGCACAGAAGCTTAGCCTTCACTCAGAATTCTTTTTAATCACGATTTTTAGAATGAGCAGGTCAAGATACCTCTAGTCCACTATAAAGTTGTCGACAAATATGGGTACAAAAATTGTAAAGAAATAGAAACATGTTTGCAGGTCCCTTTTGTACTATTCTTATTATTTCAAATATTCCTCAGCACAAAAGCTTAGCTTAAACTCAGAACTCTTTCTCAACACAATTTTTAGATTCAGCAGGTCAAGATACATCTAGTCCACTATAAAGTTGTCGACAAATATGGGTACAAAAATTGTAAAGAAATAGAAACATGTTTGCAGGTCCCTTTTGTACTATTCTTATTATTTCAAATATTCCTCAGCACAAAAGCTTAGCTTTAACTTAGAACTCTTTCTCAACACAATTTTTAGATTCAGCAGGTCAAGATACTTCTAGTCGACTATAAAGTTGTCGCAGAATATAGGTATCAATAATGTTAGGAAATAGAAACATGTTTGCAGGTCTCTTTCCTATTATTCTTATTATTTAAAATATTCCTCAGCACAGAAGGTTGGCTTTAACTTAGAACTCTTTCTTAACACGATTTGTAGATTCAGCAGGCCAAGAAACAATTAGTCCACTATAAACTAGTCGCAAAATTAAGGTACTAATTATGTTAAGAAATAGAAACATGTTTGCAGGTCCCTTTCGTACTATTCTTATTATTTTAAATATTCCTCAGCACAGAAGCTTAGCCTTAATTAGGAACTCTTTTTAAACACGATTTTTAGATTTAGCAAGCTAGGATACTTCTAGTCCACTTTAAAGTTTTTGCAGAATATAGGTACCAATAATGTTAAGAAATAGAAACATGTTTGCAGGTCCCTTTCGTACTATTCTTATTATTTCAAATATTTCTCAGCACAAAAGCTTAGCCTTCATTTTAAATTCTTTTTAAACACGATTTTTGAAATAAGCAGGTCAAGATACTTCTAGTCCCCTATAAAGTTGTCGACAAATATTGGTACAAAAAATGTAAAGAAATAGAAACATGTTTGCAGGTCCCTTTTGTACTATTCTTATTATTTCAAATATTCCTCAGCACGAAAGCTTAGCTCAAACTCAGAACTCTTTCTAAACACAATTTTTAGATTCAGCAGGTCAAGATACTTCTAGTCGACTATAAAGTTGTCGCAGAATATAGGTATCAATAATGTTAGGAAATAGAAACATGTTTGCAGGTCTCTTTCCTATTATTCTTATGATTTTAAATATTCCCCAGCACAAAAGGTTAGCTTTAACTTAGAACTCTTTCTCAACACAATTTTTAGATTTACCAGGTCAAGATACATCTAGTCCACTATAAAATTGTCGACAGATATTGGTACAAAAATTGTAAAGAAATAGAAACATGTTTGCAGGTCCCTTTTGTACTATTCTTATTATTTCAAATATTCCTCAGCACAGAAGCTTAGCCTTGATTAAGAACTCTTTTTAAACACCATTTTTAGATTGAGCAAGTCAAGATACTTCTAGTCTACTATAAAGTTGTCGACAAGTATTGGTACAAAAATTGTAAAGAAATACAAACATGTTTGCAGGTCCCTTTTGTACTATTCTTATTATTTCAAATATTCCTCAGCACAGAAGCTTATTTTTCACTCAGAATTCTTTTTAAACACGATTTTTAGAATAAGCAGGTCAAGATACCTCTAGTCCACTATAAAATTGTCAACAGATATTGGTAAAAAAATTGTAAAGAAATAGAAACATGTTTGCAGGTCCCTTTTGTACTATTTTTATTATTTCAAATATTCCTCAGCACGAAAGCTTAGCTCAAACTCAGAACTCTTTCTAAACACAATTTTTAGATTCAGCAGGTCAAGATACTTCTAGTCGACTATAAAGTTGTCGCAGAATATAGGTATCAATAATGTTAGGAAATAGAAACATGTTTGCAGGTCTCTTTCCTATTATTCTTATGATTTTAAATATTCCCCAGCACAAAAGGTTAGCTTTAACTTAGAACTCTTTCTTAACACGATTTTTAGATTCAGCAGGCCAAGATACCCTTAGTCCACTATAAAGTCGTCGCAAAATTAAGGTACCAATAATGTTTAGAAATAGAAACATGTTTGCAGGTCCCTTTCGTACTATTCTTATTATTTCAAATATTCCTCAGCACAAAAGTTTAGCCTTCATTTTAGATTCTTTCTAAACACGATTTTTAAAATAAGCAGGCCAAGATACTTCTAGTCCACTATAAAGTTGTCGACAAATATTGGTACAAAAAATGTAAAGAAATAGAAACATGTTTGCAGGTCCCTTTTGTACTATTCTTATTATTTCAAATATTCCTCAGCACAGAAGCTCAGCCTTCATTCAAAATTCTTTCTTAACACAATTTTTAGATTTAGCAGGTCAAGATTTTTCTAGTCCACTATAAAGTTGTCGACAAATATTGGTACAAAAATTGTAAAGAAATAGAAACGTGTTTGCAGGTCCCTTTTGTACTATTCCTATTATTTCAAATATTCCTCAGCACAGAAGCTTAGCCTTGATTAAGAACTCTTTCTAAACACGAATTTTAGATTAGGCAGGTCAAGATACTTCTGGTCCACTATAAAGTTTTTGCAGAATATAGGTACCAATAATGTTAAGAAATAGAAACATGTTTGCAGGTCCCTTTCGTACTATTCTTATTATTTTAAATATTCCTCAGCACAGAAGCTTAGCCTTAATTAAGAACTCTTCTTAAACACGATTTTTAGATTAAGCAAGTCAGGATACTTCTAGTCCACTTTAAAGTTTTTGCAGAATATAGGTACCAATAATGTTAAGAAAAAGAAACATGTTTGCAGGTCCCTTTCGTACTATTCTTATTATTTCAAATATTTCTCAGCACAAAAGCTTAGCCTTCATTTTTAATTCTTTTTAAACACGATTTTTAAAATAAGCAGGTCAAGATACTTCTAGTCCCCTATCAAGTTGTCGACAAATATTAGTACAAAAAATGTAAAGAAATAGAAACATGTTTGCAGGTCCCTTTCGTACTATTCTTATTATTTTAAATATTCCTGAGCACAAAAGTTTAGCATTCATTTAGAATTCTTTCTAAACACGATTTTTAGAATAAGCAGGTCAAGATACTTCTGGTCCACTATAAAGTTGTCGACAAATATTGGTACAAAAAATGTAAAGAAATAGAAACATGTTTGCAGGTCCCTTTCGTACTATTCTTATTATTTCAAATATTCCTCAGCACAGAAGCTCAGCCTTTATTCAAAATTCTTTCTTAACACGATTTTTAGATTTAGCAGGTGAGGATTTTTCCAGTCTACTATAAAGTTGTCGACAAATATTGGTACAAAAATTGTAAAGAAATAGAAACGTGTTTGCAGGTCCCTTTTGTACTATTCCTATTATTTCAAATATTCCTCAGCACAGAAGCTTAGCCTTGATTAAAAACTCTTTTTAAACACGTATTTTAGATTAGGCAGGTCAAGATACTTCCAGTCAACTATAAAGTTTTTGCAGAATATAGGTACCAATAATGTTAAGAAATAGAAACATGTTTGCAGGTCCCTTTCGTACTATTCTTATTATTTCAAATATTCCTTAGCACAGAAGCTTAGCCTTTACTCAGAATTCTTTCTAAACACGATTTTTAGAATGAGCAGGTCAAGAAACTTCTAGTCCACTATGAAGTTGTTGCAGAATATAGGTACTAATAATGTTAAGAAATAGAAACATGTTTGCAGGTCCCTTTCGTACTATTCTTATTATTTCAAATATTCCTCAGCACAGAAGCTCAGCCCTAATTAAGAACTCTTTTTAAACACGATTTTTAGATTTAGCAAGTCAAAATACTTCTAGTCCACTATAAAGTTGTCGACAAATATTGGTACAAAAAATGTAAAGAAATAGAAACATGTTTGCAGGTCCCTTTTGTACTATTCTTATTATTTCAAATATTCCTCAGCACAGAAGCTCAGCCTTCACTTAGAATTCTTTCTTAACACGATTTTCAGATTAAGCAGGTCAAGATACATCTAGTTCACTATAAAGTTGTCGACAAATATTGGTACAAAAATGGTAAAGAAATAGAAACATGTTTGCAGGTCCCTTTTGTACAATTCTTATTATTTCAAATATTCCTCAGCACAAAAGCTTAGCTTTCACTCAGAATTCTTTTTAACACGATTTTTAGAATGAGCAGGTCAAGATACCTCTAGTCCACTATAAAGTTGTCGCAGAATATAGGTATCAATAATGTTAGGGAATAAAAACATGTTTGCAGGTCTCTTTCCTATTATTCTTATTATTTCGAATATTCCTTAGCACAGAAGCTTAGCTTTAACTTAGAACTCTTTCTTAACACGATTTTTAGATTCAGCAGGTCAAGATATGTTTAGTCCACTATAAAGTAGTCGCAAAATTTAGGTACCAATAATGTTAAGAAATAGAAACATGTTTGCAGGTCCCTTTCGTACTATTCTTATCATTTCAAATATTCCTCAGCACAAAAGCTTAGCCCTCATTCAGAATTCTTTCTTAACAATATTTTTAGAATAAGCAGGTAAAGATACTTCTAGTGCACTATAAAGTTTTCGACAAATATTGGTACAAAAAATGTTAAGAAATAGAAACATGTTTGCAGGTCCCTTTCGTACTATTTTTATTATTTCAAATATTCCTCAGCACAGAAGCTTAGCCTTAATTAAGAACTCTTTTTAAACACCATTTTTAGAATGAGCAGGTCAAGATACCTCTAGTCCACTATAAAGTTTTCGATAAATATTAGTACAAAAATTGTAAAGAAATAGAAACATGTTTGCGGGTCCCTTTCGTACTATTCTTATTATTTCAAATATTCCTCAGCACAAAAGCTAAACTTTAACTCAGAACTCTTTCTCAACACAATTTTTAGATTTAGCAGGTCAAGATACCTTTAATTCACTATAAAGAAGTCGCAAAATTTAGGTACCAATAATGTTAAGAAATAGAAACATGTTTGCAGGTCCCTTTCGTACTATTCTTATTATTTCAAATATTCCTCAGCACAGAAGCTTAGCCTTAATTAAGAACTCTTTTTAAACACGATTTTTTGATTTAGCAAGTCAAGATAATTCTAGTCCACTATGAAGTTGTCGACAAATTGTGGTACAAAAATTGTAAAGAAATAGAAACATGTTTGCAGGTCCCTTTTGTACTATTCTTATTATTTCAAATATTCCTCAGCACAAAAGCTAAACTTTAACTCAGAACTCTTTCTCAACACAATTTTTAGATTTAGCAGGTCAAGATACTTCGAGTCCACTATGAAGTTGTTGCAGAATATAGGTATCAATAATGTTACGAAGTAGAAACATGTTAGCAGGTCTCTTTCGTATTATTCTTATTATTTCAAATATTCCTCAGCACAGAAGCTTAGCTTTAACTTAGAACTCTTTTTCAACATGATTTTTAGATTTAGCAGGTCAAGATACTTCTGAATCACTATACAGTAGTCGCAAAATTTAGGTACCAATAATGTTAAGAAATAGAAACATGTTTGCAGGTCCCTTTCGTACTATTCTTATTATTTTAAATATTCCTCAGCACAAAAGCTTAGCCTTCATTTAGAATTCTTTCTAAACACGATTTTTAAAATAAGCAGGTCAAGATACCTCTAGTCCACTATAAAGTTGTCGCAGAATATAGGTACCAATAATGTTAAGAAATAGAAACATGTTTGCCGGTCCCTTTCGTACTATTCTTATTATTTCAAATATTCCCCAGCACAGAAGCTTAGCCTTATTTAAAAACTCTTTTTAAACACCATTTTTAGATTGAGCAAGTCAAGATACTTCTAGTCCACTATAAAGTTGTCGACAAGTATTGGTACAAAAATTGTAAAGAAATAGAAACATGTTTGCAGGTCCCTTTTGTACTATTCTTTTTATTTCAAATATTCCTCAGCACAGAAGCTTAGCTTTCACTCAAAATTCTTTTTAAACACGATTTTTAAAATAAGCAAGTCAAGATACCTCTAGTCCACTATAAAATTGTCGACAGATATTGGTACAACAATTGTAAAGAAATAGAAACATGTTTGCAGGTCCCTTTTGTACTATTCTTATTATTTCAAATATTCCTCAGCACGAAAGCTTAGCTCAAACTCAGAACTCTTTCTAAACACAATTTTTAGATTTAGCAGGTCAAGATACTTCAAGTTCACTATAAAGTTGTCGCAGGATATAGGTATCAATAATGTTAGAAAACAGAAACATGTTAGCAGGTCTCTTTCCTATTATTCTTATTATTTCAAATATTCCTCAGCACAGAAGCTTAGCTTTAACTTAGAACTCTTTCTCAACATGATTTTTAAATTCAGCAGGTCAAGATACCTTAAATTCACTATAGAGTAGTCGCAAAATTTAGGTACCAATATTGTTAAGAAATAGAAACATGTTTGCAGGTCCCTTTCGTACTATTCTTATTATTTTAAATATTTCTCAGCACAAAAGCTTAGCCTTCATTAAGAATTCTTTCTAAACACAATTTTAAGAATGAGCAGGTCAAGATACCTCTAGTCCACTATAAAGTTGTCGCAGAATATAGGTATCAATAATGTTAGGGAATAAAAACATGTTTGCAGGTCTCTTTCCTATTATTCTTATTATTTCGAATATTCCTTAGCACAGAAGCTTAGCTTTAACTTAGAACTCTTTCTTAACACGATTTTTAGATTCAGCAGGTCAAGATACTTTTAGTCCACTATAAAGTAGTCGCAAAATTTAGGTACCAATAATGTTAAGAAATAGAAACATGTTCGCAGGTCCCTTTCGTACTATTCTTATCATTTCAAATATTCCTCAGCACAAAAGCTTAGCCCTCATTTAGAATTCTTTCTTAACAATATTTTTAGAATAAGCAGGTAAAGATACTTCTAGTGCACTATAAAGTTTTCGACAAATATTGGTACAAAAAATGTTAAGAAATAGAAACATGTTTGCAGGTCCCTTTCGTACTATTTTTATTATTTCAAATATTCCTCAGCACAGAAGCTTAGCCTTAATTAAGAACTCTTTTTAAACACGATTTTTAGAATGAGCAGGTCAAGATACCTCTAGTCCACTATAAAGTTTTCGATAAATATTAGTACAAAAATTGTAAAGAAATAGAAACATGTTTGCGGGTCCCTTTCGTACTATTCTTATTATTTCAAATATTCCTCAGCACAAAAGCTAAACTTTAACTCAGAACTCTTTCTCAACACAATTTTTAGATTAAGCAGGTCAAGATACTTTTAGTCCACTATAAAGTTGTCGCAGAATATAGGTACCAATAATGTTAAGAAATAGAAACATGTTTGCCGGTCCCTTTCGTACTATTCTTATTATTTCAAATATTTCTCAGCACAGAAGCTTAGCCTTAATTAGGAACTCTTTTTAAACACCATTTTTAAATTGAGCAAGTCAAGATACTTCTAGTCCACTATAAAGTTGTCGACAAGTATTGGTACAAAAATTGTAAAGAAATAGAAACATGTTTGCAGGTCCCTTTTGTACTATTCTTATTATTTCAAATATTCCTCAGCACGAAAGCTTAGCTCAAACTCAGAACTCTTTCTAAACACAATTTTTAGATTTAGCAGGTCAAGATACTTCTAGTCCACTATAAAGTTGTCGCAGAATATAGGTATCAATAATGTTAGAAAACAGAAACATGTTAGCAGGTCTCTTTCCTATTATTCTTATTATTTCAAATATTCCTCAGCACAGAAGCTTAGCTTTAACTTAAAACTCTTTCTCAACATGATTTTTAGATTTAGCAGGTCAAGATACCTTTAATTCACTATAAAGAAGTCGCAAAATTTAGGTACCAATAATGTTAAGAAATAGAAACATGTTTGCAGGTCCCTTTCGTACTATTCTTATTATTTCAAATATTCCTCAGCACAGAAGCTTAGCCTTAATTAAGAACTCTTTTTAAACACGATTTTTAGATTTAGCAAGTCAAGATTATTCTAGTCCACTATAAAGTTGTCGACAAATTGTGGTACAAAAATTGTAAAGAAATAGAAACATGTTTGCAGGTCCCTTTTGTACTATTCTTATTATTTCAAATATTCCTCAGCACAAAAGCTAAACTTTAACTCAGAACTCTTTCTCAACACAATTTTTAGATTTAGCAGGTCAAGATACTTCGAGTCCACTATGAAGTTGTTGCAGAATATAGGTATCAATAATGTTACGAAGTAGAAACATGTTAGCAGGTCTCTTTCGTATTATTCTTATTATTTCAAATATTCCTCAGCACAGAAGCTTAGCTTTAACTTAGAACTCTTTTTCAACATGATTTTTAGTTTCAGCAGGTCAAGATACTTCTGAATCACTATACAGTAGTCGCAAAATTTAGGTACTAATAATGTTAAGAAATAGAAACATGTTTGCAGGTCCCTTTCGTACTATTCTTATTATTTTAAATATTCCTCAGCACAAAAGCTTAGCCTTCATTTAGAATTCTTTCTAAACACGATTTTTAAAATAAGCAGGTCAAGATACCTCTAGTCCACTATAAAGTTGTCGCAGAATATAGGTACCAATAATGTTAAGAAATAGAAACATGTTTGCCGGTCCCTTTCGTACTATTCTTATTATTTCAAATATTCCCCAGCACAGAAGCTCAGCCTTATTTAAAAACTCTTTTTAAACACCATTTTTAGATTGAGCAAGTCAAGATACTTCTAGTCCACTATAAAGTTGTCGACAAGTATTGGTACAAAAATTGTAAAGAAATAGAAACATGTTTGCAGGTCCCTTTTGTACTATTCTTATTATTTCAAATATTCCTCAGCACAGAAGCTTAGCTTTCACTCAAAATTCTTTTTAAACACGATTTTTAGAATAAGCAAGTCAAGATACCTCTAGTCCACTATAAAATTGTCGACAGATATTGGTACAACAATTGTAAAGAAATAGAAACATGTTTGCAGGTCCCTTTTGTACTATTCTTATTATTTCAAATATTCCTCAGCACGAAAGCTTAGCTCAAACTCAGAACTCTTTCTAAACACAATTTTTAGATTTAGCAGGTCAAGATACTTCAAGTCCACTATAAAGTTGTCGCAGGATATAGGTATCAATAATGTTAGAAAACAGAAACATGTTAGCAGGTCTCTTGCCTATTATTCTTATTATTTCAAATATTCCTCAGCACAGAAGCTTAGCTTTAACTTAGAACTCTTTCTCAACATGATTTTTAAATTCAGCAGGTCAAGATACCTTAAATTCACTATAGAGTAGTGGCAAAATTTAGGTACCAATATTGTTAAGAAATAGAAACATGTTTGCAGGTCCCTTTCGTACTATTCTTATTATTTCAAATATTCCTCAGCACAGAAGCTAAGCCTTAATTTAGAACTCTTTCTAAACACAATTTTTAGGTTGAGCAGGTCAAGATACTTCTAGTCCACTATAAAGTTGTCGACAAATATTGGTACAAAAAATGTAAAAAAATAAAAACATGTTTGCAGATCCCTTCCGTACTATTCTTATTATTTCAAATATTCCTCAGCACAAAAGCTAAGCCTCCACATAGAATTCTTTCTAAACACGATTTTCAGAATGAGCAGGTCAAGATACCTCAAGTCCACTATAAAGTTGTTGCAGAATATAGGTACAAAAAATGTGAAGAAATAGAAACATGTTTGCAGGTCCCTTTCGTACTATTCTTATTATTTCAAATATTCCTCAGCACAGAAGCTTAGCCTATACTCAGAATTCTTTTTAAACACGATTTTCAGTATAAGCAGGTCAAGATACCTCTAGTCGACTATGAAGTTGTCGCAGAATATAGGTACTAATAATGTTAAGAAATAGAAACATGTTTGCAGGTTTCTTTTGTACTATTTTTATTATTTCAAATATTCCTTAGCACAAAAGCTTAGCCTTCATTTTAAATTCTTTCTAAACACGATTTTTAGAATAAGCAGGTCAATATAATTCAAGTTCACTATAAAGTTGTCGCACAATAGAAGTACCAATAATGTTAAGAAATAGAAACATGTTTGCAGGTCCCTTTCGTACTATTCTTATTATTTCAAATATTCCTCAGCACAGAAGCTAAGCCTTTATTTAGAACTCTTTCTAAACACGATTTATAGATTAGGCAAGTCAAGATACTTCTATTGTACTATATAGTTGTCAACAAATATTGGTACCAATAATGTTAGGAAATAGAAACATGTTTGCAGGTCCCTTTCGTACTATTCTTATTATTTCAAATATTCCTCAGCAAAGCTTAGCCTTCATTAGGAATTTTTTTTAAACACGATTTTTAGAATAAGCAGTTCAAGAAACTTCTAGTCCATTATTATCTTGTCGACAAATATTAGTACAAAAAAATGTAAAGAAAAAGAAACATGTTTGCAGGTCCCTTTCGTACTATTCTTATTATTTCAAATATTCCTCAGCACAGAAGCTTAGCCTTCACTCAGAATTCTTGTTAAACACGATTTTCAGAATAAGCAGGTTAAGATACCTCTAGTTCACTATAAAGTTGTCGCAGAATATAGGTACCAATAATGTTAAGAAACAGAAACGTGTTTGCAGGTCCCTTTTGTACTATTCTTATTATTTTAAATATTCCCCAGCACAAAAGCTTAGCTTTAACTCAGAACTCTTTCTCAACACGATTTATAGATTGAGCAGGTCAAGATACTTCTAGTATACTATTGAGTTGTCGACAAATATTGGTACCAATAATGTTAAGAAATAGAAACATGTTTGCAGGTCCCTTTCGTACTATTCTTATTATTTCAAATATTCTTTAGCACAAAAGCTTAGCTTTCATTAGAAATTCTTTCTAAACACAATTTTTAGAATAGGCAGGTCAAGATACTTTCAGTCCACTATTAAGTTGTCGACAAATATTGGTACAAAAAATGTAAAGAAATAGAAACATGTTTGCAGGTCCCTTTCGTACTATTCTTATTATTGCAAATATTCCTCAGCAAAGCTTAGCCTTCATTAGGAATTCTTTCTAAACACGATTTTTAGAATAAGCAGTTTAAGAAACTTCTAGTCCATTATTATCTTGTCGACAAATATTAGTACAAAAAAATGTAAAGAAATAGAAACATGTTTGCAGGTCCCTTTCGTACTTTTCTTATTATTTCAAATATTCCTCAGCACAGAAGCTTAGACTTCACTCAGAATTCTTTCTAAACACGATTTATAGATTAAGCAGGTCAAGATACTTCTAGTCCACTATAAAGTTGTCGACAAATATTGGTACAAAAAATGTGAAGAAATAGAAACATGTTTGCAGGTCCCTTTCTTACTATTCTTATTATTTCAAATATTCCTCAGCAACCAACCTACATAGGACAAAACGGACACAGCCTGATTGACCTATGCATTAGCAGCAGCAATGCCATCGACGAGTTTAATGACTTCAAAGTAATTGAGAGTATCGAATCCGACCACCTTCCTATACTGTTAAGTGCTCAGAAAAATAACCAGAATGTACAACAAATCGTGATTGAACCAAGTAACAATATAAGATGGTGCAAGGACAAAGCCTTGACCTTCCAACAAAATCTAAGCATGAACAGCACAGAGCTTGACTTCAGCAATTGCAGCTACTCTCAACTACACAAGCTAATACAACAGACTGCAAAACAAACAGAAATGGCCCCAAAACGTAACAATAACAGACAAAACTTTGGTCCAAAATGGTTCGACAAGGAATGCAGTGAAGCTAAAAGAAAAACACTTTCGTGGCTCCATAAATATAGAGAAACCAAATGCTCAGATTGCCTTGACACGGACAGTCTAGACCGCTTTCTACAAGCCAAGAAAACATACCGAAGTCTTTGCTGTGACAAAAAGAAAACTTTCTACAGTAAAATCCAAGAAGAAATCCATCACAGCAAGGACTCGGCAGGGTATTGGAAAGCCATCAATATTTTCAGAGACAAAAAGTACAGTTTTAGAACAAATCATATTGCAAAGGAGACTTGGGACGCACACTTTAGATCTGTTTTTGAAAGTGTTAGCGAAAACGAAGTAGAAGTTGTCGACCAAGAAAAGGAAGTCACTGCAACTGAGTCCCTTGTACTCGACGGAGAGATAACCATAACGGAGTTGATAAGAGCCACCAGCAAACTAGCGAATAACAAATCTCCAGGGGCGGATGGCATACCTAACGAGGTATGGAAAACTCTAGACAGTACTTGTTATGATTACTTACTTCAAATTCTCAATAAAGCCTTACACGAACGGATACCAGAAGAATGGGGAGAAATCATAACAGCACCAATCTACAAGAAAGGTGACGACTGCCTTCCTAGTAATTACAGGCCCATCGCCCTTATCAACACCATAACCAAGCTCTACACTTGCATCATGTCGAACAGACTCAACTCTCACTGCTCTATAAACAACATCATATCAGAAAATCAGGCAGCGTACAGGAAAGGAAGAAGTTGCACAGATCACCTATTTGCTCTTTATACATGCATTCTCAAGCAGCTGAATAGACCAGCGCTGCAAAAGAAAGGCAAGCTCTTTGCTCTTTTTGTAGATCTCAGCCAAGCTTTCGATTCAATTAAAAGAAACAAGCTATGGATCAGGCTAAGAGAAGCGGGACTAAGTGAACAGTTTGTAACAAACATCAAAGAGCTGTATGACCAGGCAAAAACCAAGGTTCGCTGTAAGGATGGCTTCACTGACATGATCAAAGTGATGGGCGGTGTGCTGCAAGGAGAAACTCTGTCTCCAACTCTTTTCAGCATATACATTGACAAAATTACTGAGATTCTCCGAAACAGTGGAATTCAAGGAATACAAATGTTTACAATCGAACTACTTATTCTGCTCTATGCTGACGACATAATACTACTTGCCTCAAATGAATTGGATCTACAAAGACAGATCAACACGCTTAGTAATTTTTTCAAAGAGAATGACTTAAACGTCAACTTAGGCAAGACTAAAGTCATGATCTTTAGGAAAGGAAATAAACTACGCAACTCAATAAGATTTTACTGGGAGAGAGAGCCACTAGAAATAGTAAATAAATACGTCTACTTAGGAGTCCCTTTCACCCACAGTGGAATCTTTAATGAAGCCAAAACGCACTTCTTTAACAAGGCTAAGGCGGCTCAGTCAAAGCTTTTCGAGCTCTTTTATCGCGCCAAAATAAAGGACGTAAAAATACACCTCAAACTCTTTCAATCGCTAGTCAGCTCGGTACTTATGTACGCAGCACCAATATGGGGCCTTCGCTACTGCGAAGATTTCGAAACTTTCCAGACCGCATTTCTCCGACGGCTCACAGGCACTACCAACTCAACTCCTGGATTTTTTCTTCGATTGGAAACAGGAGCACAAAACATCAAGCTAATATTATTTAAGTCGTTGATTAAGTTTCTACTGAAGACACTAAATGCAAAAGAAGACAGCATTATCTCAAACTGCTACCAAGAATCGCTGAAGCTTAAAGCCTCAGATACCCGATATAACTGGATACTTCAAATCAAGAAGCTTTTGGCGGACGCATCACTTGAAGAAGTCTTTGAAAATCTAAACGGGGAATATCTCACAAAACACAGAAATGAAATCATCGAGAAATACCGACTAAGCTGCATTAACAATGACGTCCTCAGAATGCAGAACTGCAATGCAATGAAATTCTATACCTCTATAAAGACCCACGCACTAAAATCAGACTACTTTGAAATGAACATAAAATGGAACATGGCAAAGTTTGTACTAAACCTGAGAACTGGCCTTCCTAGAATAGTACTTAGGGGGAAAGCAACCAATCTAAACGGCATGAACAAGATATGGAAACGAGATGGTACTGACTGTGATCTATGTGGCAAAGATGTGGAAGATGCTTTTCATATAATGCTTGACTGTCCGCATTACAAACCACCCCGGACAAAGTTCCTCATGAAGCTATCCACCAGCAGACCGACGAAGGAGAACCTCATCTCAGCAATCTTCAGAAGCTACCCTGACGCAGAGGGCTTTCAGCAACTCTTTAATTTCTGGGATGAAGCTCTACGAATCCGAAAATTCTACCTAAGCTGCATCGAAGGAACATAACTCAACAACCATAACACTTATCACATAACACATTATTTATCTATCTATTGTTTTATTGCATTATTGCTTTATTACTTATAGAAATGAAATATATGCTCTGTAAACTCAATATTACTTGAAACTATAATGACATGATTACTATACGAAACGCAGTTTTTACCATTTATTTTTACAGCACAACTAATAAACCAACACAAGAAACCTTTACTTATAATATATTTAAATTACCAAGGATCATTTGATCTTTGATCAAATTGTAAATAACCACTTTGTAAAAACTTAACAATGTTGTATGGGCTGACGCCAAATCGACTTAATGAATAAATTATTATTATTATTATTATATTAATATTCCTCAGCACAGAAGCTTAGCCTTCACTCAGAATTCTTTTTAAACACGATTTTCACAATAAGCGGGTTAAGATACCTGTAGATCACTATAAAGTTGTCGCAGAATATAGGTACCAATAATGTAAAGAAATAGAAACGTGTTTGCAGGTCCCTTCCGTACTATTCTTATTATTTTAAATATTCCTCAGCACAAAAGCTTGGCTTCAACTCAGAACTCTTTCTCAACACAATTTTTAGATTCAGCAGGTCAAGATCCCTCTAGTCCACTATAAAGTTGTCGCAGAATATAGGTATCAATAATGTTAAAAAATAGAAACATGTTTGCAGGTCTCTTTCGTACTATTCTTATTATTTCAAATATTCCTCAGCACAGAAGCTTAGCATTCACTCAGAATTCTTTCTAAACACGATTTATAGATTGAGCAGGTCAAGATACTTCTAGTATACTATCAAGTTGTCGACAAATATTGGTACCAATAATGTTAAGAAATAGAAACATGTTTGCAGGTCCCTTTCGTACTATTCCTATTATTTCAAATATTCTTTAGCACAAAAGCTTATCTTTCATTAGGAATTCTTTCTAAACACCATTTTTAGAATAAGCAGGTCAAGATACTTTTAGTCCACTATTAAGTTGTCGACAAATATTGGTACAAAAAATGTAAAGAAATAGAAACATGTTTGCAGGTCCCTTTCGTACTATTCTTATTATTTCAAATATTCCTCAGCACAGAAGCTAAGCCTTCACATAGAATTCTTTCTAAACACGATTTTCAGAATAAGCAGGTCAATATAATTCAAGTTCACTATAAAGTTGTCGCACAATAGAAGTACCAATAATGTTAAGAAATAGAAACATGTTTGCAGGTCCCTTTCGTACTATTCTTATTATTTCAAATATTCCTCAGCACAGAAGCTAAGCCTTTATTTAGAACTCTTTCTAAACACGATTTATAGATTAGGCAAGTCAAGATACTTCTATTGTACTATATAGTTGTCAACAAATATTGGTACCAATAATGTTAGGAAATAGAAACATGTTTGCAGGTCCCTTTCGTACTATTCTTATTATTTTAAATATTCCTCAGCAAAGCTTAGCCTTCATTAGGAATTTTTTTTTAACACGATTTTTAGAATAAGCAGTTCAAGAAACTTCTAGTCTATTATTATCTTGTCGACAAATATTAGTACAAAAAAATGTAAAGAAAAAGAAACATGTTTGCAGGTCCCTTTCGTACTATTCTTATTATTTCAAATATTCCTCAGCACAGAAGCTTAGCCTTCACTCAGAATTCTTTTTAAACACGATTTTCAGAATAAGCAGGTTAAGATACCTCTAGTTCACTATAAAGTTGTCGCAGAATATAAGTACCAATAATGTTAAGAAACAGAAACGTGTTTGCAGGTCCCTTTTGTACTATTCTTATTATTTTAAATATTCCCCAGCACAAAAGCTTAGCTTTAACTCAGGACTCTTTCTCAACACGATTTATAGATTAAGCAGGTCAAGATACTTCTAGTATACTATTGAGTTGTCGACAAATATTGGTACCAATAATGTTAAGAAATAGAAACATGTTTGCAGGTCCCTTTCGTACTATTCTTATTATTTGAAATATTCTTTAGCACAAAAGCTTAGCTTTCATTAGAAATTCTTTCTAAACACAATTTTTAGAATAGGCAGGTCAAGATACTTTCAGTCCACTATTAAGTTGTCGACAAATATTGGTACAAAAAATGTAAAGAAATAGAAACATGTTTGCAGGTCCCTTTCGTACTATTCTTATTATTTCAAATATTCCTCAGCAAAGCTTAGCCTTCATTAGGAATTCTTTCTAAACACGATTTTTAGAATAAGCAGTTTAAGAAACTGCTAGTCCATCATTATCTTGTCGACAAATATTAGTACAAAAAAATGTAAAGAAATAGAAACATGTTTGCAGGTCCCTTTCTTACTATTCTTATTATTTCAAATATTCCTCAGCACAGAAGCTTAGCCTTCACTCAGAATTCTTTTTAAACACGATTTTCACAATAAGCGGGTTAAGATACCTGTAGATCACTATAAAGTTGTCGCAGAATATAGGTACCAATAATGTAAAGAAATAGAAACGTGTTTGCAGGTCCCTTCCGTACTATTCTTATTATTTCAAATATTCCTCAGCACAAAAGCTTGGCTTTAACTCAGAACTCTTTCTCAACACAATTTTTAGATTCAGCAGGTCAAGATCCCTCTAGTCCACTATAAAGTTGTCGCAGAATATAGGTATCAATAATGTTAAGAAATAGAAACATGTTTGCCGGTCCCTTTCGTACTATTCTTATTATTTCAAATATTTCTCAGCACAGAAGCTTAGCCTTAATTAGGAACTCTTTTTAAACACCATTTTTAAATTGAGCAAGTCAAGATACTTCTAGTCCACTATAAAGTTGTCGACAAGTATTGGTACAAAAATTGTAAAGAAATAGAAACATGTTTGCAGGTCCCTTTTGTACTATTCTTATTATTTCAAATATTCCTCAGCACGAAAGCTTAGCTCAAACTCAGAACTCTTTCTAAACACAATTTTTAGATTTAGCAGGTCAAGATACTTCTAGTCCACTATAAAGTTGTCGCAGAATATAGGTATCAATAATGTTAGAAAACAGAAACATGTTAGCAGGTCTCTTTCCTATTATTCTTATTATTTCAAATATTCCTCAGCACAGAAGCTTAGCTTTAACTTAAAACTCTTTCTCAACATGATTTTTAGATTTAGCAGGTCAAGATACCTTTAATTCACTATAAAGAAGTCGCAAAATTTAGGTACCAATAATGTTAAGAAATAGAAACATGTTTGCAGGTCCCTTTCGTACTATTCTTATTATTTCAAATATTCCTCAGCACAGAAGCTTAGCCTTAATTAAGAACTCTTTTTAAACACGATTTTTAGATTTAGCAAGTCAAGATTATTCTAGTCCACTATAAAGTTGTCGACAAATTGTGGTACAAAAATTGTAAAGAAATAGAAACATGTTTGCAGGTCCCTTTTGTACTATTCTTATTATTTCAAATATTCCTCAGCACAAAAGCTAAACTTTAACTCAGAACTCTTTCTCAACACAATTTTTAGATTTAGCAGGTCAAGATACTTCGAGTCCACTATGAAGTTGTTGCAGAATATAGGTATCAATAATGTTACGAAGTAGAAACATGTTAGCAGGTCTCTTTCGTATTATTCTTATTATTTCAAATATTCCTCAGCACAGAAGCTTAGCTTTAACTTAGAACTCTTTTTCAACATGATTTTTAGATTCAGCAGGTCAAGATACTTCTGAATCACTATACAGTAGTCGCAAAATTTAGGTACTAATAATGTTAAGAAATAGAAACATGTTTGCAGGTCCCTTTCGTACTATTCTTATTATTTTAAATATTCCTCAGCACAAAAGCTTAGCCTTCATTTAGAATTCTTTCTAAACACGATTTTTAAAATAAGCAGGTCAAGATACCTCTAGTCCACTATAAAGTTGTCGCAGAATATAGGTACCAATAATGTTAAGAAATAGAAACATGTTTGCCGGTCCCTTTCGTACTATTCTTATTATTTCAAATATTCCCCAGCACAGAAGCTCAGCCTTATTTAAAAACTCTTTTTAAACACCATTTTTAGATTGAGCAAGTCAAGATACTTCTAGTCCACTATAAAGTTGTCGACAAGTATTGGTACAAAAATTGTAAAGAAATAGAAACATGTTTGCAGGTCCCTTTTGTACTATTCTTATTATTTCAAATATTCCTCAGCACAGAAGCTTAGCTTTCACTCAAAATTCTTTTTAAACACGATTTTTAGAATAAGCAAGTCAAGATACCTCTAGTCCACTATAAAATTGTCGACAGATATTGGTACAACAATTGTAAAGAAATAGAAACATGTTTGCAGGTCCCTTTTGTACTATTCTTATTATTTCAAATATTCCTCAGCACGAAAGCTTAGCTCAAACTCAGAACTCTTTCTAAACACAATTTTTAGATTTAGCAGGTCAAGATACTTCAAGTCCACTATAAAGTTGTCGCAGGATATAGGTATCAATAATGTTAGAAAACAGAAACATGTTAGCAGGTCTCTTTCCTATTATTCTTATTATTTCAAATATTCCTCAGCACAGAAGCTTAGCTTTAACTTAGAACTCTTTCTCAACATGATTTTTAAATTCAGCAGGTCAAGATACCTTAAATTCACTATAGAGTAGTGGCAAAATTTAGGTACCAATATTGTTAAGAAATAGAAACATGTTTGCAGGTCCCTTTCGTACTATTCTTATTATTTCAAATATTCCTCAGCACAGAAGCTAAGCCTTAATTTAGAACTCTTTCTAAACACAATTTTTAGGTTGAGCAGGTCAAGATACTTCTAGTCCACTATAAAGTTGTCGACAAATATTGGTACAAAAAATGTAAAAAAATAAAAACATGTTTGCAGATCCCTTCCGTACTATTCTTATTATTTCAAATATTCCTCAGCACAGAAGCTAAGCCTTCACATAGAATTCTTTCTAAACACGATTTTCAGAATGAGCAGGTCAAGATACCTCAAGTCCACTATAAAGTTGTTGCAGAATATAGGTACAAAAAATGTGAAGAAATAGAAACTAGTTTGCAGGTCCCTTTCGTACTATTCTTATTATTTCAAATATTCCTCAGCACAGAAGCTTAGCCTATACTCAGAATTCTTTTTAAACACGATTTTCAGTATAAGCAGGTCAAGATACCTCTAGTCGACTATGAAGTTGTCGCAGAATATAGGTACTAATAATGTTAAGAAATAGAAACATGTTCGCAGGTTTCTTTTGTACTATTCTTATTATTTCAAATATTCCTTAGCACAAAAGCTTAGCCTTCATTTTAAATTCTTTCTGAACACGATTTTTAGAATAAGCAGGTCAATATAATTCAAGTTCACTATAAAGTTGTCGCACAATAGAAGTACCAATAATGTTAAGAAATAGAAACATGTTTGCAGGTCCCTTTCGTACTATTCTTATTATTTCAAATATTCCTCAGCACAGAAGCTAAGCCTTTATTTAGAACTCTTTCTAAACACGATTTATAGATTAGGCAAGTCAAGATACTTCTATTGTACTATATAGTTGTCAACAAATATTGGTACCAATAATGTTAGGAAATAGAAACATGTTTGCAGGTCCCTTTCGTACTATTCTTATTATTTCAAATATTCCTCAGCAAAGCTTAGCCTTCATTAGGATTTTTTTATAAACACGATTTTTAGAATAAGCAGTTCAAGAAACTTCTAGTCCATTATTATCTTGTCGACAAATATTAGTACAAAAAAATGTAAAGAAAAAGAAACATGTTTGCAGGTCCCTTTCGTACTATTCTTATTATTTCAAATATTCCTCAGCACAGAAGCTTAGCCTTCACTCAGAATTCTTTTTAAACACGATTTTCAGAATAAGCAGGTTAAGATACCTCTAGTTCACTATAAAGTTGTCGCAGAATATAGGTACCAATAATGTTAAGAAACAGAAACGTGTTTGCAGGTCCCTTTTGTACTATTCTTATTATTTTAAATATTCCCCAGCACAAAAGCTTAGCTTTAACTCAGAACTCTTTCTCAACACGATTTATAGATTGAGCAGGTCAAGATACTTCTAGTATACTATTGAGTTGTCGACAAATATTGGTACCAATAATGTTAAGAAATAGAAACATGTTTGCAGGTCCCTTTCGTACTATTCTTATTATTTCAAATATTCTTTAGCACAAAAGCTTAGCTTTCATTAGAAATTCTTTCTAAACACAATTTTTAGAATAGGCAGGTCAAGATACTTTCAGTCCACTATTAAGTTGTCGACAAATATTGGTACAAAAAATGTAAAGAAATAGAAACATGTTTGCAGGTCCCTTTCGTACTATTCTTATTATTGCAAATATTCCTCAGCAAAGCTTAGCCTTCATTAGGAATTCTTTCTAAACACGATTTTTAGAATAAGCAGTTTAAGAAACTTCTAGTCCATTATTATCTTGTCGACAAATATTAGTACAAAAAAATGTAAAGAAATAGAAACATGTTTGCAGGTCCCTTTCGTACTTTTCTTATTATTTCAAATATTCCTCAGCACAGAAGCTTAGACTTCACTCAGAATTCTTTCTAAACACGATTTATAGATTAAGCAGGTCAAGATACTTCTAGTCCACTATAAAGTTGTCGACAAATATTGGTACAAAAAATGTGAAGAAATAGAAACATGTTTGCAGGTCCCTTTCTTACTATTCTTATTATTTCAAATATTCCTCAGCACAGAAGCTTAGCCTTCACTCAGAATTCTTTTTAAACACGATTTTCACAATAAGCGGGTTAAGATACCTGTAGATCACTATAAAGTTGTCGCAGAATATAGGTACCAATAATGTAAAGAAATAGAAACGTGTTTGCAGGTCCCTTCCGTACTATTCTTATTATTTTAAATATTCCTCAGCACAAAAGCTTGGCTTCAACTCAGAACTCTTTCTCAACACAATTTTTAGATTCAGCAGGTCAAGATCCCTCTAGTCCACTATAAAGTTGTCGCAGAATATAGGTATCAATAATGTTAAAAAATAGAAACATGTTTGCAGGTCTCTTTCGTACTATTCTTATTATTTCAAATATTCCTCAGCACAGAAGCTTAGCATTCACTCAGAATTCTTTCTAAACACGATTTATAGATTGAGCAGGTCAAGATACTTCTAGTATACTATCAAGTTGTCGACAAATATTGGTACCAATAATGTTAAGAAATAGAAACATGTTTGCAGGTCCCTTTCGTACTATTCCTATTATTTCAAATATTCTTTAGCACAAAAGCTTATCTTTCATTAGGAATTCTTTCTAAACACCATTTTTAGAATAAGCAGGTCAAGATACTTTTAGTCCACTATTAAGTTGTCGACAAATATTGGTACAAAAAATGTAAAGAAATAGAAACATGTTTGCAGGTCCCTTTCGTACTATTCTTATTATTTCAAATATTCCTCAGCACAGAAGCTAAGCCTTCACATAGAATTCTTTCTAAACACGATTTTCAGTATAAGCAGGTCAATATAATTCAAGTTCACTATAAAGTTGTCGCACAATAGAAGTACCAATAATGTTAAGAAATAGAAACATGTTTGCAGGTCCCTTTCGTACTATTCTTATTATTTCAAATATTCCTCAGCACAGAAGCTAAGCCTTTATTTAGAACTCTTTCTAAACACGATTTATTGATTAGGCAAGTCAAGATACTTCTATTGTACTATATAGTTGTCAACAAATATTGGTACCAATAATGTTAGGAAATAGAAACATGTTTGCAGGTCCCTTTCGTACTATTCTTATTATTTTAAATATTCCTCAGCAAAGCTTAGCCTTCATTAGGAATTTTTTTTTAACACGATTTTTAGAATAAGCAGTTCAAGAAACTTCTAGTCCATTATTATCTTGTCGACAAATATTAGTACAAAAAAATGTAAAGAAAAAGAAACATGTTTGCAGGTCCCTTTCGTACTATTCTTATTATTTCAAATATTCCTCAGCACAGAAGCTTAGCCTTCACTCAGAATTCTTTTTAAACACGATTTTCAGAATAAGCAGGTTAAGATACCTCTAGTTCACTATAAAGTTGTCGCAGAATATAAATACCAATAATGTTAAGAAACAGAAACGTGTTTGCAGGTCCCTTTTGTACTATTCTTATTATTTTAAATATTCCCCAGCACAAAAGCTTAGCTTTAACTCAGGACTCTTTCTCAACACGATTTATAGATTAAGCAGGTCAAGATACTTCTAGTATACTATTGAGTTGTCGACAAATATTGGTACCAATAATGTTAAGAAATAGAAACATGTTTGCAGGTCCCTTTCGTACTATTCTTATTATTTGAAATATTCTTTAGCACAAAAGCTTAGCTTTCATTAGAAATTCTTTCTAAACACAATTTTTAGAATAGGCAGGTCAAGATACTTTCAGTCCACTATTAAGTTGTCGACAAATATTGGTACAAAAAATGTAAAGAAATAGAAACATGTTTGCAGGTCCCTTTCGTACTATTCTTATTATTTCAAATATTCCTCAGCAAAGCTTAGCCTTCATTAGGAATTCTTTCTAAACACGATTTTTAGAATAAGCAGTTTAAGAAACTGCTAGTCCATTATTATCTTGTCGACAAATATCAGTACAAAAAAATGTAAAGAAATAGAAACATGTTTGCAGGTCCCTTTCTTACTATTCTTATTATTTCAAATATTCCTCAGCACAGAAGCTTAGCCTTCACTCAGAATTCTTTTTAAACACGATTTTCACAATAAGCGGGTTAAGATACCTGTAGATCACTATAAAGTTGTCGCAGAATATAGGTACCAATAATGTAAAGAAATAGAAACGTGTTTGCAGGTCCCTTCCGTACTATTCTTATTATTTTAAATATTCCTCAGCACAAAAGCTTGGCTTCAACTCAGAACTCTTTCTCAACACAATTTTTAGATTCAGCAGGTCAAGATCCCTCTAGTCCACTATAAAGTTGTCGCAGAATATAGGTATCAATAATGTTAAAAAATAGAAACATGTTTGCAGGTCTCTTTCGTACTATTCTTATTATTTCAAATATTCCTCAGCACAGAAGCTTAGCATTCACTCAGAATTCTTTCTAAACACGATTTATAGATTAAGCAGGTCAAGATACTTCTAGTATACTATCAAGTTGTCGACAAATATTGGTACCAATAATGTTAAGAAATAGAAACATGTTTGCAGGTCCCTTTCGTACTATTCCTATTATTTCAAATATTCTTTAGCACAAAAGCTTATCTTTCATTAGGAATTCTTTCTAAACACCATTTTTAGAATAAGCAGGTCAAGATACTTTTAGTCCACTATTAAGTTGTCGACAAATATTGGTACAAAAAATGTAAAGAAATAGAAACATGTTTGCAGGTCCCTTTCGTACTATTCTTATTATTTCAAATATTCCTCAGCACAGAAGCTAAGCCTTGACATAGAATTCTTTCTAAACACGATTTTCAGAATAAACAGGTCAAGATACCTCAAGTCCACTATAAAGTTGTCGCAGAATATAGGTACAAAAAATGTGAAGAAATAGAAACATGTTTGCAGGTCCCTTTCGTACTATTCTTATTATTTCAAATATTCCTCAGCACAGAAGCTTAGCCTATACTCAATATTCTTTTTAAACACGATTTTCAGTATAAGCAGGTCAAGATACCTCTAGTCGACTATGAAGTTGTCGCAGAATATAGGTACTAATAATGTTAAGAAATAGAAACATGTTTGCAGGTCCCTTTTGTACTATTCTTATTATTTCAAATATTCCTTAGCACAAAAGCTTAGCCTTCATTTTAAATTCTTTCTAAACACGATTTTTAGAATAAGCAGGTCAATATAATTCAAGTTCACTATAAAGTTGTCGCACAATAGAAGTACCAATAATGTTAAGAAATAGAAACATGTTTGCAGGTCCCTTTCGTACTATTCTTATTATTTCAAATATTCCTCAGCACAGAAGCTAAGCCTTTATTTAGAACTCTTTCTAAACACGATTTATAGATTAGGCAAGTCAAGATACTTCTATTGTACTATATAGTTGTCAACAAATATTGGTACCAATAATGTTAGGAAATAGAAACATGTTTGCAGGTCCCTTTCGTACTATTCTTATTATTTCAAATATTCCTCAGCAAAGCTTAGCCTTCATTAGGAATTTTTTCTAAACACGATTTTTAGAATAAGCAGTTCAAGAAACTTCTAGTCCATTATTATCTTGTCGACAAATATTAGAACAAAAAAATGTAAAGAAAAAGAAACATGTTTGCAGGTCCCTTTCGTACTATTCTTATTATTTCAAATATTCCTCAGCACAGAAGCTTAGCCTTCACTCAGAATTCTTTTTAAACACGATTTTCAGAATAAGCAGGTTAAGATACCTCTAGTTCACTATAAAGTTGTCGCAGAATATAGGTACCAATAATGTTGAGAAATAGAAACGTGTTTGCAGGTCCCTTCCGTACTATTCTTATTATTTTAAATATTCCTCAGCACAAAAGCTTGGCTTCAACTCAGAACTCTTTCTCAACACAATTTTTAGATTCAGCAGGTCAAGATCCCTCTAGTCCACTATAAAGTTGTCGCAGAATATAGGTATCAATAATGTTAAAAAATAGAAACATGTTTGCAGGTCTCTTTCGTACTATTCTTATTATTTCAAATATTCCTCAGCACAGAAGCTTAGCATTCACTCAGAATTCTTTCTAAACACGATTTATAGATTAAGCAGGTCAAGATACTTCTAGTATACTATCAAGTTGTCGACAAATATTGGTACCAATAATGTTAAGAAATTTAAACATGTTTGCAGGTCCCTTTCGTACTATTCCTATTATTTCAAATATTCTTTAGCACAAAAGCTTATCTTTCATTAGGAATTCTTTCTAAACACCATTTTTAGAATAAGCAGGTCAAGATACTTTTAGTCCACTATTAAGTTGTCGACAAATATTGGTACAAAAAATGTAAAGAAATAGAAACATGTTTGCAGGTCCCTTTCGTACTATTCTTATTATTTCAAATATTCCTCAGCACAGAAGCTAAGCCTTGACATAGAATTCTTTCTAAACACGATTTTCAGAATAAGCAGGTCAAGATACCTCAAGTCCACTATAAAGTTGTCGCAGAATATAGGTACAAAAAATGTGAAGAAATAGAAACATGTTTGCAGGTCCCTTTCGTACTATTCTTATTATTTCAAATATTCCTCAGCACAGAAGCTTAGCCTATACTCAATATTCTTTTTAAACACGATTTTCAGTATAAGCAGGTCAAGATACCTCTAGTCGACTATGAAGTTGTCGCAGAATATAGGTACTAATAATGTTAAGAAATAGAAGCATGTTTGCAGGTCCCTTTTGTACTATTCTTATTATTTCAAATATTCCTTAGCACAAAAGCTTAGCCTTCATTTTAAATTCTTTCTAAACACGATTTTTAGAATAAGCAGGTCAATATAATTCAAGTTCACTATAAAGTTGTCGCACAATAGAAGTACCAATAATGTTAAGAAATAGAAACATGTTTGCAGGTCCCTTTCGTACTATTCTTATTATTTCAAATATTCCTCAGCACAGAAGCTAAGCCTTTATTTAGAACTCTTTCTAAACACGATTTATAGATTAGGCAAGTCAAGATACTTCTATTGTACTATATAGTTGTCAACAAATATTGGTACCAATAATGTTAGGAAATAGAAACATGTTTGCAGGTCCCTTTCGTACTATTCTTATTATTTCAAATATTCCTCAGCAAAGCTTAGCCTTCATTAGGAATTTTTTCTAAACACGATTTTTAGAATAAGCAGTTCAAGAAACTTCTAGTCCATTATTATCTTGTCGACAAATATTAGAACAAAAAAATGTAAAGAAAAAGAAACATGTTTGCAGGTCCCTTTCGTACTATTCTTATTATTTCAAATATTCCTCAGCACAGAAGCTTAGCCTTCACTCAGAATTCTTTTTAAACACGATTTTCAGAATAAGCAGGTTAAGATACCTCTAGTTCACTATAAAGTTGTCGCAGAATATAGGTACCAATAATGTTGAGAAATAGAAACGTGTTTGCAGGTCCCTTTTGTACTATTCTTATTATTTTAAATATTCCCTAGCACAAAAGCTTAGCTTTAACTCAGAACTCTTTCTCAACACGATTTATAGATTGAGCAGGTCAAGATACTTCTAGTATACTATTGAGTTGTCGACAAATATTGGTACCAATAATGTTAAGAAATAGAAACATGTTTGCAGGTCCCTTTCGTACTATTCTTATTATTTCAAATATTCTTTAGCACAAAAGCTTAGCTTTCATTAGAAATTCTTTCTAAACACAATTTTTAGAATAGGCAGGTCAAGATACTTTCAGTCCACTATTAAGTTGTCGACAAATATTGGTACAAAAAATGTAAAGAAATAGAAACATGTTTGCAGGTCCCTTTCGTACTATTCTTATTATTTTAAATATTCCTCAGCAAAGCTTAGCCTTCATTAGGAATTTTTTCTAAACACGATTTTTAGAATAAGCAGTTTAAGAAACTTCTAGTCCATTATTATCTTGTCGACAAATATTAGTACAAAAAAATGTATGTATGTATGTATGTATGTATTGATTTATTGCATTTATAGGCTTGTGCCCATACACAAATCGTATTTACAATATTTTTACGGAAGTTTAAATACAGATTAAATATTTAGCCACTAGCTACACAAATCGAATTTACAAAATAATTCATATTATTAATTATATATGCCACGTCTAAGAAACCCGATCAGCCATCTTCCGAGCCGTATAAATCTTTTCCTTTCTTCACTTAACTTGCCGACTTAACATCACTTAACTTTTAAATAACTTTCATTTATAAGTATTATTATCAGTAACATCAAACCTTTTGTTCTCTACATCTATCTTTACATGAAATCACAATTGGATGCGTAGAAATATTTTCAGGGATTAGGATTAAAGTTGATTCATCCAGGATTACTTTCCCACTCTATTAGTTGAGTTCCATTGCTTCTGTACTGCTTCCCATCAACTTCAATACCAAATCTTCCGATAAACCGAACTACTGCCGTGGGTTGCCGATATTTAAACTGCCAGAACATTTCCGTGGTATGTCGGTACATGGCTTGCTCCGATTTAATGAGGTACGGGTATATTCGAACTCCAGTTGCATTTTTTCTTAACATTGATTTTTTCTTCATTATTTGCGAGACTAGTCTGCTTTCCGACATCGTCACAAATATCAAGGGGGGTTTTCCTGGTGAAGACACGTTGGCTCTCCGAGCATCCAGAACCTCATACTTACTCATGTGTATTCCAAGATTATGGTAAAGCAGGTCCAGGGTGTCCTCTTTAGCTGACTTAATTACTGACCATCCCGAAATCACGAATTCTTTATTTCTGTTTCCCTTTTCTACCCCCGATAGTCTACACTGCAGACCTGCTAGCTGTTGTTTTGATTCCGTACTCCGCGATTTTTCCACTTCAATTTGGGCTTCTAATGCAGAGATTTTAAAATCTAATTGAGCAACCTGGCTGTTAATTGAGTCTTCCAGTTTGTCCGCTGTTTCATGATTATTTCCTCCGTGTTGTAGGACAATATTGTTTTCTATTAAGCCCGCTAGCTGGTCCTTGAAAGAAGAGATTTCTGCCGTTCCGTCGTCACTCCGTACTTTCAGGGATTCAACAGACTCGTTTAAAGTGGTTACCTTACTGTTGACGCTGTTTTCTAGCAAATCAATTTTCTCTGTTAATTCTTTTTCCATTTTTTGAAGCATCATGTTGACCGTGTGTAGAATACCATTTGCAGCGATAAAGGATATTTTTTGAGTCATCGTCTGTATTTGCTGATTCACCATCACCGCAATCTGGTCTGTTAGTGTTAGTGTAGTCTTGTTTTTTTCCTTCGGCATCTTGGAGTCCTAATAAAATATATTTTTTGCTAGTATCTTACAACCTACTAGTAGGAAAAATATGGGAATAGTGCCTTTCGGCCTACGTATTAATTAGATGGAACTTAGCTCTTTTTATTTCAGTTAAATCCGGAAATAATTGAGTCCTGGAGGTGAATTTCTTTGATTTCGTCTCCGTCCCCTTTTCTTATTATGTGCACTATGTAGAATGGGATGGCGTTTAGCGTGGTGGTAGTTAATACACTCCCAAAAATAGTCTAGACTATTAAAAATGTTAAATCTTCGATCTGTTTCTAGTACAACAATCTTAAATAAACACTTTTTGATCGTTAAAATAACTGAAAATATAATTTTAACTATGAAAATCGACAATTTAAATAAAAAAATTTCAAATTTTTCCTAGAAGATCTAGGCCGATATGTTCCTCCGACAAGCGCTAGATGGCCTCCGTACAAAAAAATGTAAAGAAATAGAAACATGTTTGCAGGTCCCTTTCGTACTATTCTTATTATTTCAAATATTCCTCAGCACAGAAGCTTAGCCTTCACTCAGAATTCTTTTTAAACACGATTTATAGATTAAGCAGGTCAAGATACTTCTAGTCCACTATAAAGTTGTCGACAAATATTGGTACAAAAAATGTGAAGAAATAGAAACATGTTTGCAGGTCCCTTTCTTACTATTCTTATTATTTCAAATATTCCTCAGCACAGAAGCTTAACCTTTACTCAGAATTCTTTTTAAACACGATTTTCACAATAAGCAGGTTAAGATACCTGTAGATCACTCTAAAGTTGTCGCAGAATATACGTACCAATAATGTAAAGAAATAGAAACGTGTTTGCAGGTCCCTTCCGTACTATTCTTATTATTTTAAATATTCCTCAGCACAAAAGCTTGGCTTCAACTCAGAACTCTTTCTTAACACAATTTTTAGATTCAGCAGGTCAAGATCCCTCTAGTCCACTATAAAGTTGTCGCAAAATATAGGTATCAATAATGTTAAAAAATAGAAACATGTTTGCAGGTCTCTTTCGTACTATTCTTATTATTTCTAATATTCCTCAGCACAGAAGCTTAGCCTTCACTCAGAATTCTTTCTAAACACGATTTATAGATTAAGCAGGTCAAGATACTTCTAGTATACTATCAAGTTGTCGACAAATATTGGTACCAATAATGTTAAGAAATAGAAACATGTTTGCAGGTCCCTTTCGTACTATTCCTATTATTTCAAATATTCTTTAGCACAAAAGCTTATCTTTCATTAGGAATTCTTTCTAAACACCATTTTTAGAATAAGCAGGTCAAGATACTTTTAGTCCACTATTAAGTTGTCGACAAATATTGGTACAAAAAATGTAAAGAAATAGAAACATGTTTGCTGGTCCCTTTCGTACTATTCTTATTATTTCAAATATTCCTCAGCAAAGCTTAGCCTTCATTAGGAGTTCTTTCTAAACACGATTTTTAGTATAAGCAGTTTAAGAAACTTCTAGTCCATTATTATCTTGTCGACAAATATTAGTACAAAAAAATGTAAAGAAATAGAAACATGTTTGCAGGTCCCTTTCGTACTATTCTTATTATTTCAAATATTCCTCAGCACAGAAGCTTAGCCTTCACTCAGAATTCTTTCTAAACACGATTTATAGATTAAGCAGGTCAAGATACTTCTAGTATACTATCAAGTTGTCGACAAATATTGGTACCAATAATGTTAAGAAATAGAAACATGTTTGCAGGTCCCTTTCGTACTATTCTTATTATTTCAAATATTCCTCAGCACAGAAGCTTAGCCTTCACTCAGAATTCTTTTTAAACACGATTTATAGATTAAGCAGGTCAAGATACTTCTAGTCCACTATAAAGTTGTCGCCAAATATTGGTACAAAAAATGTGAAGAAATAGAAACATGTTTGCAGGTCCCTTTCTTACTATTCTTATTATTTCAAATATTCCTCAGCACAGAAGCTTAGCCTTCACTCAGAATTCTTTATAAACACGATTTTCACAATAAGCAGGTTAAGATACCTGTAGATCACTATAAAGTTTTCGCAGAATATAGGTACCAATAATGTAAAGAAATAGAAACGTGTTTGCAGGTCCCTTCCGTACTATTCTTATTATTTTAAATATTCCTCAGCACAAAAGCTTGGCTTCAACTCAGAACTCTTTCTCAACACAATTTTTAGATTCAGCAGGTCAGGATCCCTCTAGTCCACTATAAAGTTGTCGCAGAATATAGGTATCAATAATGTTAAAAAATAGAAACATGTTTGCAGGTCTCTTTCGTACTATTCTTATTATTTCAAATATTCCTCAGCACAGAAGCTTAGCCTTCACTCAGAATTCTTTCTAAACACGATTTATAGATTTAGCAGGTCAAGATACTTCTAGTATACTATTAAGTTGTCGACAAATATTGGTACCAATAATGTTAAGAAATAGAAACATGTTTGCAGGTCCCTTTCGTACTATTCCTATTATTTCAAATATTCTTTAGCACAAAAGCTTATCTTTCATTAGGAATTCTTTCTAAACACCAGTTTTAGAATAAGCAGGTCAAGATACTTTTAGTCCACTATTAAGTTGTCGACAAATATTGGTACAAAAAATGTAAAGAAATAGAAACATGTTTGCAGGTCCCTTTCGTACTATTCTTATTATTTCAAATATTCCTCAGCAAAGCTTAGCCTTCATTAGGAGTTCTTTCTAAACACGATTTTTAGAATAAGCAGTTTAAGAAACTTCTAGTCCATTATTATCTTGTCGACAAATATTAGTACAAAAAAATGTAAAGAAATAGAAACATGTTTGCAGGTCCCTTTCGTACTATTCTTATTATTTCAAATATTCCTCAGCACAGAAGCTTAGCCTTCACTCAGAATTCTTTCTAAACACGATTTATAGATTAAGCAGGTCAAGATACTTCTAGTCCACTATAAAGTTGTCGACAAATATTGGTACAAAAAATGTAAAGAAATAGAAACATGTTTGCAGGTCCCTTTCTTACTATTCTTATTATTTCAAATATTCCTCAGCACAGAAGCTTAGCCTTCACTCAGAATTCTTTTTAAACACGATTTTCAGAATAAGCAGGTTAAGATACCTCTAGTTCACTATAAAGTTGTCGCAGAATATAGGTAC
The DNA here is from genome assembly GCA_949802685.1 of Dicyrtomina minuta. Classification (NCBI taxonomy): domain Eukaryota; kingdom Metazoa; phylum Arthropoda; class Collembola; order Symphypleona; family Dicyrtomidae; genus Dicyrtomina; species Dicyrtomina minuta. The sequence goes on from CATKUY010000299.1 coordinate 400,122, forward strand.
CAATAATGTTAAGAAATAGAAACGTGTTTGCAGGTCCCTTTCGTACTATTCTTATTATTTTAAATATTCCTCAGCACAAAAGCTTAGCTTTAACTCAGAACTCTTTCTCAACACAATTTTTAGATTCAGCAGGTCAAGATCCTTCTAGTCTACTATAAAGTTGTCGCAGAATATAGGTACCAATAATGTTAAGAAATAGAAACATGTTTGCAGGTCCCTTTCGTACTATTCTTATTATTTCAAATACTGTTTAGCACAAAAGCTTAGCTTTCATTGGGAATTCTTTCTAAACACTATTTTTAGAATAAGCAGGTCAAGATACTTTTAGTCCACTATTAAGTTGTCGACAAATATTGGTACAAAAAATGTAAAGAAATAGAAACATGTTTGCAGGTCCCTTTCTTACTATTCTTATTATTTCAAATATTCCTCAGCACAGAAGCTTAGCCTTCACTCAGAATTCTTTTTAAACACGATTTTCAGAATAAGCAGGTTAAGATACCTCTAGTTCACTATAAAGTTGTCGCAGAATATAGGTACCAATAATGTTAAGAAATAGAAACGTGTTTGCAGGTCCCTTTCGTACTATTCTTATTATTTTAAATATTCCTCAGCACAAAAGCTTAGCTTTAACTCGGAACTCTTTCTCAACACAATTTTTAGATTCAGCAGGTCAAGATCCCTCTAGTCCACTATAAAGTTGTCGCAGAATATAGGTATCAATAATGTTAAAAAATAGAAACATGTTTGCAGGTCTCTTTCGTACTATTCTTATTATTTCAAATATTCCTCAGCACAGAAGCTTAGCCTTCACTCAGAATTCTTTCTAAACACGATTTTCAAAATAAGCAGGTCAAGATACCTCTAGTCCAAAATAAAGTTGTCGCGGAATATAGGTACCAATAATGTTAAGAAATAGAAACATGTGTGCAGGTCCTTTTCGTACTATTCTTATTATTTTATATATTCCTCAGCACAAAAGCTTAGCCTTCATTTTCAATTCTTTCTAAACACGATTTTCAGAATAAGCAGGTCAATATTTTTAGTCCACTATAAAGTTGTCGCACAATATAGGTACCAATAATGTTAAGAAATAGAAACATGTTTGCAGGTCCCTTTCGTACTATTCTTATTATTTCAAATATTCCTCAGCACAGTAGCTAAGCTCTAATTTAGAACTCTTTTTAAACACAATTTATAGATTGAGCAGGTCAAGATACTTCTAGTATACTATTAAGTTGCCGACAAATATAGGTATCAATAATGTTAAGAAATAGAAACATGTTTGCAGGTCTATTTCCTATTATTTTTATTATTTTAAATATTCCTCAGCACAGAAGCTTAGCCTTCACTCAGAATTCTTTTTAAACACGATTTTTAGAATAAGCAGGTTAAGATACCTCTAGTTCTTTATAAAATTGTCGCAGAATATAGGTACCAATAATGTTAAGCAATAGAAACGTGTTTGCAGGTCCCTTTCGTACTATTCTTATTATTTTAAATATTCCTCAGCACAAAAGCTTAGCTTTAACTCAGAACTCTTTCTCAACACAATTTTTGGATTCAGCAGGTCAAGATCCTTCTAGTCCACTATAAAGTTGTTGCAGAATATAGGTACTAATAATGTTAAGAAATAGAAACATGTTTGCAGGTCCCTTTCGTACTATTCTTATTATTTCAAATATTCTTTAGCACAAAAGCTTAGCTTTCATTACGAATTCTTTCTAAACACGATTTTTTGAATAAGCAGGTCAAGATACTTTTAGTCCACTATTAAGTTGTCGACAAATATTGGTACAAAAAATGTAAAGAAATAGAAACATGTTTGCAGGTCCCTTTCGTACTATTCTTATTATTTCAAATATTCCTCAGCAAAGCTTAGCCTTCATTAGGAATTATTTCTAAACACGATTTTTAGAATAAGCAGTTTAAGAAACTTCTAGTCCATTATTATCTTGTCGACAAATATTAGTACAAAAAAATGTAAAGAAATAGAAACATGTTTGCAGGTCCCTTTCGTACTATTCTTATTATTTCAAATATTCCTCAGCACAGAAGCTTAGCCTTCACTCAGAATTCTTTCTAAACACGATTTATAGATTAAGCAGGTCAAGATACTTCTAGTCCACTATAAAGTTGTCGACAAATATTGGTACAAAAAATGTAAAGAAATAGAAACATGTTTGCAGGTCCCTTTCTTACTATTCTTATTATTTCAAATATTCCTCAGCACAGAAGCTTAGCCTTCACTCAGAATTCTTTTTAAACACTATTTTCAAAATAAGCAGGTTAAAATACCTCTAGTTCACTATAAAGTTGTCGCAGAATATAGGTACCAATAATGTTAAGAAATAGAAACGTGTTTGCAGGTCCCTTTCGTACTATTCTTATTATTTTAAATATTCCTCATCACAAAAGCTTAGCTTTTACTCAGAACTCTTTCTTAACACAATTTTAGATTCAGCAGGTCAAGATCCTTCTAGTCCACTATAAAGTTGTCGCAGAATATAGGTATCAATAATGTTAAAAAATAGAAACATGTTTGCAGGTCCCTTTCGTACTATTCTTATTATTTCAAATATTCTTTAGCACAAAAGCTTAGCTTTCATTACGAATTCTTTCTAAACACGATTTTTTGAATAAGCAGGTCAAGATACTTTTAGTCCACTATTAAGTTGTCGACAAATATTGGTACAAAAAATGTAAAGAAATAGAAACATGTTTGCAGGTCCCTTTCGTACTATTCTTATTATTTCAAATATTCCTCAGCAAAGCTTAGCCTTCATTAGGAATTATTTCTAAACACGATTTGTAGAATAAGCAGTTTAAGAAACTTCTAGTCCATTATTATCTTGTCGACAAATATTAGTACAAAAAAATGTAAAGAAATAGAAACATGTTTGCAGGTCCCTTTCGTACTATTCTTATTATTTCAAATATTCCTCAGCACAGAAGCTTAGCCTTCACTCAGAATTCTTTCTAAACACGATTTATAGATTAAGCAGGTCAAGATACTTCTAGTCCACTATAAAGTTGTCGACAAATATTGGTACAAAAAATGTAAAGAAATAGAAACATGTTTGCAGGTCCCTTTCTTACTATTCTTATTATTTCAAATATTCCTCAGCACAGAAGCTTAGCCTTCACTCAGAATTCTTTTTAAACACTATTTTCAAAATAAGCAGGTTAAAATACCTCTAGTTCACTGTAAAGTTGTCGCAGAATATAGGTACCAATAATGTTAAGAAATAGAAACGTGTTTGCAGGTCCCTTTCGTACTATTCTTATTATTTTAAATATTCCTCATCACAAAAGCTTAGCTTTTACTCAGAACTCTTTCTTAACACAATTTTTAGATTCAGCAGGTCAAGATCCTTCTAGTCCACTATAAAGTTGTCGCAGAATATAGGTATCAATAATGTTAAAAAATAGAAACATGTTTGCAGGTCTCTTTCCTATTATTCTTATTATTTCAAATATTCCTCAGCACAGAAGCTTAGCCTTCACTCAGAATTCTTTCTAAACACGATTTTCAGAATAAGCAGGTCAAGATACCTCTAGTCCAAAATAAAGTTGTCGCGGAATATAGGTACCAATAATGTTAAGAAATAGAAACATGTGTGCAGGTCCTTTTCGTACTATTCTTATTATTTTATATATTCCTCAGCACAAAAGCTTAGCCTTCATTTTGAATTCTTTCTAAACACGATTTTCAGAATGAGCAGGTCAATATTCTTAGTCCACTATAAAGTTGTCGCACAATATAGGTACCAATAATGTTAAGAAATAGAAACATGTTTGCAGGTCCCTTTCGTACTATTCTTATTATTTCAAATATTCCTCAGCACAGTAGCTAAGCTCTAATTTAGAACTCTTTCTAAACACAATTTATAGATTGAGCAGGTCAAGATACTTCTAGTATACTATTAAGTTGCCGACAAATATAGGTATCAATAATGTTAAGAAATAGAAACATGTTTGCAGGTCTCTTTCCTATTATTCTTATTATTTTCAATATTCCTCAGCACAGAAGCTTAGCCTTAACTTAGAACTCTTTTTTAACACGATTTTTAGATTCAGCAGGTGAAGATACGTTTAGTCCACCATGAAGTAATTGCAAAATTTAGGTACTAATAATGTTAAGAAATAGAAACATGTTTGCAGTTCCCTTTCGTACTATTCTTATTATTTCAAATATTCCTTAGCACAAAAGCTTAGCCTTCATTCTGAATTCTTTTGAAACACGATTTTCAGAATAAGCAGGTCAATATAATTTTAGTCCACTATAAAGTTGTCGCACAATATAGGTACCAATAATGTTAAGAAATAAAAACATGTTTGCAGGTCCCTTTCGTACTATTTTTATTATTTCAAATATTCCTCAGTACAGTAGCTAAGCCCTAATTTAAAACTCTTTCTAAACACGATTTATAGATTGAGCAGGTCAAGATACTTCGAGTCCACTATAAAGTTGTCGGCAAACATTAGTACCAATAATGTTGAGAAATAGAAACATGTTTGCAGGTCCCTTTCGTACTTTTCCTATTATTTTAAATATATCTCAGCACAAAAGCTTAGCCTTCATTTTAAATCCTTTTTAAACACGATTTTCAGAATAAACAGGTCAATATAATTTAAGTCCACTTTAAAGTTGTCGCACAATATAGGTACCAATAATGTTAAGAAATAGAAACGTGTTTGCAGGTCCCTTTCGTACTATTCTTATTATTTTAAATATTCCTCAGCACAAAAGCTTAGCTTTAACTCAGAACTCTTTCTCAACATAATTTTTAGATTTAGCAGGTCAAGATCCCTTTAGTTCACTATAAAGTTGTCGCAGAATATAGGTATCAATAATGTTAAAAAATAGAAACATGTTTGCAGGTCTCTTTCCTATTATTCTTATTATTTCAAATATTCCTCAGCACAGAAGCTTAGCCTTCACTCAGAATTCTTTCTAAACACGATTTTCAGAATAAGCAGGTTAAGATATTTCTAGTCCTAAATAAAGTTGTCGCAAAATTTAGGTACCAATAACGTTAAGAAATAGAAACATGTGTGCAGGTCCCTTTCGTACTATTCTTATTATTTCAAATATTCCTCAGCACAAAAGCTTAGCCTTCATTTTGAATTCTTTCTAAACACGATTTTCAGAATAAGCAGGTCAATATTTTTAGTCCAGTATAAAGTTGTCGCACAATATAGGTACCAATAATGTTAAGAAATAGAAACATGTTTGCAGGTCCCTTTCGTACTATTCTTATTATTTTAAATATTCCTCAGCACAGAAGCTAAGCCTTAATTTAGAACTCTTTCTAAACACGATTTATAGATTGAGCAGGTCAAGATACTTCTAGTATACTATTAAGTTGTCGACAAATATTGGTACCAATAATGTTAAGAAATAGAAACATGTTTGCAGGTCCCTTTCGTACTATTCTTATTATTTCAAATATTCTTTAGCACAAAAGCTTAGCTTGCATTAGAAATTCTTTCTAAACACGATTTTTTAAATAAGCAGGTCAAGATACTTTTAGTCCACTATTAAGTTGTCGACAAATATTGGTACAAAAAATGTAAAGAAATAGAAACATGTTTGCAGGTCCCTTTCTTACTATTCTTATTATTTCAAATATTCCTCAGCACAGAAGCTTAGCCTTCACTCAGAATTCTTTTTAAACACTATTTTCAAAATAAGCAGGTTAAAATACCTCTAGTTCACTGTAAAGTTGTCGCAGAATATAGGTACCAATAATGTTAAGAAATAGAAACGTGTTTGCAGGTCCCTTTCGTACTATTCTTATTATTTTAAATATTCCTCATCACAAAAGCTTAGCTTTTACTCAGAACTCTTTCTTAACACAATTTTTAGATTCAGCAGGTCAAGATCCTTCTAGTCCACTATAAAGTTGTCGCAGAATATAGGTATCAATAATGTTAAAAAATAGAAACATGTTTGCAGGTCTCTTTCCTATTATTCTTATTATTTCAAATATTCCTCAGCACAGAAGCTTAGCCTTCACTCAGAATTCTTTCTAAACACGATTTTCAGAATAAGCAGGTCAAGATACCTCTAGTCCAAAATAAAGTTGTCGCGGAATATAGGTACCAATAATGTTAAGAAATAGAAACATGTGTGCAGGTCCTTTTCGTACTATTCTTATTATTTTATATATTCCTCAGCACAAAAGCTTAGCCTTCATTTTGAATTCTTTCTAAACACGATTTTCAGAATGAGCAGGTCAATATTCTTAGTCCACTATAAAGTTGTCGCACAATATAGGTACCAATAATGTTAAGAAATAGAAACATGTTTGCAGGTCCCTTTCGTACTATTCTTATTATTTCAAATATTCCTCAGCACAGTAGCTAAGCTCTAATTTAGAACTCTTTCTAAACACAATTTATAGATTGAGCAGGTCAAGATACTTCAAGTATACTATTAAGTTGCCGACAAATATAGGTATCAATAATGTTAAGAAATAGAAACATGTTTGCAGGTCTCTTTCCTATTATTCTTATTATTTTCAATATTCCTCAGCACAGAAGCTTAGCCTTAACTTAGAACTCTTTTTTAACACGATTTTTAGATTCAGCAGGTCAAGATACGTTTAGTCCACCATGAAGTAATTGCAAAATTTAGGTACTAATAATGTTAAGAAATAGAAACATGTTTGCAGTTCCCTTTCGTACTATTCTTATTATTTCAAATATTCCTTAGCACAAAAGCTTAGCCTTCATTCTGAATTCTTTTGAAACACGATTTTCAGAATAAGCAGGTCAATATAATTTTAGTCCACTATAAAGTTGTCGCACAATATAGGTACCAATAATGTTAAGAAATAAAAACATGTTTGCAGGTCCCTTTCGTACTATTTTTATTATTTCAAATATTCCTCAGTACAGTAGCTAAGCCCTAATTTAAAACTCTTTCTAAACACGATTTATAGATTGAGCAGGTCAAGATACTTCGAGTCCACTATAAAGTTGTCGGCAAACATTAGTACCAATAATGTTGAGAAATAGAAACATGTTTGCAGGTCCCTTTCGTACTTTTCCTATTATTTTAAATATATCTCAGCACAAAAGCTTAGCCTTCATTTTAAATTCTTTTTAAACACGATTTTCAGAATAAACAGGTCAATATAATTTAAGTCCACTTTAAAGTTGTCGCACAATATAGGTACCAATAATGTTAAGAAATAGAAACGTGTTTGCAGGTCCCTTTCGTACTATTCTTATTATTTTAAATATTCCTCAGCACAAAAGCTTAGCTTTAACTCAGAACTCTTTCTCAACATAATTTTTAGATTTAGCAGGTCAAGATCCCTTTAGTTCACTATAAAGTTGTCGCAGAATATAGGTATCAATAATGTTAAAAAATAGAAACATGTTTGCAGGTCTCTTTCCTATTATTCTTATTATTTCAAATATTCCTCAGCACAGAAGCTTAGCCTTCACTCAGAATTCTTTCTAAACACGATTTTCAGAATAAGCAGGTTAAGATATTTCTAGTCCTAAATAAAGTTGTCGCAAAATTTAGGTACCAATAACGTTAAGAAATAGAAACATGTGTGCAGGTCCCTTTCGTACTATTCTTATTATTTCAAATATTCCTCAGCACAAAAGCTTAGCCTTCATTTTGAATTCTTTCTAAACACGATTTTCAGAATAAGCAGGTCAATATTTTTAGTCCAGTATAAAGTTGTCGCACAATATAGGTACCAATAATGTTAAGAAATAGAAACATGTTTGCAGGTCCCTTTCGTACTATTCTTATTATTTTAAATATTCCTCAGCACAGAAGCTAAGCCTTAATTTAGAACTCTTTCTAAACACGATTTATAGATTGAGCAGGTCAAGATACTTCTAGTATACTATTAAGTTGTCGACAAATATTGGTACCAATAATGTTAAGAAATAGAAACATGTTTGCAGGTCCCTTTCGTACTATTCTTATTATTTCAAATATTCTTTAGCACAAAAGCTTAGCTTTCATTAGAAATTCTTTCTAAACACGATTTTTAAAATAAGCAGGTCAAGATACTTTTAGTCCACTATTAAGTTGTCGACAAATATTGGTACAAAAAATGTAAAGAAATAGAAACATGTTTGCAGGTCCCTTTCGTACTATTCTTAATATTTCAAATATTCCTCACCAAAGCTTAGCCTTCATTAGGAATTCTTTCTAATCACGATTTTTAGAATAAGCAGTTTAAGAAACTTCTAGTCCATTATTATCTTGTCGACAAATATTAGTACAAAAAAATGTAAAGAAATAGAAACATGTTTGCAGGTCCCTTCCGTACTATTCTTATTATTTCAAATACTCCTCAGCACAGAAGCTTAGCCTTCACTCAGAATTCTTTCTAAACACGATTTATAGATTAAGCAGGTCAAGATACTTCTGGTCCACTATTAAGTTGTCGACAAATATTGGTACAAAAAATGTGAAGAAATAGAAACATGTTTGCAGGTCCCTTTCTTACTATTCTTATTATTTCAAATATTCCTCAGCACAGAAGCTTAGCCTTCACTCAGAATTCTTTTTAAACACGATTTTCAGAATAAGCAGGTTAAGATACCTCTAGTTCAATATAAAGTTGTCGCAGAATATAGGTACCAATAATGTTAAGAGATAGAAACGTGTTTGCAGGTCCCTTTCGTACTATTCTTATTATTTTAAATATTCCTCAGCACAAAAGCTTAGCTTTAACTTTAAACTCTTTTCCAACAAAATTTTTAGATTCAGCAGGTCAAGATCCTTCTAGTCCACTTTAAAGTTGTCGCAGAATATAGGTACCAATAATGTTAAGAAATAGAAACATGTTTGCAGGTCCCTTTCGTACTATTCTTATTATTTCAAATATTCCTCAGCACAGAAGCTAAGCCTTAATTTAGAACTCTTTCTAAACACGATTTATAGATTGAGCAGGTCAAGATACTTCTAGTATACTATTAAGTTGTCGACAAATATTGGTACTAATAATGTTAAGAAATAGAAACATGTTTGCAGGTCCCCTTCGTACTATTCTTATTATTTCAAATATTCTTTAGCACAAAAGCTTAGCTTTCATTAGGAATTCTTTCTAAACACGATTTTTAGAATAAGCAGGTCAAGATACTTTTAGTCCACTATTAAGTTGTCGACAAATATTGGTACAAAAAATGTAAAGAAATAGAAACATGTTTGCAGGTCCCTTTCGTACTATTCTTATTATTTCAAATATTCCTCAGCAAAGCTTAGCCTTCATTAAAAATTCTTTCTAAACACGATTTTTAGAATAAGCAGTTTCAGAAACTTCTAGTCCATTATTATCTTGTCGACAAATATTAGTACAAAAAAATGTAAAGAAATAGAAACATGTGTGCAGGTCCCTTTCTTACTATTCTTATTATTTCAAATATTCCTCAGCACAGAAGCTTAGCCTTTATTTTGAATTCTTTCTAAACACAATTTTCAGAATAAGCAGGTCAATATTTTTAATCCACTATAAAGTTGTCGCACAATATAGGTACCAATAATGTTAAGAAATAGAAACATGTTTGCAGGTCCCTTTCGTACTATTCTTATTATTTCAAATATTCCTCAGCACAGAAGCTAAGCCTTAATTTAGAACTCTTTCTAAATACGATTTATAGATTGAGCAGGTCAAGATACTTCTAGTATACTATTAAGTTGTCGACAAATATTGGTACCAATAATGTTAAGAAATAGAAACATGTTTGCAGGTCCCTTTCGTACTATTTTTATTATTTCAAATATTCTTTAGCACAAAAGCTTAGCTTTCATCAGGAATTCTTTCTAAACACGATTTTTAGAATAAGCAGGTCAAGATACTTTGAGTCCACTATTAAGTTGTCGACAAATATTGGTACAAAAAATGTAAAGAAATAGAAACATGTTTGCAGGTCCCTTTCGTACTATTCTTATTATTTCAAATATTCCTCAGCAAAGCTTAGCCTTCATTAGGAATTTTTTCTAAACACGATTTTTAGAATAAGCGGTTTGAGAAACTTCTAGTCCATTATTATCTTGTCGACAAATATTAGTACAAAAAAATGTAAAGAAATAGAAACATGTTTGCAGGTCCCTTTCGTACTATTCTTATTATTTCAAATATTCCTCAGCACAGAAGCTTAGCCTTCACTCAGAATTCTTTCTGAACACGATTTATAGATTAAGCAGGTCAAGATACTTCTAGTCCACTATTAAGTTGTCGACAAATATTGGTACAAAAAATGTGAAGAAATAGAAACATGTTTGCAGGTCCATTTCTTACTATTCTTATTATTTCAAATATTCCTCAGCACAGAAGCTTAGCCTTCACTCAGAATTCTTTTTAAACACGATTTTCACAATAAGCGGGTTAAGATACCTGTAGATCACTATAAAGTTGTTGCAGAATATAGGTACCAATAATGTAAAGAAATAGAAACGTGTTTGCAGGTCCCTTCCGTACTATTCTTATTATTTTAAATATTCCTCAGCACAAAAGCTTGGCTTCAACTCAGAACTCTTTCTCAACACAATTTTTAGATTCAGCAGGTCAAGATCCCTCTAGTCCACTATAAAGTTGTCGCAGAATATAGGTATCAATAATGTTAAAAAATAGAAACATGTTTGCAGGTCTCTTTCGTACTATTCTTATTATTTCAAATATTCCTCAGCACAGAAGCTTAGCATTCACTCAGAATTCTTTCTAAACACGATTTATGGATTGAGCAGGTCAAGATACTTCTAGTATACTATCAAGTTGTCGACAAATATTGGTACCAATAATGTTAAGAAATAGAAACATGTTTGCAGGTCCCTTTCGTACTATTCCTATTATTTCAAATATTCTTTAGCACAAAAGCTTATCTTTCATTAGGAATTCTTTCTAAACACCATTTTTAGAATAAGCAGGTCAAGATACTTTTAGTCCACTATTAAGTTGTCGACAAATATTGGTACAAAAAATGTAAAGAAATAGAAACATGTTTGCAGGTCCCTTTCGTACTATTCTTATTATTTCAAATATTCCTCAGCACAGAAGCTAAGCCTTCACATAGAATTCTTTCTAAACACGATTTTCAGAATAAGCAGGTCAATATAATTCAAGTTGACTATAAAGTTGTCGCACAATAGAAGTACCAATAATGTTAAGAAATAGAAACATGTTTGCAGGTCCCTTTCGTACTATTCTTATTATTTCAAATATTCCTCAGCACAGAAGCTAAGCCTTTATTTAGAACTCTTTCTAAACACGATTTATAGATTAGGCAAGTCAAGATACTTCTATTGTACTATATAGTTGTCAACAAATATTGGTACCAATAATGTTAGGAAATAGAAACATGTTTGCAGGTCCCTTTCGTACTATTCTTATTATTTCAAATATTCCTCAGCAAAGCTTAGCCTTCATTAGGAATTTTTTTTAAACACGATTTTTAGAATAAGCAGTTCAAGAAACTTCTAGTCCATTATTATCTTGTCGACAAATATTAGTACAAAAAAATGTAAAGAAAAAGAAACATGTTTGCAGGTCCCTTTCGTACTATTCTTATTATTTTAAATATTCCTCAGCACAGAAGCTTAGCCTTCACTCAGAATTCTTTTTAAACACGATTTTCAGAATAAGCAGGTTAAGATACCTCTAGTTCACTATAAAGTTGTCGCAGAATATAGGTACCAATAATGTTAAGAAACAGAAACGTGTTTGCAGGTCCCTTTTGTACTATTCTTATTATTTTAAATATTCCCCAGCACAAAAGCTTAGCTTTAACTCAGAACTCTTTCTCAACACGATTAATAGATTGAGCAGGTCAAGATACTTCTAGTATACTATTGAGTTGTCGACAAATATTGGTACCAATAATGTTAAGAAATAGAAACATGTTTGCAGGTCCCTTTTGTACTATTCTTATTATTTCAAATATTCTTTAGCACAAAAGCTTAGCTTTCATTAGAAATTCTTTCTAAACACAATTTTTAGAATAGGCAGGTCAAGATACTTTCAGTCCACTATTAAGTTGTCGACAAATATTGGTACAAAAAATGTAAAGAAATAGAAACATGTTTGCAGGTCCCTTTCGTACTATTCTTATTATTTCAAATATTCCTCAGCAAAGCTTAGCCTTCATTAGGAATTCTTTCTAATCACGATTTTTAGAATAAGCAGTTTAAGAAACTTCTAGTCCACTATAAAGTTGTCGACAAATATTAGTACAAAAAAATGTAAAGAAATAGAAACATGTTTGCAGGTCCCTTATGTACTATTCTTATTATTTCAAATATTCCTCAGCACAGAAGCTTAGCCTTCACTCAGAATTCTTTCTAAACACGATTTATAGATTAAGCAGGTCAAGATACTTCTAGTCTACTATAAAGTTGTCGACAAATATTGGTACAAAAAATGTGAAGAAATAGAAACATGTTTGCAGGTCCCTTTCTTACTATTCTTATTATTTCAAATATTCCTCAGCACAGAAGCTTAGCCTTCACTCAGAATTCTTTTTAAACACGATTTTCACAATAAGCGGGTTGAGATACCTGTAGATCACTATAAAGTTGTCGCAGAATATAGGTACCAATAATGTAAAGAAATAGAAACGTGTTTGCAGGTCCCTTCCGTACTATTCTTATTATTTTAAATATTCCTCAGCACAAAAGCTTGGCTTCTACTCAGAACTCTTTCTCAACACAATTTTTAGATTCAGCAGGTCAATATCCCTCTAGTCCACTATAAAGTTGTCGCAGAATATAGGTATCAATAATGTTAAAAAATAGAAACATGTTTGCAGGTCTCTTTCGTACTATTCTTATTATTTCAAATATTCCTCAGCACAGAAGCTTAGCATTCATTTAGAATTCTTTCTAAACACGATTTATAGATTGAGCAGGTCAAGATACTTCTAGTATACTATCAAGTTGTCGACAAATATTGGTACCAATAATGTTAAGAAATAGAAACATGTTTGCAGGTCCCTTTCGTACTATTCCTATTATTTCAAATATTCTTTAGCACAAAAGCTTATTTTTCATTAGGAATTCTTTCTAAACACCATTTTTAGAATAAGCAGGTCAAGATACTTTTAGTCCACTATTAAGTTGTCGACAAATATTGGTACAAAAAATGTAAAGAAATAGAAACATGTTTGCAGGTCCCTTTCGTACTATTCTTATTATTTCAAATATTCCTCAGCACAGAAGCTAAGCCTTGACATAGAATTCTTTCTAAACACGATTTTCAGAATAAGCAGGTCAAGATACCTCAAGTCCACTATAAAGTTGTCGCAGAATATAGGTACAAAAAATGTGAAGAAATAGAAACATGTTTGCAGGTCCCTTTCGTACTATTCTTATTATTTCAAATATTCCTCAGCACAGAAGCTTAGCCTATACTCAGAATTCTTTTTAAACACGATTTTCAGTATAAGCAGGTCAAGATACCTCTAGTCGACTATGAAGTTGTCGCAGAATATAGGTACTAATAATGTTAAGAAATAGAAACATGTTTGCAGGTCCCTTTTGTACTATTCTTATTATTTCAAATATTCCTTAGCACAAAAGCTTAGCCTTCATTTTAAATTCTTTCTAAACACGATTTTTAGAATAAGCAGGTAAATATAATTCAAGTTCACTATAAAGTTGTCGCACAATAGAAGTACCAATAATGTTAAGAAATAGAAACATGTTTGCAGGTCCCTTTCGTACTATTCTTATTATTTCAAATATTCCTCAGCACAGAAGCTAAGCCTTTATTTAGAACTCTTTCTAAACACGATTTATAGATTAGGCAAGTCAAGATACTTCTATTGTACTATATAGTTGTCAACAAATATTGGTACCAATAATGTTAGGAAATAGAAACATGTTTGCAGGTCCCTTTCGTACTATTCTTATTATTTCAAATATTCCTCAGCAAAGCTTAGCCTTCATTAGGAATTTTTTCTAAACACGATTTTTAGAATAAGCAGTTCAAGACACTTCTAGTCCATTATTATCTTGTCGACAAATATTAGAACAAAAAAATGTAAAGAAAAAGAAACATGTTTGCAGGTCCCTTTCGTACTATTCTTATTATTTCAAATATTCCTCAGCACAGAAGCTTAGCCTTCACTCAGAATTCTTTTTAAACACGATTTTCAGAATGAGCAGGTTACGATACCTCTAGTTCACTATAAAGTTGTCGCAGAATATAGGTACCAATAATGTTGAGAAATAGAAACGTGTTTGCAGGTCCCTTTTGTACTATTCTTATTATTTTAAATATTCCCCAGCACAAAAGCTTAGCTTTAACTCAGAACTCTTTCTCAACACGATTTATAGATTGAGCAGGTCAAGATACTTCTAGTATACTATTGAGTTGTTGACAAATATTGGTACCAATAATGTTAAGAAATAGAAACATGTTTGCAGGTCCCTTTCGTACTATTCTTATTATTTCAAATATTCTTTAGCACAAAAGCTTAGCTTTCATTAGAAATTCTTTCTAAACACAATTTTTAGAATAGGCAGGTCAAGATACTTTCAGTCCACTATTAAGTTGTCGACAAATATTGGTACAAAAAATGTAAAGAAATAGAAACATGTTTGCAGGTCCCTTTCGTACTATTCTTATTATTTCAAATATTCCTCAGCAAAGCTTAGCCTTCATTAGGAATTCTTTCTAAACACGATTTTTAGAATAAGCAGTTTAAGAAACTTCTAGTCCATTAATATCTTGTCGACAAATATTAGTACAAAAAAATGTAAAGAAATAGAAACATGTTTGCAGGTCCCTTTCGTACTATTCTTATTATTTCAAATATTCCTCAGCACAGAAGCTTAGCCTTCACTCAGAATTCTTTTTAAACACGATTTATAGATTAAGCAGGTCAAGATACTTCTAGTCCACTATAAAGTTGTCGACAAATATTGGTACAAAAAATGTGAAGAAATAGAAACATGTTTGCAGGTCCCTTTCTTACTATTCTTATTATTTCAAATATTCCTCAGCACAGAAGCTTAACCTTCACTCAGAATTCTTTTTAAACACGATTTTCACAATAAGCAGGTTGAGATACCTGTAGATCACTATAAAGTTGTCGCAGAATATAGGTACCAATAATGTAAAGAAATAGAAACGTGTTTGCAGGTCCCTTCCGTACTATTCTTATTATTTTAAATATTCCTCAGCACAAAAGCTTGGCTTCAACTCAGAACTCTTTCTCAACACAATTTTTAGATTCAGCAGGTCAAGATCCCTCTAGTCCACTATAAAGTTGTCGCAAAATATAGGTATCAATAATGTTAAAAAATAGAAACATGTATGCAGGTCTCTTTCGTACTATTCTTATTATTTCTAATATTCCTCAGCACAGAAGCTTAGCCTTCACTCAGAATTCTTTCTAAACACGATTTATAGATTTAGCAGGTCAAGATACTTCTAGTATACTATTAAGTTGTCGACAAATATTGGTACCAATAATGTTAAGAAATAGAAACATGTTTGCAGGTCCCTTTCGTACTATTCCTATTATTTCAAATATTCTTTAGCACAAAAGCTTATCTTTCATTAGGAATTCTTTCTAAACACCATTTTTAGAATAAGCAGGTCAAGATACTTTTAGTCCACTATTAAGTTGTCGACAAATATTGGTACAAAAAATGTAAAGAAATAGAAACATGTTTGCAGGTCCCTTTCGTACTATTCTTATTATTTCAAATATTCCTCAGCAAAGCTTAGCCTTCATTAGGAGTTCTTTCTAAACACGATTTTTAGAATAAGCAGTTTAAGGAACTTCTAGTCCATTATTATCTTGTCGACAAATATTAGTACAAAAAAATGTAAAGAAATAGAAACATGTTTGCAGGTCCCTTTCGTACTATTCTTATTATTTCAAATATTCCTCAGCACAGAAGCTTAGCCTTCACTCAGAATTCTTTCTAAACACGATTTATAGATTAAGCAGGTCAAGATACTTCTAGTATACTATCAAGTTGTCGACAAATATTGGTACCAATAATGTTAAGAAATAGAAACATGTTTGCAGGTCCCTTGCGTACTATTCTTATTATTTCAAATATTCCTCAGCACAGAAGCTTAGCTTTCACTCAGAATTCTTTTTAAACACGATTTATAGATTAAGCAGGTCAAGATACTTCTAGTGCACTATAAAGTTGTCGACAAATATTGGTACAAAAAATGTAAAGAAATAGAAACATGTTTGCAGGTCCCTTTCGTACTATTCTTATTATTTCAAATATTCCTCAGCACAGAAGCTTAGCCTTCACTTAGAATTCTTTCTAAACCCGATTTTCGAAATAAACAGGTCAAGATGACTTTAGTCCACTATAAAGTTTTTGCAGAATATAGGTATTAATAATGTTAAGAAATAGAAACATGTTTGCAGGTCCCTAACGTACTATTCTTATTATTTCAAATATTCCTCAGCACAGAAGCTTAGCCTTCACTTAGAAATCTTTCTAAACACGATTTTTAGATTTAGCAGGTCAAGATACTTCAAGTGCACTATAAAGTTGTCGCACAATATACGTACCAATAATGTTAAGAAATAGAAACATGTTTGCAGGTCCCTTTTGTACTATTCTTATTATTTCGAATATTCCTTAGCACAAAAGCTTAGCCTTCATTTTGAATTCTTTCTTAACACGATTTTCAGAATAGGCAGGTCAATATAATTCTAGTCCACTATAAAGTTGTCGCACAATATAGGTACTAATAATGTTAAGAAATAGAAACATGTTTGCAGGTCCCTTTCGTAGTATTCTTATTGTTTCAAATATTCCACAGCAGAGAAGCTAAGCCTTAATTTAGAACTCTTTCTAAACACGATTTATAGATTAAGCAGGTCAAGATACTTCTAGTCCACTATAAAGTTTTCGACAAATATTGGTGCCAATAATGTTAGGAAATTGAAACATGTTTGCAGGTCCCTTTCGTACTATTCTTATTATTTTAAATATTCTTTAGCACAAAAGCTTAGCCTTCATTAGGAATTCTTTCTAAACACGATTTTTAGAATAAGCAGGTCAAGATACTTCCAGTCCACTATTAAGTTGTCGACAAATATTCGTACGAAAAATTTAAAGAAATAGAAACATGTTTGCAGGTCCCTAACGTACTATTCTTATTATTTCAAATATTCCTCAGCACAGAAGCTTAGCTCTCACTTAGAAATCTTTCTAAACACGATTTTTAGATTTAGCAGGTCAAGATACTTCAAGTGCACTATAAAGTTGTCGCACAATATAGGTACCAATAATATTAAGAAATATAGACATGTTTGCAGGTTTCTTCCGTACTATTCTTATTATTTCAAATATTTCTCAGCAAAGAAGCTAAGCCTTGATTTAGAACTCTTTTTAAACACGATTTATAGATTAAGCAGGTCAAGATACCTCTAGTCTACTATAAAGTTGTCGCAGAATATAGGTACTAATAATGTTAAGATATAGAAACATGTTTGCAGGTCCCTTTCGTACTATTCTTATTATTTCAAATATTCCTTAGCACAAAAGCTTAGCCTTCATTTTAAATTCTTTCTGAACTTGATTTTTAGAATAAGCAGGTCAATATAATTCTAGTCAACTATAAAGTTGTCGCACAATATGTGTACCAATAATGTTAAGAAATAGAAACATGTTTGCAGGTCCTTTTTGTGGTATTCTTATTATTTCAAATATTCCTCAGCAGAAAAGCTAAGCCTTGATTTTGAACTCTTTCTAAACACGATTTATAGATTAAGCAGGTCAAGATACTTCTAGTCTACTATGAAGTTGTCGACAAATATCGGTGCCAATTATGTTAGGAAATTGAAACATGTTTGCAGGTCCCTTTCGTACTATTCTTATTATTTTAAATATTTCTTAGCACAAAAGCTTAGCCTTTACTTAGAATTCTTTGTAACCACGATTTACAGAATAAACAGGTCACGATATTCTCAGTCCACTATAAAGTTGTCGCAAAATATAAGTACAAATAATGTTAAGAAATAGAAACATGTTTGCAGTTCCCTTTTGTACTATTCTTATTATTTCAAATATTTCTTAGCACAGAAGCTTAGCTTTAATTTAAAACTCTTTCTAATCACGATTTTTTAATTTACTATTCCAAGATACTTTTAGTTTACTATAACGTTTTTGCACAATATAGGTACCAATAATGTTAAGAAATAGAAACATGTTTGCACGTCCTATTTGTACTATTCTTATTATTTAAAATATTTTTAGCACAGAAGCTTAGCTCTAATTAAAAACTCTTCGTAAACACGATTTTCAGATTCAGCAGGTCAAGAAACTCCTAGTCTAGTATAGAATTGTCGCAGAATATAGGTATTAACAATGTTAAGAAATAGAAACATGTTTGCAGGTCCCTTTTGTATTATTCTTATTATTTCAAATATTCTTAGCACAGAAGCTAAGGCTTGATTAAAAACTCTTTGTAAACACGATTTTTAAATTAAGCAGGTCAAGATACTTCTAGTCCACTATAAAGTTGTCGCAGAATATAGGTACTAATAATGTTAAGAAATAGAAACATGTTTGCAGGTCCCTTTCGTACTATTCTTATTATTTCAAATATTCGTCAGCACAGAAGCTTAGCCTTAATTTAGAACTCTTTCTAAACACGATTTTTAAAATAAGCAGGTCAAGATACCCCTGGTCCAATATGAAGTTGTCGCAGAATATAGGTACTTATAATGTTAAGAAATAGAAACATGTTTGCAGGTCCCTTTTGTACTATTCTTATTATTTCAAATATTTCTTAGCACAAAAGATTAGCCTTCATTTTGAATTCTTTCTAAACACGATTTTCATAATAACCAGGTCAATATCATTCTAGTCCACTATAAAGTTGTCGCACAATATAGGTACCAATAATGTTAAGAAATAGAAACATGTTTGCAGGTCCCTTTCGTACTATTAATATTATTTTGAATATTCCTCAGCACAGAAGCTTAGCCTTCACTGAGAATTCTTTCTAAACACCATTCTCAAAATAGGCAGGTCAAGATACCTCTAGTCCACTATAAAGTTGTAGCAGAATATAGGTACTTATAATGTTAAGAAATAGAAACATGTTTGCAGGTCCCTTTCGTACTATTCTTATTATTTCAAATATTCCTTAGCACAAAAGCTTAGCCTTCATTTTAAATTCTTTCTAAACACGATTTTCAGAATAGGCAGGTCAATATAATTCAAGTCCACTATAAAGTTGTCGCACAATATAGGTACCAATAATGTTAGGAAATAGAAACATGTTTGCAGGTCCCTTTCGTACTATTCTTATTATTTCAAATATTCCTCAGCACAGAAGCTAAGCCTTTATTTAGAACTCTTTCTAAACACGATTTATAGATTAAGCAAGTCAAGATACATCCAGTGTACTATAAAGTTGTCGACAAATATTGGTACCAATAATGTTAGGAAATAGAAACATGTTTGCAGGTCCCTTTCGTACTATTCTTATTTTTTCAAATATTCCCCAGCACAGAAGCTTAGCCTTTACATAGAATTCTTTCTAAACACGATTTTATGAATGAGCAGGTCAAGATACCTCTAGTCCACTATAAAGTTGTTGCAGAATATAGGTACTAATAATGTTAAGAAATAGAAACATGTTTGCAGGTCCCTTTCGTACTATTCTTATTATTTCAAATATTTCTTAGCACAAAAGCTTAGCCTTCATTTTGAATTCTTTCTAAACACGATTTTCAGAATAAGCAGGTCAATATAATTCTAGTCCACTATAAAGTTGTCGCACAATATAGGTACCAATAATATTAAGAAATAGAAACATGTTTGCAGGTTCGTTTCGTACTATTCTTATTATTTCAAATATTCCTCAGCACAGAAGTTAAGCCTTAATTTAGAACTCTTTTTAAACACGATTTATAGATTGAGCAGGTCAAGATACTTCTAGTCCACTATAAAGTTGTCGACAAATATTGGTACTAATAATGTTAAGAAATAGAAACATGTTTGCAGGTCCCTTTCGTACTATTTATATTATTTCAAATATTCCTTAGCACAAAAGCTTAGCCTTCATTTTGAATTCTTTCTAAACACGATTTTAAGAATAAGCAGGTTAATATAATTCTAGTCCACTATAAAGTTGTCGCACAATATAGGTACCAATAATATTAAGAAATAAAAACATGTTTGCAGGTTCCTTTCGTACTATTCTTATTATTTCAAATATTCCTCAGCACAGAAGCTAAGCTTTAATTTAGAACTCTTTCTAAACACGATTTATAGATTGAGCAGGTCAAGATACTTCTAGTGTACTATAAAGTTGTCGACAAATATTGGTACTAATAATGTTAGGAAATTGAAACATGTTTGCAGGTCCCTTTCGTACTATTCTTATCATTTCAAATATTCTTTAGCACAAAAGCTAAGCCTTCATTAGGAATTCTTTTTAAACACGATTTTTAGAATAAGCAGGTCAATATAATTCTAGTCCACTATAAAGTTGTCGCACAATATAGGTACCAATAATGTTAAGAAATAGAAACATGTTTGCAGGTCCCTTTCGTAGTATTCTTATTATTTCAAATATTCCTCAGCAAAAAAGCTAAGCCTTAATTCAGAACTCTTTCTGAACACGATTTATAGATTTAGCAGGTCAAGATACTTCTAGTTTACTATAAAGTTGTCAACAAATATTGGTGCCAATAATGTTAGGAAATTCAAACATGTTTGCAGGTCTCTATGTACTATTCTTATTATTTCAAATATTCTTTAGCACAAAAGCTTAGCCTTCATTAGGAATTCTTTTTAAACACGATTTTTAGAATAAGCAGGTCAAGATACCTCTATTTCACTATAAAGTTGTCGCAGAATATAGGTACTAATAATGTTAAGATATTGAAACATGTTTGCAGGTCTCTTTCGTTCTATTCTTATTATTTCAAATATTTCTTAGCACAAAAGCTTAGCCTTCATTTTGAATTCTTTCTCAACACGATTTTCAGAATAAACAGGTCAATATAATTCTAGTCCACTATAAAGTTGTCGCACAATATAGGTACCAATAATGTTAAGAAATAGAAACATGTTTGCAGGTCCCTTTCGTAGTATTCTTATTATTTCAAATATTCCTCAGCAGAGAAGCTAAGCCTTGATTTAGAACTCTTTCTAAACACGATTTATAGATTAAGCAGGTCAAGATAGTTGTAGTCCACTATAAAGTTGTCGACAAATATTGGTGCCAATAATGTTAGGAAATTGAAACATGTTTGCAGGTCCGTTTCGTACTATTTTTATTATTTCAAATATTTTTTAGCACAAAAGCTTACCCTTCATTAGGAATTCTTTCTAAACACGATTTTCATAATAAGCGGGTTAATATAATTCTAGTCCACTATAAAATTGTCGCACAATATACGTACCAATAATGTTAAGAAATAGAAACATGTTTGCAGGTCCCTTTCGTACTATTCTTATTATTTCGAATATTCCTTAGCACAAAAGCTTAGCCTTCATTTTGAATTCTTTCTTAACACGATTTTCAGAATAAGCAGGTCAATATAATTCTAGTCCACTATAAAGTTGTAGCACAATATAGGTACTAATAATGTTAAGAAATAGAAACATGTTTGCAGGTCCCTTTCGTAGTATTCTTATTGTTTCAAATATTCCTCAGCAGAGAAGCTAAGCCTTCATTTAGAACTCTTTCTAAACACGATTTATAGATTAAGCAGGTCAAGATACTTCTAGTCCACTATAAAGTTTTTGACAAATATTGGTGCCAATAATGTTAGGAAATTGAAACATGTTTGCAGGTCCCTTTCGTACTATTCTTATTATTTCAAATATTCTTTAGCACAAAAGCTTAGCCTTCATTAGGAATTTTTTCTAAACACGATTTTTAGAATAAGCAGGTCAAGATACTTCCAGTCCACTATTAAGTTGTCGACAAATATTCGTACAAAAAATTTAAAGAAATAGAAACATGTTTGCAGGTCCCTAACGTACTATTCTTATTATTTCAAATATTCCTCAGCACAGAAGCTTAGCTTTCACTTAAAAATCTTTCTAAACACGATTTTTAGATTTAGCAGGTCAAGATACTTCAAGTGCACTATAAAGTTGTCGCACAATATAGGTACCAATAATATTAAGAAATATAGACATGTTTGCAGGTTTCTTTCGTACTATTTTTATTATTTCAAATATTTCTCAGCAAAAAAGCTAAGCCTTGATTTAGAACTCTTGCTAAACACGATTTATAGATTAAGCAGGTCAAGATACCTCTAGTCTACTATAAAGTTGTCGCAGAATATAGGTACTAATAATGTTAAGATACAGAAACATGTTTGCAGGTCCCTTTCGTACTATTCTTATTATTTCAAATATTCCTTAGCACAAAAGCTTAGCCTTCATTTTAAATTCTTTCTGAACACGATTTTAAAAATAAGCAGGTCAATATAATTCTAGTCAACTATAAAGTTGTCGCACAATATGTGTACCAATAATGTTAAGAAATAGAAACATGTTTGCAGGTCCTTTTTGTGGTATTCTTATTATTTCAAATATTCCTCAGCAGAAAAGCTAAGCCTTGATTTTGAACTCTTTCTAAACACGATTTATAGATTAAGCAGGTCAAGATACTTCTAGTCTACTATGAAGTTGTCGACAAATATTGGTGCCAATTATGTTAGGAAATTGAAACATGTTTGCAGGTCCCTTTCGTACTATTCTTATTATTTTAAATATTTGTTAGCACAAAAGCTTAGCCTTTACTTAGAATTCTTTGTAAACACGATTTACAGAATAAACAGGTCACGATATTCCCAGTCCACTATAAAGTTGTCGCAAAATATAAGTACAAATAATGTTAAGAAATAGAAACATGTTTGCAGTTCCCTTTTGTACTATTCTTATTATTTCAAATATTTCTTAGCACAGAAGCTTAGCTTTAATTTAAAACTCTTTCTAATCACGATTTTTTAATTTACTATCTAAAGATACTTTTAGTTTACTATAACGTTTTTGCACAATATAGGTACCAATAATGTTAAGAAATAGAAACATGTTTGCACGTCCTATTTGTACTATTCTTATTATTTCAAATATTTTTAGCACAGAAGCTTAGCTCTAATTAAAAACTCTTCGTAAACACGATTTTCAGATTCAGCAGGTCAAGAAACTCCTAGTCTAGTATAGAATTGTCGCAGAATATAGGTATTAACAATGTTAAGAAATAGAAACATGTTTGCAGGTCCCTTTTGTATTATTCTTATTATTTCAAATATTCTTAGCACAGAAGCTGAGGCTTAATTAAAAACTCTTTGTAAACACGATTTTTAAATTAAGCAGGTCAAGATACTTCTAGTCCACTATAAAGTTGTCGCAGAATATAGGTACTAATAATGTTAAGAAATAGAAACATGTTTGCAGGTCCCTTTCGTACTATTCTTATTATTTCAAATATTTGTCAGCACAGAAGCTTAGCCTTAATTTAGAACTCTTTCTAAACACGATTTTTAGAATAAGCAGGTCAAGATACCTCTGGTCCACTATGAAGTTGTCGCAGAATATAGGTACTTATAATGTTAAGAAATAGAAACATGTTTGCAGGTCCCTTTTGTACTATTCTTATTATTTCAAATATTTCTTAGCACAAAAGATTAGCCTTTATTTTGAATTCTTTCTAAACACGATTTTCATAATAACCAGGTCAATATCATTCTAGTCCACTATAAAGTTGTCGCACAATATAGGTACCAATAATGTTAAGAAATAGAAACATGTTTGCAGGTCCCTTTCGTACTATTAATATTATTTTGAATATTCCTCAGCACAGAAGCTTAGCCTTCACTGAGAATTCTTTCTAAACACCATTCTCAAAATAGGCAGGTCAAGATACCTCTAGTCCACTATAAAGTTGTCGCAGAATATAGGTACTAATAATGTTAAGAAATAGAAACATGTTTGCAGGTCCCTTTCGTACTATTCTTATTATTTCAAATATTCCTTAGCACAAAAGCTTAGCCTTCATTTTAAATTCTTTCTAAACACGATTTTCAGAATAAGCGGGTCAATATAATTCAAGTCCACTATAAAGTTGTCGCACAATATAGGTACCAATAATGTTAAGAAATAGAAACATGTTTGCAGGTCCCTTTCGTACTATTCTTATTATTTCAAATATTCCTCAGCACAGAAGCTAAGCCTTTATTTAGAACTCTTTCTAAACACGATTTATAGATTAAGCAAGTCAAGATACATCCAGTGTACTATAAAGTTGTCGACAAATATTGGTACCAATAATGTTAGGAAATAGAAACATGTTTGCAGGTCCCTTTCGTACTATTCTTATTTTCTCAAATATTCCTCAGCACAGAAGCTTAGCCTTTACATAGAATTCTTTCTAAACACGATTTTCAGAATAAGCAGGTCAAGATACCTCTAGTCCACTATAAAGTTGTTGCAGAATATAGGTACTAATAATGTTAAGAAATAAAAACATGTTTGCAGGTCCTTTTCGTACTATTCTTATTATTTCAAATATTTCTTAGCACAAAAGCTAAGCCTTCATTTTGAATTCTTTCTAAACACGATTTTTAGAACAAGCAGGTTAATATAATTCTAGTCCAATATAAAGTTGTCGCACAATATAGGTACCAATAATGTTAAGAAGTAGAAACATGTTTGCAGGTCCCTTTTGTAGTATTCTAATTATTTCAAATATTCCTCAGCAGAGAAGCTAAGCCTTAATTTAGAACTCTTTCTAAACACGATTTTTAGAATGAGCAGGTCAAGGTACTTCCAGTCCAGTATTAAGTTGTCGACAAATATTGGTACAAAAAATGTAAAGAAATAGAAACATGTTTGCAGGTCCCTTACGTACTATTCTTATTATTTCAAATATTCCTCAGCACAAAAGCTTAGCCTTCACTCAGAATTCTTTCTGAACACGATTTATAGATTATGCAGGTCAAGAAACTTCTAGTCCACTATAAAGTTGTCGACAAATATTGGTACAAAAAATGTAAAGAAATAGAAACATGTTTGCAGGTCCTTAACGTACTATTCTTATTATTTCAAATATTTCTCAGCACAGAAGCTTAGCCTATACTCAGAATTCTTTCTAAACACGATTTTCAGAATAAGCAGGTCAAGATACCTCTAGTCCACTATAAAGTTGTCGACAAATATTGGTACTTATAATGTTAAGAAATAGAAACATGTTTGCAGGTCCCTTTCGTACTATTCTTATTATTTCAAATATTCCTTAGCACAAAAGCTTAGCCTTTATTTTAAATTCTTTTTAAACACGATTTTCAGAATAACCAGGTCAATATAATTCAAGTCCACTATGAAGTTGTCGCACAATATAGGTACCAATAATGTTAAAAAATAAAAACATGTTTGCAGGTCCCTTTAGTACTATTCTTAATATTTCAAATATTGCTCAGCACAGAAGCTAAGCCTTTATTGAAAACTCTTTGTAAACACGATTTATAGATTAAGCAGGTCAAGATACTTCTAGTCCACTATAAAGTTGTCGGCAAATATTGGTACCAATAATGTTAAGAAATTTAAACATGTTTGCAGGTCCCTTTCGTACTATTCCTATTATTTTAAATATTCTTTAGCACAAAAGCTTAGCCTTCATTAGGAATTCTTTTGAAACACGATTTTTAAAATAAGCAGGTCAAGATACTTTTGGTCCACTATTAAGTTGTCGACAAATGTTAGTACAAAAAATGTAAAGAAATAGAAACATGTTTGCAGGTCCCTTTCGTACTATACTTATTATTTTAAATATTCCTCAGCACAGAAGCTTAGCCTCTACTCAAAATTCTTTCTAAACACGATTTTTAGATTTAGCAGGTCAAGATACTTCTAGTGCTCTATGAAGTTGTCGCAGAATATAGGTACCAGTAATGTTAAAAAATAGAAACATGTTTGCAGGTCCCTTTTGTACTATTCTTATTATTTCAAATATTCCTTTGCACAAAAGATTAGCCTTCATTTTAAATTCTTTCTAAACACGATTTTCAGAATAAGCAGGTCAATATAATTCAAGTCCACTATAAAATTGTCGCACAATATAGGTGCCAATAATGTTAAAAAATAGAAACATGTTTGCAGGTCCCTTTCGTACTATTCTTATTATTTCAAATATTCTTTAGCACAAAAGCTTAGCCTTCATTAGGAATTCTTTCTAAACATGATTTTTAGAATAAGCAGGTCAAGATACTTTCAGTCCACTATAAAGTTGTCGACATATATTAGTACAGAAAATGTAAAGAAATGGAAACATGTTTGCAGGTCCCTTTCGTACTATTCCTATTATTTCAAATATTCCTCAGCACAGAAGCTTAGCCTTTACTCAGAATTCTTTATAAACACAATTTTCAAAATAAGCAGGTCCAGATACCTCTAGTCCACTTTGCAGTTGTCGCAGAATATAGGTACTAATAATGTTAGGAAATAGAAACATGTTTGCAGGTCCCTTTCGTACTATTCTTATTATTTCAAATATTCCTTAGCACAAAAGCTTAGCCTTCATTTTGAATTCTTTTTATACACGATTTTCAAAATAAGCAGGTTAATATAATTTTAGTCCACTATAAAGTTTTCGCACAATATAGGTACCAATAATGTTAAGAAATAGAAACATGTTTGCAGGTCCCTTTCGTAGTATTCTTATTATTTCAAATATTCCTCAGCACAGAAGCTAAGCCTTTATTTAGAACTCTTTCTAAACACGATTTATAGATTAAGCAAGTCAAGATACATCCAGTGTACTATAAAGTTGTCGACAAATATTGGTACCAATAATGTTAGGAAATAGAAACATGTTTGCAGGTCCCTTTCGTACTATTCTTATTTTCTCAAATATTCCTCAGCACAGAAGCTTAGCCTTTACATAGAATTCTTTCTAAACACGATTTTCAGAATAAGCAGGTCAAGATACCTCTAGTCCACTATAAAGTTGTTGCAGAATATAGGTACTAATAATGTTAAGAAATAAAAACATGTTTGCAGGTCCTTTTCGTACTATTCTTATTATTTCAAATATTTCTTAGCACAAAAGCTAAGCCTTCATTTTGAATTCTTTCTAAACACGATTTTTAGAACAAGCAGGTTAATATAATTCTAGTCCAATATAAAGTTGTCGCACAATATAGGTACCAATAATGTTAAGAAGTAGAAACATGTTTGCAGGTCCCTTTTGTAGTATTCTAATTATTTCAAATATTCCTCAGCAGAGAAGCTAAGCCTTAATTTAGAACTCTTTCTAAACACGATTTTTAGAATGAGCAGGTCAAGGTACTTCCAGTCCAGTATTAAGTTGTCGACAAATATTGGTACAAAAAATGTAAAGAAATAGAAACATGTTTGCAGGTCCCTTACGTACTATTCTTATTATTTCAAATATTCCTCAGCACAAAAGCTTAGCCTTCACTCAGAATTCTTTCTGAACACGATTTATAGATTATGCAGGTCAAGAAACTTCTAGTCCACTATAAAGTTGTCGACAAATATTGGTACAAAAAATGTAAAGAAATAGAAACATGTTTGCAGGTCCTTAACGTACTATTCTTATTATTTCAAATATTTCTCAGCACAGAAGCTTAGCCTATACTCAGAATTCTTTCTAAACACGATTTTCAGAATAAGCAGGTCAAGATACCTCTAGTCCACTATAAAGTTGTCGACAAATATTGGTACTTATAATGTTAAGAAATAGAAACATGTTTGCAGGTCCCTTTCGTACTATTCTTATTATTTCAAATATTCCTTAGCACAAAAGCTTAGCCTTTATTTTAAATTCTTTTTAAACACGATTTTCAGAATAACCAGGTCAATATAATTCAAGTCCACTATGAAGTTGTCGCACAATATAGGTACCAATAATGTTAAAAAATAAAAACATGTTTGCAGGTCCCTTTAGTACTATTCTTAATATTTCAAATATTGCTCAGCACAGAAGCTAAGCCTTTATTGAAAACTCTTTGTAAACACGATTTATAGATTAAGCAGGTCAAGATACTTCTAGTCCACTATAAAGTTGTCGGCAAATATTGGTACCAATAATGTTAAGAAATTTAAACATGTTTGCAGGTCCCTTTCGTACTATTCCTATTATTTTAAATATTCTTTAGCACAAAAGCTTAGCCTTCATTAGGAATTCTTTTGAAACACGATTTTTAAAATAAGCAGGTCAAGATACTTTTGGTCCACTATTAAGTTGTCGACAAATGTTAGTACAAAAAATGTAAAGAAATAGAAACATGTTTGCAGGTCCCTTTCGTACTATACTTATTATTTTAAATATTCCTCAGCACAGAAGCTTAGCCTCTACTCAAAATTCTTTCTAAACACGATTTTTAGATTTAGCAGGTCAAGATACTTCTAGTGCTCTATGAAGTTGTCGCAGAATATAGGTACCAGTAATGTTAAAAAATAGAAACATGTTTGCAGGTCCCTTTTGTACTATTCTTATTATTTCAAATATTCCTTTGCACAAAAGATTAGCCTTCATTTTAAATTCTTTCTAAACACGATTTTCAGAATAAGCAGGTCAATATAATTCAAGTCCACTATAAAATTGTCGCACAATATAGGTGCCAATAATGTTAAAAAATAGAAACATGTTTGCAGGTCCCTTTCGTACTATTCTTATTATTTCAAATATTCTTTAGCACAAAAGCTTAGCCTTCATTAGGAATTCTTTCTAAACATGATTTTTAGAATAAGCAGGTCAAGATACTTTCAGTCCACTATAAAGTTGTCGACATATATTAGTACAGAAAATGTAAAGAAATGGAAACATGTTTGCAGGTCCCTTTCGTACTATTCCTATTATTTCAAATATTCCTCAGCACAGAAGCTTAGCCTTTACTCAGAATTCTTTATAAACACAATTTTCAAAATAAGCAGGTCCAGATACCTCTAGTCCACTTTGCAGTTGTCGCAGAATATAGGTACTAATAATGTTAGGAAATAGAAACATGTTTGCAGGTCCCTTTCGTACTATTCTTATTATTTCAAATATTCCTTAGCACAAAAGCTTAGCCTTCATTTTGAATTCTTTTTATACACGATTTTCAAAATAAGCAGGTTAATATAATTTTAGTCCACTATAAAGTTTTCGCACAATATAGGTACCAATAATGTTAAGAAATAGAAACATGTTTGCAGGTCCCTTTCGTAGTATTCTTATTATTTCAAATATTCCTCAGCAGAGAAGCTAAGCCTTAATTTAGAACTCTTTCTAAACACGATTTTTAGAATAAGCAGGTCAAGATACCTCTGGTCCACTATGAAGTTGTCGCATAATATAGGTACTTATAATGTTAAGAAATAGAAACATGTTTGCAGGTCCCTTTTGTACTATTCTTATTATTTCAAATATTTCTTAGCACAAAAGATTAGCCTTTATTTTGAATTCTTTCTAAACACGATTTTCAAAATAACCAGGTCAATATAATTCTAGTCCACTATAAAGTTGTCGCACAATATAGGTACTAATAATGTTAAGAAATAGAAACATGTTTGCAGGTCCCTTTCGTACTATTAATATTATTTTGAATATTCCTCAGCACAGAAGCTTAGCCTTCACTAAGAATTCTTTCTAAACACCATTCTCAGAATAGGCAGGTCAAAATACCTCAAGTCCACTATGAAGTTGTCGCAGAATATAGGTACCAATAATGTTAAGAAATAGAAACATGTTTGCAGGTCCCTATTGTACTATTCTTATTATTTCAAATATTCCTTTGCACAAAAGCTTAGCCTTCATTTTAAATTCTTTCTAAACACGATTTTCAGAATAAGCAGGTCAATTTAATTCAAGTCCACTATAAAATTGTCGCACAATATAGGTGCCAATAATGTTAAAAAATAGAAACATGTTTGCAGGTCCCTTTCGTACTATTCTTATTATTTCAAATATTCTTTAGCACAAAAGCTTAGCCTTCATTAGGAATTCTTTCTAAACATGATTTTTAGAATAAGCAGGTCAAGATACTTTTAGTCCACTATAAAGTTGTCGACATATATTAGTACAAAAAATGTAAAGAAATGGAAACATGTTTGCAGGTCCCTTTCGTACTATTCCTATTATTTCAAATATTCCTCAGCACAGAAGCTTAGCCTTTACTCAGAATTCTTTATAAACACAATTTTCAAAATAAGCAGGTCCAGATACCTCTATTCCACTTTGCAGTTGTCGCAGAATATAGGTACTAATAATGTTAGGAAATAGAAACATGTTTGCAGGTCCCTTTCGTACTATTCATATTATTTCAAATATTCCTTAGCACAAAAGCTTAGCCTTCATTTTGAATTCTTTTTATACACGATTTTCAAAATAAGCAGGTTAATATAATTTTAGTCCACTATGAAGTTTTCGCACAATATAGGTACCAATAATGTTAAGAAATAGAAACATGTTTGCAGGTCCCTTTCGTAGTATTCTTATTATTTCAAATATTCCTCAGCAGAGAAGCTAAGCCTTAATTTAGAACTCTTTCTAAACACGATTTTTAAAATAAGCAGGTCAAGATACCTCTGGCCCACTATGAAGTTGTCGCATAATATAAGTACTTATAATGTTAAAAAATAGAAACATGTTTGCAGGTCCCTTTTGTACTATTCTTATTATTTCAAATATTTCTTAGCACAAAAGATTAGCCTTTATTTTGAATTTTTTCTAAACACGATTTTCAAAATAACCAGGTCAATATAATTCTAGTCCACTATAAAGTTGTCGCACAATATAGGTACTAATAATGTTAAGAAATAGAAACATGTTTGCAGGTCCCTTTCGTACTATTAATATTATTTTGAATATTCCTCAGCACAGAAGCTTAGCCTTCACTAAGAATTCTTTCTAAACACCATTTTCAGAATAGGCAGGTCAAAATACCTCAAGTCCACTATAAAGTTGTCGCAGAATATAGGTACCAATAATGTTAAGAAATAGAAACATGTTTGCAGGTCCCTTTCGTACTATTCCTATTATTTCGAATATTCCTCAGCACAGAAGCTTAGCCTTCACTTAGAATTCTTTCTAAACACGATTTTCAGAATAAGCAGGTCAAAATACCTCCAGTCCACTATGAAGTTGTCGCAAAATATAGGTTCCAATAATGTTAAGAAATAGCAACATGTTTGCAGGTCCCTTTTGTACTATTTTTATTATTTCAAATAATCCTTAGCACAAAAGCTTAGCCTTCATTTTGAATTCTTTCTAAACACGATTTTCAGAATAAGCAGGTCAATAAAATTCTAGTCTACTATAAAGTTGTCGCACAATATAGGTACCAATAATGTTAAGAAATAAAAGCATGTTTGCAGGTCCCTTTCGTACTATTCTTATTATTTCAAATATTTCTCAGCACAGAAGCTAAGCCTTTATTTAGAACTCTTTCTAAACACGATTTATAGATTAAGCAGGTCAAGATACTTCTAGTCTACTATAAAGTTGTCGACAAATATTGGTACTAATAATGTTAAGAAATTGAAACATGTGTGCAGGTCCCTTTCGTACTATTTGTATTATTTCAAATATTTCTTAGCACAAAAGCTTAGCCTTCATTTTGAATTCTTTCTAAACACGATTTTCATAATAAGCAGGTTAATATAATTCTAGTCCACTATAAAGTTGTCGCACAATATACGTACCAATAATGTTAAGAAATAGAAACATGTTTGCAGGTCCCTTTCGTACTATTCTTATTATTTCGAATATTCCTTAGCACAAAAGCTTAGCCTTCATTTTAAATTCTTTCTAAACACGATTTTCAGAATAGGCAGGTCAATTTAATTCTAGTCCACTATAAAGTTGTCGCAGAATATAGGTACTAATTATGTTAAGAAATAGAAACGTGTTTGCAAGTCCCTTTCGTACTATTCTTATAATTTTAAATATTTCTCAGCACAGAAGCTAAGCCTTAATTTAGAACTCTTTCTTAACACAATTTATAGATTGAGCAAGTCAAGATACTTCTAGTCCACTATAAAGTTGTCGACAAATATTAGTACAAAAAATGTAAAAAAATAGAAACATGTTTGCAGGTCCCTTTCGTACTATTCTTATTATTTCAAATATTCCTCAGTACAGAAGCTAAGCCTTCATTAGGAATTCTTTCTGAACACGATTTATAGATTAAGCAGCTTAAGATACTTGAAGTCCACTATAAAGTTGTCTACAAATATTGGTACAAAAAATGTTAAGAAATAGAAACATGTTTGCAGGTCCCTTTTGTACTATTCTTTTTATTTCAAATATTCCTCAGCACAGAAGCTTAGCTTTCACTCAAAATTCTTTCTAAACACGATTTATAGATTAAGCAGCTTAAGATACTTGTAGTCCACTATAAAGTTGTCGACAAATATTGGTACAAAAAATGTTAAGAAAAAGAAACATGTTTGCAGGTCCCTTTTGTACTATTCTTTTTATTTCAAATATTCCTCAGCACAGAAGCTTAGCCTTCACTCAGAATTCTTTCTAAACACGATTTTTAGATTTAGCAGGTCAAGATACTTCTAGTGCACTATGAAGTTGTCGACAAATATTGGTACAAAAAATGTAAAGAAATAGAAACATGTTTGCAGGTCCCTTTCGTACTATTCTTATTATTTCAAATATTCCTCAGCACAGAAGCTTAGCCTTCACTTAGAATTCTTTCTAAACCCGATTTTCGAAATAAGCAGGTCAAGATGACTTTAGTCCACTATAAAGTTTTCCCAGAATATAGGTATTAATAATGTTAAGAAATAGAAACATGTTTGCAGGTCCCTTTCGTACTATTCTTATTATTTCAAATATTCGTTAGCACAAAAGCTTAGCCTTCATTTTAAATTCTTTCTAAACACGATTTTCAGAATAAGCAGGTCAATATAATTCTAGTCCACTATAAAATTGTCGCACAATATAGGTACCAATAATATTAAGAAATAGAAACATGTTTGCAGGTTCGTTTCGTACTATTCTTATTATTTCAAATATTCCTCAGCACAGAAGTTAAGCCTTAATTTAGAACTCTTTTTAAACACGATTTATAGATTAAGCAGGTCAAGATACTTCTAGTCCACTATAAAGTTGTCGACAAATATTGGTACTAATAATGTTAAGAAATAGAAACATGTTTGCAGGTCCCTTTCGTACTATTCATATTATTTCAAATATTCCTTAGCACAAAAGCTTAGCCTTCATTTTGAATTCTTTCTAAACACGATTTTAAGAATAAGCAGGTTAATATAATTCTAGTCCACTATTAAGTTGTCGCACAATATAGGTACCAATAATATTAAGAAATAAAAACATGTTTGCAGGTTCCTTTCGTACTATTCTTATTATTTCAAATATTCCTCAGCACAGAAGCTAAGCCTTAATTTAGAACTCTTTCTAAACACGATTTATAGATTGAGCAGGTCAAGATACTTCTAGTATACTATAAAGTTGTCGACAAATATTAGTACCAATAATGTTAGGAAATTGAAACATGTTTGCAGGTCCCTTTCGTACTATTCTTATTATTTCAAATATTCTTTAGCACAAAAGCTTAGCCTTCATTAGGAATTCTTTCTAAACACGATTTTTAGAATAAGCAGGTCAATATAATTCTAGTCCACTATAAAGTTGTCGCACAATATAGGTACCAATAATGTTAAGAAATAGAAACATGTTTGCAGGTCCCTTTCGTAGTATTCTTATTATTTCAAATATTCCTCAGCAAAAAAGCTAAGCCTTAATTAAGAACTCTTTCTAAACACGATTTATAGATTTAGCAGGTCAAGATACTTCTAGTCCACTATAAAGTTGTCAACAAATATTGGTGCCAATAATGTTAGGAAATTCAAACATGTTTGCAGGTCCCTATGTACTATTCTTATTATTTCAAATATTCTTTAGCACAAAAGCTTAGCCTTCATTAGGAATTCTTTCGAAACACGATTTTTAGAATAAGCAGGTCAAGATACCTCTATTTCACTATTAGGTTGTCGCAGAATATAGGTACTAATAATGTTAAGATATTGAAACATGTTTGCAGGTCTCTTTCGTTCTATTCTTATTATTTCAAATATTTCTTAGCACAAAAGCTTAGCCTTCATTTTGAATTCTTTCTCAACACGATTTTCAGAATAAACAGGTCAATATAATTCTAGTCCACTATAAAGTTGTCGCACAATATAGGTACCAATAATGTTAAGAAATAGAAACATGTTTGCAGGTTCCTTTCGTAGTATTCTTATTATTTCAAATATTCCTCAGCAGAGAAGCTAAGCCTTGATTTAGAACTCTTTCTAAACACGATTTATAGATTAAGCAGGTCAAGATAGTTTTAGTCCACTATAAAGTTGTCGACAAATATTGGTGCTAATAATGTTAGGAAATTAAAACATGTTTGCAGGTCCCTTTCGTACTATTTTTATTATTTTAAATATTTTTTAGCACAAAAGCTTACCCTTCATTAGGAATTCTTTCTAAACACGATTTTCATAATAAGCGGGTTAATATAATTCTAGTCCACTATAAAGTTGTCGCACAATATACGTATCAATAATGTTAAGAAATAGAAACATGTTCGCAGGTCCCTTTCGTACTATTCTTATTATTTCGAATATTCCTTAGCACAAAAGCTTAGCCTTCATTTTGAATTCTTTCTTAACACGATTTTCAGAATAAGCAGGTCAATATAATTCTAGTCCACTATAAAGTTGTCGCACAATATAGGTACTAATAATGTTAAGAAATAGAAACATGTTTGCAGGTCCCTTTCGTAGTATTCTTATTGTTTCAAATATTCCTCAGCAGAGAAGCTAAGCCTTAAATTAGAACTCTTTCTAAACACGATTTATAGATTAAGCAGGTCAAGATACTTCTAGTCCACTATAAAGTTTTTGACAAATATTGGTGCCAATAATGTTAGGAAATTGAAACATGTTTGCAGGTCCCTTTCGTACCATTCTTATTATTTCAAATATTCTTTAGCACAAAAGCTTAGCCTTCATTAGGAATTCTTTCTAAACACGATTTTTAGAATAAGCAGGTCAAGATACTTCCAGTCCACTATTAAGTTGTCGACAAATATTCGTACGAAAAATTTAAAGAAATAGAAACATGTTTGCAGGTCCCTAACGTACTATTCTTGTTATTTCAAATATTCCTCTGCACAGAAGCTTAGCCTTCACTTAGAAATCTTTCTAAACACGATTTTTAGATTTAGCAGGTCAAGATACTTCAAGTGCACTATAAAGTTGTCGCACAATATAGGTACCAATAGTATTAAGAAATATAGACATGTTTGCAGGTTTCTTTCGTACTATTCTTATTATTTCAAATATTTGTCAGCAAAGAAGCTAAGCCTTGATTTAGAACTCTTTCTAAACACGATTTATAGATTAAGCAGGTCAAGATACCTCTAGTCTACTATAAAGTTGTCGCAGAATATAGGTACTAATAATGTTAAGATATAGAAACATGTTTGCAGGTCCCTTTCGTACTATTCTTATTATTTCAAATATTCCTTAGCACAAAAGCTTAGCCTTCATTTTAAATTCTTTCTGAACACGATTTTTAGAATAAGCAGGTCAATATAATTCTAGTCAACTATAAAGTTGTCGCACAATATGTGTACCAATAATGTTAAGAAATAGAAACATGTTTGCAGGTCCTTTCTGTGGTATTCTTATTATTTCAAATATTCCTCAGCAGAGAAGCTAAGCTTTGATTTAGAACTCTTTCTAAACACGATTTATAGATTAAGCAGGTCAAGATACTTCTAGTCTACTATGAAGTTGTCGACAAATATTGGTGCCAATTATGTTAGGAAATTGAAACATGTTTGCAGGTCCCTTTCGTACTATTCTTATTATTTTAAATATTTCTTAGCACAAAAGCTTAGCTTTTACTTAGAATTCTTTGTAAACACGATTTACAGAATAAACAGGTCACGATATTCCCAGTCCACTATAAAGTTGTCGCAAAATATAAGTACAAATAATGTTAAGAAATAGAAACATGTTTGCAGTTCCCTTTTGTACTATTCTTATTATTTCAAATATTTCTTAGCACAGAAGCTTAGCTTTAATTTAAAACTCTTTCTAATCACGATTTTTTAATTTACTATCTAAAGATACTTTTAGTTTACTATAACGTTTTTGCACAATATAGGTACCAATAATGTTAAGAAATAGAAACATGTTTGCACGTCCTATTTGTACTATTCTTATTATTTCAAATATTTTTAGCACAGAAGCTTAGCTCTAATTAAAAACTCTTGGTAAACACGATTTTCAGATTCAGCAGGTCAAGAAACTCCTAGTCTAGTATAGAATTGTCGCAGAATATAGGTATTAACAATGTTAAGAAATAGAAACATGTTTGCAGGTCCCTTTTGTATTATTCTTATTATTTCAAATATTCTTAGCACAGAAGCTAAGGCTTAATTTAAAACTCTTTGTAAACACGATTTTTAAATTAAGCAGGTCAAGATACTTCTAGTCCACTATAAAGTTGTCGCAGAATATAGGTACTAATAATGTTAAGAAATAGAAACATGTTTGCAGGTCCCTTTCGTACTATTCTTATTATTTCAAATATTCGTCAGCACAGAAGCTTAGCCCTAACTCAAAACTCTTTTAAAACACGATTTTTAGAATTACAGGGTCAACATACCTCTAGTCTACTTTACAGTTTTCGCAGAATGTAGGAACCAATAATGTTAAGAAATAGAAACATGTTTGCAGGTCTCTTTCGTACTATTCTTATTATTTCAAATATTTTTCAGCACAGAAGTTAAGCCTTCACCTAGAATTCTTTTTCACCACGATTTTTTAATTTTCCAGGTCCAGATACTTCGAGTTCACTATAAAGTTGTCGCAGAATATAGGTACACATAATGTTAAGAAATAGAAACATGTTTGCAGGTCCCTTTCGAACTATTTTTATTATTTTAAATATTCCTTAGCACAAAAGCTTAGCCTTTACTTAGAATTCTTTGTAAAGACGATTTACAGAATAAACAGGTCACGATACCTCTAGTCCACTATAAAGTTGTCGCAAAATATAGGTACCAATAATGTTAAGAAATAGAAACATGTTTGCAGTTCCCTTTCGTACTATTCTTATTATTTTAAATATTCCTTAGCACAGAAGCTTAGCTTCAACTCAGAACTCTTTTTAAACACGATTTTTAGATTTAATATTCCAAGATACTTCTAGTTTACTATAACGTTTTTGCAGAATATAGGTACCAATAATGTTAAAAAATAGAAACATGTTTGCAGGTCCCTTTCGTATTATTCTTATTATTTTAAATATGTTTTAGCACAAAAGTTTAGCCTTTAGCCTTCGTTCAAAACGAAGATTTAAATCCTTAGAATCAAATACTCCAGGAGACAGAATAGGGCTAGAACGAGAAATCAAAAAATGGTTCGGTGTTAAACTTAACGGATCTTTAGGATCTACTGACACGGTAGTAAGGGGTCGGCTGTTGATTATGTGTTCAGCCTCAATCATCAGTGTACGTAATATTTCGAAATTAGGAATCTTTTCAAGAACTGTAGCACTCAAAGCTGTTTTGACAGAACGAATAAGCCGCTTCCAAGAACCCCCAAAATGTGGTGCTCCTGGAGGGCTGAAGTGCCAAGTAATTCCCTCTTTACTAAGTGTCTGTTGAATAAGAAGTTGATCGAATTTAGAAATTTCTGCTCGAAGTAGACGCTCCGCCTTTCTTAGATTCGTTCCGTTATCGGAGAATACATCTGTAGGGCTCCCACGTCTACTAACGAACCGTCGAATTGCCATGATAGCCAAACCAGAAGTAAGAGAATCCGCGATCTTCAAATGAATTGCACGAATTTTGAAGCAAGTTAATATGACACCGTATTTCTTAACCCGTTTCCCCTTAGAAAGTACTAGAATTGGACCAAAATAATCCATTCCCACTTGATCAAAATAACGACCTTGTTCAGTAACTCTAGAAATTGGTAATTGTCCCATAAGCTGATCAACTGGAACACATTTTCGTTTTTGACATTGAAGACATAAACGGCATACTTTCTTTACAGTACACCTTGCACTAATGATCCAGTATCTCTGTCTCAGCTCATTTAGAATGGTTTCTTGGCCTTGATGACCTAACTTTTGATGGAAATGTTCGATTAACAAACGAGAGTATTTGATATGGGAATCTAGAATAAAAGGAAATTTAGTATCAAGTTCCACATTAGCATTTTGGAGTCTGCCATCAATTCGAAGAAAACCATCAGAATCTAAAATTGCAGATAAATTATGTAGTTTGCTTGATTTAGGAAGTGACTGATTTCGAAGAAGTAGGATTTTATCATCTAAAAAACAATCATCTTGAACTTTCTTGATCCAAGCCAATTCAGCTTGACGTAATTCCTCTGGGGATAATTCTATAAAAAAAACTGGACTTGGTTTTTTAGTAGACCACTTAGAAATAAATTTCTTGATAAATCGAAGAAGCCAAGCAGTAGAACGAATTAATTTCAACCAGAAAGAAAAACGATGAATATCTGGAAGATATGAAGACTTTGAAGGAATAATTACTGCTACAAAATCGCTCTTTAGCTCTGATTTATCTTCTGCTACCAAATGAGAAGGTTCAGTTGGCCAATCCGCTTCAGGATCTAATAGAAAAGACGGGCCTTGTATCCATCTACTTGAACTACTTACGTCACATGAACCACTGTCCCTGGTAGCGTCGTCAGAAACATTTAATTTAGTTGGAATCCACCGCTAATCTTTTGAATCTGAAATCTCTTGAATTTCTCCAATTCTATGACCAACGAACATCTTTAATCTTTTAGAATCAGAACGAATTCAGCTAACTACTGTCTTTGAATCACTCCAGAAAATAGTACGTTGGACATTGACATCATGTTCTTTTTTTATAGTTTGAGCTAAACGAGAACCCATAACTGCAGCTTGCAATTCTAATCTTGGTATTGACATCGGCTTAACTGGAGCAAAACGAACCCTTCCAGCAATAATGCAAAAAAAAAAAAAAAAAATACCTCTAGTCCACTATAAAGTTGTCGCAAAATTTAGGTACTAATAATGTTAAGAAATAGAAACATGTTTGCAGTTCCCTTTCGTACTATTCTTATTATTTCAAATATTTCTTAGCACAGAAGTTTAGCCTTAACTCAGAACTCTTTCTAAACACGATTTTTAGATAAACTATTCTAAGATACTTCTAGTTTACTATAACGTTTTTGCAGAATATAGGTACCAATAATGTTTAAAAATAGAAACATGTTTGCAGGTCCCTTTCGTATTATTCCTATTATTTTAAATATGTTTTAGCACAAAAGTTAAGCCTTTACCTAGAATTCTTTTTTACTACGATTTTTATATTTAGCAGGTCAAGATACTTTAAGTCAACTTTAAAGTTGACGATAAATATTGGTACAAAAAATGTAAAGAAATAAAAACATGTTTGCAGGTCCCTTTTGTACTATTCTTATTATTTTAAATATTCCTCAGCACAGAAGCTTAGCCTCAACTCAGAATTCTTTATGAACAAGATTTTTAAACTAAGCAGGTCAACATACTCTAAGTCCACTATAAAGTTGTCGCAAAATATAGGTACCAATAATGTTAAGAAATAGAAACATGTTTGCAGGTCCCTTTCGTACTATTCTTATTATTTCAAATATTCTTAGCAAAGAAGCTTAGCCCTAATTCAAAAATCTTTTATTACACGATTTTAAGATTCAGCAGGTCAAAATTTTTATAATCCACTATGAAGTTGTCGCAAAATATAGGTACTAATAATGTTACAAAATAGAAACATGTTTGCAGGTCCCTTTCGTATTATTCTTATTATTTCAAATATTTTTTAGCACAGAAGGGTAGCCTTTACCTAGAATTCTTTTTTACCACAATTTTTAGATTTAACAGGTCAAGCTACTTCTAGTCCACTATAAAGTTGTTGACAAATATTGGTTCGAAAAACATAAAGAAATAGAAACGAGTTTGCAGTTCCCTTTCGTACTATTCCTATTATTTCAAATATTCTTAGCACAGAAGCTAAGGCTTAATTTAAAACTCTTTGTAAACACGATTTTTAGATCAAGCAGGTCAAGATACTGCAAGTCCACTATGAAGTTGTCGCAAGATATAGGTACTGATAATGTTAAGAAATAGAAACATGTTTGCAGGTCCCTTTCGTACTATTCTTATTATTTCAAATATTCCTCAGCACAGAAGCTTAGCCTTAACTCAGAACTCTTTTTAAACACGATTTTAAGAATCACAGGGTCAAAACACCTCTAGTCCACTTTTCAGTTTTCGCAGAATGTAGGTACCAATAATGTTAAGAAATAGAAACATGTTTGCAGGTCCCTTTCGTATTATTCTTATTATTTCAAATATTTTTCAGCACAGAAGTGTAGCCTTTACCTAGAATTCTTTTTTACTACGATTTTTAGATTCAACAGGTCAAGTTACTTCAAGTCCATTATAAAGGTGTCGACGAATATTGGTACAAAACAAGTAAAGAGAAAGAAACATGTTTGCAGGTCCTTTTTGTACTATTCTTATTATTTCAAATATTCTTAGCACAAAAGCTTAGCTCTAATTAAAAACTCTTCGTAAACACGATTTTCAGATTCAGCAGGTCAAGAAACTGCTAGTCTAGTATAGAATTGTCGCAGAATATAGGTATTAACAACGTTAAGAAATAGAAACATGTTTGCAGGTCCCTTTTGTATTATTCTTATTATTTCAAATATTCTTAGCACAGAAGCTAAGGCTTAATTTAAAACTCTTTGTAAACACGATTTTTAAATTAAGCAGGTCAAGATACTTCTAGTCTACTATAAAGTTGTCGCAGAATATAGGTACTAATAATGTTAAGAAATAGAAACATGTTTGCAGGTCCCTTTCGTACTATTCTTATTATTTCAAATATTCGTCAGCACAGAAGCTTAGCCTCAACTCAAAACTCTTTTAGAACACGAGTTTTAGAATCACAGGGTCAACATACTCCTAGTCTACTTTACAGTTTTCGCAGAATGTAGGTACCAATAATGTTAAGAAATAGAAACATGTTTGCAGGTCCCTTTCGTACTATTCCTATTATTTCAAATATTTTTCAGCACAGAAGTTAAGCCTTCACCTAGAATTCTTTTTTACCACGATTTTTTAATTTACCAGGTCCAGATACTTTTAGTTTACTATAAAGTTGTCGCAGAATATAGGTACACATAATGTTAAGAAATAGAAACATGTTTGCAGGTCCCTTTCGAACTATTCTTGTTAATTTAAATATTCCTTAGCACAAAAGCTTAGTCTTTACTTAGAATTCTTTGTAAACACGATTTACAGAATAAACAGGTTACGATACCTCTAGTCCACCATAAAGTTGTCGCAAAATATAGGTACCAATAATGTTAAGAAATAGAAACATGTTCGCAGTTCCCTTTCGTACTATTCTCATTATTTCAAATATTTCTTAGCACATAAGCTTAGCCTCAACTCAGAACTCTTTCTAAACACGAATTTTAGATTTAATATTCCAAGATACTTCTCGTTTACTATAACGTTTTTGCAGAATATAGGTACTAATAATGTTAAGAAATAGAAACATGTTTGCACGTCCCTTTCGTACTATTCTTATTATTTCAAATATTCTTAGCACAGAAGCTTAGCCCTAATTAAAAACTCTTCGTAAACACGATTCACAGATTCAGCAGGTCGAGATACTCCTATTCTAGTATCAAATTGTCGCAGAATATAGGTAATAATAATGTTAAGAAATAAAAACATGTTTGCAGGTCCCTTTCATATTATTCTTATTATTTCAAATATTCCCCAGCAAAGAAGCTTAGCCTTAACTAAGAACTCTTTTTAAACACGATTTTTAGAATTACAGGGTCAAGATACTTTAAGTCCATCTTTCAGTTTTCGCAAAATGTAGGTACCAATAATGTTAAAAAATAGAAACATGTTTGCAGGTCTCTTTCGTACTATTCTTATTATTTTAAATATTTTTCAGCACAGAAGTTAAGCATTTCCCTAGAATTCTTTTTTACCACAATTTTTAAATTTACTAGGTCAAGATACTTCTATTTTACTATAAAGTTGTCGCAGAATATAGGTACCAATAATGTAAAGAAATAGAAACATGTTTGCAGGTCCCTTTCGTACTATTCTTATCATTTTAAATATTCCTTAGCACAAAAGCTTAGCTTTGACTTAGAATTCTTTGTAAACACGATTTACAGAATAAACAGGTCACGTTACCTCTAGTTCACTATAAAGTTGTCGCAAAATATAGGTACTAATAATGTTAAGAAATAGAAACATGTTTGCAGTTCCCTTTCGTACTATTCTTATTATTACAAATATTTCTTAGCACAGAAGCTTAGCCCTAACTCAGAACTCTTTCTAAACACGATTTTTAGATTAACTATTCTAAGATACTTCTAGTTTACTATAACGTTTTTGCAGAATAAAGGTACTAATAATGGTAAAAAATAGAAACATGTTTGCAGGTTTCTTTTGTATTTTTCTTATTATTTTAAATATGTTTTAGCACAAAAATTTAGCCTTTACCTAGAATTCTTTTTTACTACGATTTTTATATTCAGCAGGTCGAGATACTTTTAGTCCACTTTAAAGTTGACGATAAATATTAGTACAAATAATGTAGAGAAATAGAAACATGTTTGCAGGTCCCTTTCGTACTATTCTTATTATTTTAAATATTCCTCAGCACAGAAGCTTAGCCTTAACTCAGAATTCTTCATAAACAAAATTTTTACAATAAGCAGGTCAACATACTTCGAGTCCTTTATAAAGTTGTCGCAGAATATAGGTACCAATAATGTTAAGAAATAGAAACATGTTTGCAGGTCCCTTTCGTACTATTCTTATTATTTCAAATATTCTTAGCACAGAAGCTTAGCCCTAATTTAAAAATCTTTTTTAACACGATTTTGAGATTCAGCAGGTCAA
Organism: Dicyrtomina minuta; assembly: GCA_949802685.1. Lineage (NCBI taxonomy): Eukaryota > Metazoa > Arthropoda > Collembola > Symphypleona > Dicyrtomidae > Dicyrtomina > Dicyrtomina minuta. The sequence continues at coordinate 443,078 of CATKUY010000299.1, forward strand.
AATTTTTATAATCCACCATGAAGTTGTCGCAGAATATAGGTACTAATAATGTTACGAAATAGAAACATGTTTGCAGGTCCCTTTCGTATTATTCTTATTATTTTAAATATTTTTTAGCACAGAAGTGTAGCCCTTACCCAGAATTCTTTTTTACTACGATTTTTAGATTTAACAGGTCAAGCTTCTTCTAGTCCATTATAAAGTTGTTGACGAATATTGGTACGAAAAACATAAATAAATAGAAACAAGTTTGCAGTTCCCTTTCGTACTATTCTTATTATTTCAAATATTCTTAGCACAGAAGCTAAGGCTTAATTTAAAACTCTTTGTAAACACGATTTTTAGATCAAGCGGGTCAAGATACTTCAAGTTCACTATAAAGTTGTCGCAGAATATAGGTACTAATAATGTTAAGAAATAGAAACATGTTTGCAGGTCCCTTTTGTACTATTCTTATTATTTCAAATATTCCTTAGCACAGAAACTTAGCCTTACCTCAGAACTCTCTTTAAACACGATTTATAGAATCACAGGGTGAAGAAACCTTTAGTCCACTTTTCAGTTTTCGCAGAATGTAGGTACCAATAATGTTAAGAAATAGAAACATGCTTGCAGGTCCCTTACGTACTATTCTTATTATTTTAAATATTCTTAGCACAGAAGCTTAGCCTCAACTCAGAACTCTTTTTAATCACAATTTTTAAAATCACAGGGTCAAAATTCCTCTAGTCCACTTTTCAGTTTTGGCAGAATGTAGGTACCAATAATGTTAAGAAATAGAAACATGTTTGCAGGTCCCTTGCGTATTATTCTTATTATTTCAAATATTTTTCAGCACAGAAGTGTAGCTTTTACCCAGAATTCTTTTTTACCCCGATTTTTAGATTCAACAGGTCAAGTTTCTTTAAGTCCACTATAAAGTTGTTAACGAATATTGGTACAAAAAAAGTAAAGAGAAAGAAACATGTTTGCAGGTCCCTTTCGTACTATTCTTATTATTTCAAATATTTTGAGCACAGAAGCTAAGGCCTAATTTAGAACTCTTTGTAAACACGATTTTTAGATTAAGCAAGTCAAGATACTTCTAGTTCACTATAAAGTTGTCGCAGAATATAGGTACTAATAATGTTAAGAAATAGAAACATGTTTGCAGGTCCCTTTTGTACTATTCTTATTATTTCAAATATTCCTCAGCAGAGAAGCTTAGCCTTAACTCAGAACTTTCTTTAAACACGATTTTTAGAATCACAAGGTAAAGATACTTTTAGTCCACTTTTCAGTTTTTGCAGAATGTAGGTACCAATAATGTTAAGAAATAGAAACATGCTTGCAGGTCCCTTACGTACTATTCTTATTATTTCAAATATTTTTAGCACAGAAGCTAAGGCTTAATTTAGAACTCTTTGTAAACACGATTTTTAGATTAAGCAGGTCAGGATACTTTTAGTCCACTATGAAATTTTTGCAGAATATAGGTACTAATATTGTTACGAAATAGAAACATGTTTGCAGGTCCCTTTCGAACTATTCTTATTATTTTAAATATTCCTTAGCACAAAAGCTTAGCCTTTACTTAGAATTCTTTGTAAACACGATTTACAGAATAAACAGGTTACGATACCTCTAGTCCACTATAAAGTTGTCGCAAAATATAGGTACTAATAATGTTAGGAAATAGAAACATGTTTGCAGTTCCGTTTCGTACTATTCTCATTATTTCAAATATTTCTTAGCACAGAAGCTTAGCCCTAACTCAGAACTCTTTCTAAACACGATTTTTAGATTAACTATTCCAAGATACTTCTAGTTTACTTAAAGTTTTTGCAGAATATAGGTACCAATAATGTTAAAAAATAGAAACATGTTTGCAAGTCCCTTTCGTATTATTCTTATTATTTTAAATATGTTTTAGCACAAAAATTTAGCCTTTACCTAAAATTCTTTTTTACAACGATTTTTATATTTAGCAGGTCGAGATACTTTTAGTCCACTTTAAAGTTGACGATAAATATTGGTACAAATAATGTAAAGAAATAGAAACATGTTTGCAGGTTCCTTTCGTACTATTCTTATTATTTTAAATATTCCTCAGCACAGAAGCTTAGCCTTAACTCAGAATTCTTCATGAACAAAATTTTCAAAATAAGCAGGTCAACATACTTCGAGTCCTTTATAAAGTTGTCGCAGAATATAGGTACCAATAATGTTAAGAAATAGAAACATGTTTGCAGGTCCCTTTCGTACTATTCTTATTATTTCAAATATTCTTAGCACAGAAGCTTAGCCCTAACTCAAAAATCTTTTTAACACGATTTTGAGATTCAGCAGGTTAAAATTTTTATAATCCACCATGAAGTTGTCGCAGAATATAGGTACTAATAATGTTACGAAATAGAAACATGTTTGCAGGTCCCTTTCGTATTATTTTTATTATTTTAAATATTTTTTAGCACAGAAGTGTAGCCTTTACCCAGAATTCTTTTTTACCACGATTTTTAGATTTAACAGGTCAAGCTACTTCTAGTCCATCATAAAGTTGTTGACGAATATTGGTACGAAAAACGTAAAGAAATAGAAACAAGTTTGCAGTTCCCTTTCGTACTATTCTTATTATTTCAAATATTCTTAGCACAGAAGCTAAGGCTTAATTTAAAACTCTTTGTTAACACGATTTTTAGATCAAGCGGGTCAAGATACTTCAAGTTCACTATTAAGTTGTCGCAGAATATAGGTACTAATAATGTTAAGAAATAGAAACATGTTTGCAGGTCCCTTTTGTACTATTCTTATTAATTCAAATATTCCTTAGCACAGAAACTTAGCCTTACCTCAGAACTCTCTTTAAACACGATTTACAGAATCACAGGGTGAAGATACCTTTAGTCCACTTTTCAGTTTTCGCAGAATGTAGGTACCAATAATGTTAAGAAATAAAAACATGCTTGCAGGTCCCTTACGTACTATTCTTATTATTTTAAATATTCTTAGCACAGAAGCTTAGCCTTAACTCAGAACTGTTTTTAAACACAATTTTCAAAATCACAGGGTCAAAATACCTCTAGTCCACTTTTCAGTTTTGGCAGAATGTAGGTACCAATAATGTTAAGAAATAGAAACATGTTTGCAGGTCCCTTGCGTATTATTCTTATTATTTCAAATATTTTTCAGCACAAAAGTGTAGCTTTTACCCAGAATTCTTTTTTACCCCGATTTTTAGATTCAACAGGTCAAGTTTCTTCAAGTCCACTATAAAGTTGTCAACGAATATCGGTACAAAAAAAGTAAAGAGAAAGAAACATGTTTGCAGGTCCCTTTCGTACTATTCTTATTATTTCAAATATTTTGAGCACAGAAGCTAAGGCCTAATTTAGAACTCTTTGTAAACACGATTTTTAGATTAAGCAGGTCAAGATACTTCTAGTTCACTATAAAGTTGTCGCAGAATATAGGTACTAATAATGTTAAGAAATAGAAACATGTTTGCAGGTCCTTTTTGTACTATTCTTATTATTTCAAATATTCCTCAGCAGAGAAGCTTAGCCTTAACTCAGAACTTTCTTTAAACACAATTTTTAGAATCACAAGGTGAAGATACCTTTAGTCTACTTTTCAGTTTTCGCGGAATGTAGGTACCAATAATGTTAAGAAATAGAAACATGCTTGCAGGACCCTAACGTACTATTCTTGTTATTTCAAATATTTTTAGCACAGAAGCTAAGGCCTAATTTAGAACTCTTTGTAAACACGATTTTTAGATTAAGCAGGTCAGGAAACTTTTAGTCCACTTTGAAATTTTTGCAGAATATAGGTACTAATATTGTTACGAAATAGAAACATGTTTGCAGGTCCCTTTTGTACTATTCTTATTATTTTAAATATTCCTCAGCACAAAAGCTTAGCCCTAATTTAAAAATCTTTTTTAACACGAATTTGAGATTCAGCAGGTCAAAATTTTTATAATCCATCATGAGGTTGTCGCAGAATATAGGTACTAATAATGTTACGAAATAAAAACATGTTTGCAGGTCCCTTTCGTATTATTCTTATTATTTCAAATATTTTTTAGCACAGAAGTGTAGCCTTTACCCAGAATTCTTTTTTACCACGATTTTTAGATTCAACAGGTCAAGCTACTACTAGTCCACTATAAAGTTGTTGACGAATATTGGTACGAAAAACATAAAGAAATAGAAACAAGTTTGCGGTTCCCTTTCGTACTATTCTTATTATTTCAAATATTCTTAGCACAGAAGCTAAGGCTTAAATTAGAACTCTTTGTAAACACGATTTTTAGATCCAGCAGGTCAAGATACTTTAAGTTCACTATGAAGTTGTCGCAGAATATAGGTACTAATAATGTTAAGAAATAGAAACATGTTTGCAGGTCCCTTTCGTACTATTCCTATTATTTCAAATATTTTTCAGCACAGAAGTTAAGCCTGCACCTAGAATTTATTTTTACCACGATTTTTAAATTTACCAGGTCAAGATACTTCTAGTTTACTATAAAGTTGTCGCAGAATATAGGTACCAATAATGTTAAGAAATAGAAACATGCTTGCAGGTCCCTTACGTACTATTCCTATTATTTCAAATATTTTTAGCACAGAAGCTAAGGCTTAGTTTAGAACTCTTTGTAAACACGATTTTTAGATTAAGCAGGTCAAGATACTTTTAGTCCACTATGAAATTTTTGCAGAATATAGGTACTAATATTGTTACGAAATAGAAACATGTTTGCAGGTCCCTTTCGAACTATTCTTATTATTTTAAATATTCCTTAGCACAAAAGCTTAGCCTTTACTTAGAATTCTTTGTAAACACGATTTACAGAATAAACAGGTTACAATACCTCTAGTCCACTATAAAGTTGTCGCAAAATATAGGTACTAATAATGTTAGGAAATAGAAACATGTTTGCAGTTCCGTTTCGTACTATTCTCATTATTTCAAATATTTCTTAGCACAGAAGCTTAGCCCTAACTCAGAACTCTTTCTAAACACGATTTTTAGATTAACTATTCCAAGATACTTCTAGTTTACTTAACGTTTTTGCAGAATATAGGTACCAATAATGTTAAAAAATAGAAACATGTTTGCAGGTCCCTTTCGTATTATTCTTATTATTTTAAATATGTTTTAGCACAAAAATTTAGCCTTTACCTAAAATTCTTTTTTACAACGATTTCTATATTCAGCAGGTCGAGATACTTTTAGTCCACTTTAAAGTTGACGATAAATATTGGTACAAATAATGTAAGGAAATAGAAACATGTTTGCAGGTTCCTTTTGTACTATTCCTAATATTTTAAATATTCCTCAGCACAAAAGTTCAGCCTTAACTCAGAATTCTTCATGAACAAAATTTTCAAAATAAGCAGGTCAACATACTTCGAGTCCTCTATAAAGTTGTCGCAGAATATAGGTACCAATAATGTTAAGAAATAGAAACATGTTTGCAGGTCCCTTTCGTACTATTCTTATTATTTCAAATATTCTTAGCACAGAAGCTTAGCCCTAACTCAAAAATCTTTTTAACACGATTTTGAGATTCAGCAGGTTAAAATTTTTATAATCCACCATGAAGTTGTCGCAGAATATAGGTACTAATAATGTTACGAAATAGAAACATGTTTGCAGGTCCCTTTCGTATTATTCTTATTATTTTAAATATTTTTTAGCACAGAAGTGTAGCCTTTACCCAGAATTCTTTTTTACCACGATTTTTAGATTTAACAGGTCAAGCTACTTCTAGTCCATTATAAAGTTGTTGACCAATATTGGTACGAAAAACATAAAGAAATAGAAACAAGTTTGCAGTTCCCTTTCGTACTATTCTTATTATTTCAAATATTCTTAGCACAGAAGCTAAGGCTTAATTTAAAACTCTTTGTAAACACGATTTTCAGATCAAGCGGGTCAAGATACTTCAAGTTCATTATAAAGTTGTCGCAGAATATAGGTACTTATAATGTTAAGAAATAGAAACATGTTTGCAGGTCCCTTTTGTACTATTCTTATTAATTCAAATATTCCTTAGCACAGAAACTTAGCCTTACCTCAGAACCCTCTTTAAACACGATTTATAGAATCACAGGGTGAAGATACCTTTAGTCCACTTTTCAGTTTTCGCAGAATGTAGGTACCAATAATGTTAAGAAATAGAAACATGCTTGCAGGTCCCTTACGTACTATTCTTATTATTTTAAATATTCTTAGCACAGAAGCTTAGCCTTAACTCAGAACTCTTTTTAAACACAATTTTCAAAATGACAGGGTCAAAATTCCTCTAGTCCATATTTCAGTTTTGGCAGAATGTAGGTACCAATAATGTTAAGAAATAGAAACATGTTTGCAGGTCCCTTGCGTATTATTCTTATTATTTCAAATATTTTTCAGCACAGAAGTGTAGCTTTTACCCAGAATTCTTTTTTACCCCGATTTTTAGATTCAACAGGTCAAGTTTCTTCAAGTCCACTATAAAGTTGTCGACGAATATTGGTACAAAAAAAGTAAAGAGAAAGAAACATGTTTGCAGGTCCCTTTCGTACTATTCTTATTATTTCAAATATTTTGAGCACAGAAGCTAAGGCCTAATTTAGAACTCTTTGTACACACGATTTTTAGATTAAGCAGGTCAAGATACTTCTAGTTCACTATAAAGTTGTCGCAGAATATAGGTACTAATAATGTTAAGAAATAGAAACATGTTTGCAGGTCCCTTTTGTACTATTCTCATTATTTCAAATATTCCTCAGCAGAGAAGCTTAGCCTTAACTCAGAACTTTCTTTAAACACGATTTTTAGAATCACAAGGTGAAGATACCTTTAGTCCACTTTTCAGTTTTTGCAGAATGTAGGTACTAATAATGTTAAGAAATAGAAACATGCTTGCAGGTCCCTTACGTACTATTCTTATTATTTCAAATATTTTTAGCACAGAAGCTAAGGCTTAATTTAGAACTCTTTGTAAACACGATTTTTAGATTAAGCAGGTCAGGATACTTTTAGTCCACTATGAAATGTTTGCAGAATATAGGTACTAATATTGTTACGAAATAGAAACATGTTTGCAGGTCCCTTCTGTACTATTCTTATTATTTTAAATATTCCTCAGCACAAAAGCTTAGCCCTAATTCAAAAATCTTTTTTAACACGAATTTGAGATTCAGCAGGTCAAAATTTTTATAATCCATCATAAGGTTGTCGCAGAATATAGGTACTAATAATGTTACGAAATAGAAACATGTTTGCAGGTCCCTTTCGTATTATTCTTATTATTTCAAATATTTTTTAGCACAGAAGTGTAGCCTTTACCCAGAATTCTTTTTTACCACGATTTTTAGATTCAACAGGTCAAGCTTCTTCTAGTCCATTATAAAGTTGTTGACGAATATTGGTACGAAAAACATAAAGAAATAGAAACAAGTTTGCGGTTTCCTTTCGTACTATTCTTATTATTTCAAATATTCTTAGCACAGAAGCTAAGGCTTAAATTAGAACTCTTTGTAAACACGATTTTTAGATCTAGCAGGTCAAGATACTTCAAGTTTACTATGAAGTTGTCGCAGAATATAGGTACTAATAATGTTAAGAAATAGAAACATGTTTGCAGGTCCCTTTCGTACTATTCCTATTATTTCAAATATTTTTCAGCACAGAAGTTAAGCCTGCACCTAGAATTCTTTTTTACCACGATTTTTAAATTTACCAGGTCAAGATACTTCTAGCTTACTATAAAGTTGTTGCAGAATATAGGTACCAATAATGTTAAGAAAAAAAAACATGTTTGCAGTTCCGTTTTGTACTATTCTTATTATTTCAAATATTCCTTAGCACAGAAGCTTAGCCTTCATTCAGAACTCTTTTTCAACACGATTTTGAACTTAAGCAGGTCAAAATACTTATAGTCCACTATGAAGTTGTCGCAGAATATAGGTTTTAATAATGTTACAGAATAGAAACATGTTTGCAGGTCCCTTTCGTATTATTCTAATTATTTCAAATATTTTTTAGCACAGAAGTGTAGCCTTCATTCAGGACTCTTTATTAACACGATTTTGAGATTAAGCAGGTCAAAATACTTATAGTCTAGTATGAAGTTTTTGCAAAATATAGGTACTAATAATGTTACGGAATAGAAACATGTTTGCAGGTCCCTTTCGTATTATTCTTATTATTTCAAATATTTTTCAGCACAATAGTGTAGCCTTTACCCAGAATTCTTTTTTACCACGATTTTTAGATTCAACAGGTCAAGTTTTTTCTAGTCCACTATGAAGTTGTTGACAAATATTGGTACAAAAAATGTAAAGAGAAAGAAACATGTTTGCAGGTCCCTTTCGTACTATTCTTATTATTTCAAATATTCTTAGCACAGAAGCTTACGCTTAATTCAAAACTCTTTGTAAACACGATTTTTAGATTAAGCAGGTCAAGATACTTCTAGTTCACTATAAAGTTGTCGCAGAATATAGGTACCAATAATGTTAAGAAATAGAAACATGTTTGCAGGTCTCTTTCGTACTATTCTTATTATTTTAAATATTCCTCAGCACAGAAGCTTAGTCTTAACTCAGAACTGTTTTTAAACACGATTTTCAGAATCACAGGGTCAAGATACGTCTAGTCCACTTTAAAGTTTTCATCATCAGTTTTCAATCATTCATTGAAATTGTTTCGGATTTGAAAAAATCCGATATCCTGAACTTTCTATTTAAATACCGTTTTAGCCTACTTATTCATAATGGGATGGTTGCGAAAAGTGCGAATTGCTCTTATTGCATATATCAAAAGACAAAACGTTCTAACTGTATGACTTCACCTACTGCAAATGTTTTTTCCTACTTTATTTTAAAACGCAAAATGGTCTAACTTCATGAATAAAAAACATTCAAAATTCACTGAATAGATTTATTTAGTCACAAACTGTTTAAATTACATGATTTTACAAGTAAATGGTTTTAATTACATGGTTTTTTAAATTAAAATGTTCTAACTTCACAGTTTTAGGTTTTAAACTGTTCTTAATAGATTATTTTAGTAAGTGCAATATAATTTATTTAAACAAGAACGAGCAACAGCTGAGTTTAAAAATTAGCAAATACTTTTCCAGCATCGGAAATGGAGACTAGGGATATTGATATTATATACGACGTTTTGGTCACATGACTGCATTTTGCACTTCTTTCCTGCCATTCACATTAAACGACATATTTTTTGGACGTATGTTATTAGAGGAAACTGCAACGCTGAGTGAATAATTAAATTTCTATCAGTTTTTTGTGCTTGGATAATTACACATTTCTGAACCTAATTATTAGAAATAGAGCATCCTGTAAATTAGTCATATGATATCGTCTATGAAGAACCAATATGACTCATTTTCAATGAATGCTACAGCTAAAATGAGCTATGTAAAAAAACAGTAAATAGGATATAATTAAATACTTGCAGTGCTAATTAGGAGTTTCTAAAATAGATCAAATTGTTCTATTTAAATATTTTTTTAAAAAGTCATTTATGGACGATCCTTTATAGATTGTTTCTTATGTGACATTGCCAAAGCAGTGAGTTCACATGTGGTTGAGTTTTTGATTGCAAGTCATGTAATGTATGTCACTGGTTCTTGAGTTGTTTACCTGACGAGAGATCGTCTTATTATGTAGCTTGATAATAAAAATTTCACTATTTTACCAGCTGTAACGAATGACGCGTGCGAGTCGCAACATTGTCTGTGGATGTGGCATAGTACCGCAATGAAGATACTTGCACAAGATATAATACTGATTGTTGAATCTAACCGTCCTTGGCAAGCGCGAAGCGCGATCATCCTTAGCTTTTTGGTCAGCAAATAATATGTAAATTTAGTAAAGAAATTTGACAGGAACGCAGAGAACCAGTTTTTGTTAGCTGAGGCATTAGTATTGTAAAAGTGTATTTAATTAGCATCTGTAAATAATCATAATGACTTACTTTTAAGTAACGCTAAAAGTAAAACTACCTAAGTAAATGTAACGAATAATAATTATACATTTTTAAAATATTTAAATATTGCAAAATCTTATATTTGCTTGTTTCCACGAGGTGCTAAATTTTATCTTAAAATGTTTTAAAACCAATGCAAAATGTTTTATTTACCTCGATTTGTAATAGTATAAAATTTTTCTTTTACATGTTTTTAAAAATTGCTAAATGTAAGAATTCCAATTTTTTTAAAATTTAAAAAAAAATTCTATTTACATGTATTACTAAAGCGTAACTTGCTATATTAACATGTGTATATTAAGTGCAACAAGTTATATTTAAAAATTTGAAATTTACAAAATGTTGTCATTATTTGCATGCTTTTAAAAAGTGTAAATCCTTTGAATTACATGAATGTTTTATGATTCTGATATTCTTATAATTATTATTCTAGATAATGCATTTAGAATGCAGTTGAATATTTATTTACGTGAGCATATGTAGGTAAATGCTACAACATGCAGTGTAGTACCATGTGTGAACATGAAATGACTGATAAGCACAAATGAGGTTTGTTGTCATTCAAGTCTCCACTTCTAATGAATGAACAAGAATTGGCACAATGAAATTGCCTACTGCAGACTTAGTACAGTCAGCTTTGTGTACATTTGGGTGCAATGTACTGCAGAATAAACATACGCAGATTAACAAGCATTAGTAGCATAGTATTTATAGCAGTAACTATTATTTACTGCAGACGCACATACAAATGACGTTGGTTATATTAATTTCCAATTAAAATGAATGTCGACATCTTTGATTCTTTGGTCACTTCCTTGTATGTACTTATGCGGCGTTTAACATTCACTTTGTCAAGTTTACTCTCATGCTGTTGGGAAAAGTTGTATTTATTTTGTCAGTTTAAACATAATTATTATTCTTTATTATATGCACATGATTTTCTGGCTGAATGCAAAACTAATCAAGTCAAAAGAGTGCAGTTATAAAAATGAGTTGAAATTGCTTGTATAAGCCTTAAAGTATTATTATAATTCATATACGATTTTTTTCAGAATGAAAAACGTTCTATTCCCATGTCTTCAAAAAATAAAATATTTTCTACTTTCATTTTTTGCAAAGTGCAAAATGTTCTATTTACATTTTTTTTAATCCACAATTATTATACATTTTTAAATGATTTAGAAATGATGATATTTCAATATTTTTGTAAATAATTATATTGTATAATTACATTTCATTTAGGTTCTTCACCCAATTACAAAATACACTTGTATGTATCGTAGTTACTGTATCAATTACTGACGAAATACGGACTTTTATTTCAAATAATATTCTAAATACAAACAAAAAATGATATGTAATTATTAATGCGTGCAGATATGATGATATAAAACGCATATTACGAGTAAGATGATTTCCTAAGTAAGGGACACATAAATCTGTGTAGGCGAATGTAAAGAGTGCAGTAAAATATTAATTATTTGCATCTTGATAATTTGTTACAAAGGTGTATAAAAGAGCAATACTTTTTAAAATGTAAAAAAAGTAAGGAAGCCAACACTATCATTGAAGAGCACATTATAGTTTGACTGCAGTAGACAACTGAAGAAGCATGTAAAACCTAACTAATAAGAAAATTGGCAAATATCTTACTCAGGCGCTAATATGCCTTAATTTATTTATCTTTTTGCAATACAGAAATAAACCATGTAATGGAACCCGAATTCGAACGTAGGGCTCTAAAAAAATGATTCAGTGCATTCAAATTTTTTTACTTGTGTTAGGAGCTTAATTTATTTATCTTCAACACTAATTACACCAGCATCCCACGCGTTAATTACAGAAACAGCAGCAGTCATTAAGGATGAACATAATTACCAATGTTTTAGAAATAACAAGTCAAAGATATTAGTAAATAACACAAATAATTGAGATACAAAATATTTTAGTTGCAAAATTGTTTTATCTATTCAGAAATACAAAATATTAGTGATTAACATCACCAATAAACGCAATTTTAGCTTTGTTGTACGTTGTTTTAACGATTTATAGTTTTGGCTTCAGGCATGATACGGGAAAGAAATAATATTTCGCTAATATCACATCTGACCTTTGGTCCCTTCGGCGGGCTATGCATAATAAATGCATGGATTAAAATTACAGTTGTGTTTTACATAATCTGCAAACGATCAAACAAAATGCAGGGCTAGGGATTTTAGCCCCCCCAACTTCCCCTCAGAGATATATTTTGACATTGCTAGCCTCCCTAGGCGATCATAGGACCCCCTTTCAAAAAAATACAGTTATGTATCTGCCTCTGAACAGAGTTAAGTAATCAGAATTTTACTTATTTATAAATGCAATGTGAAGAAATTTGTGAATATAGAATTTAGTGCTTACGGATAATCATCTGGATTGGGTGGCTTACGAATACCACACTGTTCTTTTTCTTCCCCTGTTTCACATTTACAATTGCAGCAGAATAAGTCGCAAGGGCTCCAGCTGCAACACTGGAACCATTTAATTTTTTTCACAACATTCCCCGCTCGCAGAGGCTGCTACAAGGGAGATAATAACAAGGAAGACTAGAAAAACTCTAGAGAAGCTCATGGCAATTCTGCAGAATCAAAACACAACAATTAAAATTAAAGCAGATATTTACTGCAACTAACTGTTTTTGTTGTGTTAACGTTTCTGTAATTTTAGATTCGTGCATTAATTTCATATTTAAAGTTTTAAAATTATCTGGATGCTTTAGTTTTGATTTGTGTTTCGAATATAAAATTCAATATTTAATCGACAAAATGCGAACGAAATGTATTTCCAAAGTAATTAAAATAATTGCTGCTGTTTAAGTTACGATACACTAGTGTGATTAGGCTTACGTAATAAAGCTTGTGGTAATAAATAATTGTATTACTAGTAAAAGTTTAATTTTATCTTTTCACCTGCCTAAATTATTTCAAATTGATTTTACTGTTAATAAAATATTTGGTTTTGGACTCAGGGCAATTCCTAAAATTTTACAAAATTTGTGAATATTTAAATTAACGTTACAATTTAAAGTTAAACTCCGTAATGACAAGAACCATGAACTAAAAATTTCTATATACTGTGAGAAAAACACATGACAATCTATACAATATATCAAATCTCTTACAAATAATTCAAATCGTCCAAACTTTCGTATGTATGGAAAAAGTGAAACAACAAATTCCAAGAATAAAACGTTACTGTCATTTTAAGATCAGGTTTGCATACTCAAATACAAGATTGTTTTTACAGCGTGTAGATTAAGTTTTCATAGCCTTCTTTGTATAATTATCCCATGACATGTTATGGCTATACACTAAAACTGATTTATACGCCTTTAATACGCAGCGACCAATTATATTATTTTCAATTCTTAGAATAAAAGTCAATAAGAACACATTCCTTTAAATTATATGTTACAGTTTCCAATACGCGTGTTCTTGTCATGAGGAGTGATCTATAAATGATGTCACCTGCATTTTCACTCATTGTATCCAATTTATCCTCATGCCACCACTTTAAAATTACCATAACACTTATTCCAACCTTTATCTTCAACAAGGCATGCTATCACTAACTGACTAGATTTACTTTCCCTACCAAAAGATTCATTTATGGATGAACCGGAAGCTTTACATATTTATAAATTTATTATCTCAAATACGGTTCTGTTGATAGATACATCTGAAAGCGTGAGTGTTTTATATACAAAAAAGCCCAGCTTACTACATACCAGGAAATTAGAAAATAGTCCAAAATAAAGTTCGTGTTTCTTATGAAAAAAATAAAGACGTTAGGAGACGTCCACAAATTACATCGTCGGTAGGGTCAATGGGTCAACTTGGCAACTGATTACATCCTATGTTAGAGATATCCAATCATGAATATAATTAGGCTGGTCACATTGGGCTAACATGTTCTTGAAAACGAATATGTATATTGTTTAATGAAGTCATTTGTGAACGATTTCCAAGAAAATATAAATTAAATATTACCTTGTGTGGATTCTTACATTTGCTATGCATTTATGCGTATGACTTTACTATTATAACTTCAGGAAGTAACAAAAGTGTTACGAGATTTATTGTTATGCTAAGCAGAAGTTGTTATTTTAGTGTTTATCAAAAACAACATAAATACTAATTATGTATTCTGCTGTGGATACAAAATGACGACACATAAAAGTCTGATGCCTTTCGGACAGTGTAAGACACGGAGCCAGTGACCGGTAGGATCGATCGCACTGACCGAAGCTCCGGTCAGTAAAATCGAAAACATAGCAGGCACGCGCGGGCTCATTTTTTTTTCTCGAAGCTCATCGATGCTCAAAAATCAAAAAGAGCTCAAAGAGCCAATAGAGTCCTGTAAGTTGATATTCGTAGTGGGGTATTTGAGCCTAAAAGTGTAAGAGTGATCGATATGTCGTTTTGGACTCATACTGTCATAAAAAAATATCAGAGGTACTTAAATCAAAACGTATGTAAAAGTATGATGAAATATATTGTATACGATAATAATAATATATGAATCACACTGATCACACACTGACACCGACACCGTAGCTGGCACTATTCTGACACGGGATATAAGATAAAAGTAATAGTCAGTGGTACGAGTGAGTGATGATTACTAGTAATAATAGTAAGAGTAATATTAGTTCAATATTAGTTAATTAATTAATTAATATACTGATACCGATACCCTGTGTTGTGGCGGACTGTTGCAGCAGTGGCAGGGACGGTGTCAGGTGTCGGTGTCAGTGGTGTCACAGTGAATTAAGTATAAGTGTTTTGGCTGATGGCTACTGTGTGGCAGTACTACGGACCACGGACGAACTGAACACCGACGTTTGAACTAAGTACTGTACTTCCTAATATTAAACAAAGTTAAATGTAATAATTAAAACTGAATGCGATTACAGCATAGAAATGACACGAAACGTCCTATTGGTTATTGACACGATGTAAAGTAAAACATATTATTACAAATAAAAAAGTTTCGTCAACTGAATATTTTCATCATTCATGCGATATACACTACATTTTATTTTATATTTGTTTATTAATGTTTAGAAGCCAGATGCGTAATAATGTCTGTTTAAACTTCAGTCAATGATTAATTCATTCAATTATATTATTTAAATATACTGTTTATTGAAATATTCTTTACTGTAACAGTCGTCGACGAATAGACAGATGATAGTTGATATAGCCATATTTACGATTTTTAATGTTTCCTTTTTTGTTTTGTATATAATGTTTTTTGCTTTTCAAATTTACGAAGGGACAGAATTATTTTGAAAGTTTTTTAATGGAATTTATTAGTTACATCATTAGTGTTTGGCCCTACATGGGTCTTTGATGTAGGCTGCCTGCATTTTAAGCTGAGGTTCACAAATTAAAAGTCAGTCACTTCAATGTGTCAGGTATTTTCATGATAAATCAAATTTTAGGTTTCGACAAGGTTTTTGTAAATATTGTAAACTGTCTTCTTTCACCGTTACCCTATGTGAATCTCGGACCAGACACAACAACTCTCAGCTTTGATTTTGGTGTTGCATTCTCCAGTCTATGAGTTTGGACACCACTTGGACAAGGATGACCACCTGAATCTATTTATGTTAACGTTTAGTGTAATACCTTGATAGTTGATACTAGTGATCGGTCGCTATTTATCCTGTATAATTTAATAAAGGTGAAAAGACATTTATTTTTAATCATTGTTAGTTTGCTGCTCTGAATTATAATTTTTATCAGCCTTATATGTTATATAGAATAGCAAATTCGCAAACATTACGAACAATATTATGACAAGATATTACTAAATATCCCTTTCCTGCTAATGAGCACATAGGTTATAACCTACAGCATCGTGTCCGTACTGCCAATGCTTCAATTGCATCCTAGGATGCAATTCTGTGTTTGCATTTTACAACAAACAGCATTTTTGGGTAGGAAATATCTGAGGGAAGGAAATATTCTGCGACATGGGTTCCTACTATTTTTAAAGCTTGAACTCGGACCGCCAAGGCAACCTAAAAATTTAGCTACACTGCACTTTTCAGCGAAGCAAAGTGGACACTCAGTGGAGTTCAGCTTTAAGTTCTGTGTTCCATCCTCCACTTTATGAGTCTAAACACCACTTAGAGAAGGATAACTACCGAAATCCTATTATAGTAAGGTTACGCGTAATGCCTTTATAGTATTTTCACAGGTTTTTTAAAACATTGTTGTTTTTAAATGCGCTTTTAACGTGTTTAAAAAGAGACTTTTATGTAAAAACACAGTTACATCCTTTGTTTGTTTTTTTCACGACGGAACTCAAGCGCAGCACTGGCAGTTACAACTTGAACCAGGCATTGGCCTGGAAGATTTTAGTTGAACAAAGTAGCTGGATATTCATTCCATTTATTTTATATGGGGCTAAAGTTAGCTCACTTTTCCCGGTTGTTTTCTTGGAGTGGGTCCCAAAACTTGCTTCAGTTGATCATTTTCATTGGTGTCTGGTCTCTAGTTTGAGACAACTAAGTTTATTTAGTTTCTTATGATGTAGTCACAGTACATTTAAACCTTGCGTCCACACAATAATAATAGTTACGTGTTTTATGCCAAGATATCATACATCTCTTCCCAGTTTCGTAATAAGTACATACATTATACCTTATAGCATCTGTGTTCGTGCTGCCATTGCTCCAACTGCACCTGAGATGCAATAATGTATTTGCATTTGACCAGAAGAAACATTTATAGGTAGAAAATGTATTCCAACATGGGTCTGTAATAGTTTTTGGAGCTCGGAGCGCAAAAACAACTTCAAATCGTTCTACACACCACTTTTAAGTGAAGCGAAGTAGAGCTAGGTTTTGATTTTGGTGTTCCATGTTCCAGTCCATGAGTGTGGACACCACTTGGACGAGGATGACTCCCGAAATCAAATTATGTTCAAGTTAAGTGTAATACCTAATTAGTTGTTCTACATGTTTTTAACTACATTAGTTTTTTCGTTTAAGTTGTTAAGATTTACTTATACTAATATGGAGGAAGTAAATAATAAAGCTGCGTTATAATACAGCATAATATTTTAGGTACTTTAAGCGTTTTGCAGCGTATAACTAGGTATATACACAATTGTAATAAATTGGAACTTGTAGAATACTACGGTATAGTATGGTTTAGTGTAAAGTATTATTGGTATGACCTATGGAATGAAGTAAAGCCACAAAAAACTTTATCTACTTTGTCACTGATATATTTAATAACCTATTTAGTGCCCCCATGTATTTTTTGTACTCCATCTTATCTTTGTTTAATAGTTATTAAATAATCACAAACACTTATAATTATTAAATTTTTGTTTAGCCACAAACATTATTATTTGCTATTTGTATGACGCAACAGTTTTAATTAATAATTGTAACTAAAAACACGAAAACATAATAATAATAAAAAATAAAATGTCCTTTGGTGTTTGTGTGTATTATATATTATTTATGCATTTATTGATTTATTTTCATTTTTATGGTGTTACGCCAAGTAGTATTAGTATTAGTAATATTAGTATTAGTATTGAACATTTTTTGTAGGTAGGTAGAATTTACTTCCAGTACCTAGGGGGTTGGCTCAGACTAGGGGAGATTGAGTTCAAAGCTCAATGAGGTGGAAAAAATTTTTCCTTAATAAAGGAAGCGGGACCGGAGGAGGTAAAATAGATAATAAGAACGGTGTTGCACGATTTTCCTCCTCCCGGCTCAGGCTGGCTCAAATTGAGGTAGTTTTTTAAAGAAAAAGGGACCCTCGGTCAATTTTTTTCAAGAGCTCGTTAGGGACCGATTGGCTTGCACTGCTTTCGGACTACGGGCTTGCTCGTGAAAAGCAAACTGGTATAACCACATATAATTATATTTCACATGAGAATTGCATTTCACTGCATCGACAAGCGATTAGATGTTTACATATGAACTCAATCTGTGTAGGTAAATGTTGAACTAAATATGATTATAATTATAGTAATAAAGTGCATTGGCTATTTTTTACGAATACAAATTAAGCAAACGTGAATTTCCAGGAATACAAAGTGTGATGCACATACTATATAAATAAAAGGCCGCTTTACCTAATACAAAGTTGTAAGTTGTAATCAATTGATTGAAGGAGTATTTGGTCCTTGCACCTTCTACACCTCTACGACTAACCTAAGACAATAACTAAAATTAGACAAACAAACTACAAGTTCCACATTAAAAATAACATACTACTTTACATTTTACAAAACTTGTATTTTTCTCTTTGGTTTTTTCATATAATACAAAACGTTATAATAACTCAAACAATGAAGGTATTTAAGTTGTATTGGTACATTTGTGTTGTTGCTTGGGCCCTGCTGATTGTTTCAGCTGCAGAAAAAGCCTTGGCAAATCGATCCCCAGTTGGAGGGACGTGCAAAGATCCCTCTGACTGTATGACAGCTCTGGAATGCTGCAATGGTACTATTGCACATTAGGAATATTTTTTAATAACCAACTCTGATCGTAATAATTATCTTTTGTAATAATTCAAATCTAATTTTTAATTTGTCTATAAAACTTGTAAAAATTTTTCTTGTAGGCAAATGTAAAACTGATAAATCAATTTGCCCTCGACCACTTCCAAACTATTCAAAGCAGATGAAGCTAAACCTGGGACACACATTTTAAAGAGTAACATCTGGGTAAAACAATAGCAAGATAACAGTTGCTACACTTTTTACTAGGCGCAAAAGCTATAAGTAATTGGTAATTTAATAATATAATTTTATATATTTCAATTTAAGAATCTTTTGTTTAAAGCTTCGCAACTTTTTAAACACGTTTTGTAAACTTAGATTGTTATTGTATGATTTGCTTTAACACTTTATTACATTACATAAACGACTAGGTATAAAATATTAATAAAATCCAATTTTAAGTTTAGATTTCTAATTTATAAGAACAATCATTTATTTAAAATCACATTCAAGGAAAGAAGCATAATTATTTAAATTTACAAATCACGCATCCGCCTGCAAAATTGGCAATAGGCGACATGTAAAAAAAACATATAATTAATTTAAAAATTATGCCTTATAGTTAACCCCTATGCTTAACTGTTAGCTTCAAATACAACATTTGGTCGCATACTTTAATAATTAACTTTACTACATTTTTTTGTACACACTATTTACCTAAGTAGTTTAATGCATCATATTAAAAAAAATTACTTAAGTTCATAAACATGCATCAGCATACATATTTTAATTTTATTAATTTTCTTTGCGTCTAGTAATTTACTACAAAAAAATCTTACTTATACCTTGGAAGTAGAAAATAATACCTGTTTACGTATTTTTCATATTAAAACGGGTGTTGTCGTTTGCGTGGATTACACTAGTACAGTTTTGTATTTCTGGCAAAATAAGATTCTTGTAGTTTTGTGAGATAAGATTTTCAAAGTAAATATTTTTGTTTTCGAATCATCATAATTTACAAGAATTTCAGACCAAATCAATTTAATGGTTAAGTTAGGTTACGTTAAAGGTTTAAAGCGTTAAAAAAACCTAACCTAACCTAACCTAACCTAACCGAATTTATAGGTCATGGTGGTTGTACTTTTTATTTAACAAACGCGTCCTAATAGTTAAATGTTACAAAAATCATTAAAAAATCACACAAAACTATTTTGATTTTAAAAACTAAAAATCATTTGGCCGTTCAGAGTAGCATACTTTATTTAAGTTTAATTAATTACTCGTTTAAATTATGTCAGAAATAAAATTCTTATGACATTAAAAATAGTATAGAGCAGTAATTATATATAGCAGATTAAATTACAATAATATTAATGTAAGCGAAAATGAATATTAGGTAAGAACGTAGTATTCTGTAGATACAACATTAGGACATGAATAAAACCGACGCCTTTCGTAATGCGGACGCGTGAGTGAAAGGGCAAACTGGTGGAACGTTAAATATTTACAATTCTGAGAATTCATTTCACTGCATCAACAAGCAAACACGTTTATAAATTTAAACTTTCTCTTTGTTGATATAGAAATAAATAATTATGATACCAATGTACATGCAGTCTATATAAAAGACCGCTCTAGAGACTGCAGAGTCACGAGTTGTAACCACACCGTTGACGAAGCAATATTTCTGTTTCCTATACAACTTATCACTTTTTATCTTGCTAGCAGAAAGTTATAACAATTGCTTCTTTTTTCGCCTAGTAATTGCTGAAACCATACCGTTAAATATAAATTTGAGTTAGTCATCAACATTCGAAAAGAAACATTTGTTTTTATTTATTTGAGATTGCATGTCTTTTTATTTATTATTCATTTTTCTCGTTTTCTGAACCCTTAAATAATTAATCCTGAAAAAATGGAGATGATTAAAAAGTTGTTTTGGTGTATCTGCCTGGTCATGATTGCGATGCTGGACGCCACTGTTGCAGGACAATTCATAGCAAATCAACACCCAATGATAAGAACCTGCAGGAGTGACCAAGACTGTAATTTTATTGCACCAATGCAGTGCTGTTACGGTATTTAGTTCACACTTCTATTATATTGTTTAATATTGTATAATATTAATAACCTTTTTATTAAAATTTTATATTGAGACTTACTTTTAGTATAATTACTTCCTAATCAAATTTTGATTTTAATAACTGCTGTTTGAGTAGGTAAATGTCAAAATCACAGGCAGGTTTGTAACTACAACAAGAAAAGCAAAAATCAACACGTGATGATATCAGAATGCCAGAGTGACCTAGACTGTAATTTTATTGCACCAATGCAATGCTGCTACGGTAATTAGTTCACACTTCATTTAATTTTGTTGAATTATGTATATTCTATAAATAACGATTTTATAAAATTTTGTAATTTTAATGTGTGTATTATTTAAAACATTCTTAATTTTTATATTTCATGTTTGTTTAGGTGAATGTCAAATTACCCGGCTGGCTTGTAACTACTACGGCCAAGGTAGATAAAAACTCAAACTGCAGCAAACAATGTGATACATAACGACATCTGAATCAAAGAAAAACAACAAAATAATTGTAAATTATTGGACTAGATACAAAAACTGTTCAATACCTATAAAAGAATTTTCATAAGCTCAATGCAAGTGGCTTTAATTTGTATTTTTACGGTTTTTTTATTTCCATATTGTATGTATCAAGTATTAGAAAAGTTGTTTTACACTAAAACTTCACCTTTATGCAATGATGAAGAACTGTACATTAAATATAGTAGTGTACCTTTACGTCAGGCTTCTGATTAAACAACGTGTTTTTTCATTCAGAATCACATCTAAGAGTACTAACAAAACTATTTAAATTTAAATGATACACATCTGCATGCCTATAAGCAATTAAGCTTTATGTTGTATAAGCAATAAATATGCATTAAAATGTAATTACTGTTATTATAGATAAGGTCATAAATAGTCAGTTTAGTTTTTTTAAGTTCTTGCCTTTTTAATTGTTCGCTATTAGGTTAGGTGTATACAACGTGTCAATATTTAGTCATATGTTGCATACTTTATTAGCTTCAAAATGGTATATAACATGTAAAATTCCGTTAATAAATGCAAAAGTTGCCGATATTATGTAGACAGGTAGGAATAATAATGAAACTCCCGCTACTGTTCCTCGTTCCTGGTGGGTTTACATGTGATAACATTAGTTGTGAAGCTCAGCATTTAAATAAAAGCTAATAATCATATTAGTGTATGTTGCCTGCCACTTCGTTCTTCCATTATTTTCACAACTTCAAACTTACCTTTGAAGAAGGTCATTGCAGTATTCTTTTGTAATAAAAATTAATATCGTCTGTGAAAAATCAAAATCACACATATCTAATTTGAGCTAGAATCAAAATGAGCTATGTCTTAAAATCAAAAGGAGTTACAGGCGTGAAATGTTAATTAAGGGTAGTTGTAAAGTTCAAAATGTTCGATTTTTATGTTTTTAAAAAGCGCAAAATGTTGTACTTGCACATTTTTGAAACATGTAAAATATTTCAGTTACATACTTTTAATAAGTACAGAATAGTCAGCCTAAATGCTTTGAAGTTTCAATATTTTTAAAATTCCGTATAATTAGTAATAACACAAACATGAAAAGTCATTAAGAATATCAATATTCAACAACGTTTAGAAAATACCAAATTAAAAATAACAATAAACAACCTCTATAAATAAAACGCGAAATAGGTTCGTTGCAAAACTATTAATTATATTTATTAAAAGTTTTAAAACGTTTAACATTGACATTTCTAAAATATCCAATTTTAGCTTGCACGGGTGTTGTTATCATTTTTTGTGGTTTCAGGTTGAGGCATGGCGCTGCTAAGATAGAGTTTTAGGCTTACATCTCGTCGGTACTTGGGTCCATCGGATATCCGTCTATGTTAAATAAATGCGTTGATTAAAAATACATTTTTTTTCCACCAAATTAGGTTTGAAAAACTCTTGATACTTAAAATGGAATACGGTATTGAAATGTGTTATCAAATGAAATATCGTATGGGAATTTGTTCTTGAATGAAAATTACGTTTTTCCAATTCAAAAACTACAAATTTAAAAAAAAAACATGATACACATTGTATGTACATATGTTGTATTTATAGCTTACTCTCTACTGCAATCTTCTAGTTGTTCCCCTTTTTTACATCTACAGCCGCAGCAGTAGATATTGCAACGGCTATAGCCGCAACATTGGTACTTTCCATCTTTACCGCAACAATCCCCATGTACGGGGACTGCTAAAAATGCGATGACCAGTGAAGCGGCCAAAAAAAATCTTAAGGGGAACATGGCTATTCTGCAGTATTAAAACACAAAAAGTAAAATGCAGGTTAGTTTTCTACTACAAATTACAAATTTTGTTATGTAAACAATTTTCTTAAATTTTACATGTGTCCTTTAATTTCATATTTAAAGTTAAAAATTATATGGATTAAAAATTTTAAATTTAATTGACAAAATCCTAGAGTAATGTATTTTAAAAGTAATTATAATGATCGTTGCTGTTTAAGTTATTATAAACTAATGTGAGGCTTACTGAACGAGGCTTTTAATTATTAAATTACTAGTAAAAGTTTAAATTCACCTCTGTTTTTTATGTTTATTCTCTTATTATTTATATTTTACTTGTTTTTATTATTTTAGATTGATGTAACTCTAATATTTGGATTTAGACTGAGGGCAGTTCTTAAAAAGTTAAGAATTGTGTGGAGCTTTGCATGTCCTAAATCAACAATTCAAAGTTGAATCCAGTAATAAGGAAAATCATGAATTTATATATAAAAACATTAACGCACGGCAATTGTCTTCTACAAACTACGAAAAAACTTAAAAACCAAATTTAAATCAGAAATGAGTGTTTGAGGTGAAGTTATCCCATTTTGCCAAAATAGTTTAATGGACTTATCCTGTTTTGCTAAAAAACGAAATTTGAGCCATTTTTAAAAATTACTTTGGTTGAACTTTGACCTTTACCATTCAACACAGTAACGTATCTAGTCGAATAGAACAAATAACACAAATAATCTCATTTTTGAAAAAAAAGGACTTATCCTGTTTTGCCAAAAAACTCTTCAATTGGTAAAAGGCAACTGTAGTAATTACAGTGGAAGGTGACACGACAACCTAGTTTAATATTTAAAACATAATTACACATCCATTGGGTTTTACATAAATTAAGTCAAAATAATATATATTTAAAAGCAGTTGTTTGAAATTCAAATAATATTTAACTTATGTAATTTTTAGAACGTTTTAACCTGAAATAAAATTAAATGTTCAATGAAACTTGTTTTAAATTCCAATCTAGGTCACCCATTGATTAGTTTGTTATCATTTCAATTGAATTAAATTCATACAGGGAACAAAATTTACTAACAAGAATTTCGAACTAATGTACCTATGAATCTTCCTCACTCGTAACGGCACGTAATTATTTCACGGTAGTATTAAAAAAATCCTATTTCATTATAATTTCCACCCATATAGTGCGTATGTATATGCGACTACGGGGGTTTTGATGGTTATGTCGGTGACGGAGTCGCTGTGTGACGGTGGAGTTGAAGTACGCGAGAGTATCGACTGGGACAGCCTGGGCCATGGCAAGGATTGAGACATGATGTGAGATGTGGGACTGAAAACCTTGGTAAGCATATGGGCATTTAAATGCATTGTAATGTAAAGTCATGGGGAAGAATTGAAACGACAGATAACCTTGCTAAGCATATGGTAATTGTAGTTAAATGTAGTGCATTGTGATGTAATGGGTAAAAATGGAGAAGACAGGAGACGAAGCTGAAGTGTTTGGACTGCGTCCCCATGACGACGGTATGGGATGGTATGGCATGGTATATTAAACAGCTGAGCTGCGACTGCCGGTACATATTATATACATTAAATATGGAGTAATGTATCGATATGGGGGCTGTATTGTGAGGATTAGCCTATGTGAACGAAATTAAAACAATTGAAATTTAAACCGAGCGGGTTTTCAAATGTTTGGAATTGATCACTATGGTAACGGTGTGATTAAAAATAGAAATATCGAAACAGTAAAAGTTATGATGTGCATCAATAGGGGGTGAGCAAAGCGCTCGTCAGATTGAAAACATATATGAAAGTATGATATCAAATGGGAGTACAGACTACACAGATGCTAAAAAAGTGAAAAGTGAGAAATGAGAAATGAAAAATGACTGAGGTGAAAAACGCCGTATCCTTAATACAGGCAGTGTGATGAAGGGCTGAGCGTATAGGAGAAGGGGGAGAGTAACTCTGCTGGGCCGTTTGGCCTGGAACTGGAAAGCATGATATTGAATGGGGATTCATATGCTAGAAAAGTGAAAAAAGAGAAATGAAAAATGACTGAGGTGAAAAACGCCGTATCCTTAATACAGGCAGTGTGATGAAGGGCTGAGCGTATAGGAGAAGTGGGAGAGTAACTCTGCTGGGCCGTTTGGCCTGGAACTGGAAAGCATGATATTGAATGGGGATTCATATGCTAGAAAAGTGAAAAAAGAGAAATGAAAAATGACTGAGGTGAAAAACGCCGTATCCTTAATACAGGCAGTGTGCTGAAGGGCTGAGTGTACGGCAAAACGGAAAGTCTCTGCTGGTTCCCTTGGACTCGAACAGAATTTGATCACAAATGTGAGGCAATGCAATAACAAGTACTACCATGCTCATATGTAGCGCCTATTACGTAAGCATGTATACATGTATGTACATAATTATTTGTATGTAATGCGTGCTAATTAGGCCGTATTAAATACAATTAACGTATATATTATATACATATTTTAATACATGTTAAAGCATTGTATAATTAAATGCACTTAATGCACTGCTGTAATGTACATACGTATTTAAATTATTTAACTATTATAACTCCAATTAAAATTAATTAGTAAATAATTATGTAAATTTTAAAATCAATTAAAAAATGACCGTTAAAAAAAATTATGACATTCTTAAAAATAGGAAAAAAAAAGAAAATAACAAAAATAAAAATTAACGTGCCCATTTCAAGCTGACATGTATATATGTATATGTGTGTACTAGTATATAGCATATCTACACACTGTAGCGGGATGTATACAGTAGTAGGTAGATGTTTGGGTTCTGGATTGAATATTATTTTGAAATATCCTGTACTATTGAGAAAAAATGGACAAAATTGGATGCACCTTGCAGCCCCTAGCACTGGAGAGTGCACTGAGTTGGGGTGGCTGTGTTACTGTTGATGTGCGTGACGTGCATATTAATAGCTTATTAACTCAACGCATCGACCGAGGCTGGGCTTAAGCTTCAGTTGGGCCCAGTCGACTTCTAAAATCAAACTTTTCGGACCCACGGAGCTCTGAGCTTCAACTTTCCATGTACTAAGCTGACCACTCGTGCTACCTATAGGCAAGACATACCGACAATGAGATATATGTATCCAATATATGTAAATGTATATATGTACATGCCCAACTGCGTACCTATACACTATATAACAGTAGTATATCCTTATAATTATTGATTTAAATGTTGTATAATGTAGATACATACAGTTGCTGGGGTAGGAATGCTCGAATAAATAATATTATATTTTATTATGGAGCTCAATTGGACAGAATAAAGCACACTTCCAGACCTTTAGCATTGCAGGAATCAAAGCAAAGGGGAAAATTTGTTACTTAGGATGCGTGTGATATGCATATTAATTCAATATTGATCCAACTTACACTGAAGCTGGCTTTGGGTTTCTCTAGAGTCCAGTGAAAATATGAAATTGAATGTACAGGGCCAGGACGAAAGACTGAATTCTACCTGCTGTGGAACAGATACAAGTTTTTTATTGATGCAAGTCAGGTGGGCCGCATGTTCCTATGAGATATATGTTTATTTGTTTGTTTGTTATATGTTTCTAGTATATGTTTTATGAATCACAACAATTAATAGGATGAGTAGGGATGCAAGTGCAAACTGCAAGTGTAAAATTCAAGGTACAACAGGTGAACAAGTGCAGCGAGACGCAGGTTGTTTTTTATATTATGCAGATATTGTATGCAGGAATTCGAATGCAGAGGAAAGTTTGATTGTAATGCAGTGTTTACATATATACATATTTACAAGTTTATTTTTTTTGAATTTTTTTTCACACACACATGATTTACAAATACAACAGACATACATAGTTTTACATTGACTATTTACAAGTGTACACAAGTACACGTAATATTTACAGCCTAAAATTAAATTCGAAAGTTTACATAATATTTACAAGTGTGCAGTAAATCTGCACACGCTATAATTAATTTATATATTTACAAGTCTACGCCTACTACACAATGACAATTACATTTACAATATTATTATACCACTATTTACAAACATGTACATCTTACTTTACTACGAAACACTGCCTAATAATTATTGATACATTTATTATAATATTGTGTGCACTATAATTATGAAACCAAAACTATTTGTGTAATACTTATTCACTTCTTAAACTTTAATTACAACTACAATTATAAATAACACTTCTTATTAATTACTGTCCTGAAACTGGTTAGTATTGGTTGCTATTGATTTTTTCTAAAACTCTAACATAATATTAAATAAATATATACATATTTTTTCAAAAGTTAAACAAAATAAATTACTTGCTGACATTGTAATTACATTGTTTTTATAACAACAACTGCCTAATCTTCATCAGATTCTTCTGAATAGGTGAAACCAGAATCGTCTGTTAATCCTGAGTGACAGTCAATAGATGAGGTTGGAGAAGGAGGAAATCCTGCAAATATCTCTTCCCATGGTATCTTGATCTTTGGTTGTTCAACTGCTGCTTCAGATTCTGGTTTTGGTTTCTTTAAATCTTCAAGATTTTGCGGCGATGCTCTGCGTTTTTGCTCCTGTTGCTGTAAGCTTTCTTTGATAACAGTAACTTCATTTGTTTCTTGAGCTGCCAACTTTAGGTTTGTATTTGTCAAGTAAGCAACAAAGTCGTTCATTTCAACCAGTGTGAATTTAATGGTTGGGCCACCGTAATTGGGGAACTGCTGAGAATACTTTTCAGACAGATTAGAATTAATGAGCATGTTATAAGCTCCTGTCAGTTGATTGAATGAAAAGCGAACTCGGACTGACTTGACGCTGAAATGTGGAGACTTCCAATAGACAAACTTCTTGAATCTGCTTCGAGGTTCTTCAATCATGAACTCAACTGGTTTACCAGCAAAGTACGGAAGATGATCTGTTACTTTGCGGCCAACAGTAGGGTGATCCTTATGTTCTTGTAAAATCTGAGCTGCCCATTCAATTAAAGAAAGACTTTCAAATTGTGAGAAAGAAATTTTGGAATGCTTGGCTTCTCCGTTTCTTCGACCCAAATAGTAGAAATGTGTCTTCATGCCAGGGCTGTAAACAACACGAGCTTTGACGTTGTCCCCAATAAATACAGAATCAGAAGTTTCAAAGAATGCCCAGTTTTGGGAATCAATATTTGCTGTATTCAAAGTACTTGAAGATGCACTGTTCAGATTACGCGACGGTCCAGGCTGTTGGGTGTAGTCCATCTTGTCAGATGCCACAACGTTGTTGATATTTTCAATGTTTACAGAACTCAAGCAAGACTTTGCCATGGTGACGGGAGGAAGTGAAGATAAATGCGCCGTGCTGCTCTTCATAGATAACTTTAATATGCTCACTTTATCTGACTGAGTATTTAAAAATTCTTGATGAAATGTAGTTTGCTATAGTTTGTTGTACTGCTGAGACAATGACACTTGAGACAATATTACAGATCAAAGGTTTGAGTAGAAATGAAAATAATTGCTCAGTGGGCAAGAGTGTTATTCTATTTTAGATGAGCTCGAGTGTTCTGATTTTTGCTGCCGTTTGTGCAAGCATTATTATCATATGTATAACCTACTGACAATATTAGCAGTGACTTGTGATTGGTCTTGTTTCATATAGGCCCTGCCCTCTTATTTTGTATTCACAGGGACGCTAGGTTGTTGTGCGTCACTAAAATATTAAGCATTATTGTTGAGTGTAGGCACTCATATAAAGAGGTTGTTAAAGCCGTCAGCCAGTCAGTCAGCTACTTATAACCAGTGTGCATTAGTGGAATTATTGATTTTTATTTTCAGTCTCATAGAGAACTGAAAGATGAAAGTAATTTCAGAATCTACTGTTACGTGTGCTAACTCGTATTTGTGTGGGTACTGTACACAGACATTTCAGTCTACAGAGCTTCGCAAACAACACGTTATAGAAAATCATTCAAAGTATGAGCGCTATTTAATATCAAAACACCGTCAGTTTGAAGAACATCAAAATCTTATTAGACTTGCCCAAAAGTTTACGTGCCAGCTATCATTAAAATCAAAAGACTAAACAAAAACTATATACAGTGCTGTTTTATGTATAAGCATGTTAACTATTGTGAGCTGCCAATACTGTGGTCGCTATTACACAGTCAAAAAAAGCTTGTGGTCAAGAAAACAAGAACAAAAATACGCTAACAGAGATTTAAATTCTAGATTCCATACAAACAACTTTGGATCTGTACAACTTCGAAATTCCTGTAGTGCGTGTCATGGAAGAATAGTTTTTTTTTCAACACAGATACAACGTCTTGTATGTTCGAATTTACGAGACAATAAACTTTGGCTAAAACCACCAAATCGAGTTTTAAAAACCGATCATTCATCAGAAAGGAGTATATCTGAACCGTCTAGAAATATTTGCTGTAGACATGTAAAGTGCTGTTCCTGCAAACGAACTCCACATCAATTTTCAGAAGCAGCAACAAAAGTATTGAATAAATACAGAGAACGTAATCAACCGGGGTCAAGCCGTTTTTCAATCCACCCAGATTTGGTTCCACTAGTTCCAAAGTCTTATTTTTATGCCTTTAATCTTGAGCACACTTTGTGCTCTGATTGCTTTTACAAGCACAGACTTACAGCAAAGGATAACTTGGATTGCAATTGTACATGCGATTTAAGTGGTGCAATTTCAGATAAATCAACTACTTGTGAACTATTGGCAATAAACAATTATAGAGAGTTTGAGTTAATATCTCAGAATACAAGTATGCAAATCTTTGCGCCTCCAGAAATTCCATACACTTTTTTAGCTCCACGTCAAAAACAAATTGTGGACTTGGTAAGAAAACAAATAAGTTTACCTGGAAGACTATTTTACAAAACACCATTAAGAATGATAATTGTGGGTATCCCAGGCTCAGGCAAATCAGCAGTAATAAAGACATTGCAGCACATATTGTCGCA
Source organism: Dicyrtomina minuta (assembly GCA_949802685.1). Taxonomy (NCBI): domain Eukaryota; kingdom Metazoa; phylum Arthropoda; class Collembola; order Symphypleona; family Dicyrtomidae; genus Dicyrtomina; species Dicyrtomina minuta. The sequence continues at coordinate 472,941 of CATKUY010000299.1, forward strand.
AAAGCAAAGCCAAGATGAAACTTTTTCTTTTAGAATTTGTTGTTTTCTTGGAGTATGTGCCTCTAGTTTAAAAGGCACAACATTTCATTCTTGCTTCAAAATAAAACCTTTTGCAAATGGGAATATCACTGACCAACTGAAGAACGGTATTTCAGCTGTCGATAAATACAAATTTCGGAATGTTAAAGTTCTACTTTTTGACGAAGTTTCAACTATAGGCTTGAAATTACTGCATTTTGTTGATGCCTTCATGAAACTAGTAGATCCATCTCGGGCAGAGCTGCCGTTCAGCGGAAGAACCGTACTTATGTTTGGAGACTTTCTTCAATGTTCTTGTTTGGGAGACAGTAATTTGTATTCTCAGTTCATAGTACAGACTTCACAAGAATTACGAGAAGCTTCTCAATTGTACAAGAGTTTCAATACTGCTTTTGTATTAGACACACCGTTTCGGCAGAGCAAAAATGATTCAAGACAACTGGAGTACTACGAGTTTCTAATGAGGCTGAGATATTTTAAATGTACCCCTCTGGATCTTTACAATTTGCAACAACGACAGAGGCACATTTTGCAATCTGATCTTTCGAATATTGAATTTGAAGAATTTGAAAAATCAATTCATCTTTTTCAAACAAACAACAATGTAGCAGCACACAATAAGTACGTATTTTTAAATAAAAATACAAAGTAAATTTTTCATATAAATTTTATTAATAAATGTAGTTTAGGATTCGTGATATGTTTTTAAATGAATAAATGATTTAAATGATTTGATTGTAATTTTGTAGGAAGATGATCCGAAGATTTCATCCTGGGTTTATTGAGGTTCCAGCTTTAATTGGAGAAACCAGCTCACTTTTAAAAGATCCACTTGAAGTAGATTATGGCGCACGTATCATGTTAACGCAGAATTTGGACGTAGCATCGAATCTTACTAATGGGAGCCGAGGCACTGTTGTGGATTTAATATTTAGCTCCGTCAAGAACAGACTTTACTGGAACAATTATGTTGAAGCTATAGTTGTAGACTTTCCAAATTACAGAGGAAACAATATTTTTGTTACCTCTAGAGGAAAAGGGGTGAAAATAACACGTATTGAATACTGTGAACTAGACTTAGAAACAAATCAATATGTTAAAATCCAGGCATTTCCACTTGTCTTAAATTGGGGAATGACAATTCACAGATCGCAAGGCATAACAATAGAAAAAGGATGTGTGCACTTGGATACAAGAGAAATTATAGCGTGTACAACTTATGTAGCTCTTTCTCGATTTAAATGTTTTGAAAATCTTATGATTGTCGACAAAGAAATAATACAGGCCTCAAGAATTTTAGTTGTTCAGCATGAATATGAAATGCAATTGCGATGGAAAGAAGAAGCTCGACTAAAAGAACTTGAAGTGGAAAACAGAAAATCTCGTAAAGCAGACATGACTAGCCAAATAGATCGGTTTTTATAAATAAAAAAGTGCACCATTTTGAAAAAATGTAAATACAATTTAATACTTTTAAATATACTATATATTGTAGTTTTTGTGTACATACTCTTACTTTTAATATAACGTTAGTATGTATGTAATAATAATTTACACTTTCCAATTGTAATAGTTGTAATATGTTAAAACGTATAATATATGTAAAACTGATAAAAAAATCCCATAATTTGAAATTTCTGCAACAAAAATTAAATGTAAATTTGTAAATATGTAATATGTGCTATAAATTGCGTGCGATTATTTAACAGCGTCCATTTGTAGTTTGAATGCACACCGCAGTGGTTCACATATAAAACGTACACATCATGGCTGATATACGAAAATCATATTTAAATTCTAGATTAAAAGGATCGTTTTCTGCATTAAGTGGTTTTATCAAAAACAATAAAAAATTCAAGGACAAAATTACTGTAGACCAAGAATTAAGCAAGCTGCGTTCATTTAGTTTGCACAGACCAATTAAAAAAACATTTAAACGCAGACGAGTATTAGTTAATATGATAGGGGAAATTTTCTGTGCTGATCTGAAGATACTTGAAAGCGGCATGGCTAAACATAATTCAGGATTTGCCAACATATTATTTTGCATAGACGCGTTCAGCAAGAAGCTATACTGCAGATTTATTAAAAATAAAAAGCCGGAATCAATAATAAAATCAATGAAAAGCATTTTTCGAGAAGCTAAAATGACACCAATTTACTTGTTTACTGATCAAGGTTGTTATTAGGTACGGTAACATACAACTATAATTTTAACAAGTATTACTATATCTTATTAGTAAAAAACGCATTTAATAAATGTTCAAATATTATGTGTTTAGGAACTGAATTCCGAGCAGAGACTTTTCGCAAGTTTTTGAAGGGTCATAAGATTAAGTATTACAATACTTATAGCGAAACAAAATCAAGCATAGTAGAACGTGTAATAAGGTGCGTCTAAATATTACAAAATTAGAAGTAACTAGACAATATATAGTCTCATTTTATGAATTTTAATGTATTAATATGTGATGTTTTGTATGTATTTAGGACCATTTTTGAAAAAGTTGCTCGTTTTATGACTGAGAGGGACACCTATCGCATAATTGATATTTTTCCTGCTTTTGTAAAAAGCTACAACAACACTTTTCACTCTACAATTCAAAGAGCCCCAAACGCTGTCAATAAATCTAATGAGAACGAGGTTTGGCGAACAATGTTTGCAGATCTTATCAGCAATGAAAAGAGCCAAGTGTCAGCTTTCAAGCTTGGAGAACGTGTACGGATTAGCCGGACTAAGATCTTGTTTGAAAAAGGTATAATGTGTCGTTACTTATTACGTTACAATATTTTAATTAATAATATATTATCCTATAAATAGACTTGTTTATTGAGTTATGAAGTTAATATACCTTTGACTTTTAAACAGGATACAACCAAAACTTTAGTCTTGAAATATTTAAGATTAAGTCAATTAACTTGACAACAATCCCTATTACTTACTATTTGGAGGATCTGGATGATAATAGTATCACTGGCGGTTTTTATAAAGAAGAATTGAGCCGTGCCTAAATTCTCAAGATGAGTGAATCACCGTTTATTCCGTATCTTGCAAATACAATTAAACAGCACATATTGCAAAAACGAAGAAGATTAGACAGACACAGCTGCTCAGTGCTAGATCGCGACACAACAGGAACAGAGAATATTTATGTTACATTGACAAGTGACCAGCAAAACCATATTTATACAGACAACAGTCCGTCAAATTTTGTATCGGTACTTTCAACTCCATTAGATCTTGACAATTATGACGTTGGGTTAGTCAGTTTGAGATACACAAGCAGTGAACAACCTGCAATAGTACGGAATTCACGAGCACCTCTGGTTAGAAAAGTCCGTAATGTGGAAAGCAATGAGATGGAATTAGCACCAAAACTATTTCCAAATTACGTGCCTACTGAAAAAACTGCATTTAGTTTTCAAAAGACAGCATCCAAAATGAATGTGTTTATGGGCAGCCTTAATGACCGCCTATTAGAAACAGTTGACCATTTTCCATTAGAAATTGTTCAGAGAGCAATAAAGCAACATCCAGAGGAAACTTATATTCATTTTAATAATTTAGCACCAAATGACACTGTCAACATAAAAATTTCGCCAGCTTTAGCCTCTTTATTTATGGTCAATCGATACAGATTTATGTCTGGGAGACAACTGCCATATGGAAATGTAACACAGGCAAAATTAGACACAGTCCCGATGAATACAGTATTTAATTTTGTCGCTCACAAATTTGTCAACACCTCAAATGTTATAAAAATATATGAAGGTTTCGAAACAATTTTACCGTATAGAAAGAGAATAATTGACGGTGACGCTGACATCAAAAAATACTTTGAGCGGTTTGGCACAGAACTACAAGAAAGAACTGGCATTAAAATCAAAATTGAATTTCCTTCCATGGAGCTTGGAGAAACTAAATGCAAGTTGACATTTGAAGGTAAAGAAAATGAATACGTTGTCTTACCAGAAGAGATTGCTGTTTGTCTCGGATTTCAACAAGATAATAAATTTTTCAATGGCGTTTATAATTCAGAGTCTGATTATGACGAAGAAAAATACAGCGAAATTGAGGACAACAAATATTTATACATACGATTGTTTCAATTATATTCAAATTATCTTCCAATGAAAGAACCAGAAGAAGTTGACTTGGATCATGTTGTTCATGAAATTAATCGTACATTATCAGAAGGTTCGTTAGGAGATACAAGAATACAGTTTGAGCACAAAGATGGTGAGCTTAGTATCCCTCAAATGAGAGACGATATCTCAGTACAACTGCCAGCGTTGGTCAATAGATATTTTGGATTTGAAGACAATTTTATTTTTAAAACTGGAGTGGTTGGACGACTCAAGACTGAACTAGCCGAGCAAGAGGAAATGGAAAGAGAAAACGAGGAATTTAAAGAAGACGTAGAGCCAGAGCCAGAGCAGACAATACCAGCCAAACGTCTGCTTGTATCATGCAATATGGTTGAAAATCAACTGTACGCCTCACATGCCCTGCCATTACTACGATCAGTAGATATTTCTCCAGTTTACGATAAGGAGACTGTACATGTTTTTTCTCCAATATTGTATGTGCCATTAAAACCACAGGCACAGCAAATACTTCGAATAACTCTATTAAACGAGTATCGCAATCTCGTCACACTGCCGGAAAATTCCACAACTATTGTAGAACTGCAGTTTAGACCACGCAAAATGTAATAATGTGGAATGTATTATGATTTAAATTGACTTGTTAATGTATAATTTGCTAATATGAAAGTGAAGTTCTACTTGATACAGCAGAAAAGTATAAAACGTGTAAACAATTAGTTTACATACTCATTCTAAACTCAACATTCAAACAGCAACAACATCATTTTATTTACAGTGCTTCTTAATGAATTATTTTTAAAAATAAATTTGCAGTGCATTGCATAACATGTCACTAATGACTGATAATTATGCGTAAAATTTTGTGTAAAAATATTTACGACTCTAACAATAACGAAAATAACACTGATACAGTAGACGAAGAGCTCGTAAAAGACAGCCTATTAGGAGAATACTGTACTTTGGAACCAATTAATAAAACCAATAGTAACAACCAAATGGGAACAGGCGACCACGATTTTATCGAAACTGAAAAAACAGTAGAAAACACATCTGGAGGGTTAAATCTAGGTGACACACAGAATTTGATACCAGTTAAATCTAGAAAGCCATATAAACGCCGTTTAATTAATAAAAAGTGCCGTGTTACCCATTGCCGATTAGCCTGCAAAAAACGTAAGATGACATCTGTACAACGACGACCAAATACACAAAGTGGAGGAGCTTGTGCAAACAGACGACGAACGCAATCTGGCGGCTCTCAGCGCAGACGCGTACGTCGCCGACAACAAACCGGAGGTCGACTTAAGCGAAAACCAATATCTTACGGTAAACAACGAGGATCAGGTCGCAGATCAGGTCAAGCTGGAGCAGGGCGAAAAAAGAATATGTACCGCCGACGATAAGTTTATACCTATATAATCAGCAGTGGGAAACATATAATGCCATTCAACGTCTAGACTTATAAGAAGCAATATCAAACATATCAGTTTAAAGCTCTAATAAACCATGGATACACAAGGATTTTACGATGAACCGTCAGTGTATGAGGGATCTCAAAAATCATTTCAAAGTAATCTGATCTTGGACAAACTCCCACCGACAAATGTCAGTGTTGAAGACTCTGCCGAGTATTATCCCTACTATCCTGTCTTGAGCCCTCGAGACAATGAAAATCCTTTGATTTTTGACATTTTAAAATCTCCGGGTAAATATTACAAATTTTACGAATCCCACTTGGAACTGACATGCCGTCTAGTGCTGAGTGACAATAAACCAGTAGTAGTTGCAGATATAGCTGCACCATCATCGATGCTGTTTTACAGTTTATTCAGTAATCTTGAATTTTATTTAAATGGCACTCTCATCAGTGACAACTCAAATCACTATGCTATTAGTGCATACTTGAAGCGCATGTTGTCTTCAAATCCAATTGAAAAGAAAAACAGTATGCTAGATCAGTTATATTTGCCAAACTCAACGCCTGATGCATTTGCAAAAACGGATAGTGGATTTTTAGCGCGATACAATATTGGAAAAGAATCAAAACCATTTACTATGGTTGGAAGACCTGAAGCTCCATTTTTTAATCAAACACGAATGGTTCCAGGAGACAGTGACATACGTATTATAATGCGAAGGTCATTGCCTGCATTCTGTATAGACGCCGAGACTGAGACCCGCACGGGCTATTCTGGGTGCCCGTTTCGTATCGACATTGTCAATGCTGTGTTGTATCTAAAAAGACAGACAGTTTCACCACTTGCAATTGAAAAGCATCGATCAAGTTTAAACAGTGGCATCACATTAAAATATCCATGTCTTGATCCTGAAGTCAAAAACTTTGTTATTCCAGCCGGCGTCAGTTCGCATTCACTAGACAATTGTATTAACGGACGATTGCCACAGACTATTGTAATTGGGCTAGTGGACAGCCAAGCGTATCTTGGTAAATTAACAAAGTCGTTTTGCAACTTTCAACACTTTAACTTAAGTGAAATTACTGTATCTATGAACCAAGAATCGGTAGAGTACAAGACATTACCCTTGAGTTTCAAAGACTCTGATGGAAACGGAGAAGACAATTTTCTTCTTGCCCTAAACACTTTAAAGAAAACAGCAGATAATCCAAGTTTAGGAAATGGGATAAATTCTTCCAACTTCACAAAGGGAAATGTTCTATTTGCATTTGAACTTGTACCATCACAGTCCAATTCAATGAGCATAATGAAAACTGGACAGGTTCAGATCAATATGAAGTTCAGATCTGCATTGGCAAATTCTGTGACTGCCATTCTGTATAGCCAGTACCAAAACGTCGTGGAAATTGACAAGAACAAACAAGTATTGATAAATCGTTAAATGTAAAGTATCAAACCAGTTTTTAGTTGACCTACTTGTATTTAAAATTTTGTATTTTGCATAAAATCTAATGTTTGCTAATAAAAACTGTCTGTTGCTTTACAGAACTCAACTTAACCACATCACGCTCACCATGAATACTGGTGAATTACAGAAATGTCTCGGAATTTTACTCGGAGGAACCCAAACAAAGTATTACGTCATAGCAGCAGATCAAATGAGATCTACCATAGAGGAATTAGAAAACGAAAACAATGGGAACGGATCAATTTACCCCATTGCAATAATTCAAAACACAGACAGGATAAAAGACTCTGGGAAGCACTGGGTCAGTTATTGGGTGACATCTAAAGACAGCTTTGAATATTTTGACTCGTATGGATTGCCGATTCACCAATACCGTAACCTGCAGTGGCCTGGAAACAATTTAGAAACTGAAAACTGCACAGCACTTCAAAGCGGAAGATCTACAGTTTGCGGATTGTACTGCTTATATTACTTGTATTCTCGATCTTTAGGAATTAGTTATAAAAACTTTTTAAATATATTTACAAGCTCTGTATTAGCTAATGATAGAAAAGTAAGAAAATTTGCAAGTATGATACCTAATTTAATGTCATGTGTGTACTGTGCACCTAAACAATCACAGTCTAATACATTTAAAGTGGCATGTCCAGAATTCTGTCATAGTTTCTTAAGATTTTACTATTACGGACATTTATAGTAGCACTTTGCACTAACAGTAGAATAGTATAACAAAAAAATCAAAAATGTAAAAAAAAATGTAAAAAAAACAAAATCAAATAAAAATTAGAAATGTATAAATAACCGTGTACTGTAGCTTTTTTGGTCAGTATTATTTTGCATCTTATAATGTCAACATTGGACACGGTCGACTTTAGATTAATTCATCCTTTTACGGCTATGGTATGTGGCCCTAGTTCATCTGGTAAAACAACTCTGTGCCTTGAAATTGTCAAACGAAGGAAAGAAATAATCGATAGTCAAATCAATAAAGTATTATATGTCAGTGCCCACACTAACCAAATAGAGTTTCTAAATCCGGATTTCACTGAAGATAAAGACGTTACAGTGATATCAGATCTGTCTACTATAGAATCTGTGCTTGACGATATACCTAGCCCGTTTCTTCTAGTTTTAGATGATCACCTTAACTGTATAGAATCAAATACTAAAGCAAGGCAATTAGTTCAAAAAATATTCACGGAACTATCTCATCATATAAATTTTAGTGTCATACTTATTCTACAAAACGCGTTTGCTAAGGAATTAAGAACTACAAGTTTAAACACAAAGTATTTAATTTTGTTTGACGTTCCAAGAGACAGAAGCATTATTGGTCAAATTTCAAAACAAATCAGTCCAGGAAAACCAATCTTTCTTCAAGAAGCATACGAAAAAGCATGTTGTGCACGAAAACATAGCTATATACTTATTGACTTGCATCCCCAGTGCTCGAACCCTTTGATTTTTGTGCGAAATAGTGTATTTCCTGTAAATGGAACTGATGTATATATTCGCAAATAGTGCCAAAAATGTCAGGGAATCAGAATACGCAGTGCAGATTAGACAATAATTACCAGTTTCTGTCACACCTGACTTTTGTTAAAGCTAAAGTATATAAACATTTAATTCAAACTGCAACAACAGAGCAATTGTTTGCACTTGCAGAGATTGTATTTAATATAAATAAATTTTGTAAGCATCCATTGCGAGGGTATAAAAACCAAATAAAAGTATTAAGTAACCGTTTGAGTTGCAACGACCCTACTAAACTTTGCAAATTGCTAATTAAATACCATAAATTAATACAAAAGATACTAGCTACCGTATATTATAAAGTATACAAAAGTGAAATTTGTCGTACTGTCTTGCTTTCTGAAGCAATTTCTAAAGATAACAATTAATAAATAGAATTATTACGAATAAAATAAATAAAAAATGGCAACTATAATGAAAGTAATTGAACCCAAGTTGTATGCGGAGTTAATGAATATACGCACAGAACAACAAGCATTAAAGTTGACTACTCAACCTCAAAGTATTACATCATATAATAAGGACCATAACAAAACTATACTTGAACAGAAAGGAGGAAATGCGAACGACGCACAAACAGATGCAATTTACAATGCGTCGGAAGGAATAGAAAAACTAATTCAACTACCTAGGCAAGAGTGGATAGCATACGAAAACATTGTTGCCAAACATCAGAAAAGGAATCGTAAACCTCATGCTAATCAGAAGCATGCAATATTAAAACGCAAGCGTATGACGTCTTACATACATAAAAGAGCAGCTAGAAAATAAATGCATATAAAGAGCAACTATATAGAATTCTTTGTCAGTAGCTTTTCTAATGTCACCGTGGTCGAAACAAACATATAAAATGTATAAGGTACGTGCTTTTGTTGTTATAATATGTGCTTTTATGGCACTTGGGAGATCGTGCAACACTGCATGTGCCTTAGACTCACAAGTAAATCAATATCAAGCCAAGTCTGTTGAAAATACGTATACTGATAAAGCACCATATACTGCCTCTAAAGGCTATGGAAAAGAGAAGATGGCATTAGATGAAATTGAGAAAAAGCTACAGAGTAGTAGCTTAGACCCAACGTTGCCAATCGATACAACAGCGCTACCTGTGGTACATACAAGTTCATTCCATAAAGTAATTCTTATGGCTTTAAAGTACATGCTTGAGAATTTGAACACACAAAATGGAATTATTATGGATGTGGTTGACAAGTATCAAAACAACGAAACAAAACCTGTGCTTCACAACACATTTGACTATATAAGTAAGTGAATAATACATGATTGTTCACTGTGAGTAAGTAATACATATATACATTCAGTGCATAGAATAGTATAGCTTTAAACATATAGACAATTATAATAAATATTATATTTTGTATGTAATTACAGCTATCTACGTGTCGTTTGTACTGGTGTTAACACTTTTTGCATTTAAGATGAGGAAACTATACCATAAAAACAGACTACTTGCACCAGAAAAGGATGGTGGGCAAGATTCAAAAGGGGACTTCATGGCCATTTCACCCTCTGTATTAAATTCACCTTCAGACTAGAAAGAGCATTCAATCGCTCTCGTTAACAACAACAACAACAGCCTAAACATCAACCTACTATCGTCTGCCTGCTTTCAACGTACGCTATAGAGCGTAGTGGATTTTATACTTTGTGTGGTATATATAGTGAATTATATATACTTTATAGGAGTGCACGCACTATGGATTCTACATCTCCCACCGCTGCAGCTCCATACTCCAAGCGCTGCCGTACAGCTTCATCGCACCACGAACAGGCCAACTTTCCATCAGCTACTACTAACGGTAAAAAAGATCGTGTACGTGTCGTTCCTACATTGCACTTTAATTATTCTAGTTAAAGCTATTCCTAATAATACGAGCATTTATGCTTATTTGGTTTTGCAGTATTTTAATAATATGTATTGTTGTACAATACATGTGTATATACATAACAGTGGTATAAATGTAAGGTATAATAACAATTTTGATTTATTTATTTTACAGATATTGTCGTGCTCGGTTCCAGGCTGCCGTTTTACTTGCCGAAGCCATGTCCCATACCAAGCTCACGTTGAGCATGTTCATCACTGTGGAGATTGCAATATCTACTGTTCAAGCAAGGCAGATCACCAATGCCTTCATCAAGGAGAAAGACTTGGCCATGTAGAAAATAAAAATCAAGATCTTGTTGGAGGTGGTACAAATAGATCTGGGACTACTTACGGCGTTTCTACCAACGCTTCTGCACAGCCCTCTGCTTTTTCAAGTAGAGTTCGTCGCTCTTATCCAATTGATTTAGATGTATTTCAAGAAACTTCACGTTCACATCTTGGCATGATGGTGACATACAGTCATCAGCCTACTGAGACATTTCAAGATATTGAATCTCTTTTGACACAACTATACGAGCCATTTGTAAAGTTGTTGACCCAAAACATAACTCTGCACAGTAGTATTAAAGCACAATTAATTATTGTAGTTACATTAGAATTAATTACGGAAGTAGAAAATGAAAAAAATACAATAGAACGTGATATTCAGTTTGTTTCTAAAAATTATGATATTTTAAGTACCCAGGAAATTGCAAGTTTCATTTTTGACAGTGCCAGTGACATTATAAAAAAACTAAATGAGTTTAATAAGAACGGGACTGGATGGACTCTTAGAGAAATTGAGTCAATTCAAGTTAAAGTAGGAGTTTTAAATTTATTTGCAAATGCAAAAGCTAAAGGGTACATTAAATTTCCAGCTTTAAAACCACGGAAAGTAGGATATCTCAATATAAAAAATAACTGTAGTGATTGTTTTAAGTTCTGTGTTACTGCACACAGATATAGGCACGAAATATTAGAAAAAAAACAGAAAGACAAACTGCAAAGTAAATCATTTGGTCGCGTGTGGGCCAAAGAGAGCCTACAACGTCCAGAACAGTATTTGCCTTATTTTGATAAATTCGATTTTACTGATATTACCTGCCCCTTTCTAATTAACAAAGACTTGCCAAGTCTGGAAAAGTTTGAAGTCAAAAACAAATTAGGAATTAACATATGGAGTCACCGCGGCGACAAAATCATCCCAATTCGTAGGTGTCAGAATAGTGATATTGCTGACAAGTGTAATTTATTTTTAATTTACAAAGACAGAGCCGATGGTAGTAAAGATGAGCACAATTATCATTTAGTTCTGATTACAGACCTGGATAAGTTTATGTGTCTTGGAAACAATAGAAAAGTTTACTATTGCCAGTCCTGTTATCGTAATTTTAATTCAGCTGATAATTTAACTAAACATAAACTGAGCTGTCAAACTCTACAAAAAAGGCAAATTGTATTTCCTGAACTCTCAGAAAGAGTCAAGTTTTCAAAATTATGGCAATCCTTGCCTTACCCATATATAATTGTTTATAAGTTTTCTACATTTGTGAGTCCCTATAACGACTCTAGACCCCCAAGTAGCAATACGAGATTTAAAAATGAAATAACACCCGCTGCGTATTCCTTGATTATTATTAGGCAAATGAAAGACAGAAGTGAAGTAGTACATGCAGAATTTTATGATGGGGAGGATATAATGAAACATTTTTTTGAAATTATATTTTATTGGGCTGAAGCATTATTATCTCACGTTCGAAATACTAATAATATGGTCAAACCAAGTGACCAGGTACGTGCACAGTTTGAAAGTGCTACTCATTGTCACATGTGTCGACGTGAATTTGATGCTTCTAAGAACATTCTACGTACGTTTCATCATAACCATAACCATGGTCATTTTGAGTTTGCTGCATGTAGCCGCTGTAACTTGAACATCAAGTACAAGCACGAAATACCTATAATATCACTGTACGGGGGTTGCTTTGATTATCATTTGCTAGTTAGTGCCATGAATACAGGTCAGTTTGAAGCTAAAGACATCCATGTAGTAGCCAAGTCTGCCAAAGAATTTATTTCAATTTCAATTACAGCTAAAGATAAATGGCTGCCAAATTTAAATATTGAATATCTACCAAAAGACAGAACAAATCAGAAATATACTGGCAAGATGTTACATTCCAAAGTAAAAGTTCGATTTATGGATGCAAATTTATTTTTTGATTCCAACCTATTTGATCTTGTTGAATCTTTAAATTCAAGAGATGAATTTAATTTTACACTTGCGCCTCAATGTTTCTCAGATTTAATGTTGACTGATAACCAATTAAATCTTGGTTCAGAAGTGAAGCCTCTCACAGAATTACAATTAAAATTATTACAAAAACCAGTTTACTTTCCATTCATGGCATTAACTAGTTCAGATGATTTGAATAACCGAATACCAGACCGAGATCAATTTAGACGATCACTTTTGGACGATGAGCTCATTCCAGATCACCAGTGGGATCTTGTCAAAAATGTTTGTACTGAATTTAGACTAACTACACTACGTGACTATACACGATTTACATGTGTTTTAGATACGGTTTTACTTGCAGAAGTATGGCAAAATTTTCGCAAAGTTGGACTTCAAAATTACGAACTTGATCCGACTTACTCACTTACATTACCTAGTTATTCTTGGGAATGTTTTTTAAATTATACAAAGGCAGAAATAGATTATATAAGGGACCCAAAAATATTAGAAATTGCAAAGCAAGGAATACGCGGTGGGCAGTGTATTTTTACAGCGAAACACGTCATTGCAAACCATGAAAGATGCCCAGGAGGATTAGATAAATCCAAACCCCGTAATCAATTACTTTCACTAGACATCAACAGCTTATATGCAGAAAGTATGAAGCAGCTGATGCCAGTCTCAGACTATATGTATATAGAAGCAAAGGATTTAGAAAGTATTGATTGGACTGACCCAAAGTTGGGTACTACAGAAGGTAGCTATGGCTACGTTCTTGTTTGTGACTTGAAGTATCCTTTGGCTCTACACACTAGAGACGCAAACTTGCCACTTGCTATGGAACAGCGGGTACTTAATATGCATGATATAGCAGCACAGTATAATTTAAATAAAAATGCAATAAACTCAATTCAACACTATGTATCTCGCCCTCGGCTTATGTTAACACTGTATGATAAAACAAACTACACAGTTCATTTTAAAGCATTAAAATATTATTTATCTAAAGGTTTAGTTCTTTCTAAAATTCATTGTGGGGTACGCTTCAAACAACAGAGTTATTTTAAACCGTACATTGAATCTAATTTAGAAAGCCGAAAAAAAGCCAAAACTCCATTTGAAAATAAGCTATTGAAAAAAAGTTCCAATGTTTTATATGGCAAAACTCTAGCCCAAGTACTCGAATTTATCAATGCTCGGTTATGCTCTAGTGCTGCGCAAGCTGAAAAATTACTTGCAAATGCTAACTGTAAAGATTTTGAAGGGTTTTCTGAAAATTTAAGCGTGATCATTCAATACCTTAAAAAATATAAAATAACTAACCTCCCTCTGACTGCTGTAGCCATTCTGGATTTTGCAAAAGTACTTTTTTATGAAAAGTGGGATCTTTTGTGTAAGATATTTCATGACAGAGCCCATCTGGATTATACAGATACTGACGGATACGAGATGCACACAATTGACGCATTTAACACGTTTTGGGATGATATTGTCAAAGCAAAATTTGAATTTGATTTTAGTAAAATTCCTCGAGACCATGAGTTTTTTAAAATGTATGAAAAGCAACACCCAAACTTACATTTATTAAATAGCGGCGAAAGTGGAAAACTTCGAATTCAGAGCTTAGATGTAAAAGAACTTATAGTATTAAGACCAAAAATGTATAGTATGTTATATAATAATAATTCGGAACAACAAAAGTGTGCAGGTATTCCTGCAATTTCGTTGAGGCAGTGTAAACACGACAGATATAGGCAAATGTTAGAAACTAACAAACCATGTAAAATAGATGTAAATACAATAGCAAACGTAGACCATAAATTATTTATTAAAAATCAAAGTAGGTTAGCTTTTAAAAGTTTAGATTTATCTAGAGTATTTCCAGATCCTAGCAATTTTAATTTTAGCCTACCCTTGGGCCACACTGATTTAGTTAATACGAATAAATAAAAAGTATAAGTCTGTCACATAAGAAGTGTTAATTTATAATTGCATTTGTAATTAAAGTTTAAGAAGTGAATAAATATTACACAAATAATTTTAGTTTCATAATTATAGTGCACACAATATTTTAATAAATGTATCAATAAATAATTAGGCAGTGTTTTGTGGTACTGTAGGACGTAAATATTTGTTAATAGTATGATAATATTGTAAATGTCATTGTCATTGTGTAGTGTGTGTAAATATTTGTATGTATGGATGTGTGTGTATGTGTGAGAGAAAATTCAAAAAAAATAAACTTGTAAATATGTATATATGTAAACACTGCATTACAATCAAACTTTACTCTGCAATTGAATACCTGCCTACAATATCTGCATAATATAAAAAACAACCTGCGTCTCGCTGCACTCGCTCACCTGTTGTACCTTGCAGTTTACACTTGTATTTTACATTGGTATTTTACACTTGCGTTTCCGCTCATCATATACATTGTTAATGATTCATAAACCATATATCTTATTATTAGGCAGTACAATAAACAAACAACTAAACATATATCTCATAGGGACCTGCGGCCCACTTGACTTGTAGCAATGAAAAAGCTTGTATCCGTCCCACAGCAGGTTAATTTCGGCTTGCTACCCTGGCTGATATACAAAAATCATTATTTCATTATTTTCACTGGACTCTAGAGAAATCAAGAGCCAGTTTTAGTGTACGTTAGATCAATATTCAATTAATATGCGTATCACGCACATCCCAAGTAACAAAGTTCCCCCTTGCTTTGATTCCTGCAATGCTAAAGGTCTGAAAGTGCACTTTATTCTGTCCAGTTGAGCTCCATAATAAAATATAATATTATTTATTCGAGCATTCCTACCCCAGCAACTGTATGTATCTACATTATACAACATTTAAATCAATAATTATAAGGATATACTACTGTTATATAGTGTATAGGTACGCAGTTGGGCATGTACATATATACATTTACATATATTGGATACATATATCTCATTGTCGGTATGTCTTGCCTATAGGTAGCACGAGTGGTCAGCTTAGTACATGGAAAGTTGAAGCTCAGAGCTCCGTGGGTCCGAAAAGTTTGATTTTAGAAGTCGACTGGGCCCAACTGAAGCTTAAGCCCAGCCTCGGTCGATGCGTTGAGTTAATAAGCTATTAATATGCACGTCACGCACATCAACAGTAACACAGCCACCCCAACTCAGTGCACTCTCCAGTGCTAAGGGCTGCAAGGTGCATCCAATTTTGTCCATTTTTTCTCAATAGTACAGGATATTTCAAAATAATATTCAATCCAGAACCCAAACATCTACCTACTACTGTATACATCCCGCTACAGTGTGTAGATATGCTATATACTAGTACACACATATACATATATACATGTCAGCTTGAAATGGGCACGTTAATTTTTATTTTTGTTATTTTCTTTTTTTTTCCTATTTTTAAGAATGTCATAATTTTTTTTAACGGTCATTTTTTAATTGATTTTAAAATTTACATAATTATTTACTAATTAATTTTAATTGGAGTTATAATAGTTAAATAATTTAAATACGTATGTACATTACAGCAGTGCATTAAGTGCATTTAATTATACAATGCTTTAACATGTATTAAAATATGTATATAATATATACGTTAATTGTATTTAATACGGCCTAATTAGCACGCATTACATACAAATAATTATGTACATACATGTATACATGCTTACGTAATAGGCGCTACATATGAGCATGGTAGTACTTGTTATTGCATTGCCTCACATTTGTGATCAAATTCTGTTCGAGTCCAAGGGAACCAGCAGAGACTTTCCGTTTTGCCGTACACTCAGCCCTTCAGCACACTGCCTGTATTAAGGATACGGCGTTTTTCACCTCAGTCATTTTTCATTTCTCTTTTTTCACTTTTCTAGCATATGAATCCCCATTCAATATCATGCTTTCCAGTTCCAGGCCAAACGGCCCAGCAGAGTTACTCTCCCCCTTCTCCTATACGCTCAGCCCTTCATCACACTGCCTGTATTAAGGATACGGCGTTTTTCACCTCAGTCATTTTTCATTTCTCACTTTTCACTTTTTTAGCATCTGTGTAGTCTGTACTCCCATTTGATATCATACTTTCATATATGTTTTCAATCTGACGAGCGCTTTGCTCACCCCCTATTGATGCACATCATAACTTTTACTGTTTCGATATTTCTATTTTTAATCACACCGTTACCATAGTGATCAATTCCAAACATTTGAAAACCCGCTCGGTTTAAATTTCAATTGTTTTAATTTCGTTCACATAGGCTAATCCTCACAATACAGCCCCCATATCGATACATTACTCCATATTTAATGTATATAATATGTACCGGCAGTCGCAGCTCAGCTGTTTAATATACCATGCCATACCATCCCATACCGTCGTCATGGGGACGCAGTCCAAACACTTCAGCTTCGTCTCCTGTCTTCTCCATTTTTACCCATTACATCACAATGCACTACATTTAACTACAATTACCATATGCTTAGCAAGGTTATCTGTCGTTTCAATTCTTCCCCATGACTTTACATTACAATGCATTTAAATGCCCATATGCTTACCAAGGTTTTCAGTCCCACATCTCACATCATGTCTCAATCCTTGCCATGGCCCAGGCTGTCCCAGTCGATACTCTCGCGTACTTCAACTCCACCGTCACACAGCGACTCCGTCACCGACATAACCATCAAAACCCCCGTAGTTATGCGTATTAGAGCATTTACAAAGGGTGTGTAAATAAGTCAAAAAATATATAATTACAGGTGTAGATACGACAATTTTGCAAATGAAATCCTATGTCGTTCCCAGCACCCATTCTTCACAGGGCGTTTTTTGATTGGGTAAAAATTTTAGAGGCGTGAAATTACGATAAAGCGGAGCATACACATTCGCGTCTAGAGAATGACATCGACATGCAAATCGTCGGTGAAAAAGCAAAGTGAACTATATTTATTTTTAGTCAAAAAAATTCACAATCTACATAAAAAAGTTAAAAAAACATGCTTGTGAAAGCATGTAAATCGAATTTTTTCATTTTACTTAGAATATGTAAATAGAATATTTTAAACTTTCAAATTTTTTTAAATAATGTATTTTGACGTTTTCAAAAATATTCCGAGATGACATTTTGCGTTTTTTTAAACTATGTGATCAAAAATTTCAAACTTTTCAAACAACCTTAATAGAACATTTTTAAATCTTTAAAAACATGTAAAAATACCATTATGCTAATTTTATAAACTGGTAAATATTAGTGTAACCATGTAGCTTATTCAGTGATTTGTTTTTAGCCTAGCTGATTTGAATTTGTAGCATAAATTGCAAATGGGTAATTTTCAGTATTCCTAGACAATATTGTGTGTAAGAAACCAAAATACCTTATTTCAATTAGCATGCAGGACTAAAATGAGCTATTTTAAAAAACACTTATTAGTAATTTTAGTAAAATAAAAAAAAACTACACTGAAGTATTTTTCTAAAAGTACAAAATTACAAAATTTTTGATTTACATATTTTTTAAAGCAAATTATTTAATTTACATGCATTTAAAAAATTGTAAGCAATTTAAGTTACATGGTTTTAATATTAAATGATAAGAGGGCAAGCCCGTCTCGTGTACGAATTGACAGTAAAAGAAATTGGGATATCAAGGATCAAATACACATGCCTGCATGTTGTTGTGAGATTTCCTAATACCTTGCTCTCACGGTGGGGACTCTACTGTGTTGCTCTCGGATCGCAAGCTCCCTGCTTCTACTCTCTCTCTCTTTTGTCTGCTGATCACATGCGTCCACACTTGCCACGTGTGCTAAATGCATGTTGTCCCAAAGGCATCATAACAGTTAACCCTTTCTGATTTGCGCTAGTATAATGCAGCTTCGCTAACAGTGCGAATTAATAGGGCCGGTTCAAGGGTATTTGGCGCTTCATGCGAGTGACTTACTAGCGCACTACGTTTTTGTAGATGCTAAGCTTTTATAGAAATAGTTTTGTCTGTCTGTCTGCCCGTCTGTCCGTCTGTTGAGGTTGCCATACAGGTCACTGTTTTTACATGATTTTTTTTTAATTTCAGGAAGCATTTAAATAGCATGTGCTGTGCAGAAATATATCAGCTTGCAATAAAAGCCAGACATCTATCAGTTTGTTTAAAGGCTAGACATCTATCAGTTCCTCAGAGGGCCGGACATCTATAGGTATGCTTAGAGGCCAGACATCTATCAGTTTGCAGTAAGGCTGAAAAATTATCAGTTGCTTGAGGCCGGACATCTATCAGTTTGCAGTAAGGCTGAAAAATTATCAGTTGCTTGAGGCCAGACATCTATCAGTTTGCAGTAAGGCTGAAAAATTATCAGTTGCTTGAGGCCGGACATCTATCAGTTTCCGAAAAGGACGTACAGTTATCATTTTTCTTGAAGGTCCGACATCTATCAGTTTGAAAGAAGGCCGGAAATTTATCAGCTGCTTAAATGCCAAACATCGATCAGTTTGCTTAAAGGCCAGCACCTTTCAGATGTCTCAAAGGCCGGACATCTATAAGTTTGTTTGTAGGCCAAAAATCTATCAGTTTGCAGGAAGGCAGGAAATTGATCAGTTGCTTGAGGCCGGACATCTTTATTTTGCTTGATGGCCGGACCACTATCACTTTGCTTGAATGCCAAACATCTATCAGTTTGCAAAAAGGCTGGACATGTAATTATCAGTTTTCAATATTTTGCATATCCAAAAATACGTGCGTTTTTTTAAATGTAATTTATGCCTAGTAATTTCATACTTTTTTGTCCGTGCTTTGAGGATTCTTTTGTTTCGCTAAAATTTTACAATAAAATTAATTTCTGTGGACTTAAAGTAAACGCTTCGTTTAAATGAATGCTAAAATCATGAGGTATCTACTCAATGCAATGTATTTAAACATTTATTTTTACTATGCTTAAATTTGATGCAAGTATAATTAATAAACGGAGCCTTTCATATAATTACGTTACGACATTAAATTTTCAGGTTGGCAACGCGATCACTAATTATGCACCAACATAAGCATTGGAAATAAGGAGGAAACTTGGTAAATTAAAAGGTTACCTAGCATTTCTGGCTAAAACTGTTTGTGAACGGCCCTCGTATAATTTAAACACAGGCTCATACTGTTTATTCAACGTCTGGTTTCCAATGTTAACTTGATGTGACTAAGCTCATGTTCTAAGATTTATTTTGTAGTTGAATGAATTTGTATTTGGTGCTAAACAATCCTATGGGAAAAATCCGTATCTATAGCCAATGGTTTTATTTGCTACAGTTAATCAATGTGAAGCCAATAGCCTTGTGGGTTAGGGCGTCCTATTTCAGATCACAAGATCTTAGGTTTAATCCTAGTGGATGTCGTAAATTATTTTAAGGTTTTTTGAATTCTGTTTTTGAGTACGAGTAAATAATTGCATTTTAATTTTCCTGAATACAGTGCTTGGATGTCTATTGGTAAGTTTTATGCAAATTAATCTTCATTTTAGTTGTATACACAGACAAACAGTCACAATGACAAAGTCGTACATCAACATGCATATCGTCTGTGAAAATGCAAAATGACCCATATCCATTCTTTGTCTCAAACAAAATTTACTGTATACAGTTAAATTAAAATAACATTCTCGTAAAATCATGTAACTCTAACCTTGTGCATTTTCCAAAAATGTGTGAGAAGAATATTTTAAATTTTCAAAAACATTTATTTAAAACATTTTGACATTTTTAAAAACATGTAAATAGAACAATTTGCTATATTCAGAAACTTGTTATTAACATGTAAAGCATGTATACTATTTAATTATTTTTGTTTTTGACAACGCTCATTTTAGTTCTGAGCAAGAATTGAGAATGCGTCATTTTTGGTAATATTAGAATATCGTGTGTGAAAAATCCAAATAACTTATTTCCAATTTCATGCAGAACCAAAATGAGCTACAAAAAAACTTACTACATGGTAATTTTATTAAAATGTGTTAAATTCTCAAATTGTAATACAGTGTTTGAAAAAGTGCAAAAATGCTTTATTTACAAGTTTCTAAACAAGGAAAAATGTTTAATCCAGCTGATTTTGAAATGTGCAAATTATTCTATTTAGGTACATGTATTTATTGAATTTTGAAAAATTTCTGCATGCTGTAATTTCTCAGCTGCTTTACATATTATGAAGACAAGGTCAAACCTTGAGATACATTTCTAAAATTGCGTCTATCTGAATTGCAGTCGTCTATTAAAATTTGTGTCGCTTGAATTTACAATTCTTTGCTAACGTATTTTATGCATTGCCTCCACGTAGACGTCGATAATTGTCAATAATTGTTTCAACAACAATAATAATGCAAAACTGTCTATGTGAAGACAGTGGCCTAATTTGCTACTATAATTCAATAAAAGGTCCATGGCATAATGGTATAGCAATTGTCCTTTCAGGGTTGGTAAAGTCTTTAGGATCGATCCCAGTTGGGGTCGTAAACTTTTTTTGCAATTTTTAAATTCATTTTTAAACTACAAGCTGTGTGGATATGATTATTTGGATATTGAAATATCATTTTATTTTTAGCACCTTTTTTTCACGGATCGTTTCTTATTGAGTGATGACCGTAAAGAGGTATAATAGCGATGGAATTGAGCATACATATTTTAAACAAGACAAAAGTAACGTATTGGACGATTTTACATTTTATCTTGATCAAAAAAATGAGCTTTTAAAAAACAATAAAATTTTAATTTTGTTTAATAACCACATGATTTTCACTCAAGTAATTTTTAAAAAGTGTAATGTTTAAATAAACTTAAATTGGCAAATGTGTGATTCACCTAATTTTTGAAATTCTCAAAAAATTCAATTTACATAATTATATTTAAAAAAATATTGCAAAATATTATATTTACATGCTTTTCGTGTCATTGATCAGTGTTCTGTATTTCATCAGTGACGAACAAAAATAACCTATAAATATTTTGAGCTAAAACTATTATTAACTATATACAAAATTAATAATTCAAATATGTCTTGACAGCATTTAAATAGGAAATTTTGCAATTTTTTAAAACATGTAATTAAATACAACATTTCACACTGTCTAAACGCATGGAATTGAAACATTTTTACCTCATACAAAATGTGTAAATAACCTTGTTTAATCTTTAGTACCTACTTAACCATTCATAGAGTTATGCATACATTAAATATTACAATTCTAATCCCACGTGTAATGGCAGTTGTTTTAAATTTAAATAATGGTTACCCTATTCAATTTTTATGATATTTCAAATTGAATTAAAATTAAATTTTCAATCGAAAATGTTTTAAATTCAAATTCAGGTCACCTATTGATAAGTTTTTAATTTTTGTAATCAAATACCACTCAAACAGTAAACAAAATTTACAAACAATTATGGTATGTATTTATTTCACAGTTGAAATATATTACTATTGATTTTTATTTACTACAGTGGTGCTTTTATTACTTGCCGGTCTTTGAATTTTGATTTTCCCAGTTCCACACTTATTAAGACAAACCAAGAAAACCAAAAGGCGCAAAAATGAAACTATTTAATGCTGCAATGATTCTTATCTTACTCACAATGTTCAATAGTTTTCTTGAAGGAGGTAAGCAACTCATGTTCTCTGGAAATTTTAATTCGAATGATTCTTGGCTTTAGGTTCATATTTTGTTTCTTGATATTTATAGGGTTTGCAATATTTAGGCTACGTTTATTTGTATTACTAATTTTTTCTTACAGATTGTCTCAACTGCTGGAATAATTGCGGATTTTTCTACGAACAGGAAAGAAGTTTATCGGCATCAACGATTGGTGCCTGTTATTATGATATGCATGTAGTTACATGCAATGGCTCCTGCAAAGGTGACTTCCAGACGACTACATTTGAAACAAATTATCCTGAACACCCTCATCTTAAAGCTTATATTCACATGGGTTGTAGCGCTCAAACATTTCCAGATAGTTGTGTCCCCACTACTTCTGAAAAATATGAGGGTGTAACGCAACGTTGCTACTGCAACGAGGACACATGCTGTAACTTTGAACATCATGATATATTTTATTTGTTAAAAAGTTAATCAGATTTTGTCAGAGTTAACAAAACAACCAAGACCGAAAAAGTTGTTCCAGTACCTTTGCCCTACTAGGTATGTAAGGCCTTTGCTTTTCGTTTTTGCATGTAATTACAACACTAAATTTGTTAGATATTAGATCTAAAAAGCTTATATTTGATTTATTTAAAATGTACCTATTTGTAATTATTCGCCAATAAATCAGTAAATCACTTATCGTTTAGTTTAACGACAATGATTGTTGAAGACATGAATTTCTTAGCAGAAAGCACTCCCATCATGTTCGTTGGAAAGCTTCTATATTAAATCAGAGAATTTTAACTTTAAATTAGCGAGAAATTTAAATTTTAAAATATTAGTTAGTTACTATAAATAAATATCATACACGACGATTATCATTGATAGCGTGGACTAGCGTATAGTCTGTCTTTCAGGTTAATTAATAGTGCAAAATACTTATGTTTTGTATTTGTTCTTAAAAAATAAAAAATTTCTATAGTTACTTTGTATAAGGTTCAAAATGTTACGTTAACCTTTTTCAGAAAGAGTTAAGCCAAATGTTTACAAGTTTTTAAAACTACAAAACATTCCACTAACATGATGTTAAAAGAAGCAAAATTAAATAACTACTTGCTCTTGAAAAAAAAATAAATCTACTTTTTTGACGTGTTCAAAATAAATATTCTAGTGGCATTTTTTAAAAACATTAAAACCTTTAACTAACTTATCTTGAGATTTATGATGTATTGTACAGTGTGGCATTCCAGAGGGTTGTCTATAAAGTTCGTTATCAAAATTCTATTAATTATATTAACGACTCACTATCTTACTCACCAAAGACAATCATATAAAAGCAAAAACACTACACTAGTCCCTAGACTAATTTCATTAGTAAACGACCTTTCGAGCTCTTATTGGAGTTCATCCAAACAGCGTCTGTAATATTAAACACTAATTAACATAGATACAAGTTCCGTCCTTAGTATACAAATAGGGCTTTGTTTACGACAGAACAGCCTTACCTGAAAGTCACTATTGGCCTTTGCCTTCAAATCAGGGACCCTATCACCCTATAACACCAGTCCTTACATTTAACATTTACTATCTTAACATTTACTTTTACTATTCTCAATAGATAATTATTGTTTTTAATTCCTAATATTTCCTAGCTTACTAATTTTTGTACCTTTAATATTTTTCCAGCATAAATTTTAGGCACATTTATTGAAAAACTTTTTTTTTTGAAAATCTTATTAATTATGCTTGCACAGAAATTAAAAAACTGGTACGGACAAGTGACAATAGTCTATTGTGCTGAAATCTAGGCTAAAAAACAAACGAGTTTTTTATAATCCAAAAAAAAGCAACTGTAGTACATTTCAAGGTGACACAATAACCTAGTTTAATATTTAATACATAATTAACCATTCATTGAGTTCGATACACATGTTATTGAAATAACAGATTTAATAGCAGTTGTTTTAAATATAAATAATAATTTATTAATTTTTGATAATGTCCTAAATTGAATTAAAATTTAATGTTTAATAGTTGTTTTAAATTCCGATGCAGGTCACCCAATGATTAGTTCATTATCTCAGCAATTTAATCAGATTCACACGGTAAACATAATTCACTAACAATTATTTGAAACTAATGTGCATATTATCTATCAGCATCAGTAGTACTGGCGCGTAGTAAATTCACAGTTGACATTTTTACATACATAAATATTGATCGTAATTCTAACCATAGTGCTTTTATTACTTGCCGGTATTCAAATTCTAGATTTTTCTAGTTCTACACTTGAGACCAAGAAAACTAAGGCAAACAATGAAACCATTTGATGTTGGAATGATTTTTATCCTGCTCACTACATTCAATAGTTTTCTTGCAGGAGGTAGGCAATTTATGTTTTCTAATTTAATTTTCATGATTTTTAAATGTCATAATCTATTTTTGAAATGTCCTAATATTTATACCTAATGTTTCAATTATAACAGCTATATAATTTATATTTCTAATTTGTTTCTGCACAGATTGTTTCAAGTGCCTTTCAAATTGTAAATGTTACTACGAACAGCATAGGTATTGGGAAGGATCGTCCTGTGATTGTTCTTCTATAAGGAATTCTGTTCCATGCAATGGCTCCTGCTTTGGGAGCTACTAGACGACATCGATTGAAAAGTATTATTCTAAATATAACGACCTCAAAGCTTTAATACACATGGGTTGTAGCCCTAAAAAGTTTCCAGACAGTTGTGTCCCTTCTACTTCCGATTCAAATAAAGGTATCACGCAGCGTTGCTACTGTAACTCTAACACTTGCTACTACTTTGAACATCATGGTATCGTTTCTACATTTGTGTCAGATTTTGACAGTGTTGATAGCACCACCGAAACCGAAGGGGAAACCACCGAGACTTCAGGAGTTTACTAAGCTCCTTTGCACTACAAGGGTTGTGAGGCCCTATCTTTTTGTTTTTGGATGTCTAACACTGAATTTGATAAAAATTGATTCTGAAAGGTTTATATGTAATCTATTTTAAATGATACAATTTGTAATTTCCTACTAATAATTCAGTATTTAAATTATCAGTACTATTATTATTATTATTATTATTATTTATTTACTTAAAATTTGCAAGTTTTAGTTTCACTTAAGAAATAAATGTACCCACATGTGAAGCCTGAGATATTTACTGGGTCAAACAATTAATAACCACACTACTGCAATTATTGACTTTCTGCATTATTGTACGTTAACAATAATGCTTATGAAATAGCAATAGCATAAAACTACACACATCTCTGTTAGCATTTAAAAATATTTATTTAACAACTATCGTACCACTTGCATGTCAGTGGACGCTTAAATCAAATTCTGACACCTTCCAAGAACTATAGAGTTTCAAAATGGGAAACAAATCGTCAGTAAAGATGCAATGTGGCACAAGTTCAGGCGAATTAAACTAAACATGTGCTACATTGCACCTTTATCGACGACATAATAATATAAAGTTGGATCTCAAAAACATAGCGCAGCTTTAAATTTTAGTGAACTTTCATTTAATAATAATTATATATTAGTAATATTGATTACAATTAGTGCGCTACACGCCTTCAGTTTAAGAACGAGCATTTAAATTCGAAACAAAATCGCAAACAAGACAATGTGGTTTAAAATGTAAACAAATATTTTAGCTATTCATAAAAATAACCTAGACTCCAGCGAGAACAAGAATGATGTCCACCTCGTTATAGTGTATAATGATAGCTACAAATACAATAGGGACTGCAATCTCTTGAGAAGTGTTGCACAAGAGTGGTTTTTTATCCCCCGCCACCCCATCTGTGGTTGTCTGGAAGGTGAAGCCTGTCAAATGGAAGGGGTGGTTTCCCGTGTTGATTCTGTAGCACCTGTTCTGAGTTGGGCCATGGTCAGTGGGGCAAAAGTTGTAAGGGTTATTGTCCTGGAGACAAATTCGCATGTTAGAGGCATCCCCACTTTGTTCAATGGCAAGCTCTGAAAGCAAATCAGAATTTGACATTCAAATTGGCACCAAAATTTAATTCGCAAATTTTATTTTTAATATATAAATAAAAGTGTCATACAGCGCAATTATTATCGATTTTGTGAGCTAGTAAAAATAAATTAAAATAGGCGTCAGTAATAAACTTCACTTACAATTAGTATTCAGTTCCAGCGTTAAGGTAAACGAGACTGTGTCCAAAAAAATCGCGCAGACAACCTCATTCTGGTTTACTATCCGTAATGGACGGCTAATTCAGAGATGATGTAGTTCACGAAGCAGTCGCTCCCCAGTCGCGCTCCGCTCCAATGACCACCACAGTTCTTTGGTAGATTCTAAATTTGAGGGGAATCACTACTTTAAATTATGTAAGATCTCCCATCCCTTTATCTGCCTTTGACCCAGAGCCCTAGAAAGGGAAGCCACCATAGAGATAGAATACTTCGTTTTGAAATAGTTCCTTGTGGATACCAGGAAGTCTAGCCCAACACGGGGATTCCACCCCTAGTGATTGCAGCGTAAATTTTAAAGAGTGTTGTTTCATTGGACGACGCCTTTGTAAAGTCCAACCCATTCCCAGTTCCCAGGGTGCTAGTCGTCACCTTCTGCAAAACGTGTATATAAAACAATATACACCCACGAAAACGTGCTAATGAATTAATCTGAAAGTTTAATGTGTAAACAGAACGTTTTAAGTGGTACTTGAGCTTCATAAAGCTTGTTTTGATTCTCCACTCTTAACAATGCAATTTAATCCTCATGTAAGTAGGAAAGGGGAGTCTATCCATAACGCCTAGATTTAGGAAGGGAAGTGAAGGGAGGGTTAGGAGTGGAAAGTGTGTCAACTTTCTTAAGACGCTACAATTTACTGACTCTGAGTAGTGCATTTGTAAATAGGAAACAAAAGGGTAATGTAATTAAGATTTAGTAGGGTTATCAACTTAAGCTTTAGCCACAGGAATTAGCAGTGAAGATAAAAGTTGAAGTCAAATTGAATTATCTACAGGCATGTCAAAAGAATTTAACAACATCCTTAAAATTATACAAAATTTTTAACTTGGAATAATGACATAAAATATCGTCTGTGAAAAACCAAAACGAGCCATCTCCAATTTAAGTTTGTACAGAAATGATCTATGTTGTAAAAAAAAAAGAACATGCGTAAAATGTTAATTACAAGTTTTTGAATATTACAAAAATGTTCTATATAAATTTTTTTGACAAAACCAAAATATTCTAATTCCATGTTTTTAAAAAGTTGCAAAATATTCTAATTCACATATTTACAAAGTGTAAACAGTGTATGTACATATTTTTAAAAGCTCAGAATAATCTAACTCCATGTATTTTAAAAGTGCAAAATGTTATATTTAAATGCTTTAAATACATATTTTAATAGTTTTGTTGTTATTAGATATTGTTTTTTGATAAAAATGGACACACGCAATTTTAGTTTCTAGCAGACAGTATGTAAATGTACTTCATAGAGCAAAAAAACCTTATTTACAGATTTGTGAAGTATTTTTTTATATAAAACTTTATAAACTAAAACCTATTTTACGTTTTTGATATTTGAGTGTAGAATATTTTGATATTTTACTTAAGACTAAAATTTAAGTGTTAGTAGGTTACGTTTAATTGGCAGATTTAGCTTGTGAGTTTTTGAACAAAGTATTTAACTTGTTTTTGTTTCTTCACTGTACAAAGCGAGAAGCGTGTCGCCGAGAGCAAATGTTTCATGTCGTCTCTCCCAAGAGTAAAGCGTTTCCTAGAAAAACTACTTACAGTACCATAAATAAAATTACATCAATAGATAGAAAAAAATTAGCAGTGTTCCAAGTGATATAAATTAATTTACTAAGTGTATTGAACAATTTTTATTGATAGAAAATCTCAGTTTAATTAATTACATAGTTACATTACAGTTTTAGAGGGATCGGGGAAATCCCACCATCTGGTGCTATAAGTGCTGAAGAATGAAACCCCTTAAAGAAAGGATATGGTTTTGTACTTAAACCTGTGGACGGAAAAACCTTAAAAGATTATGTATGTGCTATTGGAAGTATCGTTGAAAATAGGAACATAAGCCATGCCGGAAAAATAAACTCAAATTTTGGAATTTGGGTAGCAAATAAAGAAGCATTAGATAAGCTCAAAATCGCAGGATCTATCTAAATAGGAAATGATACTGTACTCCTTTGGCCGTACATTAACTTCATTAGAGACGTTAAGCTAATTGGATGCCCACCATTTATAGCACACGAAGAAATCCAAAAAGTACTATCTATACATCTTAATATTCAAAGTCCGATCAAGTTTGAACTCATGCACGGCTTTAAGACTTAAAGATTCCCCCAACTGAAGACCTTCACGCGAACAGTTAGAATGTCTTTTCGAAGAGAACAAAGACTTATAGATAAAATATTAATCAAATTTTAAAACTCAGAATACAAAATTAATACTCAAGTTGGAAGACGAAAATGCTTCCTGTGTCACAGCGTTTACCACGTAGGCAAAGACTGTCAACGGAAAGAAACATACAAAAATGCATTCCCTACTCCAACGGAAAGCTCGGCACTATTGTCTACAACCCAATCAGCTACAACGTCGACTGCAAAAGATGTTACTCGAGATAACATTCCTAACATTCCTACAGACAACGATAAGGCTACGGCTGAGAGGCCCGTCTTCAAAATACCAAGCATAAAACGTAAAAAAAGAACTCTACGCACCGCGGAAAATTTAGATGGCTACAGTTCAGCTTCATCAATGGAAGATGAAACTACAGACGATTATAAAAGCGACGCCAGCGCCAAGTCAGATAAGAAACAAAAATTGGAATCATCTGGAAACAAAATAGAGTTGCAGATACAACATCAAATGCAGCTTAGAAGCAACGTAAGATTCGATTGGCACTATCCTGAATGGCACAAACCTAATGTGATAAATAGTAATTCACCTATACTAAACAACCTGCTGTTAGAATTCTTAAGCAAAATAAAAAAAAGCAAAAGGCAACATTCTTGAACTATTAAAGCTAATATTAGAAACCACTGACAGCTCTCTTGGTCTAAAAACCATGATAGAAGAACTACATGGCAGCTATGTCGTCAAACCACAAGAAAACGAAACATAATCTGAAAAAAATCATAGACAATTTCCCTGAACCTGAAGTAGAAGTTGAGATGGCTGTGCCAGACGATTAACTTAAGACTAACAAACGATTTATTTATATCAACTATAAAGTCTATTAGATTATAATATCAAAATTTATGATTATGGTAATACATAAACTTAATAAGACACATCAAATGTTTGTACAAACTTCTGTATGAGTAAAAAAAATTTTATTGATTTTTTTTGAATAAATCGGACTATTAACCTATGAAAAAAAAATCTTCACTGTACAAGAAATGCGTAAAAACCAAATTCGATTACTGTGGCACAAATGCAGCCGACTCCAAAATACAGAGATTTGGATTGAAAAGGGGTGTTCTTTAATAAGTGCCGGCCAAGTCGGGAAGTGCCGGCCAACTTTAGTAAGTGCCGGCCAGTTTGACTTTAGTAAGTGCCGGCCAAATCGACTCTAGTAAGTGCCGGCCAGTTTGACTTTAGTAAGTGCCGGCCTGCCGGCCAACATAAAATTCTAGGAATGAATTCAAACTGCGCCTAAATTGTTGGAAAACAGTACTTAATGTATTAATATACATTATTGTACATGAAATACATAATGTAATGTATGCATAACATATAATATTATATATACAGCTTATACATATACACACATATATGTATATACATATATACTTATATATATACATATATATATTGTGTAGGTTCATGGCATTGTTTTTCACATTATTATGTTCTTAGTGTTGCTACCTACATAAATAAATCCCTGAACCGTTGACTTTACTTTCTATACTTTTCGTTTTATTACTGTTCATGCTACTTATTGACATTTTGCTACCCTTCGTGGATTGTTCTCTATGAGGTTAGGTTAGGTGGGGGGGGGAGTAGGAAAACCTGACTGGAAACGGTTAGGTTATATTTTTCCCTCGGCCGCCGAAGGCGGCCCCGCCGCAGGCGGGAGGGAAAAATTCAACCTATCCGTTTTCAGGCAGCTTTAGGAGCCTGATTCAGTGTTGCTTAGGCTAAAAAGTAACAAAATACTATTTACTAACGTTTCCCCCGCAGTTTCAATAAACAGTAAAAATTTTAAATAAAAATGAAAATAAAAATAAAAACATAATAAAAAAGGGGAAAATTAAATTAACGATTGGGATCAAGTTCCTCTTCCCACAGCGTTCAGTATAAAGTGATGAAGTGGAAAGTGGAGATCTCATCTTGAGGTTTTAACGGCGAATGTGGTACGTGTTTTGAACCGTTGGGAAAGCAGTCGAAATTTGTAATCAAATAAATATGTATTAATTATACCTACCTGCGTCAACATGGATAAACTGGACCGAATGTAATTTATCTAGAGCACTATTAGAAGCTGGCTAAAATAAATGTCAATAAAAAAATCAATTACTAGGAATTAAAAATTATTTAGCAGGAAATTCGATTAAACTTATTTATTATGAATTTAATCCGAATCTTAATGATTTTAAGGAATTACGCTCGTCAGGGCTAAGAAAAAACGTTAAGTAATTATAGATAAATAAAAGCACAACATTTTAATGAAATTGGATTACAAGTTAAATCCATCATACAAATAAAATGAACTGGGGCTACGTGGTAAAGCAACCCTAACATTAGTTAGGGATCTATAGGCAGTGATAAATCAATAAGACTCCGTCGTCATTGAAGTCGCAAAAGAAACTAAATATATTGTCAGCTAAATTTAAATTGAAGTATCTACAGAGATATTTGTGTTCTTAAATAATTTTATCCTTATTATACGCTGTTTCAGTAATGTGAATTTTTTTGTAAATGTGAAAATAATTAAATTGTATATTTAAGCACTTAAAAAATTAATGCAAAGATGTTCCACAGCGTATTTACTAACACTTAAATACAATTTATTTTGTTTTTGTGTACAACATTGATAAAGCAAGTTTTGAATTTTTTACAAGCAGAACATTTTACGGTAACTCACAAAATTTAGGAGTTTTAATAAACTATTTTGCAGTTTTAAAATGCATGTAAATAGGACATTTAGCACTTTTAAAATGCACGTAAATAGGAAATTTTGGAATTTTAAAGTTCATGTTAATAGGATATTTTGAGCTTTGAAAATGCATGCAAATAGAAAAGTTTGCACTTTTAAAGTACATGCTAGAAGGATGTTTTGAACTTTTAAAACTCATACAAATGGAACATTTTGCACTTTCAAAATGCATTTAAATATGATATTTTAAACTTTCAAAATGGATGAAAATTGGATATTTCGCACTTTTAAAATGCATGTTAATAGGACATTTTGCATTCTTGAAATCCATGTAAATAGGACATTTTTCACTTTTAAGTGCATGCGAATAGGATATCTTGCACTTTAAAAATGCCTGCAAATAGAACATTTTGCATTTTAAAAATACATGCTTGACTTAGTATATTTTGTTCTGTTTTAAAAGGAGGTAAAAAAAAGCACTTTGCACTAATACAATAATTATATGCAACTTGAACATCTCGCAGTACAAATTCATACAATTACAAAACGTATGTAGGTAGTTGGTATAAAGCTTGCAAAATTAGGTCATCGCACAGTACTAAATCACGCAAATCGAATATTTCCCACATTGTTCCATTTACTGGATTTTAACAGAGCTCTTTGTAATGTAAATGTTAATCATACGTTTGAAATTAGCTGTTTTGATTCTTCTCTCTCACGATATTTAATAAAAATTTAATATGAACATTTGAAGTATGGCAGTACGTATTAACTATTCCTAATAATTAAACGGAACTAAATTCTCCTTAAAACTGTGATAGGAAGCGGAGGCGACATTTTATGTGACGTGTGGATTCTAGGAATCGCAATTTTTTTTTGCCAGTCCACTACTCTCCATTGAATTCATATTTTTGCAGAATTGACCACTTTTATAAACTGTTCCTGTCCTGGACTTGCCTCGCGTTAATTATTAAGCAACGAATAAAACATATTGTCACATGTGCTTCATTTATTTATCATAAAATTACCTAATACTAGCAAGAATTCACTGGAAATGGACTTAAATAAAATATACTTCGTTCTTGCATATGACTATCTAATTATTACATAATATAGTCTATGAAGAAACCAAATGATCCATTTTTATTTTTAATTAATAACAAATTCCACTATCTACAAAAATAATTAAATAATTTGTGAACTTGATAGCATTTAAATAGAGCATTTTACACGTTGGAAAAACATATAAATAGAACAATTTGCGCCTTATCAAAAACATGGAATTAGCATATTTTGTATCTTTTTAAAACCATGTAAATAGGAAATTTTAGATTGTTAAAAAACATAAAAATAAAACATAATGTTTTTAAAAAAAACTCCTGATTAATATTTTACGTATGTTTTTCATTTTGTTCCTGTGACATAATTATAGTTCATTTTGATTCTAGCTTACATTAAATATCGGTCATTTTGGTTCTTTACAGACGATATCAGTATTCAGTATTACGTTCGCATTGCACGATGTCGTGATATTACATTTCTATACTACAGACGTAGTAAAGTACAGGTACGTTTAATTCAGCAAACGATTGGACATGCATCAGCAAAGTTTGGGTGAAAAAAAGATCCTAAACAAGTAATTACATACAGTTATAACGCACAGTCAGTGTTGGTAAAATGTGGCATTTAAATACAAATAAATGCATGACCAATATGATGGCTTGCATTTAGTTAGGTAGAAAAATGTAATTATTAGCCAAAAAACCAATGAATGATTTAAATACTTTTTTACCTTATCACAAGTTACACTTCAAGGCAGGATTTAATTATTTCTGGAAACATTCCATGTACACATTTTTGCAGTTATTTAGATTAGGCGAAATTAAAATTCCATGCGAATTTTTACACTACTTGCAAAATGTTTCAAAATTACATGTTTGTTATTGAGCATTAGCAAAATCTGTAAGAAATCCCTACCATAAATTACAAAAAAATAGTATAAGGTACAAAGTAAATCATGAATTACTGTAAAAAGGTAAAAACTTGATAGGCAGTGGCAGTGGTAGTGGTTGTTGTAGGTAGTTTGCAGTTGGTAGCAGACTTGACTTTTTAACCCCTAATCAACTAATTAGGTTAGTTATTCAATAGTTATAGTAGTTGTGTACCAAAACATTTAGTTAGTGTAAGTAGTTGATAATATTAGTAGTACGTAAACGCAGCCATTTTGCAATCAAATAATTATTATTCATCGACTGTTTTTATCGTAAGTAGAAATTTTTCTCGTTCCACTGTCGTGAAAAGTGGATTACCATCAACGCCACAGAGAAAATCTGGATTTTTCTAAAATTATGAACAAATGGTAGTACCTGGATAAGTTTTAATTTTGATTTCGTTGATGGGAAACCTTAATGCTCATAGCTTGGTTTTTATTCGTTGTAATTATGCTGTATCATCGTAATGTTGTAATTCCTGTTTCTTGACTGACAAATGTTTTTAATTGTAAATATTATTATTGCATGCATCTTAAATGCAGCATTATGCAAGTTAATAAAACTATGATCAGAATATTACATAAATTTAGTCAAATCAGTTGCAAAATGTCATCCCTTAAGTATTTTAAATAATTTTATGATTATATCAATAATTATTATTAGGATTTTGTTTAATTTAATTTCAGTTTCTTTCACTTTGGCAATGTTTAGCCAATGAAAGTATGATTTCTATGTTTTAAATATTCGTCTAGTGGCCTCTAGTACCCTGCTTTAACAGTCGTACTCTACTTATTTTATTTGTAGCCTATCAATTCAGACCCTAGCGATTCCTTTTTCCAATTCGTACCCTGGTAAATCTTTCAGCCTAAAATAGGCTACGCGATACTAGTTATATGGAAAAATTATAATTATTTTATTTATATACCTATCTTTATAATTTGATCGACTTTTAAATTACTCAACGGAAATAGACATACAATACATCATTTTGGAGCCCTTGAAAAATTAAAAATAAAAGTTTCTTTAAAATTGAAAATTATTGCATATGCTATTTTTAAATATAACAATTAATTTTAAATTTACAATTCTTAATTTTAACTACGGTTAATGTCAAGTGAATTTTAAGTATTTTTTTATCAATGTTACGTGTTGTAAAAGTTGTGTTGTGCACAACTGCCATATGTTGCTGTTCAGGCTTTATAAGCGTCAAAACTGAATGACCTTCATCTAATATTGTAATGATTCTATAATGTATGCTCATGATTCATTTTTATAATTGAAAGTATAGTCAATCAATAAACTGGGTATATTCGGGATCCTAAAATATGATGCGTTTGAATGATTTATGTCATTAACTGTTGAATCTCTGTTTATCTTATCAATTGGAGCTTACAAACAATTTTAAGCAACCTGATAGGAATTTTATTTTGAAAACTGCTAAAACCATTTAATCTTTAACGCAGTACTTGCAATTGAAAACTATTTATCACAAAATAACATAATTAATCATTTTAATTTTAATAGACATTTTTGCGAATGTAGTTATTATTTCCCATAAAAGGATCAACAATAATTATATGTTAAAGTAATAACTGTTTAAAGAATCCATAATTTCCTAATAAGGTTAAACTACAAATTGACTAACAACTGAATTGAATAAAAGTGATTGCAGGGAATTAAAACTGACGACACGTTGCCTATGAGCAAGTTCGTTGGTTAGAAGAAAGTGTGCTGCCTTCTGGACAGTCACATTTAGTGGTCACAGCCTGGTTCCCAGTGGACGGAGAAGGAAAGCAGAGATGCGAGCATTGACCACCGATCCGGTTATCACAATGGTTGACTCCCTCTGGTTGCTTCGAAAAGTGATAAGCATGAATGGTGTACAACGCATCACTCTGAAAATT
Source organism: Dicyrtomina minuta (assembly GCA_949802685.1). NCBI lineage: Eukaryota > Metazoa > Arthropoda > Collembola > Symphypleona > Dicyrtomidae > Dicyrtomina > Dicyrtomina minuta. The sequence continues at coordinate 508,277 of CATKUY010000299.1, forward strand.
GCAAATATAACATTTAGTGCATTTGTATTAGTTATTACCAATGTAATTACAAAAAGCTACATAATAAAGTAGTTATACAATTATATTAAATGCTAAGGATACTAGAAAATGCAATCTAGCTTTGTTTTATTCTTACAAAGGGAGTAAACCGAGTAAATGAATGTATTTTTGTCACTTCTCCGCCACCACACTTGTTAGTTTTGTACACTGCTTTTGTTTGGGAGTCTCTCCAGTACACGTAATCCCCGAATGTTGTTATGGAACCGAAGCCGCTATAAGAAAACGTGGGTTGAGTTGCTTGGTAAACTATTTTTGTGTCACTTCCATCTGGTTTCATCGAGTGTATTGCAGAAGGGTTATTGCCATTGCCGAGCATTGTCCAGTAAAGTCGATTCTGAGTCATATCTAACGCAAGATGCCAAGGTTGTATTGAACTTAAAAATGTTGCAAGAACTTTCCGCTGGGATCCATCCATTCCAGCTCTTTCAATTACGTATGTATTGCGATCCACCCAGTACATCCACCTTTCAAATTTTGTTGTATTTAAAAAAAATTATTCGCTCTATTAATTTTGACGAAAAACAAAATTAAACAAAATGTGTGTGAGGCAGTTGTTCAATAGTTTCCTAAGTTGTGATTCGTTTGGAGTTCCTTTACACTCCTAATATTACAAAATATTTCCACAACCAATTCTGTTTAAATATTGAGTGACAGTACCTAATTCGTTTCTCTAAAAATATTTTCACATGAGGCACTTGAAAATGTTTAATAAACATTGTTTTTGGAAATGTGTTATAACCTTTAGAAACAACTTGTCACGTACATATAACGACTTTTCTTTGGTGCTTATTTTACTTACCCATTTAATGGGTCCACAACAATTGAATTTACGTTAGTTACTCCAGTGGTGAAAAGAACCTTTTTCATGGTCCCATCCAAATTGGCAACACTAATATTGTCTTTATTGCTATGCGCATAGTAAACGTGACCAAAGATCCAGTCAACTGCTAAACATTTAATAGAAGATCCAGGTTCATCTACAACAACTGTTTCTGGAGCTCTAGGACGAATAGGTGCTGTGTAAATCTTTTCGCTTTCATCACTCCAAAACATGGAATTTGTTCGATACAACAAGTCCAGCGCGTTACTCATTTTATGATTCAGAATTTGGGTCACCTGCGTTAAAGCCAAGTGTCACGTTTTACTCTTTCATTCAAGTTTTTTTTCCAACATGCGTAAAATAAATTTTGAAATTAGAACGTTTTTATTTTAATTGGACAAACAAGTAAAGGTATCTAACCGTGCATGATTAAAAAGAATGTATAAACGCTTGTCTTACAATGTTTTGTGATAAGGAAAATTGTTCAATGCCTCCGCTGCGTACGCTGCTGCCGCTGCGTCCAAAAATGAGAGTAGCATTTTCATTTTCTAATTTACATTTCCTGCTGTCAACTGGATCTTGAATGTAGCCATCACGGCATCTGCACTTAGCGTTTCTTTTCACAGAAGCGCAAGTTCCAGGATGCGTGCACTCGTTCTCGTCTGTAAAGTTGTGTAAATCTTAAGATTGTGTAATAAAATCGTGTAATCTTTTTAAAGTAAAATGCAGAAACTAAAAAACATTTTAAGTTGAACGTTGCCTAATGGTACGTGTGAGTTGAGCACTTAATACAATGCGCACACATGTTTTTTATTAGAGTACAAACCTAATCTTGTGATTTGAAGTGCGTTTAAAGCTACTCTAAACGACTTATAAAAAGAAGCTGTACTCACGTTCGCAATAGTTTCCAAAATATTCCTCAGTGCAGACGCAGCTAAAGCTATTGGTACGGTCAACGCAAGCCCCTCCATTCAGACAGCGGCTGTGCCCCGCGCAGTCATCAATGTTCGTCTCGCAGTGATAACCAGTGAAACCTGTTGCGCACGCGCAGCTAAAATTACTTGTGCCATCAACGCAGGTCGCCCCGTTCAAACAGCTGTTGTGCCCCGCGCAGTCATCCATGTTAGTCTCGCAGTAATTCCCAGTGAAACCTGTTGCGCAGGCGCAGCTAAAATTACTTGTGCCGTCAACGCAGGTCGCCCCGTTCAAACAGCTGTTGTGCCCCGCGCAGTCATCCATGTTAGTCTCGCAGTAATTCCCAGTGAAACCTGTTGCGCAGGCGCAGCTAAAATTACTTGTGCCGTCAACGCAAGCCCCTCCATTTAGACAGCGGCTGTGCCCCGCGCAGTCATCAATGTTCGTCTCGCAGTGATAACCAGTGAAACCTGTTGCGCAGGCGCAGCTAAAATTACTTGTGCCGTCAACGCAGGTCGCCCCGTTCAAACAGCTGTTGTGCCCCGCGCAGTCATCCATGTTAGTCTTGCAGTAATTCCCAGTGAAACCTGTTGCGCAGGCGCAGCTAAAATTACTTGTGCCGTCAACGCAGGTCGCCCCGTTCAAACAGCTGTTGTGCCCCGCGCAGTCATCCATGTTAGTCTCGCAGTAATTCCCAGTGAAACCTGTTGCGCAGGCGCAGCTAAAATTACTTGTGCCGTCAACGCAAGTCGCCCCGTTCATGCAGCTGTTGTTTTCCGCGCAGTCATCTATGTTAGTCTCGCAGTAATTTCCAGTAAAACCTGTTGGGCAGGCGCAGCTAAAATTACTCGTGCCGTCAACGCAAGTCGCCCCGTTCATGCAGCTGTTGTTTCCCGCGCAGTCATCTATGTTAGTCTCGCAGTAATTTCCAGTAAAACCTGTTGCGCAGGCGCAGCTAAAATTACTTGTGCCGTCAACGCAAGTCGCCCCGTTCATGCAGCTGTTGTTTCCCGCGCAGTCGTCAATATTAGTTTCGCAGTTATCACCCGAGAATCCTGCTAAGCATTTACAGTGCCGCTCATTATTTTCAAAAGTGCAATTGCCGCTGTTCAGGCATGGATTTGCGACACATTCCAACTTTTGTTCGAGTCGTTCGAGGATACCTGAATAGCCACCAGAAATGTTACGTTCAACAGCTTTTACGCCATTTATATTCATTAATTGTATTCAACACACTGTACATATATTCGCATTTAAATACATCGTAAATTTATGACTTACTTATAAAAAACTTTAAAACTAATTAGTAGTGTTGTAACTTACTCTCAAATTTTTGCAGATTTACCAACACCTCCTTCCTAATTTCCACGACAGTTGCTTCCAAATCCAACACTCTAATGTTTTCTTTAATTTCACGCTTTTGAATAGAGGGGCTAAAAGTTCCATTTACGTATTCAAAAACAACCGTGTCATTCGGTTCATCGCAAAGAAGGGAATTGGAGAAGTCGCAGTTAACAAGTAAGTTCACGTCAGCTCCTTCTTTTTGTTTCTCTAAAAGTGAGTTCAGGGATTCAAAGTACGTTTCCGGTTGGTTGCGAATGAACTCTGAGTTTGTGAACATAACAAAAACTGGTTTTTCGGATTTTTGAAGTGTTGTCAGTTTGGAAATAAGATCATCGCCAGCTCCAATGTATTGAATTTGACTAAATTCATTTTGAATTGTGTTGCAAAGAGCAATTTTTTCTATTGTGCTCGACAAATTTAGGAATATGTGATTTAAGTTTTCTAAACTGAATTCAGAATTTTTGAAATTTTCTAATAAATCCGACAGCACTTGGGTTTCTTGCAAACCTGAGCGGACATCAACTACAGATTTCTTCAGTGTTGTAGTAAAATTATTTTTGAAAATTTGAAAACCGGAAATTATGCCATTTATTGTCGCTGTAGTTTGTGGGCTGACGCAATTTGAATGACCATTTAAATGCTCTTTTATTTCATAAATTTGATCCTCTGCTAAGTGCAAATCTTGAAAGGCCTGGACAATTTCGCTGAGTGTAAATTCATTTATTTTGTGCACAGTCGCATTTTGCATATTTACGCCCAAGTGTTTCCTTATCATGTTAATCGGGGTAAGGGTGTACTGCAATGGAATTCCTTTACCTTGGTTCATGCCTGCAATTAGAGTTGGAACTAGGCTTAAGATTTCTTTTACTTCTTTTGCAGTTGTGGGAATTTCATTGGGCAATGGAACATCGCTGGTGATTGACATTGAAAAGTTTGAATCAGTTTCGTCAGATGGCAGAAGCTTTCCTCTCAGACTTCGAAGCTCTTTGTGTAAGGAATTCTGAGTTTTTCGAACATCATTGATTTCAGTAGAACTCGCGTCCAACGTCACTGCAACTGTGGCACCCCACGTGATGGATGTAACCACGTGGGTGGCTCTAATGTGGCCCAGAATATCTTCATTGTACAAATCTTTGAGTTCTTCGTGGAATGCCCAGAGACTTGTGGTCACCGTTTGGTAGTTATAAATTAGAACGCCGCTCAGTTGTGTTAATTTCATTTTTTGATTTAAAATTCCTGCTGCTCCACGTCCAGGTGTCATGCCAGTTAAAATATTAACAGCTTCGTTGGCATCAGTATTAAAAATTTTAAGTTGGTTCTCAAAGGAATTCGTAATTGCCACGTTTGTACTTTTGATGGGGTTTTGGGTTTCGCTTATGTATTCAGTGGGGATTTTTCGACTGAATACGTTGACGTTGATGAGGTTGTCAATGTTACCGTTGTAAAGATCGCCCAACTGGGCAATTCGTTTTAGCGCTGGAACTTGAATTTGGCGCTCTGCTAGAGCGCTGCAGCGGGGTCCCGTGGCAATTGCTAGAAGTACTATTACTACAAGCAGTTTCTGCATAGTCATTTTGAATTTGCCAGATTTCCAATTGGAATTATCTAAGGATTACATAAAGGTAGCATTATGTTATAATTGTAATATTACCATAAATTTTCGACTTAACATTTTGAGCAACACTGAAAATTCTGAAACGTATGCTTGGAGTTAAATAGGACTAATAAGTCAATTATGTACTGTAAAGCTTTATATGGAAGTCGGGTCTCTATTATTGACCAGTCATACAATAAAAAAACAAATCACTCTATCGTCGGTTTTTAATTATTTACATAAGTACCAGGTGAACTCGCGGGCTGAATCATAGTCAAATAAGAATTAAACGTGAGTGAGTTTAAAATTTTAAAAAGTACAATTGTTTTTCTTAAGTGGAAAATTTTTTAACGTCCACTTTGAAAGAGTTGAACACATTTTAATTATTGTATTTTTTTGTAAAATTCCAAAATTTATTATTTGTTTGCAATTGAAATGTGCAAAATGTCATATGGCCCTACTTGCTTTTAAATATTTAAACATTATGTTCTACTTATCCATGTTTGCAAAGTGCAAAATATCGTAGCTACTTTAATTTTTTAAAAGTGCAAATTTTTCTATTTGTTTACCTACAAGACTATAAGGCACATTATTTCGTTCACCTTAGGTTAAAAATCAAAACAGTTTTTATTACATGTTTTTTAAAAATGAAAATTTTATCTGTTTTTACGTTACTCTTCAAGTTGTTATAAATATATCGCGTACTCTTTGCAGTTCAAACTATTAAATGGATACCCAGTATTGTGTGTTACATGCTTGTTGTCTTAAACTAAATGTAAAACCTGTCACACTATATAAAAGTCATCCGCCTGATTTATTTCCTTATACGTTCATATTAATTTTCAAAATCAAAACAAAAATTGAAACCCCTTTTTTAACAGTAGGAATAAAAAACTGAATTGTTTTACAATTCCCTAAATAATCTAACGTGTATCACTGCCATTTTAATGAGTACGGTGATGTGCAGCTCATATTATATCAAAAAAACAAAGGTTTTGCTTACTTTTAATAATTATTCCACAATCCTTTAAAGCTCTTCAGTTGTTCGTTTTAGTCAATGAAAATCCAGTTATTGTTGCACTTGGATCGACGGCAAAAATTGAAAATCTAAAGAATTAAAAAAATAAAAATTATAATTATTTCGTTGCTTTGCAAGGAAGCTACAGCGAATAGTTAAATAGTACTGTAATTACTGACCCTGGGTATTGCAATTGTAAATAAAAACCAAGTTAGTAATATAATTGCGCTTTAGTACAACTAAAACTGCAAACTTAACCCACAAAAATTAACAATTAATACAAAAATACAACAAATGACCTAGGGGCATGTAGGTAATTAGAATGTAAAAACAAACCAAAATAAGGTATACCAAATTTGTAACCTAAAATAATTACCTATAGATATTTATTATACATATTACTAAAGCAAACAATGTAATTTACAAGTGTATGAAGCCGTTCCTAATGCAAAAATGTATGTAGTCATATGGTTTATAATTTTTTAATGTAAATTATTTTGATACTTTACTCGAAACAATTTTATTGCGAAATACGTAATTACTTAAATAAATGTAAGTAGAATGATTTTTCCCCGACGATATGTATTACAGTGTGTCTCATAATTTTTAACTCATCCCCAAATATGGGGTTTTCTTCCCTTCCAGAAGGAATTTTTCAGCGAAATAATTCGTAATAGATGACTACCCACTATTAATTAGGAGTCAACTTTGATTGACCCCCAGGGGTAAAGTAGTTCTCATGCAAACATTTAAAAACTGAAAATCGGGTGTCTCAAAATTTTAAACTCACTTCACGGTTTTTTAAATTCAAAAAGCAAAATCTCCCGGCCAAGGAAATGCGAAAATGTGAAATGAAAATGTTGGTATGAAAACTCTCACATTTCTTACTTATAAATTAAATTTTTAACTTTTATCATCGGGTCACTGTAGCACAAGTATCATTGGAGGAGACAGGTCAACTTCTTGTCAACTTTTTTCCCCATTTGATAACTTGCACCACTAAATTCCTATGCACATGCGCAAATATAAATTTATTAGAATTTAAAAAAGTCGTCTATTAGCAAAATTAAATTCTCCACACAACAGCGTAAAGTCAATAAGCCTTCCTTAAAATTATGAGACACACTGTATGTATAATTACGTTTAGACGGATAAACTAAACTGGACAGAATGTGTTTTTATTATGAGCACTAGTAGAAGCTGGTAAAAATTAATTTTAACTTAAATCCTTCACTATAGGTGAAGGTAAAAGATATTTAGAAGGAAATTAGATTAAACTTATTTAATTAGAATTAAATCGAAATCTAAATCATTCAAAAGAATTACACTTTACGTCGTTAAACTAAAAAATCCCGTACAGTTAAAAGCAAACTCTTCTAAATGTGAGCTATTAATATGCTAGTGGCTATTGATGAAAGGTTCCATCAATTAGAATTACATATACTATCAACTAGGGCTACATATGTAGTACGGCAGCTTCAACAGTAATATATAGGATTTATTCAGTAATAAAATAATACGTAGTCATTAAAGTATCGAAAAAAGACAGATTTAATATTTGGCTTATAACAAATTACTGTAACTACAGCGATATTTGAATTTATATATACAAATTAATCCTAATACCATGCTTTTTCAATAATGTGAAAATTTCTTTAAATACGAAAACGGGATGTTTTACTTTTTAAACTCATTAAAAAAATATCTTTTTAGAACTTAAAAAACATAGATATTCTAGAATTTAGTAATATTTAAAAAATTTGATTTCTTTTAATGTTATAAGTGTGGTATTAGAAAATTTTGCACTTATCAAATGCTCACAATTGGACATTTTGCACAGTGAAAAAGCTTGCAAATGGTACAAGTTGCACTTTTAGAATTAGAATGCACAGAAATATGACATTTTTTCAGTACTTTACTATTGCTCAGATAAATTCGCCAAGTTATTAAAAAAAATAAACTTTTTACTGTTCGTAGTTCAAACTGCTATGGAACTACCTAGTATCGTATTTTACTTGCTTCCAACCTGTAGTCAATTATATTACATGTAAAACCTACCATACCAGCTAAATATTTTCTTTCTGATTTATTGTACTAATGACTTCATAATAATTTTCAAAATATAATAAAATCTGTTTTTTTACTCAGTATGGGCAAAAACCTAAACCTATTTTTAGGATCACTAAATAACTAATCGTGTATAAAAGAGCTATTCTAATAAATACAGGTACGACATTTTTCAAAATTCAATATTTTTAGCGATATGCAGTTCATATTAAAATTAAAAAAAGTTGTTGATTACTTTTCATTTTGCACAAATATTCTTTAAACTTCCAGAGGGATGTCAGTAAATAAAAGTCCAGTTATTTCTGCACTTTTGGACGGACGGCGAAAATTTGAATTATTTTAAAAAGAATTAAAAAATCCATTAAAATTGATAACTTGTAATGTAATTATAGCTTTGCGCAGGAATGTTATACCGCACGCCTAAATAATAAATAGCTTAATAATCACTAATTCTGACGATAAATATTGCCTTCGTAAATAGAAACTTAGGTATTAGAAGTAATTATTACGCTTTAGTGCAATAAACAAACCAAACCTAAACTACGAAAATTAGCTGTGGCAATAAAAATATAAAAACAAATAAAATGACCTCTTGAGAAATGTCATAAGAATGTGAAAAAAAATCTACACCAAATTTTTAACTTTCAATTAAAATAATGACCTATAAATATTATCTGCGAAAAACCAAAATGGCCCATTTCCAATTCTAGCTTGACTCAAAATAATGTAAAGTGGGGCAAATCATTATTTTGGTTTGAATTGGGCAACTGTTAAATGGAACTGGACTTTGGCTGCTCCACACCACACGAATCCTCGCAAGCTTTAAAGCCAAAGCCCACTTTAGCCACGGCCCACTTTACCCAAACCTTAACTCGCTACAAAGCCAAATCCCACTGCATGCAAAGTCCACTTCAGCCGTCGGTCAACTATTACACAAATCTACTCTGGCGGATTGCCTACAATCTGCGCAGTCATCATTACATGAAAATCATCATTTAACAGTTGCCCAATTCGAACCAAAATAATGATTTGCCCCACTTTACATCTATGGCATAAAACAAAATAAAGAACATGCGTAACATATTAATTAGCAGTTTTTGAAATCTTAAATGTTCTATTTACATGTTTTTGAAAAGTGCAAAATGTTCTATTTACATGTTTTTAAAAGTGTTAACATTATATTCAAACGTTTTTCAAATTTGGAAAGTTTTTAATTTATTTGTTTTTAAAAATTGCAAAATTGTATATTTAAATGCTTTTAAGACATATTTTAATAATTTTTTGTAAATAGTGGGTATTGTTTTCAGCTATAAAGTTAATTATTATAATAATACCTTTTGTTGTGATGTGGCGGACTCATACTGTCTTACAAAATATTAAATGAATTAGGAAATATAAAATGTGTGTACAAAGTATGTGATAGCACACAAACAGATTATCAACTATTATTTTTACACATAAATACCAATATAACCACCGTCACAGAGTGTCACACACCACACGTGGCATAGTTTCAGTCCATGGTTAACATTTACTGATACTGACTGACTCTATGTTACTATTTGAACGATGTGTTTCTGTTTCTCAAACATAATTAATAATAATATCGTAGATTGATATAATTAGATGTTATACTAAATTAACTAAAATTAAAAATAACAAAACCTCTGAAACTTGACTGCTACTTTTACATTCCACATATTCGACAATTTACCTATTAAAATAATTTATACATTTAAGAATTTGAGCAAAATGTAACTTCAATTATTTGTTGAAGGTCAGCATCTACTTCGAGCCCTTCCGGTGGAGAAATCCGGCGCGAAGCGCCGGATTTTTTAAGTTTCATCATGTTTTTTTACAAATTTTGTAAAAGTGAAAATTTGTTTTTTTTGACAAGTGCAAATTTTTTTAGTCCAATTTGGAAATATGCATCAAGTTTCAATAATATTTTTTTATTGAAAATTCCAAAATGTTTTATTTGTTTGTCATTGAATTATCAAATAATTATAACTACTTTTGGAAATTGCAATATGTTCTATTTATTTATGTTTAAGAACTTCCCAAGATTATATTTACGTATTTTTTAAAAGTGCAAAATGCATTATTTCTCTACTTTAAAAAAAGTGAAATTGTTCAATTTCAATAATTTTAAAAATTGTAACATTTTTATTAATTTCTGTTTCGTAAAAATAACCAAATTTTCCGTTTTTAGTGTTTCTTAAATTTGTAAATTTTGTATTTTGATATTAGGTACATGTAAAACCTACCATACTAGCATGAAACTTATCTGCCTAATTTATTGACTAATGCGTTTGATCATCATAATTTTTAAAATACAAATAAAATTTCTTTTTTAAGCAGTACATACAAAAAATTAAATTATTTTTCAGATAACTTAAATAACTAATCGTGTAATTATAGAAGAGCCATTCTAATGAGTTCAGGTACGAAATTTGCAAGATGCAATAATTTCAGCAAAATGCAGTTCATATTAAAATAAAAAAAGATTTTGGCTTACTTTTTGTTTTGCACAAAAATTCTTCAAAGCTCCATAAAGATGTCAGCCCATAAAAGTCCTGTTATTTCTGAACTTGAATAGACGGCATTTAAATTCTGAAAAGAAATATAAAATTAATAAATAATAACAATAACGAATTGCCTTGCAGGATAACGTGACACCGCGTGGCTAATTATTAACGTCATTACTGACTCTGAGTATTGCCTGTGCAAATAGGAACCATAGGGGTAAACTAATTACGATTAAGAAGAATAAACAACTTAAATTAAAACCACGGAAATTGTCTGTGAAAGTAAATGTTTTAAAAAATTAAATGACGTATGAAGCTATGTAATTAAGGTGTAAAACCAAATCAGAATTTTACCAAATGTTTAACTTAGAATAATGAAATATTTATAAATATCGTCGGTGAGAAACCAGAATGACACCTTCCCAGTGCAAGCCAAAATCAAATTAAGCTATGTCATAATAAAAAAATGAGATACAAGCGTAATATGTTAACTGGGAGTTTTCAAAAAGCGAAAAATTTTAAATTTGCATGTTTTTGAAAAGTGCAAAATTTTCGATTTGCAAGTTTTTAAAAAAGCGTAAAATAGGCTTTTTACGCTTTTAAAAAGGCGCAAAATGTTCTAGTTGCATATTTTAGAAAAGTGCAAAATTTTCTATTTGCATATTTTTGACAAGTGTAAAATGTTCTATTTGCCTATTTTAAAAAAGTGAACAATTTTCAGCGTATATATTTTAGAAAAGTGTAAAATTTGTTAATTTTATGTATTTTAAAAGTGCAAAATGTTATTATAAAATGCTTTAATACATATTTCAATCATTTTGTAAATAGTAGATATTGTTTCTAGCTAAACATAAACATGAGCCATTTTGGCATTTCCCAGACGATATGTAAATGTGTCTAAAAAGAAAAAAATTAAACTTACAAAGTGAAGCATTTTTTTTATGGTAAATGTTTCAAAATAAAACAGTTATTTATTTAGTTTCTAATTTTGTGATGTGGATGTTTTTGATACTTTACTTAAGACTAACATTTAAGTGTAAGTTGGTTACCTTGAATTTGCAGATTTAGCTTGTGAGTTTTTTAACGAAGTATTGAACTTGTTTTTGTTTCTTTACTGTACAAGTATTGCGTGAACCAAATTCGTTTACTGCGACTCAGCTGCAGCCGAAGCCACAAGGCGGAGAGAGATGCGACTTGAAAATCCGTGACAGCAAGAACATAAAATAAAATTGAAACTAAAAAAAATACGGAAAAAAACAGAAAAGCGAAATTGACGATTGGAATTAAGTTCTTCTTCCCACAGCGTTTGGTATGAAAAGATAAAGTGGAGATCTCATCTCGAGGTTTTTAAAGGCAAATGTAACACGTATTTTTAACCGTTAGGGAAGCAGTCTAAGTAAGTAATCACATGGATATGTAATATACCTACGTAAACATGAATAAGCTGGACAGAACTTAATATATTGAAAGCAAGATAGCAGAAGCTAATAAAATAAATGCTTATATAAGAATCTATTACTGGGAATTACAAATTAATAAGCAAAAATTTGATAAAACTTATTTATGAAGAATTTAATCCTAATCTTAATCATTTTAACGAATTAAAAACAAACCCTACCTTATAGATTAAAGCACAGCATAGTAAATGTAATGAAATTGGATTAAAAGTTAAATCAATCATACAAATAACATTAAATGTGGCTACGTGGTATAGCAGCCCTAACACTACTTTAAGATCTACATATAGGCAGTAATAAATGAATAGGACTTTTTCGTCTGTGAAGTTGCAAAAGAAACCATTTCCATTTTCAGCTAACTCCAAATTATAGTATCTACAGAGATGTATGTGTAATTACGCTATTTTAATAATGCGAGTGTTTCTGCAGATATAAAGACGATTTAAATAGATATTTTAGCACTTATGAAAAATTAATCAAGAATATTTCACAAAGTATTTAAAAACAATTAATTACAATTTACTTTTTATTTCATAACATTGATGAAGGAAATTTTCAATTTTTTAAAAGCAGAGCATTTTACGATGTTTAAAAGTTTTAGTAATTTTAACAAAATATTTTCCAGTTCTAAAAAGCGTGTTATCAGAAACTGTTTCACTTTGGAAATATTATTATTACACAAAAACTTTTTGCAAAGTTTAAAAACAAGCAAAAAATATATTGTGCAGTTCTAAAATGCATGTAAATAGGACACCTTGCACTTTTTAAATGCATGTCAATAGAACATTTTGCACTTTTAAAATGCATGTCAATAGAACATTTTGCACTTTTAAAATGCATTTAAATAGAACATTTTGCAATTTTCAAATGCATGCAAAATGAACATTTTGTATTTTTATATTACATGCTTCTACGTAGTAATTATATTTGTCCTGTTTTAAAAGGAGGTATAAAATCAATTTTAACTAATAAAGTATATGCAAACCGAATAATTCGCAGTTCAAAATCATACAATAAATTACCAAAAGTATGTAGTTTTTATAAAGATTGCAAAATAGGGTCATCGCACTGTATTAAATCACGCAAATTGAATATTTTCCCATTATTCTATTTACTGCATTTTAACAGAGCTCTATGTAATATAAATGTAAATGCGAGCTTGACATTAGCTGTTTTGATTCTTCTCTCTTACGAAATTCAGTATGAATAAAATATGAAGATCTCAAGCATGGCAGTACATACTTACTATTCCTAATAATTACACAGAACCAAATTCTCCTAAAAACTGTGATAAGAAGCGGATGAGACATTTTATGTGGCGTGTGGATTCCATGAGTCATGAATTTTTTTGCCAGTCCCCTATTCTCCATTGATTCCATGTTTTTGCAGAATTGACCACAGTGATGAACTGTGCCTTTCCTCGCCTTGCCTCCCGTTAATTATTCAGCAACAATTAAAATATATAAACAGATGTGCTCCATTTATATATCAGTTAATAATATATCACTTAATACTAAAAGTAAGAATTCACTGGGGATGGACCTAAATAAAGAAGACTTCTTGCCTATGACAATGTAATTACATATTGTCTATAAAAAACCAAAATAACCCATATCTATTTTTAGTTAATAACAACATCCACTATCTACAAAAATATTGAAATAATTTATGATCTTGAAAGCGTTCAAATAGAGCATTTCATACTTTTGAAAAAGATGTAAATAGAACAATTTGCACCTTTTCAATAACATGGAATTAGCAAATTTTTCATCTTTTCAAAACCATGTAAATAGGACATTTTAGATTGTTAAAAAACATAAAAAAAGAACATGTTATGTTTTTAAAACAACTCCAGATTGACATTTTACGTATGTTTCTCATTTTGTTTTTGTGACATAGTTCATTTTGATTCTAGCTTACATTGAATATCGGTCGTTTTGGTTCTTTACAGACGATATTAGTATTTAGTATTACGTTTGCATTGCACGATGTCGTGATACTACGTTTCTATAATTACTACAGACGTATTTACGTTTAATTCAGCAAACACCTAGACATGCATCAGCACAGTTTGTGTTAAAAGAAGATTCAAAACAAGTACATACAATTATAACGCACAGTTAGTGTTGGTGAAATGTGGCATTTACATGCACATGTACATATAATTAAAAACATAACCAATCATGCCACGCATTCAGTTAAGTAATGAGTAAGATGTATTAGCAAAAAAACCAATGAATTATTTATATACTTTTCAACCTTATTGAATGATTTATGTAATTACATGTGAGAGTACGCATGCCAGCTTTTGTAATTTTTAGAAGATTAGCCTGCAGATATTGCTTTTTAAATTTCGAAAATCGTGAGGTTAGTTTAAAATTAGGAGACACTCGATTTGCGGATTTTAACTATTTACATAAGAACCCCAAGCCCACTAGGGTTCAGTCAGAGTCGAATCATAATTAATAGTGGGTTGCCATTAAAAAAACATTAAATAAAAATAAACTATAAGAAATTGGACTGAATTTGAATTAAAAATTTTGAGACATACTGTATGTTTACTTCCTACGTTTTAGGTTTTAGAAATATCAAAATGTTCTATTAACCTACTTTAAAAATTACAGCAAGTTCAATTTCCTTATTTTTATAAATTGCAAAATCTCATATTCACGTGTTTAATGGTGTTAATTTTAGTATTTTAAGAACGCAAGTGGTATACATTTTTCATAATATTATACGTAATTAGATTTAAAGGATGCAAAGGGTTTCAGTAATCTATTTTTTTAAATTAAAACTCTGAAGTGGTGTGTTTTTTATTTTTAAAAGTGCAATTAACTTAATTACAAAATTCTCTATAATTACTAGTTACATGATTTTAAAACCCGCAAAATGTTGAATTTACTTTTTGTTACTACGATCCAACAAGTTATGTTTCTACCAATTTTCGAAAGATACAAAATGCAATTTTGTTTTTTAAAAATGCAGAACTTTTGTTTTTTTATTCTACAATGTTCTCTATGTTTGAATTTAAAATGTGCGAATTGTCATATGTATGTACCTGCTATTCAAAATTAAAATAAAATTTGGCTTTATTCATTTCTGTTTAAAAACTGCAAATTTTAAAACTTGCATACATATCGTCGGTAAAAAATCATTCTGCAGTAAGTCCATTCAATTAGTAGCTGCTACCGAGGTCGCCTACGCGTTGTCGTATGTATTAGGTGGGGGTGGTATGCTATGTTATGTTACTGACTGTATTGTACTCAAGACGTACACTCAGTGGTCGTCAACAAAAGACGTTATGTTACTGCCAGGGTTCGGGGGTGGTTTTAACCGCCGGCTAAAACTAAGCGGTTATAACCGGTTAAAACCAGTTAAAACCGGTCCTTCAAAATTTTAGTTCTTGAGGCAAAACGGCTTTTACCGGCTAAAACTAATTTAGGCCTTAAAATTGAATTAAAAGTGACTAAAAAATATAATTATATTTGCTTTTCTCTTGAGACTAAAACAATAAATTGTGTTTAAAAACTGCTGTTTTGCAGTCTTTTTTGGCAAAAATAGGCTAAGATTAAATTATTTTTGTCCAAGATTTTAGCATTTGTTTTTTTTAAATTCTAACAAAAAACTAATAAAAGTAATGTTTTCTTATAAAATATGTAAAATCCACAGCTTATTTTCGGTAATACAACACCATAAATTCACTGCAACTATTGTTTAAGCACTTAATTATATTAGCTACAAGGTTTCAACCGGTTTCAGCCGGTTTCAGCCGGTTTTAGCTGGTTTTAGCCAGTTAAAACCGATTTTAGCCGGTGGGCAGGTTTTTATTCAAACTAGGCGGTTTTTTCCGAACCCTGTTACTGACTGTATTGTTTTGATGACTCACATTTACGGGTAGTCCAACAAAGACAAAATGAAAATTCAACTTCAAAATCATTCTGCGCTTTTCAAAAACTTTAAAAAGTTCCAAATGTTCTATTTCCACATTTTTTTAAAGTGTTAAAAGTTCTTTTTCAATCATTTTACAAAGTGCAAAATGATCTATCTACATATTTTTTGAAGTCTAAAATGTTCTATTTACATGTCTTTCAAAAGTGCAAAATGTTCAATCTACATACTTTTGAAGTTTGTAATGTTCTGTTTACATGTTTTTAAAAGTATAAAATGTTCTGTTTACATGTTTCTCAAAAGCGTACAATGCTCAATCTACATGATTTCAAAAGTGTAAAATGTTCTTTTTCCACATTTTTTAAGTGTTAAAAGATCTTTTTCAATAATTTTAAAAAAACCAAAATGATCTGTCAACGTATTTTTTAAAGCCTAATATTTTCTAATCACATGTCTTTTAAAAGTGCCAAATGTTATATCTACCTATTTATAAGGTTTAAAATGTTCTGTACATGTTTTTAAAAGTATAAAATGTTGTGTTTAACTGTTTTAAAAGTGTAAATTGTTCTATCCACATGTTTTTATAAAAGTGTTTAATGTTCAATTTACATGTTTTTTAAAGGTGTAAAATGTTGTATTTACATGTGTTTAAAAAGTGCAAAATGTTCTATTCACATATTTTTGAAGTTTAAAATGTTTTATACACATGTATTTTAAAAGTGTAAAATGTTCTGTTTACATGTTTTTTAAAATTGTAAAATGTGTAATCTACATGTTTTTCAAAAGTGTAAAATTTTCTCTTTACATGTTTCTCAGAAGTGTAAAATGTTCTATGTACATGTTTGTTAAAACTGTGTAATGTTTTATCTGCATGTTTTTCAAAAGTATAAAATGTTTTATCTACATGTTTTTAAAACTGTTTAATGTTCTATCTTCACGTTTTTCTAAAATGCAAAATGTTCTGTTCATATGATTTTCAAATGTATGAAATGTTCTGTTTACATGTTTCTCAAAAGTGTAAAATGTTTTATCTACATGTTTTTTAAAAGTGTTAAATGTTCTATCTACATGTTTTTTAAAAGTATAAAATCTTCTATACACATGTTTTTTAAGAGTGTAAAATGTTCTATCTACATGTTTTTTAAAAGTATAAAATCTTCTATACACATGTTTTTTAAGAGTGTAAAATGTTCTATCTACATGTTTTTTAAAAGTATAAAATCTTCTATACACATGTTTTTTAAGAGTGTAAAATGTTATATCTACATGTTTTTTAAACGTGTAATATTTTCTATATACATTTTTTTTAAATTGTAAAATGTTCAATGGTACATGCTTTTAAAAAGCGCAAAATGTTGTGTAGATGGAATATTCATTACGTCTTTTGTGGACGCCTTTTAAGTGTAATTACTTCATGAGTACAATACAGTCAGTAGCATACTACCTAACATTATGCGATGAACAACGCGCAAGTGACCTCAGTAGCAGCTACTAATTGAATGGACTTAAGACAAAATGACCTTATAGCTGTGCACTGGACTTACGACAGAATGGCTCTTCACCGACGATATTTGGTAAAGGTGCAAAATTTATTATTTTCAACTACAAAAAAAATGCAAAGTGTTCCATTTTCTATTTTCTGTTTCCTAAAAAATTGCAAAACTCTCTGCTTTTATGTTTTTCTATTTCCTTCTTTTAAGTCGAATGATATTTTAACATGTTTGCACGCTCTGCTTTTGTAGGACAAAAATGATTCGAGTTGTTTAGTGTCTTCCCTAATTGTTAATATGTTAAGATTAGGCAATGTTATTAAAAAAAACTGCCCACTTGGTGTAGTTTAAACTGCTATGGACCATGGATACCCAGTATTGTATATCACACTAGCTCAAATGTATTCACCTCACTTATTACCTAACACCTTTATATTAATTTTTAAAACACAAATTGAATCTTATTTTCAGTTAGTAGGGGGCCACAAACTAAATTAGTTGCCAGTTCCCTAAAAACTCAAACGTGTAGAACTGCATTTGTACATAATGAGTGCAGGTATATGAATTTTGCCGGATTAAATAATTTCAGTGGTATGCAGTTGATAATAAAATTAAATGAAGGTTTTGCTTACTTTTTATTTTGCACCGTCTGGTAAAGCTTCACAGAGATGTCAGTAAAAGAAAGTTCAGTTATTTCTGCACTTGGACAGACGGCAAAAAGTGGAAATCTGAAAATAATTAAAAATTCAATAAAAATTAACAATTATGCATTGCCGTGTAGGGTAACGTTACACCGCATAGCAAATTATTTTTATAGTTACTGACTCTGAGTACTGAGTATTGCATTTGTAAATAGGAACCAAGGGGGTAAACTAATTACGATTAATTAGTTATTACTTAAACCACGGAAATTGGCAGTGCGGAGATAAAAGTTAAAATCAAATTAAATTACCTACAGGCATGTCAAAAGAATTAAACAACAACCTCAAAATTACACAAAATTTTTAACGTGGAATAATTACATATAAATATTTTATGTGAAAAACCAAAATTTCCCATTTCCAATTTAAGCAGGAATCAAAATGAGCTATGTCGTAAAAACAAAAAGAGGAACATGCGTCAAATGTTAATTTATAGTTTTAAAAAAGTGCAAAAACGTTCTATTTACATGTTTTTGACGTAAGCAAAATATTCTAATTCTATGTTTCTGAAAAGTTGCAAAATATTTTTATCCATTATTATGTTTAAAAAGTATAACATTTTGTAAGTACGTATTTATATAGGAGTTGTAATTGTTTTTACTTCATATATTTTAAAAGTGCAAAACGTTTTATTTGTATGTTTTTCAAAAGTGTAAAATGTTCTATTTGCATTTTTTTAAAGTGTAAAATGTTCTAACTCTATTTATTTTGAAAGTGCAAAATGTTTTATTTTTTAAATGCGTTTAAGACCTATTTTAATGGTTTTGTTAATAGCCGATATTGTTTTTAGCTAAAAATGGACATAACTGATTTTAGTTCTTTGCAGACGGTATGGTAATGTACTTTATAAAGCGAAAAAATCTAATTTACAGATTTTTGAAGCATTTTTTTTATATTCAATTCTATAAATTAAAAAATATTTATAGTTTTTAATGTTTAATGTAAACTATTTTAATTCTTTACTTAAGACTAAAATTTAAGTGTAAGTAGGATACCTTTGATTTGCAGAATTAGATTGTGAGCTTGTTAACGACGTAATAAACTTGTTTTTGTTTCTTCTTTGTAAAAGAAATGCGTATAAACAAAATTTGTTTACTGCGGGACAAATGCAGCCGAAGCCAAAATGCAGAGATTTGGATTGAAACGCAGCGACAGTAAAAACTTGAAATAAAATTTAAAATAAAAATAAAAACAGAAAAACAAGGAAAATGAAATAGAAGATTGGAATTAAGTTCTTCTTCCCACAGCGTTCAGTATAAAGTGATGAAGTGGAGATCTCATCCTGAAGTTTTTAACGGCGAGTGTGACACGTATTTTAGACAGTTGGGGAAGCAGTCGAAATGTGTAATCACATGAATGTGTAATATACCTACGTCAACACAAATGAACTGGACAACATGTTATTTATCTAGAGCACTATTAGAAGCTGGCTAAAATAAATGTCAATAAAAAAATGCATTACTAGGAATTAAAAATTAATAAGCAGCAAATAAGATAACCCAGATTTATTAGGAAGTTAATCCAAATCCTAATTATTTCAAGGAATTACGCTCGGCGGAATTAAGAAAAACGTTAAGTATAGATACATAAAAGCACAGCATAATAAATGTAATGAAATTGGATTAAAAGTTAAATCTATCATACAAATAACAAAAACTGAGGGGCTACATGATATAACAGCTCTAACATTAGAATAAGATCAATAGGCAGTAATAGAAAATTAGGACGTCGTCGTCATTTAAGTCGCAAAAGAAATTATATATATTTTTAGCTAAATTTAAATTGTAGTATCTACATAGATATTTGTGTAGTTACCTAATTATTATAACTAAACGCTATTTCAATAAGGAGAGTTTTTTTAAATGTGAAAATAATTTATATGTATTTTTCAGCACTTAAAAAAATGAATGCAAAATAATCCACAGCATATTTAGTAACACTTAAATGCAATCTATTTTGGTTTTGTTTACAACATTGATAAAATAGGTTTTGAATTTTTTAAAAGCAAAACATATTTATAATGATGTATTAAAACTTCAAGAATTTAAGTTCAATATTTTGTAGTTTTAAAAAGCAGGTAATAAGAAGCTGTTTCACTTTTGACATTTAATTGACACCCAACAAAGACGTTTTGCACTTTTAGAATACATGTAAATGGAACATTTTGCACTTTTAGAATACTTGTAAATGGAACATTTTGCACTTTTAGAATACTTGTAAATGGAACATTTTGCACTTTTAGAATACTTGTAAATGGATCATTCTGCACTTTTAGAATACTTGTAAATGGAACATTTTGCACTTTTAGAATACTTGTAAATGGAACATTTTGCACTTTTAGAATACTTGTAAATGGAACATTTTGCACTTTTAGAATACTTGTAAATGGAACATTTTGCACTTTTAGAATACTTGTAAATGGATCATTCTGCACTTTTAGAATACTTGTAAATGGAACATTTTGCACTTTTAGAATACTTGTAAATGGAACATTTTGCACTTTTAGAATACTTGTAAATGGATCATTCTGCACTTTTAGAATACTTGTAAATGGAACATTTTGCACTTTTAGAATACTTGTAAATGGATCATTCTGCACTTTTAGAATACTTGTAAATGGAACATTTTGCACTTTTAGAATACTTGTAAATGGAACATTTTGCACTTTTAGAATACTTGTAAATGGATCATTCTGCACTTTTAGAATACTTGTAAATGGAACATTTTGCACTTTTAGAATACTTGTAAATGGATCATTCTGCACTTTTAGAATACTTGTAAATGGAACATTTTGCACTTTTAGAATACTTGTAAATGGATCATTCTGCACTTTTAGAATACTTGTAAATGGAACATTTTGCACTTTTAGAATACTTGTAAATGGAACATTTTGAACTTTTAAAATTTATGTGAATAGAACATTTTACACTTTTGAAATGCATGTGAATAGGACATTTGACACCTCTAAAATTCATGCAAATCAAATATTTTTCCTATTTTTCAATTCATTGCATTTAACAGAGCTTTTTGTTATGTAAATTTTGGTTTAACATTAGATGTTTTGATACTTATCTCTCATGATATTTAGTATAAACAAAATACAAATAATTATTTATAATATCGAGGGCGAAGTATCAAAATAGTTTGCTTCCACTTTTTGCTAAAAGCAAATTGGTTTCCTTTTATTTTTTGTTAAAGGCAAAATAGTGTCCTTCTATTTTTAGCTGCAGACAGTCTTTTGGAAGGACACCATTTTGCCTTTAACAAAAAATAAAAGGAAACCAATTTGCTTTTAGCAAAAAGTAGAAGCAAACCATTTTGATACTTCACCCTCGATATGGCAGTACATATTAACTAATTATACAAATGTTACAGAACCAGATTCTTCTCAAAACTGTGATAAGAAGCCGATGAGACATTTTATCAATTTTATGTGGCGTGCAGATTCCAAGAATCATGCTTTTTTTTTGCAATTCCACTAATCTCCATTGATTCCATGTTTTTGCAGAATTGACCACTGTGATAAACTGTCCCTGTGCTGGCCTTGCCACAAGTTAATTAGTGAGCAACGATTAAAACATATTATCAACATATCGTCAGTGGAGAACCAAAATGACCTATATCCAATTTAAGCTACAATCAAAATGATATATGTCACCAAAACAATATAAGAAACTTTCGTAGATTGTTCTATTTACATGTTTTTGAAAAGTGTAAATTTTTCTATTTACATGTTTTTGGAACGTGCAAAATCGTCTATTTACATGTTATTGAAAACTGCAAAATATTATATTTACATGTTCTCAGAAAAGTACTAAATATTTTATTTACATTTTTTTGAAAAGTGTAAAATGTTCGATTTGCATGTTTAAAAAAATTGTAAAATGTTCTATTTACATGTTTTTTAAAATTGCAAAATATTTTATTTACATGGTTTTGAAAAGTGCTCAGTATTCTATTTATATGCTTTTAAGCCATATGTTTACATATTTTTGTAGATAGTTGATATTGTTTTTAGCTTGAAACGGATGTAGGTCATTTTAGTTCTTCACTGACGATATGTGCTCCATTTAGTTGTCATATGCATAATTACCTAATGCTAAAAATAAGAATTCACTGTTCATGGACTGACATGTCAGTGTGAAATAATGTTAGCAACATAAATATAATTATAAGTACACACAGTGTGCGGAACTTTGTTAAGTAACTTCATAAATTTTATATTTCACCAGTTTTATTCACAGAAAATTATATAATAGATTACATTTTTCAATACAGACCAAGTGAGAATTATTATTGATATCGTCTGTGAAGACCCAAAATGACCCGTATCCATTTTTAGCTAAACGCAATATCCACTATCTACAAAAATATTCAAACATGTCTTGAAAGTATTTAAATAAAATATTTTGCACTTTTAAAAAAACATGTAAATAGAACATTTTACACTTTTCAAAAACATGTAAATAGAAAATTTTAAAATTTTCAAAAACATGTAAATAGAACAATTTAAACTTTTTAAAAACTCTTAATTACCATTTTACTCATGTTGTCTACGGATATTTTGTTTTTATCACATAGCACATTTATATTGTAGTTTAAATTATGTATGGGTCATTTTGGTTCTTTACAGACGATATAATACTCTCAAATAAGTTTGTAACAGAATAATTAATATCCACATTTTAGTGACCTCCAATCAAGTCAAAGATCATTTTACAAAAACTGACTAAAAAAAAGGTGTCAACAGAAATAAATCAGGCGAAGCAAAACAGTATCATTAGTTTGGCCGGAATTGAGAGTAATTTATAGTAGAAAAGAATATACATATAATTAGTTGTCACATAGTAAATTAAAACATGAGAATAATAACACATTTCAAACATTGTATGGACCTGTTTTAAAGGAACGGGTGAGATAGATACTTAAATATTGTTTCTTGGTTTGATTTGAAATGTCGGAGCCGAAACATACTTTGGAGGTACGTTATTCGAAAGTCACTCTCTTTTTTTTTCTTTCGAGAAGCAGTAGAGTTTTTGAGGCCTTTGACTGATTCAGCTGGTACTAATCCAGAACTGGATCCGGCTCCAGTCCGAGCCCCAGTCCCAGTCCCGGGTCTAGGTCTAGATTCAGATTCAGTTTTGGATCTGGATGCCGATGGCAATGGCTCCTGCTGTTTTCCCTTTCTTGGTTTTGGGATCGAACTCAAACTCCCCATCCCAACCAATTTCATTATATTGGATCCAGTAGTATATTTTCGAAATCTATTTCTAATCGATTTGGCAATAGTCTTTCCCTCTGCTGTATTATTCCCGCTCTTTTCATAGTAGCGGGCAGGAGCTCTCTCCTTCTTCTCCCCCTTCTTCTGAAATGTAAACTTAAGTGAAACAACTTCCTTTTATTTGAATAATGAATCAACTCTTATAAAATTTAGCACAAATGTCCATACAATTCCACCTTCGACACGACGACACCCATTTTCTAATTTGAAAATATTTTCGAAGATTTGTGTGAATTGTTGACAAATTGGGGTGACTTGTCTAGTTTAATTTTTTTTAAGGTCACAGAAACTATAATGTATGTGTTTCTTTTTAGAATTGTAAAGAAAGTATTATTATAGAAACAAAAATTTTGAATTTTAGTTGTAGACGTTGTAGTTGTAGTTGTAGTAGAGAGCGATATTATTTTTGTTTGTTGACTCCATGAAGTCCTCTTAGAGAATGATAAAAATTAATAGCTGAGCCTGAGCTTATAAATACAAAAAATTCTTTTTTTGTTTTTTCTTTTAAATGATAAAATGAAAGAAGGTGCCATTAACGAGTTAATATTAACTTTTTTTTGTCATACCCAGTCAATTACTTATATATACAGGAATTCTCTATCTCCAAATCTCGACTCTTTCTCATATTGCTTAAAGGCGGAAATTGGGATTTTTTTCAGAATTGTAAAGACCAAAAATGAAGACAGTTCAGGTATAACTTAATGTAGTGGGATGAAAATACAACTTGTGAAAAAGCAACTTGTAATAATATTTATTAGTACCTCTGCTCACTTAATCTATTTATCATCTTCAACTCTCTCTCTGACGCCCCAAGTTCCAATAAAAGCAAAATTCTAAATATTTAAAAAAATTAAACGCCTTATTACTTTTTAATATCCTCATTTCTTTCATCATTTTTCTACTATATTATCTAAGCGTATTTGATTTTAGCGTGGGCAAAAAAGTAATTTTTATTTTCAATAAAATAAACTCAATGGATGTTTTTTACCTATGTATATATGATCAAAGAGAGGAAATTAGAAGATGAAAAAAAATAATTTAAAATGGAAAAATATTTTTCTACATTTTTTTAAAATGTATGTTCAGTATAGGTACTCCAGTGTCACACTGGCAGAGTGTGTGTGTGTGTGTGTGGGTGTGTGTGTGGTAGGTTTTTTTGAGTAGGCGTACATACGGAATTCAATTCAAATTTTGCAAATCAGTCAAACAACACTCGCAGCATTTTTAGCCATTATCAGAATACAAAATCAAAGGGAAGCTTTTTCCAGAAATAGAATTAATTGCTAAAATATAAAAAAGAGTAAAAATAAATTTCAATTTTGCCCCACGAATATTAAACTTGAATGAAATCATAAATACCATTCCGATTTCCATTTCCTGTTATGACTCCATAATTTTATTCGATTTCAAAGTCATTATTTTTTCATTTACATTTTTTCTCTTGTATTCATCAAATTACCATTTTGAGTTGAGAATTTTTTCGGCTTGTTTGCATATATGACGTCTTTTTAGTTACCTGCCGCCCCTAACAACCCGCACCAGCTGTATGCGTAGAATGATGCTTCCAAATCTCCCTGTAGTGAAATGTTTCCGTACAACTTTTACTTACTTACGTGGGTAGGTAGGTATATAGTTTCGGAAGGAGATATTTCTAACTTTGATGAAAATCCAAATCCAAAAAAAAGTTGATCCAATCTTAATCTTAGGTAAAAGGTAAAGAGGACTTACCTATAGGCACTAAGAATGAAGACAAAAATCAGGAGAATATTGACGCAAAATAAATTAGAAACATAGTTTTTACCGGTACCAATACCGATACAAATGCTACTGTACACTGTGCAGAGCCAGAGACAGGCTGTAATTTTAATTACGATGACAATGATAAGATTCAATGTCTCCGATGCTCTAAATAAAAGCATGTGTGTGTGGTGGTGATATTGCTTCGGCTTCCAGGCTTCACGTATTTCTTGCAAAGTCTTGGGCCCTAAGAAAGTTTGAATGTGGAAACTAAAAAAAGGAAGGAATTTTCGCTTATAAATACTTTGGCTTGGGCGAAGGTATCGGTATTTCTACTCGTGACTGGTCAATGAAATATAGCAAATTCTCGCATGTTTATCATGTGGGCAGACAATCTACTATCTACAATAAGTACAACAAATTATTAAAAGCAATTCTGTTTTGGTCGAACGTTCTTTTGAAATCTAAAAATTGCATTTTTTTGCGTACTTGGAAAATATGCACACAGAATGTTTTGCACTTTTTAAAAACACGTGAATTATTATTTCTGGCAAAAACGTGTTAATAGAATATTTTACTTTGCAACTTTCTAAAACATGTAATTACAATATTTTGAACTTGTCAAAAGGCTTCTTAATAAAATTTTTTCACTTTTTAAAAACACGTTAATAAAATATTTTGCACCTTTTAAAAACATGTAACCAGAACATTTTAAGCTTGTCAAAAAGCTTTCAAATAAAATTTTTGCACTTTTTAAAGACATGTAAATAAAATATTTTGCACCTTTCAAAAACATAGAAATACACCATTTTACACATTTTAAAAACATGCAATTAGAACATTTTAAACTTTTTAAAAACTCTATTTCATTGAGTGTTCTACAGTATTGAAATAGCTCCAGTAAGTGCATGAGTAATATCGTCAGTGAAGAACCAAAATGACCCATATCCATATATAGCTGAAAACAATATAAACTATCTACGAAAATATTTAAACATGTCTTGAAAGCATTTAAATTGAATATTTTGCACTGTTAAAAAACATGTTAATAGAACATTTTGCACGTTTTGAAAAACATGGAATTAGAACATTTTGAAGTTTTTGAAAACATGTAAAAAGAACATTTTACACTTTTTAAAAACATGTAAATAGAACATTTTGCACTTTTCAAAACCTCCTTATTAACATTTTATGCTCGCTTATCATTTGCTCGCTTATCAATGACATATCTCATTTTGATTCTATCTGAAATTGGATATGGGTCATTTTGGTTCTTCACTGACGATATGTAGTAACTACGACTACAACTTTGTCATTTATACATCGTCGACGAAGAATTAAATCTAACTATCTTCTTTTGGTGCTTAAAGCGAAACTAACTATTACCATTATTCACTAAAAGTGAATCTGACTATCTTCAATTTTCACAAAATACCATTAAAAGGAGGCGAAAAAAACTATAATGTGTGATAATGCAGCATGCTATGAAGTAGAAGTAATCGTTTAGGGGTCGTCCATAAATAACGTCACAAAAATTATTGCTCTCTTAGAAAACATCTACTCCCTTTATCAGTGCTTAGCTATCACAAGGCGTGCCATAAGTACCATACAAGACCCACACACGCTCAACGTGACATCAATCATGGACAACCCATGATAAATATTTTATTCTTAAAATTTCTAGCCATTGATTTTATTATTAGTTATTGATAATCTGAATCACTGTGTCAACGTTTTACAGACTAAACACAGCATTTAGAAAATAGTTCAAATTTTTTACAAATTGCCTTGACGTAAATTACTTTTTTTTCCTGTCCTTACTTTCTTTTAATAGGAAAATAAAACAAAAAAATAGAAACTACTCGAAATGATGAGTTCACGTCACAAAATCGGCTCAGCCAGAATGTACGACGAGTACATTGAGCACAAGAAGGAAATGTTACAACATGAACAGGACAGTGGTAACAGTGCGGATGGGAAGGGCGAAAAGAAAAAGTGCGACTCACACTTACTATCTCGCTCCAGAGGCTACTCAGACCTCTACCACACGTATCTGCTGCAGAGTGAAGCTATGGCAAATAAAATCGAAAAATACTCATCGAATCCCGGTCCCTGTCCTGGGCCTGGAGAATTATTTCTCATTTACATTATTATCTCAGACATGACATAAATTTTGTTGGGCAAATTAAAGCTGTCTAATTTTAGTATGTAGACTATATGTAGATGTTTTATTCAAATTTTTTAGCATTGAATAGTACAGGATTAATCACATAGATCAAAATAGTTAATATCATTTCGTTTAATTTTTATAATTTAGTACAAAATTGTTATTTAATTTGTTAAAATAATAGCTGTATCAAATTTTAATATCTGTCGCCATGCTAAATGCACAAAATGCAAAATAACAAATTCATTAACACACTATTAACACATTTAAATTAAGTAATTTGTGTCAGTTATTATAAAAATAAAAAACTATTTAGATTTGGCTGTTTTTTTTAAATGTAACAAAATATTTTATTTGGTATGCTGTACAAATTAGTTTGTCAATTCAAGTTGACAGCAATAATATGTTAATGGCATGAATAATAAAATCGTTATTGTTATTTGTAATGTTTAGAAAATCTTTTGCATTTTATTTTAAAAAATTTTCGCCGTTGGCATTAACATAACAAGATAAAAAACGTGAAAACTTTTCCTTGTTAGTTATTTTATGTTTTTGGTAGTTGGGTTGGGATGTCATCAGTAACTGTAAATAAACATATTTATCCCTCTAGTAACGTCATTTGTAAACGATCCCTCATTACTTTTAAGAAGGCATTTATTGATTGAGCGAGAGTCGAGTGAATGTCAGTGAGTGAATAAAAGAGAAAGGCTTCTCCTCTACACTCTTTGCTTTACAGTTCTACGGCTACTCATTGACTCATTCACATCATTGGTGATTTTCTTATCGTTAGTTCATAGTTTGTGTTCGTACCACACCATTGCAGTTCAATCTTAAGGCTCAAACCAAAGCACAGTTGACAGTCAGTGCTTTTTACATCCAGTGCTCACTTATTTTATTAAATCTCTTTTTTCATTCCGTTATAGTAAAACTAGAAATTGTCTTTTATTGTGCAGTGCAGTGAATTTTGAATTATTTTTTTTGTGCTTTTTGGCATGGCATTGCATACATTAAGATTCAAGTTTGAATTTTAAAAACCTTGAGATGGCTTGTTTGGCACTTTCAAAAAGTTGTAAATATTAAATTTTAGAATTCGATTTGTTATGTAGATAAATCTGCTTTTTGAACATAAATCATGGTTCTAATGATAAGTATTTTACATGTTAGTTTTTAATTTCTTAAAAAAGAGAATTTTGTTGTATGGCTGTCAACAAATATATATTTAATTTTTTAAAATTTTCTATCAGATGTAAATTAGGTGATTTGGACGTTTTTAAAAACTATCATGGACTAATTTAAAAAAATTAGACTTTACAAAATTTAAAATATTTCATTAGTTTCTAAAAAGTTAAAAATTGAGCATTTTATTACGATAACGCATTGTAGCACCCAAGGTTAACAAAGCTATTTTAATATAGCAAAAACTTGTGTTTTGGTTTTGTACTTAAAAATAAAAATTTGTATTATTGTTATTGTGACTAGTTACTACGTTGCACCTTTGTGGCTTCTATTTATTTTCATTTTTGAAGCACAACAACAACAACATTACAATTTTTAAATAAACAAGATTTTGATATAATCACTACTGTCCAATACTATTCATGAAAATTGAGAATTTCTCAACATAAAAATAAATGTTTTGCTACCTTATCCAATATCCTCATAAAACAAGGTGTTTTTTAGGACCATTAGAAATATGGCGTGACATACTATGTACATACAGGTCTATACACTATACATAATTTCTTTTGCTTCAAGCCTAATATAAAAATAAGGTATCAACACACGATGTATGTGTACGTGAGTATAATTATATAGGTAATTGGCCTTTGGTGTGTATGCAGAGCCTATTTAATTATTTCGTATTAATTCAAATACTTTTCATACACTGCACCTTGATCCTTATAGTTACTTTTTATTTTCTTTCTTGCACAATTATGAATTATAAGACAAATCACGAGTGAGGAATCAAAACAAAGAGATTTAATTTTCAGACGTAAAAATTGCATAACCTACCTGCGAAACTTGTAAATATTTAAAAACACTACCTAAACAGCCTGCTTTACACTTTTTAAACACGTTAACAGAGAGCAATGTACACTTTTAAATATATATCATTTAATGACACTATAAAATGTTTTAAAACAACCCAATAAAATTATTTGCACTTTAAAAAAAATAAATAAATCTTTTACATTTCCTTAAAAACATGTAAATTTATCAAACGTTTTGTACTTAACAAAAAAGTAAATTAAATAATTTTCAATGTAAAAAAAGTCTAAGAGCCTAGATCATTTTGCACTTTCGAAAACATTCAAATAGAACATTTTTCACTTTTTAAAAAATTCCGTGTAAAATGTTGTGCATTTTTCCAAAACAACAAATTTAAATAATTTCCTGTTTCTCAATACTTGGAAACAAGATATTTTGCACTTTTCAAAAATATAATTTATTCATATGTAGCACTTATTGGATCCTCTAGGTATATAACCTATAACCCAGTGCAATTTGCTGTACTAGCAGTGTGAATGTAAACAAACATTTTCCCTCGGTATGATCGACACAGAGTCTGAACACCACCTATGGAGCGCTCCCGAAGGAAGTCTGCTACAGTTACACACCGCTGGTGTCTTACGAACTAATATGTATTCCTATGGATTGTGGCTACTTGCTGCCGACCTCCTTACAGTCTAGGTGGATTACCCTCCTTTTCAGGAGCTACCTGAAGCAAGCTTCAGGTTTTGCTATCTTCCCTTTCGGAGGACTACAGAGAAGGGTATATGCACTAGAATGTATTTCGACGACCAAACCGAAATGCAGACGAGTACACCCAACCTGATTGCCCCACGTACATACGTCAAGCACATCGACACAGCATGAGAGAAATAGCAGATGCTATGCAATGAGAGGCGCAGTGAATGGTCTGCTGAGTGATATTGTAACAATGCCGAAGCACGGGAAAGTAGCTGTTAGCCTGCTAGGCGCAATTAGTGCCTACGTCTCTACACACGTATGAACAGTAGTACACTACATTTCCCTTAGTTACTCACACAAAGTTCCCAAACACCTCCCCCCACCAAGCACTTCCACTACTCTAACTTCTGCGCAGCGAGACGCAAGTACGCTACCGGCTAAGGATTCGCTCGAGCGGGTCAAAAAGAAACGCCGAGTTATCGAGGATAGAGACAATCTCCCCTCGGCCACAGAGCCGGACTTTTCAAAAAATATAATAATAACATATTTTGCACTTTCGTAAAAACAGGTAAATAAAATAAAATCGAGTTTTTGCAGAACTTTTTACATAAAGCATTTTGCTCCTTTAATCTTACTGTTTGTTTTAATTGCCTTATTTTATTTTTTGCATAAATTACAAAAGGCTTGTTTTGATTCTACACTCACAATTAATTCTACTGTTGAATTACAGCCTTTAGTATTGTGTCATTACCTACTAAAGTACTTAAAAGCATATACCTGTAGAATTATGTATTGATAAACTACAATAAAGTACGTGAGGACGACTCCAAAAACCTGCAAGTATCATTAGGAATATCGTCTGTGAAGAACCAAAATGAACCATATCCAATTGTACATACGATCAAAATGAGCTATGTCATCAAAACAAAATGAGAAAAATGCGTAAAATGTTAATTAAAAGTTTTTAGAAGCGTAAATTTTTCTATTTAACTGTTTTTGAAAAGGTGCAAAAATGTCTAATTCCATGTTTATGAAAAGTTGCAAAATTTACTTATTCAATGTTTTTGAAAAGGTGCGAAAAGTTCTAATTCTATGTTATTAAAAAGAGCAAAATGTTCTATTTACATGGTCTCAAGACGTACTCGAATATTTTTGTAGATAGTGGATATTGTTTTTAGCTACAAATGGAAATGGGTGATTTTGGTTCTTCACAGGCAATAGATCAAGTTGGGAAGGGAAAAATATTCTTTTGTGAGACAGTATACTTTTATCTGGATCTCAAAGTAATGCTTGAGTAAATTCTGGCTATACAAATGATTTTGAAAGAAAAGCAAAAAGAGGCGCTTGCCATTCATTCAGTGCATTTTTTAATTTTTGATCCAAAATACCAGTCGTTCCACTTGGAATTCAATAGAATCTTAATCACGTTACAACTTCCATCTTAAGACATATCATCAATCTTCTACCGATTTGTTTTCAAAGAAATTTGTGTAAAGGGCCGGATCCTGATAATACGGCCAGCGCATAGGCAGTTGCCGCTGTGTAAACGAAAAATATGTGATTAAAAAATTTGAATCTCTTCTAAAAAAAACATGTAAATACAACACTTTTGTTCACCATAGAAATCACTTAATAAAATCAAAATGATTGTATTTGTGTGGAAAATTTTTTTCAAATAATGCCAAAGTCAACCATAACGATTTTCGTAAGACTTAATTTCCGCAGCTCCCCCTCCCCCCCTGAGAAACAGTTTCGCTGCCTAACCAAAATACCTAAGCACGGCCCTGCTAATTTCATGTTTTCGGGAATTGCAAAAATATGTTTATTTAAATGCTTTAATGACATATTTAAACATTTTTGTAAATAGTGGAAATTATTTTAAGCTAAACATTGATATAAGCCATTTTGGTTCTTCGCAGACGATATGTAGGTAAATATATTTAAAAAAACAATATTCTAATGTACAGTTTTCTGAACCATTTTTTCAATATTGTACTTTAAAAAAAATCATTTATATCGTTATAATTTTTTAGAGTAGATTATTTTGATGGATTGCTCAAGACTGAAATTTACAAATAATTAGGTTACCTCTTTAACTTGTAGATTTAGCTTGTAAGTAATTCAATGAAGTATTGAACTTATTTTTGTTTCTTCCCTGTACAGGAAATGCGTAAACCAAATTCGTTTAAAAGGGTACAAATGCAGCCGAAGCCACGGCAAGACAGAGATGCGAATTGAAAAGCAAAGACGGTATACACTTTAAATTAAATTTAAATGAAAAATAACAACAGAAAAAATGGAGAAAACGAATTTGACGATTTCAATTAAGTTCGGCTTCCCACAGCGTTCAGTAATAATAAAGTGATGAAGTGGAGATCTTATCTTGAGGTTTTTAACGGCGAATGTGACACGTCTTTTAGACCGATGGGGAAGCAGTCGAAATGCATAGTCACATGATCATGTAAAATACCTACTTCAAAATAGATAAATTAGACACTGTAATTTATTTAGAGCGCTTGGGTAGAAGCTGCTAAAAATAAATGCCAACGTAAAAATTAATTACTAGAAATTAAAAATTAATTAGCAGGTAATTAGATTAAACCGATTTATTAGGAATTTATTCCAAATCCTAATTATTTCAAGGAATTACGCTCGGCAAAATTAATAAAAAACGTTAAGTATAGATAAAAGCACAGCATAGTTTTAATGAAATTGGATTAAAAGCTAAATCCATTATACAAATAACATGAGCAGGGGATACTTACGTGATATAACAGCTCTAACATTAGTATACGATCTATAGGCAGTAATAAAAGATTAGGACGTCGTCGTCATTGAAGTCGCAAAAGAAACTAGCTCTATTTTTAGCTGAATCTAAATTGTTGTATCTACAGAGATATTTGTGTAATGACATAATTATTATAACTAAACGCTATATATATAGACAACTTTATTCAAAAATAAACTTGACACTGTCCTCCAATGAGGATAGCCTAAAGACTCAGTATACGGGACATACTTTTGTTATACATAATTATGTCATTTATAGTTGTTTAAACTTTAAATAGAAAAAATTAGGTAATGCTTGTAGAAAACAGGTGATGAACACAAATTTGCACCGATTTCTTTAAAACTGACGTTACAATATCTTCAATAAGCGTAACTGGTAAACACTGAGACTTCAGGAAGTCCACAAAGAACTGTGAAATGGTGCCTCTAGCACCGACGTAAAGCCCAATGACCTGGATATCGTCAAGGCCTAATTTCTCTCGAAAATACGGAATGCATGGTTCGTAATGAGATTTTTTCTCCTGATTTACTGATTCTGCTTGATTTTCGTCATTCTGTTCCATTCGTACAGTAGGATCAAGAATAAATCCTTTTCGCAAATCCTGATTGTAAGCTATAATATCCACCCTTTTCGAACCATTGCCAGTACACTCCGCTTCTTGAAGAACCTTCCAACCTAGTTTAACCATGGCTTCAGCGAGTAAGCGCCTCACAGCATGGTGTCTATTATTACGTATCAATTCCCCCCAACGACAAGATCCAAGGATATGACCTAGTGTTTCTGACTCACTGCAACCGTGGCGGCAGCGGAATGATCCTTGATCAGGTCTTGGGATGGCATTGACGGGCATAACATTTCCCACCATTTTAATTGCATTGACCCATTCGGAAGAAGAAAGCCCATTTTTAGAATGAATCCATTTATTCGCATAAGGACACGCTTTAAACTGTATAACACCCTGGCCTTTCTGCGGAAGTTTACACCAATTCTCATATTCAAGTGATCGCAAATGGTCACGAACACATTTACTTTTTTTACCACGATATGTCTCCATACCGTCTCGAACATCATCAGGAATGTTTAGGAAATCCAGACATTGTGTTCGTTCAACTTCCAAATCTCTAACCTCTTGAATTAAAAGATGCTTTGATGCCAACAGTATTTCGGTTGCATTAAAATTCTGGAAGCCTGCTTCCCACTCAGCTCTTATAAGTTTAATAAGGAGAGTTTTTTTTAAATGTGAAAATAATTGGAATGTATATTTAGGCACTTAAAAAATTAATGCAAAATATTCCACAG
This sequence comes from Dicyrtomina minuta, assembly GCA_949802685.1. NCBI lineage: Eukaryota > Metazoa > Arthropoda > Collembola > Symphypleona > Dicyrtomidae > Dicyrtomina > Dicyrtomina minuta. The sequence goes on from CATKUY010000299.1 coordinate 542,125, forward strand.
CATATTTAGTAACACTTCAATACAATTTACTTTGTTTTTTTACAATATTTAAAACAAGTTTTGAATTTTTAAAAACCAGAAAATTTTACGATAACTTAAAATCTTTAGAATTTAAATGAACTATTTTGCAGTTTTGAAATGCAATTTAAATAGGGCATTTAGCACTTTTAAAATTCATGCAAATAGGATATTTTGGAATTTTAAAATACATGTAAATATGACATTAAGCATTTTTTAAATTCATGTCAATAGGACATTTTGTAAGTTTAAAATTCATGCGAATAGAATATTTTACAATTTAAAAATGCATGCAAATATGATATTTTGCAATTTCAAAATACATAAAAAGGGGATATTTTGCACTTTTAAAATTCGTGCAAATAGAAAATTTTACGCTTTAAAAATTTATACAAATAGGACGTTTAGCACTTTCGTTTGAAATGCATGCAAACAGAACATTTTGTATTTTTAAAATACATGCTGATGCGTAGTTCATTTCGTACAGTTTCAGAAGGAAGTAAAAAGAGCATTTCACACTAATAAAATATAATTATGCACGCAGAGCATTTTGCAGTTCAAAATGATACAATTACAAAAAGTATAACTACAGTTTTTATAACGCTTGCAAAATTAGGTCATCGCACAGTATGAAATTACGCAAATCGAACATTTTCCACATTTTTGTATTTATTGCATTTTAACAGAGTTCATTAGTAATGTGAGTTTGACATTGGCTGTTTTAATACCTCTCTCTCCCGATTTTTAGTTTTTCAAACTGAATTCGATTTTTAGTTTTCAATACTCCATGTACACATTTTTGCAGTTATTTAGATTACGCGAAATTAAAATTCTATGCAAATGTATACACTACTTGCAAAATGTTTCAGAATGTTTTTAAGAAGTATTAGCAAAACTTGTAGAAAATTCTTACCATAAATTACAAAAAAAAGTATGAGGTACAAAGTAAATAATAAATTACTGTAAGAAAAGGTAAAAACTTGATAGGCAGGGGTAGTGGTTGTTATAGATAGTTTGCATTTAGTAGCAGATTTGACTTACTAACCACTTATTAACTAATTGGGTTGGTTTAAACAGTCTCTGTGGCCATCCTGAGTATGTATGTAACTATTTGGTGATCTCGAATGAATAAAACCCAGCATAATAATAATAATAATAATAATAATAATAATAATTAAGTGATTTATCATAGAAAGCAGTAAGTATATATTAAGATTTCAGAATCAGTTTTGCTTCAAAACCAATGAGCAGAAATATTTATCTTTTATCTTTTGCCAGCGTGTCTTGAATCGCTTTCTTGTCTGGCGATGTTAGTAAACACTAAATTCTGAATAACAGGAGTCGCAGTCAGTCCATTAAATTATACTCAACTAGGCATAAACATTCTAAAATTCAATCATGTCTTGTTATTTGGATCAATAAATTCCAAATATAAGTAGAAATTAGAGTACAAAAATTTTTAACATATAAATAAAATGAAAAATTTGAGAAAAACCAGCTTGCCATATTTGTTCAAAAATCTAAGCCGTTATGATTTTCAATTTATTATAAGTTTAGTTTACCGTCCTAAAAATTCTCAAAATTCTCAAAATTCAAATGTAGCATTATGCCAGTTTATAAAATTATAATCAGGATATTACATAAATTGAGTAAAATCAGTTGCAAACTGTCATTCCTTAAGTATTTTTAATTAATGTTCTGATTAAATAAGAAATTTATTTCTAGAAATTTGTTAACTTTCATTTCAGTTTCTTTTATTTTGGCACTCTTTAGTAAATACAACTATGATGCCTGTGTGGTAAATATTCGCCCAGTGGCCTCTAGTACCCTACTTTAACAGTCGTACCCTACTTATTTCATTTGTACTCTATCAATACAGACCCTAGCGATTCCCTTTTCTAATTCGTACCTTTGCAAATCGTTCCGCTCAAAATATTCTACGTGATATTAGTTTTATCGACAAAATAAAATAATTTTATTTATAAAATTTCAATGTAGCCTCGCTCTCTTTCTTTTCACTATTATTAGTACAGAATTTTGGAAAGCGTCGAGACTAAATGACCTTCATCTAATATTGTAATCATTCTATAATTTATGCTTATGATTTATTTAAATAGTTGTTAGTATAGTCAAATAATAAATTGGGTATATTCGGGATCCTAAAATATAATGCATTTGAATGATTTATTTATTTCATAACATGTTGAATCTCTGTTTATCTTATCAATAGGAGCTTACAAACAATTTTAAAGAACCTAATAGGAATTTTATTTTAAAAACTGCTTTAACTATTATATCTGCAATGCAGTACCTGTAATTGAAAACTATTTATCACAGAATAACATAATTAAAAATTTTAATTTTAATAGACATTTTTGCAAGTGTATTATTTCCCAAAGGAGGATCAATAAAATATGTTAGAGAAATAAGTGTTGAAAGAGTCCATAATTTCCTCATGAGGTTAAACTACAAATTGACAATTGACTAACAACGTAATTGTATCAAAGTGATTGCAGGAAATTAAAATTGACGACACGTTGCCTATGTGCAAGTTTGTTGGTTAGAAGAAAGTGTGCGGCCATCTGGACAGTCACATTTTGTGACCACGGCCTGGTTCCCAGTGGACGGAGAAGGAAAGCAGAGATGCGAGCATTGACCACCGATCCGGTTTTCACAATAATTGACTCCCTCCGGTTGCTTCGAAAAGTGATAAGCATGAAGAGTGTAATACGCATCATTCTGAAAATTGCAAATATAACATTCAGTGAATTTATATTATTTATTGCAAATGTAATTACAAAAAGCTACATAATAAAGTAGTTATACAATTATATTGAATACTAAGGATAGCAGGAAATGCAATCTAGCTTTGTTTTATTTTTACCCAGTTAGTAAATGAATGTATTTTTGTCACTTCTCCGCCACCACACTTGTTAGTTTTGTAGACTGCTTTTGTTGAGTAGTCTCCCCAGTACACGTAATCCCCGAATGTTGTTATGGCGCCGAAGTTGCTACTGGAAAACCTGGGTTGAGTTGCTTGGTAAACTATTTGTGTGTCAGTTCCATCTGGTTTCATTGAGTGTATAGCAGAAGGATGGTTAACCATTGTCCAGTAAAGTCGATTCTGTGTCATATCTAACGCAAGGTGATAAGGATGTTTCGAATCTGTAAATGTTGCAAGAACTTTCCGCTGGGATCCATCCATTCCAGCTCTTTCAATTGAGTTAGTATTGTAATCCACCCAGTACATCCACCTTTTATATTTTGTTGTATTTAAAAAAAATTATTCCCTCTATTAATTCTGACGATAAACAAAATAAAACAAAATGTGTGTGAGGCAGTTGTTTGATAGTTTCCTAAGTTGTGATTTCTTTGACGTTCCTTTATACTGTATTTATTACAAAATATTTCCACAACCAATTCTGTTTAAATATTTAGTGACAGTACCTAATTCTTTCCTCTGAAAATTGTGTCACATGATGCACTTACAAATGTTTAATAAACATTGTTTTTTGAAATGTGTTATAACCTATAGAAACAACTTCTCACCTACATATAACGATTCTTTTTTGCTGGTTATTTTACTTACCCGTTCAATGGGTCTACAACAATTGAATTTATGTTAGTTACTCCAGTGGTGAAAAGAACCTTTTTCATAGTCCCATCCAAATTGGCAACACTGATTCTGTCTTTATTGTAATCTGCATAATACAAATGACCAAAGATCCAGTCAACTGCTAAACATCTAATCGAAGATCCAGGTTCATCTACAACAACTGTTTTTGGAGCTCCAGGACGAATAGATGCTGTGTAAATCTTCCCGCTGGTATCACTCCAAAACATAGAATTTGTTCGATACAACAAGTCTAGCGCGTAATACATTGATCCATGACTCTGAATTCGGGTCACCTGCGTTTAAGCCAAATGTCACGTTTTACTCTTTCATTCAAGTTTTTTTCCAACATGCGTAAAAAAAATTTTAAATTAGGACGTTTTTTTTAATTGGACAAACGAGTAAAGGTACCTAATCGTGCATGATTAAAAAGAATATAGAAACGCTTGTCTTACACTGTTTCGTGACAAGGAAAATTGTTCAATGCCTCCGCTGCTGCCGCTGCTACCAAAAATGAGAGTTGCATTTTGATTAGTTGCAGGTTCGCACCTTCTGCTGTCCTGTGGATCTGGAGCGTAGCCGTCCCTGCATCTGCATTTGGCGTTTCTGTCCACAGAGGCACATGTTCCAGGATACACGCACTCGTTCTTGTCTGTAAAGTTGTGTAAATCTTAAGATCGCGTAATAAAATCGTGTAGTCCTTAAGTAAAATGTGAAAACAAGAAAACACTTCAAGTTGAACGTTGCTCAATGATGCGTGTAAGTTGAGCACTTGGTACAATGTGCTAATGTGCACACATGTTTATCAGAGTACAAACCCAATCTTGTGATTCAAAATGCATTTAAAGTTACTCTGAACGACTAATTAAAAGAAGCTATACTCACGTTCGCAATAGTTTCCAACATACTCTTCAGTGCAGACGCAGCTGAAGCTATTTGTGCCGTCAGCGCAAGTCCCTCCATTCAAACAGCGGCTGTGCCCTGCGCAGTCATCAACGTTAGTTTCGCAGTTTTCACCCGAGAATCCTGCTGAGCACTCGCAGTGGCGCTCATTATTATTAAAAGTACACTTGCCTCCGTTCAGGCATGGATTTAGCCCACAGACCAACTTGTGTTCAAGGGTACCTAGGTAGGCACTAGAATTAGTACGTGTAACTTTGATAATAATAATTATGTATTAAAATGTTACACAATATTACCCTATTTACACTTTACTATTGTTTCTGGCTTAAGTCAACTACAAAAATTTTTTTTTTAATTATTAAGGCCGGTAAATACATTATTCACTTTAAAATAATTATTAAAATAAGTTGCCAAAATAATTAGTTAAAACTTACTTCCAAAGCTCTGCAGATTTAATATTTCCTTTCTAATGTCCACGACAGTTGCTTCCAATTCGGAAATTCGATTATTTTCTTCAATTTCCCGCTTTAGAAACGAGGGGCTCAAAGTTCCATTTGCATATTCAAAAACAACCGTGTCGTTCAAATCATTACAAAGACGGAAATTGGAGAAGTCGCAGTTAACAAACAGGGACACGTAGGTTCCTTCTTCTTGTTTCCTCAAAAGTAAGTTAAAGGATTCAGTGTAGGTTTCCGGTTGGATTTGGGTGAATTCTGAATTTGTAAACATTACAAGAACTGATGTGTTAGATGTTTGAAGTGTTGTCAGTGTTGAAATAAAATCATTACCAGCTCCAATGTATTGAATGTGACTGTATTTATTTTGAATTGTGTTGCAAAGAGCAGTGTTTTCTATTGTGCTGGACAGGTTCAAAAATTTGTAATTTAAGATTTCCAAACTGAATTTAGAGTTTCTGAAATCTTCCAATAAATCTGACAGCACTTGGTTTTCTTGCAAACCTAAGCGGACATCAACTACATATTTTTTTAATGTTGTAGTAAAATTATTTTTAAAATTTTGAAAGTTGGAAACGATGGAATTAATTGTTGCTGCAGTTTGTGGGCCGACGCAATTCGGATGGCCATTTATTTGCTGTTTAATTTCATGAACTCGATCCTCAGCCGAGCGCAGGTCTTGAAAGGCGTCAATAATCTCGCTGAGTGTGAAATCATTTATTTTGTGGCCAGTTATGTTTTGCATAATCACGCCCATGTTATTCCTAATCATGTTAATCGGTGTAAGTGTATACTGAAGGGGGATTCCTTTGCCTTGGTTTACGCCTGCTATTAGGGTTGGAACTTGGTTCAAAATTTCTTTTACTTCTTTTGCGGTTGTGGGGATTTCATTGGGTAGAGGAACATCGCTGGTGATTGACATTGAAAAGTTTGAATTAATTTCGTCAGATGGCAAAAGCTTCCCTCTCAGATTTCGGAGCTCTTTGTTTAAGGAATTCTGAATTTTTCGAATGTCGTCGTGGGTTTCAATTGCACTTGCGTCTAACGTGACTGCAACTGTGGCACCCCACGTGATGGATGTAACCACGTGGGTGGCCTCAATGTGCTTCAAAATGTCTTTGTTGTACAAATTTGTATTTGTTAGTCCTTCGTGAAATGCCCAGAGGCTCGTTGTCACCGTTTGGTATTTGTAAATTAAAGTGCCGCGCAGCTGTGAGGATTGTTTTTTATGGTTCAAAATTCTTGCCGCTCCACGTGCAGTCGTGATGCCAGTTAAAATATTTACAGCTTCGTTTGGATCAATATTAAAAAGTTTGAATTGATTTTCTAACAAATTCCAAATTCCAGCTTCTGTTCTTTCAGTAGGGTTTTGAGTTTCACTTATGTGTTCAGTAGGGATTTGGCGCCTAAATACACCGACGTTGATAATGTGGTCAATGTTTGCATTGTAAAGATCACCTAAGCTGGCAATTCGTTTTAGCGCTGGAACTTGAATTTGGCGCTCTGTTGAAGCGCTGCAGCAGGGTAGCGAGACATATGCCAGGAGCACTATTGCTTTCAGCAGCTTCCACATGGTCATTTTTAGGCGGAAGTTTAAATTTATTTTGTTGCCTTTGGAAGACGTTGACGGCATCGACAGGAGCACCCCCGTGGAAATTGTGTCAGTATTTTGACCCCAGATTGTGACTGTTGGACGGACAGAATTCAGAAAGAAAAAATGTAATCAACAATACTAAATTTAGATATTTGTAGTTTAATTTAATTACGCGTAAACTATTTGAAATAAAACAAGAAATAAAAGTAGCGGGTAAATGGCATCGATAAAGGAATTAAACACAGCTTTTTGAAAGTTGCATTAGCATCAAAGATGCTCTTAAAATTTGATTAAGAACGTCTTAATCAACGATTAAGAAGATGATTGTACATGGGATAAAAGTACATGAGACTAATTAAGTTTTTTTTTAATAGACATGGATGTTTTTTGTTTTCCTCAAAATTGCAATAGTAAATATCTAATCGGCCTAGTAAATAGGAAAGTGACCTGAAACATGTAACACACTATGAAATGGTAATTATTGTGTTGGTTTTTAGGAATACAACGCGGGTGAGTTATAGAACTCTGATTTAAATAGTACACGTGGCGTACAACTACAAATACAAGAGTTTACGAAGTATCATATTTAAGTATAATGTTTACTATTTACAGATTTTTAAAAGCATGACATTATTTTAAGACCACTAAAGTGAGTCCCAAAATTTTATACTCGCCCTGGTTTTTGGGGTTTACTTTCTTTTAAGAAGGAATTTTCAGGCAGGATATTTATTTTTTGATGAAAAACCTATTTTAATTTTAATTCGATGCTCCGATTAACTACTAAGGGTCACGTGGTTTTAGTTCAACTAATTAGAAACCGAAAATTGGGTGTGTCCTAATTTTAAACTCACTTTACGATTTTGAAAATTTAAATAGCATAAACTTCTGGCTAAACTTCTAAAAATTACAAAAATTAAGATGCGTACACTCACATATTGCCTATGAGGAATCATAATGAAAGACAATCTTGAGCTAAAACAAAATACCCATTATCTACACAAATATTGAAATATATCTTAATTGCATTTAAATAGAACATTTAACACTTTTAAAAATATGCAAATCAATAATTTTGCAGTTTTTCAAAAACATGTAAGTCATACTATTTGCAGTTTTTCAAAAACGTGCACATAAAATATTTTACCCTTTTCAAAAGCATGTAAATCATACATTTTTGCAGTTTTTCAAAAAACGTGTAAATAGAACATTTCGCAGTTTTTCAAACACGTGTGAATAGAACATTTTACACTTTTCAAAAACATGTAAATCAAAAATTTTGCAGTTTTTCAAACACGTGAGAATAGAACATTTTACACTTTTTAAAAATAAGTAAATCAAACATTTTTCAGTTTTTCAAACACGTGTAAATAGAACAATTTGCAGTTTTTCAAAAACGTGAGAATAAGACATTTTACTTTTTTTTAAAACATGTATATCTTACACTGTGCAGTTTTTCAAAAAAACCATCCAAGTACAACACTTCATGCTTTTGAAAAACTCCTAATTAACATTTTACGCATGTTTCTTAATTTGTTTTTAGGACATTTGTAGGTCATTTAATTGTAGCTGAAATTGAATTTAGGTAATTTTGGTTCTTTACAGATGATATATCACTTATTAGACTTACAGTGACCTGGTGATCAAAGTTAATAATTTTAGTCATAAGTAATAGATATGAGATTACGCATCCCAGCTTGCGTAATGTTTGGAATTTTAGCATGCAGATAATGCTTATTAAATTTTTAAAATCGTGAATTAAGTTTAACAATAGGAGACACTCGATTTGCGGATTTTAATTATTTACATAAAAACCTCATATCTAGAGTAAAGCATGGAACGAGTTTCAGTAATCTATTTTTTTAAATTAAAATTTTAAAGCGGTTTGATTATTATTTTTAAAAGTAAAAGTATCTTCATTTTTCTTTTCTTTTAAATTTCAAAATTTTTTATACTACATACATGTTTTTTGAGTGCGCACATTGTTGAGTTTCTCTTTGTTATTACGATCCAGCATGTTATGGGTGTCCGGACGAAAGACCTCATCCATTAGACCTCAGGACAAAACACCTTGGACAAAACACCTCAAAATCATAACACCTTAGGACAAAACACCTCGGGTCATGTGAACTTAAGTCCAAAACACCTTTTTCCTATTTGACCGAATCCCAAAAGACCTTTTACAATTACACCTCATGGTCAAAAGACCTCGAAATAAAAAACACCTTAATGATTTATTTCAACTGCAAAAATGCACACTTATGAAATTGTAATTATTTTAACATTGCTATTTATACCCTCATTAGTCATTTTGTCAATACTTAAATGTCATTTTAAGATTTTGAAAAATTCAAAAATTTTAATTTAAAAAAAAATAAGATTTCAAAATTGGGCCTCAAAGGTATAAGGATTTTGTATTTTTTTAAAGAAAAATGAGAATTTTCAAATTTTTCAACATCTTGAAATAAATGAGAACGTTTTAAAGTCGATTTGCACGGTTAATTATCAGAACAATAGAAAAAAAATAATTGCATTTTAATTATTTAGGAATCGTAGTATTTTTAAAAACTACGTTTCTGCGGATTCTGACCTCCTTAGTGTTTATATCTGTAATACACTACGTTTTAATGAATTACGATAACACAGAAAAATAACAACGGTAAACGAGTGAAAACGTAATTAGAATATTACCTGCAGTTGAACCCTATAACTAATTTCATAAGGTGAAAACAATGTATGTCAGTAATTGTGATTTGAATTAATGTGCATTGGATTTTCATGATTAACTTTAGTAATTAATAGTTACCTGAAAACCCTGTAGTTTCTGCATTGCTTCGAACTTTAATATTCTGATAAAGTGTAAATGTGGTATTACAGTCGGTTAATACTGAAATCGTGAAAACCTAAAATTGCAATTTCCAGTCCTAATAACATATTTATTTACATAATATGTAATCTACATAATAATAAAACTCAAATAATTCTGTCCGGTGGCGTTGTCCATCCATCAGCTGTCCCCCTCCCACCACTACCCACCATTGCCCAACCTCCGATTGCTTTGCAACATACTGCACACGTACTGAAAACCTACATAATGATGATATTCAAATCTGTCTACATACTAATAAAATTTAAATCTGTTAGCAATTAGCATACTACACCTGTTCCTAAAATCTACATAATAAAATTCAACTTACACAACAGTAAAATTCAATACACCTTATAACAATATTCATAATTATAATTAATAGTAATAATTAAACTTAAATAATTTTGTTCAGGAGCGTTTTGTATCCATTCGCTGCCCCTTCTCCCCCCCCCCCTCTCCCGACCATGGGATTGCTTCGAAACATACTATACCTGTTCTGGAAATCTAATTTAAATTATAATAAAATTCAAATAATTCTGTCTCTCGGCGTCGGCCGTAAATCCGATGCCCTCCCCCCCCCCACACTCTTATCCCCAACATTCGGTTGCGTTGGAACATACTTGACCTGGACTGACAATATGTATAATAACTATATTGTAGTTAATATTGTAACCGGAATAGTGTTCGAACCCCTGCCACACATAATATTGAGGGGTTGACGGAGCACTCTGACGGTAGCGGGGAACGAATCTCGAGATATGGAATAGGGACGGTAGGTGAATTAAGGGGGAACTAAGGGATGTAAATCGGGTTGGAGGGAAAAAGAGCAGAACAAGAGAATCAGTCGTCGGCAACGACGCCATTCAAAATCGCTATCTTGAAGATAGCCAGTGCTAGTACCACAGTTTAGTCTCCAGCGAACATTGTGAGGAAGCAGAAGAGATCAAGGCTCGCCCGTGGCCCCGACTCAGTAGTTGTAGTTTTCTTTTCATTTTCCTTTTCACCTTATTTTTCCACTTCTTGGAAATTTGTAAAATTAAAAAGTAAACTTCTAAATGAGCCTGCCAAAGTTTCCAAAACCAGTTGAACATAAATAGAAGGTCAGTTCAAATTCAGTTGACTACACGTTTAAAGTAGAGATTGTCAGTTTGGTTTCGGAGTTTGTTTCCCGTTTCGTCAGTGTCAGCCGTGATCAAAAGGTATTAATTTAATTATAATTATGTAATATTATTGATATATACATTATAAATATATTATTATATATATATATATTTAAAAGTATATTATAGTCATAAGCTAAGTCGTGTATCCGCCATATACCGTGAACGTTTGAGTGACATTATGTATGTGATGTGGTATAGTAGGTAAGTACTAAATGCGAGTATGAGAATGAATGCAATAAAATAACATAAGCCATAGACCATAACGAGAGAAACAGCATTTTCGTGATAATTATTTATTCTCCAGTATTCATAGGTATTCATTTTTACCTGAGGAATAATATTTAGGGATACATACATGGCAAGAACTGAACTTAATATATGATATGGGTACGCGCGCGCCAGCATATTATATGTATCTAGCCATCTAAATAATTATTAAGTTGTTGTTTCATATACGTGTAATAGAAGGGCCAAGAATAGCATTCGTTATATTTGGAATTTAAGGAGTTGGGGAAGGATCAGGCAACTATCCGGAAGTACAGAGGGGAAACTTCCTAATAACTTGGGGACGTCGGAAACCCCCATGTTAATATTAGTATAATAACATCCGCCCTCACCCTCTCCCTAATGTATACAACATACTACAAGTGTACTGGCAGTTTTAATGCCGATCTACATAACGCGCATATTATTTAAATTCAAAGGATCGATCAATCTACCCAATATTAAACAATGTGAAGCAATCGAATGTTGGCGAGAGGGGTGCAGGGGCAGGCGAATTATTTAAATTGCTTACGTAAATTGTTTAATGTAATTATCCAAATAAAATTTTGTGCCATCGATTTGAATTTAAAATATTCGCGTGCCAATAAATGTGCAAATAATTTCATCAACAATTCAAATTTTGGATAACATACTGCAAGCACTGCCAGGCGCCAGGCAGGCTGAAACTTCTTTTACACGCAGCAGACAATGCGAACAGTTAGGTTAGCTAGGTAAAAGTATGTGTTAAAGTATGAGGTGTTTTGGTCTTGAGGTGATAAGGGATAAGGTCATTTGTACGGCGGTGTTTTGTACTTAAGGTATTGTGTACAAAAAGTAATGTGGCAAAAGGTCATTTGTATGTAAGGTCTTATTAACCCGAGGTGTTTTGGGGGAGGTCTTTTGTACCGAGGTATTACGGCCGAGGTCTTATATCCATGAACCATGTTATGTTTCGACTAATTTTTGAAAGTTACAAAATGCTATTTTGTTTTTCAATAGTGCAAAACTTGTTACTACCCACTTTGGAAAAGTGCAAAACGTTTTGTTAATATTTTTGTTTTAATTCTAAAATGTTCTATATGTTTGAATTTGAAATGCGCAATTTGTCCTATCTACCTACTTTTAAAAATTCAAATAATATTATAATCTATTTATCTCTGTTTAAAAACTGCAACATTTCAAACTTACATAAATGTCGTCGGTGAAGAGTCATTCTGTCCCAAGTCCAATGAATTGGTAGCTGCAACTGAGGTCGCTTGCGCGTTGTCCTTTGCATAAGGTAGGAGTGGTATGCTACTGATTGTATTGTACTTATAATGTACACCAAGGAGTCGTTCACAAAAGACGTAATGCTACTGACTTTGTTGTAGTCATGACGTATGCACACGGTGGAAATAGATGTTTGTGATTCGGGGTGTTATGAATTAAAGTGCATATAACTTATAAACAGTTCATGCAAATAACATGTTAAGGGGGTTATACACACCTCATTCGTGCTTAACTGTAATTATATGTCACACTGTCAGGTATAAGGGCTTTTTCAGGCCTTTTCCACACCCTCTGACCACCTTTGACACCAAATTGGCAGAATTTTGGTTAATCGGACCAAAGAACATTGCTCCATTGATGAAGTCCCCAAGAGGTGTGTAACGCCCTTCAAATGTCCTATTTTAACAGAATCTGACCATGTAGCTCACCCGTTGTGTTTTGTAGGTTAGTGTTATGGTGTGGGGCTTTGTTTCTGCTCACGGAGTCAGAACGTTAGTCTATATCCTAACAACCATGACTAGAGAAGTTTACATGGATATTTGGAATAAAAAACTATGGAATTCGGCTCAAACCTATACTAATGAATACATCCAGGTTAATCACTGTCCTATAAAAATGGTGGGAAAAGATTAGCCCTGAATTCACAAAGAAGTTAGTCGAGTCTGTTCTGAATAGGATTCCTCTTTGGCCGCAAAGGGGGGTCATATCAGATATTAAATAGATTTAGTTTTAAAAAAATCGAAAATCACGAATACTTTTTTCCTTGATTTTTTATATTACATTTTTGCATTTATTTAGTTTGTATAAATCTAGTTAAGCTACAGCTATTGCATGCATTGAAATTGATAACTAATAAAATAACTTACATTTATTTATATTTACATGTTATTTGCATTAACATTTTATGAGATACATGCACTTTAATCCATACCACCCCGAATCACAAATACTTATTTCCACCGTGTGAACATTCGGGTGCCCACAAAAGAAGTATTTAAAATTTCATTGCTACAACATTTTGCACTTATAAAAAACACTTTTTGGTAAGTGCAAAATGTTACATACCCATATTTTTGAAAAGTGCAAAGTTTTTTATTTACATGTTTTTCAAAAGTGTAAATTGTTCTATCTACATGTTTTTTTTCAAGTCTAAAATGTTTTGTCTACATGTTCTTAAAAGTGTAAAATGTTATTTCTATGTGTTTTTTGAAAGTTCAAAATTTTCTATTTTATCTACAAGTTCATTCAAAAGTTTAAAATGTTTTATTGACATGTTTTTCAAAAGTTTCAAAAGTTCTATCTACAAGTTTATTCAAAATTTTAAAATGTTCTATTGACATGTTTTTTAAAAGTGTAAAATATTCTATCTACAAGTTTATTCAAAAGTTAAAAATGCTCTATTGACATATTTTTTAAAAGTGTAACATATTCTATCTACAAGTTCATTTAAAAGTTTAAAATGTTCTATTGACATGTTTTTTAAAAGTGTAAAATATACTATCTACATGTTTTTTAACAGTGTAAAATATTTTATTTACATGTTTCCTAAAAGTGTAAAATGTTCTATTTACATGTTTTTCAAAACTGGAAAATGTTCTATTGACATGTTTTTAAAAGTGTAAAGTGTTCTATTAACATGTTTTTCAAAAGTTTAAAATGTTCTATTGACATGTTTTTTAAAAGTGTAAAGTGTTCTATCTACAACTTTATTCAAAAGTTTAAAATGTTCTATTGACATGTTTTTTAAAAGTGTAAAATATTCTATCTACAACTTTATTCAAAAGTTTAAAATGTTCTATTGACACGTTTTTTCAAAGTGTGAAATATTCTATCTACATGTTTTTTAACAGTGTAAAATATTCTATTAACATGTTTTTTAAAAGTGTAAAATATTCTATCTACATGTTTTTTAACAGTGTAAAATATTCTATTTACATGTTTCCTAAAAGTGTAAAATGTTTTATTTACATGTTTTTCAAAACTGGAAAATGTTCTATTTACATGTTTTTTAAAAGTGAAAAATGTTCTATGTACATGTTTTTTTTTAAGTTTATAATGTTCTATTGACATGTTTTTAAAAGTTTAAAGTGTTCTGTCAACATGTTTTTCAAAAGTTTAAAATGTTCTATTGACATGTTTTTTTATAGTGTAAAATATTCTATTTACATGTTTTTTAAAAGTGTAAAATATTTTATCTACATGTTTTTTAACAGTGTAAAATATTCTATTAACATGTTTTCTAAAAGTGTAAAATGTTCTATTTACATGTTTTTCAAAACTGGAAAATTTTCTATTTACATGTTTTTTAAAAGTGGAAAATGTTCTATGTACATGTTTTTTTTTAAGTTTATAATGTTCTATTGACATGTTTTTAAAAGTGTAAAGTGTTCTATCAACATGTTTTTTAAAAGTTTAAAATGTTCTGTTTACATTTTTTTCAGGAGTGTAAAATGTTCTATCTACATGTTTTTTAAAAGTGTTTAATGTTCTATCTTTATGTTTTTCAAAAGTAAAATTTTCTATATAATTACATGTTTTTTTAAATTGTAAAAGGTTTCCTATACATGTTTTTAAAAAGCTTAAAATGTTGTAGAAATGGAATATTCTTTACGTCTTTTGTGGACGACCCTTAAGTGTACGTCATGAGTACAATACAGTCAGCAACACCCTACCCCTACATTATGCGAAGGACAACGCGGAAATGCGACCTCGACAGCAGCTACTAATTGAATGGACTTGCGACAGAATGATTTTAGCTGTGCACTGGACTAACGACAGAATGGTTCTTTACCGACGATATTTTTTAAACGTGCAGAATGTAATATTTTGCTACTACAAAAAAATGCAAAGTGTTCCATTTTCTATTTACTGTTTCCTAAAAATTGCAAAAGTTTCTGCTTTTATGTTTTTCTATCTTCTTCTTTTAAGTCTAATGATATTTTAACATGTTTGCACACTCTGCATTTTTAGGACAAAAATAATTAGAGTTGTTCGGTGCCTTTCCCAATTGTTAATATGTTGAGATTGATTATTATGTTGGCAAAGTTATTGAAAGAAACTGCCCACTGGGGGTAGTTCAAACTGCTATGGACAATGGATACCCAGTATTGTATATCACACTAGCTAAAATTTATTTACCTCACTTAATACCTACTAAATTCATATTAATTTTAAAAATACAAATCAAATCTCCTTTTCATTTGGTAAGGGGCCACAAACTAAATTAGTTGCGAGTTCCCTAAATAATCAAACGTGTAGAACTGCCATTGTACATAATGAGTACACGTAATTATATGAATTTTGCAGGATTAAATAATTTGAGTGATATGCAGTTAATAGTAAAATAGAATAAAGGTTTTGCTTACTTTTTTTGCACAGTCTTCCAAAGCTTCACAGCGATTTCAGTCAAAGAAATTACTTGTTTTTATGCACTTAGACGGACGGCGAAAAGTGAAATTCTGAAAAAAATCATAAAATCAATCAAAATTTAGAATTGTGCGTTACCGTGCAGGTTAACGTTACACTGCGTGGCAAGCTATTTCTATAATTACTGACTATGACTGAGTATTGCATTTGTAAATACGAACCAAGGGGGTAAACAAATTACGATTTATTAGATTCAACAACATAAACTTAAACCACGGAAATTGGCAGTGCGGACATAAAAGTTAAAATCAAATTAAATTACCTACAGGCATGTCAAAAGAATTAAACAACAACCTCAAAATTACACAAAATTTTTAACGTGGAATAATTACATATAAAAATTGTATTTGAAAAACCGAAATGGCCCATTTCCAATTTGAGCAAGAATCAAAATAATCTGTGTCGTAAAAACAAAAAGAGGAACATGCGAAAAATGTTAATTCAGAGTTTTAAAAAAGTGCAAAAATGTTCTTTTTACATGGTTTTGACAAAAGCAAAATATTCTAATTCTGTTTTTAAAAAGTTGCAATATATTTTAATCCATATGTTTAATAAGCATAAAATTTTGTAAGTACATATTTATAACTATTGAAGTTGAAATTGTTCGTACTCCATATATTTTATAAGTGCAAAACGTTGTATTTGTATGTTTTTCAAAAGTGTAAAATGTTATATTTGTATTTTTTTTAAAGTGTGAAATTTTCTTAGTATATGTATTTTGAAAGTGCAAAATGTTATATTTTTTAAATGCGTTTAGGACCTATTTTAATGGTTTTGTTAATAGTAGATATTGTTTTAGCTAAAAATCGACATAACTGATTTTAGTTCTTCGCAGGCAATATAGTTATGTACTTTATAAAGCAAAAAAATCTAATTTACAGATTTTTGAAGCATTTTTTTACATTAAAATCTATAAATCAAAACATATTTATAGTTTTTAATGTTTAATGTAAACTATTTTAATTCTTTACCTAAGACTGAAATTTAGGTGTGAGTAGGTTACCTTTGATTTGCAGAATTAGATTGTGAGCTTGTAAACGACGTAATAAACTTGTTTTTGTTTCTGCTTTGTACAAGAAATGCGTATAAACCAAATTCGTTTACTGCGGGACAAATGCAGCCGAAGCCAAAATAAAGAGATTCGGATTGAAAAGCAGCGACAGTTAAAACTTTAAATAAAATTTAAAATGAAGATAAAAACAGAAAAATAAGGAAAATAAAATTGTAAAATAGAATTAAGTTCTTCTTCCCACAGCGTTCAGTATAAAGTGATGAAGTGGAGATCTCATCTTAAGGTTTTTAAAGGCGAATGTGACACGTATTTTAGACAGTTGGGGAAGCATTCGAAATGTGTAATCACATGAATGTGTAATATACCTACGTCAACACAAATGAACTGGACAACATGTTATTTATCTGGAGCAGTATTAGAAGCTGGCTAAAATAAATGTCAATAAAAAAATGCATTACTAGGAATTAAAAATTAATAAGCAGGAAACTAGATTACCTAGATTTATTAAGAATTTAATCTAAATCTTAAGTATTTCAAGGAATTATGCTAGGCGGAATTAGAAAAAACGTGAGGTATAGATACATAAAAGCACAACATGGTAAATGTCATGAATTTGAATTAAGAGTTAATTCATCATACAAATAATTACTATTAACTGAGGGGCTACGTGATATAACAGCTCGAACATTAGAAAAGGATCTATAGGCTGTACTAAAAGATTAGGACGTCGTCGTCATTGAAGTCGCAAAAGAAACCATATCTATTTTTAGCTAAATCCAAATTGTAGTATCTACAGAGATATTTGTGTAATTACATAATTATTATAACCAAACGCTATTTCAATAGGGAGAGTTTATTTTCAAATGTGAAAATAATTTAATGTATTTTTTAGCACTCAAAAAAATTAATGCAAAATAATCCACAGCATATTTAGTAACACCTAAATGCAATCTATTTTGTTTTTGTTTACAACATTAATAAAACAAGTTTTGAATTTTTCAAAAGCAGAACATATTTATAATGATGTATGAAATTTTTAAGAATTTAAGTTCAATATTTTGTAGTTTAAAAAAGCAGGCAATAAGAAGCTGTTTCACTTTTGAAATATAATTATCACACAACAAAGACGTTTTGCACAGTTTCAAAACATGCAAATAAAATATTTTGCACTTTTAAAATGCATGTTAATAGAATATTCTGCACTTTATAAATGCACGTATAGTTATAGGACATTTTTTACTTTTAAAATTCATGTAAATAGGACATTTTGTACTTTTAGAATGCATGTAAATATGCCTGTTTGCACTTTTAAAATGCATGTAAACAGAACGTTTTGTACTTTTAGAAGTCATGTGAATAGAACATTTTTACTTATAAAGTGCATGTAAATAAGACATTTTGCACTTTTAAAATGCATGTAAATAGGACATTTTGCACTTTTAAAATGCATGCAAATCAAATATTTTCCTCACTTGTTAATTTATTGCATTTTAACAGAGCTCTTTGTTATGTAAATTTTGGTTTGACATTAGATGGTTTGATACTTCTCTCACATGATATTTAGTATAAACAAAGTACAAATATTCATAGCATGGCAGTACATAATAACTGTGCAAAATGTTACAGAACCAGATTCTTCTCAAAACTGTGATAAGAAGCCGATGAGACATTTCATTAATTTTATGTGACGTGCGGATTACAAGAATCATGATTTTTTTTGCCAGTCCACTAATCTCCATTGATTCCATGTTTTTGCAGAATTGACCACAGTGATGAACTGTCCCTGTCCTGGCCTTGCCACAAGTTAATTATTGAGCAACGATTGAAACATAATTATTATCGACATATCGTCAGTGAAGAACGAAAATGACCTATATCCAATTTGAGCTACAATCAAAATGAGATAGGTCACCAAAACAATATGAGAAAAATTCATAGATTGTTCTATTTACATGTTTTTGAAAAGTGCAAAATCGTCTATTTAAATGTTATTGAAAACTGCAAAATATTATATTTACATGTTTTCAGAAAAGTACAAAATATTCTATTTACATTTTTTGAAAATTGTAAAATGTTTTATTTACATGGTTTTAAAAAGTGCTCAGTATTCTATTTACATGCTTTCAAGCCATATGTTTACATATTTTTGTAGATAGTTGATATTGGTTTTAGCTTTAAATATATGTAGGTCATTTTAGTTCTTTACTGACGATATGTGCTCTATTTAATTGTCATATGCATAATTACCTAATGCTAAAAATAAGAATTCACTGGTCATGAACTGAGTGAATAGGATTTTTTGCCTGCGACTATGTAATAAATAATCAATAATATATGTATAGCTAGTATAGCTATATTACAGACGTGGGTTTCTTTAATTTAGCAAAGAGTAGGATATGTGTCAGCAGAATTTAAGTAGGAAAAGAATTAAAAACAAGTGCAGTTATACCGTACAGTTGGTAAAATGTGACATCTGCATGCATAGAAATAAATAACCAACGACCACACGCATTCAGTTAGTAAGATAATGTAATAGCAAAACCCAATCAATGATTTATGTACATTTCTACTTTATCCCAAGTCACACGTTATATGAATCATTAATGTATAAATATTAAGCAGTTAGTGCATAATTATACTTTACTTTTGCGCTAAGCTGTCCTGTGGTAAGTATAGCCGCCTTGGTTGGGGAAGTACTTAGATGACTGGGAAGTAATTATTAAATACCAATACAAATAACTACAAATGTGATTAAATACAATGTCTTAATTGTTAATAAAAATTCTACAGTCTCAATCCTGAGAGAGTAATCATGTAGTTATTAATGTCTCCCCATTTCTAATATTTCACAATATAACATGGAAGGACTTCAATATTTCTAGAAACATCCCCGGCAATATTCCATATGCACGATTTTGCATTTATTTAGATTACGCAAAAAAAAATTCCATGCTAACTTAAACACTACTTGCATAATGTTTGAAACCCTACAAAATGTTCATTGACTACTGGCAAGTTTTTTAGAAAATTATTACCATAAATTATAATAAATTATGCAAATAGGTAGTAAACAAAAATAAAAGGTACACATTAGGGGGAAACCCGATGAAATGTAATTACTGCTGTAAAGTCTTAAAAACCCAAAATTGTCACGGTTACTATGGAAATATTTACGTTTCAAGAGTACAACATTTTTATTTTGAGTAAACCTGATGATGCAGTAAAACGCATGAAGTAATAATACTTGTAATGGTATTATTCAACTTTTCTGCCACATTCAGAGTTTTCTGGTTATTGAAATTGTCCTCAAGTATTTACCGAACCATAAACTAGTAATGCAACCAGTCGAAGTGGACCACAAAAAGCAAAGTATTACTTACCTAGAATTACAAACTTGCAAAGATTGTTATTCGCCGCAGCCAAATACAGAATGTAAATATTACCATGATAACCGTCACAATTTTGTGATTTTAAGACTTTACAGAGGCAATTACATTGCATCGGTTTCCCCCTATTAAATCATAAAAATGTTACATCTATGTCAAAATCAAATTATTACAATTTATGTAATTTATCAGAAAGCTAATCGCAGCCGCTGCATAACAAAACACAACTTACGATAAATCCGTTCAATACACACTTTCAATTCTTAAAAATTGTGTATATCTGCGTACATTATGTATAACTATAACAACTAAAAAACTACTGCTGTAAACTATAGATAGCTAAATATATATAGCTAAACTATATACATAATGTAATTCATTATTATGATAATATTTCTAAAAAAATAAATCATAAATAAAAATAATGTAGCACACACAGTGTGGTGGGCTATACTCTAAGGAAAGGACAGTATTAAAGTTTACATCCGCTCTCTTTCCTAGTAGGTACAATAATTCAATAGAATAGCAAACTAATATTCACAGAAGCTTCTTTCGGCAGGATGCACCACTACAGTTGCAGGAAATTGTCTTGTCCGTGCTTCCAATATTATAGTTGTAATCCCACGTCAATTCCGTTCCACCTACAAATCAGGGGAAAATAATAATAATAACTTTTATGTTTCGAATAACTTAGAAACAGAGGCACGAATACTTTTTTCTCACAACTTACTTTTTATAGTTTTCTAAGCAAAAAATGATATCTGGGAAAAACGAATATCATGGGTATCCACAAAGACCCCCTGATGAAACAAATTTGGGTTGCAAGAATGCTGCTTTGAAAAAAACACAGAAGATGAACATTTACAAGACTATATTAGGATTTGTTTTCTTAGATTTAGATCCCAACGTTGGTTAGTTAGTTATATATCGTCTGTGAAGAACCAAAATGACTTATTTCCAATTTAAGCTAGAATTAAAATTACCTATATCATCAAAACCAAATGAAAAACATGCGCAAAATATTAAATAGGAGTTTTTGAAAAGTGCGAAAAGGTTCTACTAACATGTTTTTAAAAAATTTAAAATTGTCTATCCACATTATTTTTTAAAGTGTAAAATGTTCTAATTCAACGTTCTCGAAAAATTTCAAAATGCTCTTTTTACATGTTTTTGAAACTTGCAAAATAATTTATTTGCTTATTTTTTTAAATTGCAAAATGCTCTATTTACCTATTATGCAAAAGTGCTCAATATTCTATTTAAATGCTTTTAAGACATATTTTTGTAGATAGTAGACATTTTTTTAACTACAAATGGATATGGGTCATTTAAGATCTTCACAGACAATACACAGTTTGTAAAATTTGAAATGCATTAACAACGCTACACAGAAATTGGCCTACATTGAAATGTCGACAGACGTTGCCAATCCGCTTCGCATCCACTGAATAAATCTTGTTCTGGCCGTAGCCAAAATGCAGTCGAGTTTTTAGGATCCCTTTCATGTCATCCGCCAACTCCTTTAGAAGTTTTTTGGAATCTCAGAAGCTCTGTTTGCTCCGTTTGGTAAAGTGAGCTCCACGAAATTTTCTTCGTAACCTTCTTTACACTCCTCACTCCTCAGCATACTTTAAGTAATCCACAGCTGCCAAGTATTCATCACTCAGCTGACTTGCAACCTTATTCAAATATTTGAAACAAAATCAAACAGTCAATTTATTGTTAAATTATTTTAATAAATCAGTTCATTAGGTATGTGCGCCTACTTCAAAGCTGTGATCTTTGGACATGACTTCCCCTGTGTACGTCCCCAGAAAAGATCCTTCAGGAATGTCTTGAAGGGTTTGAACTGCGTAGAATTCACCCGTTGTGTTAAATACTTGCAACTCTGATCTAATTCCATTCTGAACGACTCAGTTAATGCATGTGTCAATTCGTTCCGGTTCGCAATCAGCGTCCGCTCTTACAGACTTTTTTTCGAAATTACAGTCGGGGAAATTTTAGCATTAAATTGATCACTAGCAAATTGGAGGGATTCCAAAATATATTGGGAAATACATTACTGTGTAAAACTATGGAAGTGACGTATAGTGACATTAAATATTTCGGCTCGGCAGTTACAGCATGACCTAATTTATGAAATTAGTCTTAACTCTAACAGGCTAATTTATATTTTATATATTAAAGCAGAATTTTTTCAAAATGAAACATTAAAGTACACGGAGACTATAAATACTTTTTTACAAACTCTGAACAAGCCCTTAAATAAACTTATTGTTGTTGATTGCACTTTCAATCACACAATTTGTGATAATATTACCATCGCTGCAATTCACGAGTACAAAAATGGGGAGCAAACTACGGTTGACTTTGTGCACAAAGTGGAGAAAGAAAAAAGTAACTTTTTTACAGCAAAAGCTGATCTACAAAAGCAAACTGGTTCGTCAGCTAAACAATTTGAAAGTCATATGCTTGCAATTAATTTATTTATGTAAAATGTCTGGTAGAAATCGCAAGTAATTTTGTTTATTTTTGGCATGAATAGAATCCACTGCACACTCACTAAGCCTTTTGGAGTAGAAGTTTCAGCAAAGAGTAAGCCAGCACTGTCAATTCTTAAAGCAAACAAGTTTGTGATGGGAAGACTGTGTGTGGCAGCCGCAACAGTCGTGTACGATCGGGAATGTAACATATAAATGAAGTAGCAAAAGAGCGGATACGTTTTTATTTTAAATTAAAAAGCAGTATCTACGAGGATATGCATGTGCCTTATAATGCTACTGACAAGGTATTTTATGAGTGTTTAATTTTTTTCAATACGTTAATTAAAAGTGTTATGTAAAAAGATGAACTGACAATTTAAAAAAAATAAATTCAAAATATTAAACTAATTAAAGTCAGTTGAATGAACTATAGGAACATTTTAAATAATAATAAACTGCATCATTTTGTAATTTTAAGACATTTGCAATTCAAAAATGTTGTGACTTTTAGTAAAACGTAATCTAAATATCAAGCATGTGAATATTTACCTGATACTTATTGCAGTCTTTTGCACTATAAATTGCTTATTGACTTTTTGCATCTTTTTCCATGTGAAAGTGCATTTTAATGATACAAATAAAACTGTGAACCGTTACCTCCGGGTTTTTGTATGTACGTATGTCTAATTGGAAGAGCAAATAGACCCTGAACCGGAACTTCTCCTGCCAAAACGTACTGTATAATTTATGTACACTCACTATAGAAATCAGAACCCATACGCAATATCAATTGAAAAGGTGACATAAATTTTTTATAGTTAAAAGCGAAAAGGTTTTGAAGTGCAAATGATAGGGCAGTCATAGATTACTGCTTATAGATGTGAATATTTTGAAGACCTCATTTACAGGCAATCTAAAACATTGAAGCAAAATTTATTTATTTATATTATTGTTACGGAAAAAATTTTTTAAGTATTTTTTTAAAAGCGCGCAAAATTGATATAAACCTTTAAAAACAAAATCTTAAGTGAAACGTATTTTAATTCACCTAGTAGAAATGCATGTACCGTAACTGCTCCATCTACCTTATTAATTCCAATAATTGATGTAACCTGAACTAATTTCATCTACATGCGTTTTAATAGTTGTTGAATATCGTAATAACAATTTTTTTTAAATTGCAAATTAGTGTATTTACACTGTTAAAAAAAGTTTAAATGCTCAATTTCAAATAATAAAAAAATATTTGGTTTTTATTTTCTAGCATCGCTACGACGACCTACAGTAAAAATTTGCTTTAAAAGTAGAATTTCAAAGTAGCGACTGTTGTATACTGGACAACAGACGCAAGAGGACCTGCGTAAAGGTATAGTGTCGAAGTGTATGCTATGTAAGAAATAACAGCTACATTATGCTTCGCTCAACTTGTGGTAAATAATCCTGCTCGAGCATCGCTCGAGCTCTCTTTTATTTCACTTTTTTATGCATGTACATTATATTATAGATATTTTTACCTAGGTAAATGAAAGATAAACTGAATTGTACAAAAGATAATGTCTTGTTCAAGTGAGGACAACAACACTGTGGCCATCAGTGCTGAAGTCGCTTGAGCATAGTAGGTACGTTAGGTAATAGCGTATGCCTAATGGGAATGCATACTGCTATGTACTCAAAAATAGAAAAAAGTGGTTTTGTAGCTGTAAGTGTGGGGTACGCATTGTGATGAGCGTACGGCCACATCGTGTGGATGCAAAAGGATGTATAATGTGTAGCAAGAACTTGTGGCGATTGTAAAAATAATCGAATTTACAACACACCTAAGAATACAAAAACGAGGTCCACATCGTACAACACATAACAGCACACAAAATACAAAGGTGTGTACAAAAGGATAGAATGTAGGAAAAAAAATACAAAGTAAAATACAAAACAAAATACAAAAAATATTCAAAGTATATAATCAAAGAGCATGAGAACGAAGATTATAACGATGAGGTGGAAGGTCATCAGGAGGGATGAGCGGAGGAATGACGAGAAAGGGAACAGTATCCTTGCGGGGTCGTCCACGACGGCGAGGCTGCGGAATGTCGTTGTTAAAGGCAATGATATTGGAAGCAGGACGAACAACGTCCGCATAAGAACGATGAGGAGAGCGTTAAGATGTGGAAGTTGGCAAGGGAGCCGGAGGCAGAACGGGTTCCACCGGAGCAGCAGAAGGATTGCGCACATAAAAGTGCTTTAGCTTGGATGCATGTACAATTTCGCGAACAGTAGGTTGTGTGGAATGCTGTAACTCGTAATTAACATCGTAAATGCGTTTGAGAATAGTAAATGGACCAGTCCAATGTCGCATGAGGGATGAAGATAAGCCTTTTACATGATGAGGATGATAATACAAAACTTGTTCGCAAAATTGAAAAAGATGTGGAGTGTAGGACGAACCAGCGCGATTAGCATAAGAATGTTGGGCACGACGTAAATTAGTTTGGACAGTGGAGTATATAGTTTTAAAATGATGTTGATAGTCACGTATAGTAGTATCAGGTACACGAGGCAAAACCACATCGGAGAGTAAATAGGCATTTTGACCGTGCATTACATAGAAAGGGGTTAGACCAGAGCTGCGATTGGGGCTCGTATTGAGTGCGAATTGAGCAAACGGTAATTAACAATCCCAATCCCTATAGGTTTGTTTACATACATAGAAAGTGCAGTTTTGAGTGGTCCGTGTTGTCGTTCTAGCGAGCCTTGCGACTGGGGGTGAAAAATTGTGGAAAATTTGTGCGTCGTTCCCATCATCTGTGTAAGATGAGAAAAGATCTCACTTGTGAGATTTGATCCTCTGTCGCTCTGAATAATCGACGGAACCCCGTGTCTACATACAATAGACTCAAGTATAAATTTCGCGAACTGCTGTGAAGTACAATCAGCTACAGCACGAGTCTCAAGCCACTTTGAGTGATAATCCTGAGCAGTCAAAATAAATCTTTTCCCAGAGGAAGTGCGTGCAAGTGGGCCTACCATGTCAATAGTCCAGTGTTTACGAGGACAGGAAGGAATTGGTACAAACTGGAAGGACCCATAGGGTTTGCGGCTGAGGGGCTTCTTTCCCTGACACTTCAAAAAAGATTGTATATACTGAAAAACATCATTCTTGAATGACGGCCAGTAAAAACGGGATCGGATTTTGAGGTAGGTACGAGTCATACCTGTGTGACTACTTAATGGTTCATTATGAAATGTGTGTAATAATTCTGCAATGTTATCTTGAGGTACACAGTACAAGTATTTCGAGCCTTGCAGAGGATTGACATAGTACAATATATTATCAATGAGTGCGTACTTTTTCTTTTCGTGAGTCGTAATAGTGTTCAGTTTATATTTGTTAATTATTTCTGAAATCCAAGGGGTAGAGTGCTGTTGTGAAAACGAAGTAATATCAAGTGTAGAGATATTAACTGTATCACGTTCTGGGGTTCTTCCGAGACGAGAAAGTAAATCTGGGGTATGATTGAGGGAGCCTTTAATGTGTTGGATTTCTGTAATTTCAAATTCGGATAGTTTCAGCATCATACGAGTCATCTTGGGTGACATTTCCACTTTGCGACTGCGGAGTATACTACATATAGCGCAGTGATCGGTGCGTAAAATAAACGGTAGTCCAACTAAATATTCTTTCAGTTTGTGTGTAGCCCATGTCATGGCTAAAAGTTCTATATCAGTAGTGTTCCACCTTGATTCCGCTTGAGTGAGGGAGCGGCTGATAAATGCAACGGGTCGACGTTGTCCATTATTTTCTTGTTCTAAAATAGCACCAAGGCCAGATTGACTGGCGTCCGTAGTGACAAATGTTGGGAGACTTGCATCAAAGTGAGCAAAACAGGGTGAAGTAGTTAGTGCATTTTTCAAGTCTTGATATGAATTTTCGCATTCTTGTGTTCAATTAAAAGGCGTATCTTTTTTAAGTAGTTGTCGTAAAGGTTCTACACGTGCACTAAAGTTTCGTATATATTTTCGGAAATAACTGAAACTTGCTAAAACAGATTGAAGTTCTTTCATCTTCGTGGGTTGGGGTAGATTGAGAATAGCTTCAACGTTCTTCGTATTGGGCTGGACACCATGAGCAGAAATAGTGTGGCCAAAGCAAGAAATTGTTTCGTATCCAAAATTACACTTTGTGGGTTTGAGTTTAATTTTCGCGTCACGTATACGTTGAAATATACGGCGAAGATGGAAAAGGTGATCGGAAAAAGTGGAAGAATATACCAATATATCATCCACGTACGCACTTGCGATCTCGTACATGTCTGAGGCTAACATAACGTCTATAAATCGCTGAAAATATGACGAACTGTTCTTACACCCGAATGGCATTCTTAGAAATTCAAAGAGTCCATGTTCCGTAATAAATTCTAATTTTTCCCGATGTTCCTTTTTTACAGGAATGGCGTGAAAACCACTTGCGGCGTCCAGGGAGGAGAAAAAGGATTTATTCTTGAGTCGGGAGAGTATAGTATTGATAGGGGGAATTGGGTACACAAAGGGTTTGGTAATAGCGTTAACTCCCCGCAGGTCAACACACACTCTATGATCTTGTTTGCCACTTGCGTCAATCTTCTTCTTGACAATTACTACAGGAGAACTCCAGCTAGACATTGAAAAGGCAATCACTTCTTCTTCTAATAATTTTTTGATGTGTTCTTTTAAAATTTGATTTTGAAGATGGCTAGTTTTATATGGACGTAATTTTACTGGGGGGTGGTCGCCTGTATCTACTTCAAATTCAATTAGATCGGTTTTTCCTAGCTCTCCATGCCATGAGAATATATCAGAGTATTCCTGTATAATATTCATAATTTGTATTCGGTTTTCCGGGGAAAGACGAGGAGATATATCAATTTTGGATTCTATAACTTTGGGTTTTGATTGAAGAGGAATGGAATTTAAATTAGGTGTAGGGTTCACAATGTCAATTGTATTAAGGGGAGATAAGATTCCTATACGGCAATTACGGAGTAAGGTTATGGATTTAGTAGTAGTATTTGTGGCTACTATGTACGTACATTGAGAAGAAAGGACCGCACGGGGAATAAGTATTTTATTTGTTCTGTATATACGATCAGAGGGAATTAGAATTTGGTTTGAGTTATATATATTATCTGCTTGGATAGGAATAGTGACTTGGCTACGTGGAGGTAGGGTAGTAGTAATGGATAGGCGGAGTATGTTTTGATGTAAAGGTAAATAGGAATCAGAATGCTGCGATATAGGTGTAGAGATAGTTGGAATTGGATAAGAGGGCCATAATTTTTTTATGGTGTGTATTCGTTTTCTTGGGGTAGGTAATAGTTTGTTTTGAATATTTGTTTTTTCAGGAAGAATTCCAAGCTTGTGCAGTATGTGAGAAGGAGGTGAATGGAAGGGCACGGATCCAAAATGAGAAGAATGGAGGTTTCCAGACTGATGGCTAGTATTGACTTGGTAATGTTCTAGAAAGTCGTTTCTAATTAAAATCTTGTTATTATGTGTGTTCGTGATTAAAAATGGGTAGTGGATTTCCATTGTGCCAATTTTGATAGGTAATTTTATAAAGCCAGAATCTGAAATATTCTGTCCTTCATAGGCTGTTAAGTTAATATGTAGGTTAGGAATTGTTTCATATGAATGGTGTGAAGGAATTAAATTTTTACAGATTACACTGATGGTTGCTCCTGAGTCGACTTGGGCAAGAACGCGTTTATTGAAAATGCTAATGGGAACAGTGATGTCAGAGTGAAGGGATTGAATAATAATAATAATTTTGTTCATTGGTCTTACTGGCTCACGTAGTAAGTAGTCATGCCGTGGTTGTTTTCCGATTGTTGTGATTCCAATTGTTGAATTCGAACTTGGGAGGAAGGTTGTTGAAATTAGGGGTATGTACGCTGGGGAGGTCGATGTGAAGCTAAGTGCGCTCCACCACCTGGTTGCCTACATTCAGGTTTAATATGACCGTAGCGTTGACAATTATAGCATTGTGGAGTACGTGGTGGAGGGCGTCTATTGTTGTGGTTTCAGTGATTAGTGTGGTAGTTGGTGTTGCGATTGTTATTATGTTGAGAATATCCACTTCGACGTTGATTGTGTTGGCCTCGATTATTGTTGTTGTTTCTATGTTGGGTTTTAATTTGATTTATTTCAACGGCGAGTTGACTCATTTGATGCATGAGTAAACCCATATCACCTTAGCCAATATTATTTATTTCACTTTTGATTATAGGGGTTGGTGTAGACATATGTGGAATTGAAATGGAGCCTTCTTTATAACTTTTTATGATAAAAGTGAGGGCGTCCCATGTGGATGGAAAGGGTTGAGCTTTAATAAAGTTGATCAAGGGAATTTGGAACTTGTCTATGGCGATGTTTACTTTTGTCTTCTCATCTAATGTCTTGAGGTGCTCTTCAAGGTGGTAGCGTATCATGATTAAAAATGATGAAGCTGACTCACTGGGTTTTTGCACTGCTGCGAGTGTATCTTGTCTCGTCATGCCACGGTGAGTGGAGAATTCGCGTAGGAATATTTTGACTAGTGAATCGAAGGTGGAGGCATCATCAATAATAGCACGGTGGAGCGATGACCAATAACGTCCTGTTGTAGTGTCGAGTCCTAAGGCTAAATGCCTTTTTTGTAAAATTTTGTCTGTGATGGCAGAAGCTGATAGCCATGTCTTCAGTAGATCAATATAATTCTGGGGGTCTGTTGAAAGAGATAATTTTGGGAGTAGATTGTAGGAAGCCATTTTGGGAAAAAGTGGAATTTGTTGTTCTTCTTCGTCGTTGTTGGTAGTTTCTTCTTTTGGTTCGGGTTCTACAGCTACGTTTTCGTCAGTGTGTGGTTCAACTGTAGCGTCAGCGTCAGCAGTATGAAGGCTTGAGTTTTCAGAATCAGTTGCTGGTGGGGCCAATGGTTGGGTTAAGGATGTTCAGACAGGATCTTGTGGAGTGAAGGAGTCAAGTACAGTTTTAGGGATGTTATAGGCTTTTGGAACTATGTAATTATTTTCAGATAATAGGGTACAAAATTCACTAAAAAGAGAATTTACGCTTTTGATCCTTTTGTGGGGTAAATTACCGCTTCTTCGTTCGAGAAGAACAAGTAAATCACGATTGTGAGCCTTATACAATTCGTGGACCGATTTTCAAGTTTCTAATAGAATGGGGTTTTCACCAGAAGGAAGATTGTGATGTACTTTATACTTATGTTGATATTGGAAAATTAAAAAATCGTTGCCTTAAATAATTTTCAGTTGGTCCTGAAGTTGCTGCAGCTTGTTGATGTCGGCTACGGGAGGTAGCAAATGTGTAGTCATCGAAATTTATCAAAATTTCAAACAACCTTCTTGTGGAAAGAAAAGAAACACCATTTTCTGTTGTATACTTGACAACAGACGCGAGAGGACCTGCGTAAAGGTATAGTGTCGAAGTGTATGCTATGTAGGAAATAACAGCAACATTATGCTTCGCTCAACTTGTGGTAAATAATCCTGCTCGAGCATCGCTCGAGCTCTCTTTTATTTCACTTTTTTATGCATGTACATTATATTATAGATATTTTTACCTAGGTAAATGAAAGATAAACTGAATTGTACAAAAGATAATGTCTTGTTCAAGTGAGGACAACAACACTGTGGCCATCAGTGCTGAAGTCGCTTGAGCATAGTAGGTACGTTAGGTAATAGCGTATGCCTAATGGGAATGCATACTGCTATGTACTCAAAAATAGAAAAAAGTGGTTTTGTAGCTGTAAGTGTGGGGTACGCATTGTGATGAGCGTACGGCCACATCGTGTGGATGCAAAAGGATGTATAATGTGTAGCAAGAACTTGTGGCGATTGTAAAAATAATCGAATTTACAACACACCTAAGAATACAAAAACGAGGTCCACATCGTACAACACATAACAGCACACAAAATACAAAGGTGTGTACAAAAGGATAGAATGTAGGAAAAAAAATACAAAGTAAAATACAAAACAAAATACAAAAAATATTCAAAGTATATAATCAAAGAGCATGAGAACGAAGATTATAACGATGAGGTGGAAGGTCATCAGGAGGGATGAGCGGAGGAATGACGAGAAAGGGAACAGTATCCTTGCGGGGTCGTCCACGACGGCGAGGCTGCGGAATGTCGTTGTTAAAGGCAATGATATTGGAAGCAGGACGAACAACGTCCGCATAAGAACGATGAGGAGAGCGTTAAGATGTGGAAGTTGGCAAGGGAGCCGGAGGCAGAACGGGTTCCACCGGAGCAGCAGAAGGATTGCGCACATAAAAGTGCTTTAGCTTGGATGCATGTACAATTTCGCGAACAGTAGGTTGTGTGGAATGCTGTAACTCGTAATTAACATCGTAAATGCGTTTGAGAATAGTAAATGGACCAGTCCAATGTCGCATGAGGGATGAAGATAAGCCTTTTACATGATGAGGATGATAATACAAAACTTGTTCGCAAAATTGAAAAAGATGTGGAGTGTAGGACGAACCAGCGCGATTAGCATAAGAATGTTGGGCACGACGTAAATTAGTTTGGACAGTGGAGTATATAGTTTTAAAATGATGTTGATAGTCACGTATAGTAGTATCAGGTACACGAGGCAAAACCACATCGGAGAGTAAATAGGCATTTTGACCGTGCATTACATAGAAAGGGGTTAGACCAGAGCTGCGATTGGGGCTCGTATTGAGTGCGAATTGAGCAAACGGTAATTAACAATCCCAATCCCTATAGGTTTGTTTACATACATAGAAAGTGCAGTTTTGAGTGGTCCGTGTTGTCGTTCTAGCGAGCCTTGCGACTGGGGGTGAAAAATTGTGGAAAATTTTTCTCGAGCTCTCTTTTATTTCACTTTTTTATGCATGTACATTATATTATAGATATTTTTACCTAGGTAAATGAAAGATAAACTGAATTGTACAAAAGAGAATGTCTTGTTTAAGTGAGGACAACAACACTGTGGCCATCAGTGCTGAAGTTGCTTGAGCATAGTAGGAACGTTAGGTAATAGCGTATGTCTAATGGGAATGCATACTGCTATGTATTCAAGAATGGAAAAAAGTGGTTTTGTAGCTGTAAGTGTGGGGTACGCATTGTAATGAGCGTACGGCCACATCGTGTGGATGCAAAAGGATGTATAATGTGTAGCAAGAACTTGTGGCGATTGTAAAAATAATCGAATTTACAACACGACTGTAATATAATTAATTATAAAAATTTTAAGTTTATTATTCCAATTGAGTTCGGACTGCAACTGAATTTCGATTCGAATCATACTTATCACTTCTATTTTATAATGCACTTATACAAGATCGCAGGTGCCGTATGCTGCGTTAACCTGACTACTATTGATATCAAAATGTTTGCTTATGTCCAGTAAATAACATTTAAATAGTTGAAAAAGCAGCAAAACAAGCCATGTGTAACATTAAAGCTGAAATTTGAAAAAATTATGTTTAGAATGGAGCAAAAAATGCAGAAGAAATTTACTTGTACGTGTAACTACAAACTTTAATAGGGAGTTTGCGCAATTGCAGTTAATTTATATTTTGTAAAACGCAAAATGCAAAAAATTTTTTTTACGTTTTAGAGTTTTGCAGATCATTTTGCGTATCATAGTTTGCGCAGTTTAAAGTTTAACAATAAAGTTGTTATTTTTTAAAATCAACAGATTTAAAAGGTTACTATAGGTATCTAGGGCAATATTTTCACGTATGTATGATAGTGCGCGTATGTTGTTTGAACACCGCTGCCGTATAAAATAACGTCCCTAAATTATCATTTTTCACGCTAAATTTTATTTCTTTTGTCGTTTTAAGGGCGGAGCTTACGTAAAATTTACGTTTACGTTTACGCTCTTAGTTTTTACGGAAAGTGCACAAACTGCCTAATAACTAATAATAATTAATTATCTTACAACGGATCTTTGAAATAATTGAAACTTATTTCTTGCATGTTTTTAGAAAATTGTAGGACGACCAAATTACAAACTTGAGAAAAAAGAATTGCGTTCAAAGTTTGAGGATTCTATTTCATTAAAACACACTATTAAAAAATGCAAATTGTTGTGTATTTATTAGTTTATGAAAAGTGTAAATTGTATTTGCCGTCAATAAAAGCGTAACATTTTTTATTCGCATGATTTTGTCAGTTTAAAATTGTTTAACGTATTTCTATACTAAACCTTTTGTAAAAAGTCAATTTCTGTTTTTAACTAACGATGAGAAAAGGTAATGTCCATTTAAATAGTCCTTATTTACAGACGTTCTATTATTATTTGGCGTAACTGTAATCCATAAATGGATGATATAGCACATAGTGCAGCTACTATTACTGAACTAATGAGATTTGTCAATTAAAATTTGAATTTATAGAGAACGCGGGAGGCAGCGTGGAAGTCCTAATGATAATTTTCTAATCCAGTTTGAATTAAGTGTTTCCAGCTAACATAGTATTCAAGACTATGATGACGTAAGTAGCTTGCAAATTGGGCACTTTTAGACACTTTTAAAATATTTAGTTGTTGATCTTTTATATTTTGTTTTCCTTTTAGAATTTTTCACAAAACATATTTTACAATGTTACATAATATTCGTAAATAATTTCCCAGGTTTGTTACAATATAGGTTTTTATTTTACTTGCATGTATTAGTCAGAAATGAACTTAATTTGAACTGAATAATTTGTAAAATTATTAGAAGACAACAAAATAATTTTGAAGTACTTCAAAATAGTTTAGTTAACTTTTTAAATATTTGCAAAAATAACGTTATACGAGCTTAAACATGATTTTATTATTCGATCAGGGTACAGAGCTTTAGTAAATGACGATATTTATTTGTTCGCACATTTACTAACAACAAAATGGTGCCAATATGTGTGGCAAAAGCCGCTGCAGCAACTTGAATGCCTTTTCCTACATCGTTTTCCATTAGCAAGGCACTAAAAGAAAAACAAATGCATAATGTAGGTATAGAAAATCTGTGCTAATAAAAAATTCCAAACAAAAAAACGATGTCTAAATTTATTTGAACAAAAGTATACTAAAGTTAAATGCTTACTTACGTCACTATTTGGGAAAGGAGAGGCAGCCGTGTCAGAAATAAATTGTCCCAAAATAGTCACGACAACGGCACAGAGATAAAAAAAGCGGAGTGATCTTCTCATTATTTTGTTCAGTGATTTCAATGTTTTGTTTATTGGATTGATCAGGAGCTGTTGTGGAGTGATTATGATAGTTGGTCTACAATGGAATCCTAAGAATTGTTGTGAACGTCGAATACGAATTTTGCTTTTTTGTACGTGATCGCTTCCTTTTTAAGTTAGGTGTTTTTGCTAGGTATAATGACTTATTAGTTAATGACGTCAACGAAATTCCAAGAATTGCAGACCTATCAGTGTCCACTAAACACTTAACATAAAACCACGTACGTGCACAATCGTTGGAAGCAAGGCTCCGTTCTTTTTGATGGGCAAGGGCAAGTGCAATGAGCTTACAAACCGGAGTTCACAAATAAACAAAGTCTGTTTCAATTTCCTAGAATCAAAGGCGTTGAGCTTACAAAATTTGCTGCCTGAGAAAGACAAACAAATTATTATAACCGGTTGTCCCGTTAAGGCCTGCATAGTCTGCCCAATTAGTAATGTTTCCTACCTTAGTCAAAACTAAGGGGTGCCCACAGCTGAGCAGGAAACACCTGTTTATTCACGAATCCTCAAAAACTTCTTTGACATCTACTATGGACGAATCCAGCACCCGGGGTCGCTACTTGTTGACTAGCATTGTGAAGGCAATCTATGTTTTGTATGTAGAAAGGGCCCAGTTTATAGAGCTTACTAATTTTATTTAATAACTATTTGTTAATTTCGACATTTTCGACGCCTTTTTTTACTGACTTTACGAATTTCCATTACCTTTATGTTACTATGCAGTCATTACCTATAGAACGTGTGCTATTTTTAAATGTAATTTTTGTAAGTACTCTTATAGAAGTTTTTAAGCGACATTACTATCATGTACATGCTATTTACATATTTTTGATACCATTTGTCTAATCGCAGTTATATTAATAGTTAAATATAATAAATACGTACATTAAGTAATTATCTATACCTAAGTAACCATGTCAATATATTACTTGTTTCTAATTGTAATCGCCATGTCTTTTTGAAATAAATTAATAATAACTAGAGCATAAAAAAATGTATAATTAATACTATAAAGGGATTATGGTTTGTGAGAATAATTAAGTTTATTTACATATTAAATAGGGATTTTTAGTACATTTAAACGCACTCATAAAGCAGTGCTTTGCAAAAAACGTAGGTAAATAGAACTTAATGCTTCTATTAGAAGATATTACATATTGCACGAGGCACTAAATATTTACAAAAATAATTACACCTCACGGAAACGAACGTCTACGTTTTTTAGATGCTGAGCTTAAGCATCTATAGGAATGGCTATGTCCGTCCGTCTGTCTGTCTGTATGTCTGTTCTTTATGCGCTACAGGTCACAGTTTTCAAGCGATATTCGTGAAATATTTTGCAAATGGCCACAAATGCCAGAAAGAAGTGCGAAATACGTCCTAAAAATTCGAAGCCTCGAAGCCAAGGTTGGAATGGAGCACGCGACACCTAGAGTAAAAATAAATATTATGTAAAATAGTATTTTTAGCATGAAATATTATTATTTTACATATTAGGAACGTCCAACAATGTCGTCACTAAAATATTGCACTTTAGAGGGTATAGAGTGTATTTTATGTAAATAATATGAAGAGATGCATCGATTGACTGAAGTCAATATTCGCTGTAAGCTCAGCATCTACTTCGGGCCCACAGTAGGCAAATCCGGCGCGAAGTGCCGGATTTTTTGTAAGGCAAAGGATCAATCAAATCGTTATTGGTAAATGTAATGCTATGCGATAATTTGGGTGAGATTTTTTTTAGTCATAAAAACCTCATTTTAAAGATAAAATGTCGCATAACTTTAAGCAATACATCGTCAGCGAAGAGGCAAATCTGACTATCTCCTTTTGGGGCTAAAAGCGAAACTGACTATTACCATTCTTTGCTAAAAGCGAAAATGACTATCTCCATTATTCTCGAAATACCATTAAAAGAAGGCACAAAAGCTATATGTACCAATACAGCATGTTATAAAGTAGAGGTTTTCGTTTAGGGGTCGTCCATAAATGACGTCACAAAAATTATTGTTTTCTTAGAAAACACCTACTCCATTTATGAAAGCTTAGCTATCGCAATGTTGTGAAACTTAATTATCATACCGCATCACATGTCAACGAACAATAACTGGATTTAGTACTTTAAAGTCTTACTTGTGCCTGGCAAAGGAAAATCGGTAGAATTTTGAATCCTAGATCCAGCAGCGTAGTGATTTAGTTGTTGGATTGGTCACATTGTTAGTGACAGGTACAATGAATGAAGAAATAAATATTCTGCGTGACAGAAATTTAACTACATACTAAATTTTAAAATTCTATTACATTTGTTTTTCGATCACTACAATATTTAAATAAACGTAAAATTCCATTGTTACAATTTCCACTGAAAATTAAACAGAAATGATGAATACAGAAAGCAGTAGTCACTACTATAGAACCGCCAGCAGGAACATTAAACACTTGTTAAGTAAGTGAAAGTGAAAGTTGAAAACGAGAATCTGAAAATTTGAACGTTAACGCTGAGTTAAGCCAGTAAAAGGTTGACAGATTGATTTAGATTACCAATAGCTAATGATAAAATCAATGGCTGAAAATTTTAAGATTGTAATATTTATAATGGGTTGTCTATAAATATTTTATGTCTATAAATAATGTCACACTTAGCGTGTGTGGGTCTTGTCTGGTATTTATGACACGCATTGTTACAGTTGAGCCGTTGTAATAAGAGTAGGTGAGTTCATAAAGAGCAATAATTTTTGTGACGTCATTTATGGACGACCCCTTAACAAAAACGTATGCTTCATAACATGCTGCATTGGCACATATAGTTTTTTTGCCTCCTTTTTATAGTAATTTGAGAAAAATGAAGATAGTCATTTTCGCTTTTAGCAAAAAATGGTAATAGTCAGTTTCGCTTTTAGCACCAAAAGGAGATAGTCAGATTTGCCTCTTCGCTGACGACATTCTAAAATAAAATGTTTTACTTTAAATAAAAATAATAAAATCGACAATTTACAATATACATGGTATCCTTGTATAGTAAACGACATCTCGAAACGTAAAATATTAATCTAATGACCTAGAACACTTGCATAAATTAGTTAAAGAGTCACCAAGATTTGAACACTTAACCTGTACCAAGCCTGGCCCAAGGATTGCCAAGGATAGTTTAACATAGGCCATCTACGTTAAAATGAATAAAGTTCAATTAATTAAAACTTTTTTAGCAACACAAACTCTAGCAAAATTCCAAATCTCACATAAAGCTGATTTATTTTTTTGTTGTCGTTCTGTCTAAGCCATCAAATTCATTGCGGCACACAAGATCAGTGCAATACACAGGCACAATGTAAAGATATTCCATTCTGCCCGAGAAAGAAGCCAGACGGCCGTAGGCAATATACACAATTATCGTCAGCGAAGAGTCAAATCTGACTATCTTCTTTTGGTGCTAAAAGCGAAGCTGACTATTACCATTTTTTGCTAAAAGCGAAAACGACTATCTCTATTTTTATTAAAATACTATTAAAAGGAGGCAAAAAAAACTATATGTACCAATGCAGCCTGTTATAAAGTAGACGCTTCTGTTGGTAATAGTAAGTTTCGCTTTTAGCACCAAAAGGGGATAGTCAGATTTGATTCTAATCGTAAGTTATAATAATTACCTCAACAAAAAAGTATGATATTCGGCCAACACTATTTTGCGCTGTTTTCTCACAACCACACTGCAAGGTTTTAAAAAAATGATTTTTTTGCACTGATCTTGAAAACATGTTTTTAAAATCAGTGCAAAAAAATCAATTTTTTAAAACCTTTTTAAACTTCAGATAAAGTCTTGTGATCTTTAGAACATTCTACAACAAACATTGGAATCATTTTTGTAATTTCGAAAATTATATTTTCTAAAGGTTTGTTTGAAACAAAGTTTTTTATGGCACTCAAAACATACTGATTATCAAAAAAATGAACATTTTTAACGTTTTAGATAATGTTTTAAAGATGGCAAAACTTGCAAGAATCAAATTAAAATTGTACGAGCAACAGGGTTGCAAATTTGCAAAAAATCGATTTTTGTAAAATTTTGCGCATTGTTAGAGAAAGGCGCGAAATGCAATCGAGTTACTTTGAAACTGTAGTAACCAAGAGCAACGAATTTTCTTTGTTTTTTCCAAATCGCGAGAGTGCATCAAGCGTGCTTTCCATGTTAGTAATTTCTTTACTAAACTTTTCTTAAACATAGTCGTACAATATGGTCGTCAAGTATAAATCATCAGATTTCTACAACTATTAAAAAATTGTGTGGTATTCTCGCATGTATTGTGCTGTATCCTTATGTTCTTAGTATGAATTAGGAATAATTATTGAATAATTACACCCAAGCATTTAAGTTTTTATTTTAATTCATTTATTTTTAATTGCAATTATCTCGCCTGGTGAAGCAAAAGGATTTAAATAATTTCCTAATTGTATGTAACGTAACTCATATTTATTTCCTAATATTCTACACCCAATTTAATAGTTATAACATTACCCACTAACTACAAAACCAACGCGTTTAGTTTTACGCATAGCTTAGCATAACTAAAAGTACGTTACAATTGAAACATCAAATATCTTTTTATTAAGTAGTTTACAAATTAACAATAGTACTCAATTAGTGTGATGGTCATGAAGGAAAACTGGCGACACTGTCTACGTGCAAGTTTGCTGGTTAGAGGAAAGCGTGCGACCGTCTGGACAAGCACATTTTGTGGTCACGGACACGTTTCCATTCGACGGAGTAGGGAAGCAAAGATGAGAGCATTGACCACTTATCCGGTTTGCACAGTAATTGACCCCCTCAGGCTGCTTTGAATAGTGATACGCCTGAAGCGTTCGAAAAGAGTCATACTAAAAAATTCATAAGTCCACATAAAAGGATGTTAGATTCAGTTAGATAATGTTGTGTACGAAAAACGCAATTTAAAAAAAAATCTATCAAAACTAAAATTAAAAGATTAAAAAGACATTTAAATTATTACGATTTTATTTTTACCAAGTCCGTATCTAAATGTATTGCTGTCGCTTTACCGCCGCCACATTTGTTAGTTTTGTAGACAGCGTTTGTGTAGTACTCTCTCCAGTACACGAAATCCCCGAAGGTTGTGATGGACCAGAAGTTACTGCTCGTAAACGTTGGTTGCGTTGCTTGAAAAACTAATTTTTTGTCTGATCCATCCACATTCATTGAGTTTATTGAGGCAGGATGACGATATGTTGTCCAGTAAAGTCGATTCTGAGTCAGATCTAATGCAAGGCCCATCAGATTCTTAGGGCTTCTTTCAATTACTTCCCGTCTGGATCCATCCATTCCAGCCCTTTCTATATTTTTAGCAATGTGGTCTGCCCAGTATATCCACCTTGTAGGCAGTAAATATTTTTTTAAATCTCCTAATCGCATTAGTAATTAATGTTTGCGTAAACTTAAGTTCTATCTTAATGAAGCACACAAAATAATTGTATGTGCATTACAAAAACAACATAACTTATGCCATAAGGGATTTTTTTTTCTTTTGCTTACCCATTTAAGGGATTCACAACAATGGCACACGTGCCAGGGACTCCTGTGGTGAATAAAACCTTCTTCATGCTTCCATCCAAATTGGCCACATTTATTGTATCTCTTGCATCATCTACAAAATACAAGTGACCATACACCCAGTCAACAGCCAAAGCCGAAAAGGAAGCTCCAGGATCATTCAAAACAACAGTTTTTGAAGCTCCAGGACGGATTGACGCAGTGTTTATCTTTTTAAGGTCCCCACTCCAAAACACAGTATTTGTGCGATACATAAAATCCAGAGCATAATGCGTTGATATTTGATTCTGAATTTGAATCACCTACAATACACTAAAGTTAAAACTTTGACCCATAAACTCGAGTTTGGATTTATAAATGTAAAGTCCTCTGTATTCATGCTCATTAAATACTTTTTTCACACAATTTTGTTTAATTTAACTTAATACCACACAACGACGTGTATACATAATTAATAATAAATGCACCTTTAATACATGCTTTTCAACAATATCGTACCTGCTGAACAATTCAAAGTGATTTATGTATCTTGACTATCTCTAAATACTAAATACTCATAACCCTTCTACCCCACGTTCAGAAACTCTTATGTACGTTTGAACTTAAATCGCTTGGCTTTATTTTTTTGCATTGACAATGCAAGTTTAACCACAACGTATTAAAAAGTACTGCTGTTCAATGCCTATTTATAAAAACATGAGACGGAAGAATGCGTAACGTACAGTTCCTTGTTTTAGAGAGAATTGTTCAATGCTTTTACTGCTTCCAAAAATGAGAGTAGCATTTTCGTATAAATTCTTGTTCACAGGTTCGCACCTTCTGCTGTCGTGTGGATCTGGAGCGTAGCCTTCTCGGCATCTGCATTTAGCGTCTCTGCTCAACGTGCTCAACGATCTGCAAGTCCCGGGATGCAAGCACTCAATGTCTATCAAAAAATGCAAAGCTTAAGCTGCTGTTAAAGCGTTTTTCCAAAACGCCGAAATATGCGACACCAAAACAGAGATTCAATCATATTAACATATGGCACACGTGCGTTTAACAATAGTGCACAAAGTTAATTTAAATCCATTACGCAATACTGTTCACACATCAAAACGCTCAAGCAAAGTTATGACGAGAAGAAGAATAGTAGTTTGCGTCACATTTTCGCATGAGCATAAATGATTTATTACAAAAAACACGATCATTATTGAAAGCTAAAAAACTGTATTGAATTTAAGACTGTTTCAAAAATGATTCGCAAATACCTATTTTAGGAAAAATAAAACTTACGTTGGCAGTGGTTTCCAATAAACAATTTTGTGCATATGCAGCTAAAAGAATTCGTGCCGTCAACGCACGTCCCTCCATGTTGGCAGGTGTTGTGTCCTGCGCAGTCGTCAATGTCATTTTCGCAGTGGTTCCCGTTGTATCCGACTGCGCAATTGCAGGTGAAGCTATTGACGCCGTCCATGCACGTCCCTGCATTTTGACAGCTGTTGTGTCCTGCGCAGTCGTCAATGTCATTTTCGCAGTGGTTTCCGTTATATCCTACTGCGCAATCGCAGGTGAAGCTATTGACGCCATCTATGCACGTCCCTCCATTTTGACAGCTGTCGTGTCCTGCGCAATCATCTATGTTAGTTTCACAGTTATCGCCCAAGAATCCTGCCGAGCATTCGCAGTGCTTCTTATTATTATTGAGGGAGCATTTTCCGCCGTTTACACACGGATGTAAGCCACAGACCAACTGTTGTTGTAGGATACCTGCACGGCCATTAGAAATATGAAATTTACTATTTTAAGCCTTTAGGTAGAACGTAATCTAATATTTAAAAATTGTCATCAGCAAACTTTTTAATAAACAAATTACATATCTAAAAAACAATTGTAGCTATAATAGCTTACAACTTTTTGCACCATTACATGT
Source organism: Dicyrtomina minuta (assembly GCA_949802685.1). Taxonomy (NCBI): domain Eukaryota; kingdom Metazoa; phylum Arthropoda; class Collembola; order Symphypleona; family Dicyrtomidae; genus Dicyrtomina; species Dicyrtomina minuta. Next base: position 583,288 of record CATKUY010000299.1, read on the forward strand.
AGTTAACATGTGTCAGGTAGTGCTGGTTTCCCTCAAATTTGGGCAAACGCATTAGGCATAAACTGGAGCAAACTGCAGTCAATTAGCAAATGATGCTTTATTCTGCATTGTATTTACTGTTATGAACTAGTACAAATTGACATGTATTACTTTCCGCCAACGTTGCTCATTTTAAGATGTTAGTTTTTGCTACTAAATTTCACTGTTATTTAGGTCACACGGGTCGATAAATTATATTCAACAACTAAATAATTGACGTAGTGTAAATAAATGACTTACTCGTTATATTTTGCATGTTGCTTTGGACTTCTTGGTGATGTTCCACTGTAAGTCACATTTTAGAATAAATTTTGTTAGTACACTTGTAAATAGCGCTTTGGTTTATGGAGCTACTATTTTTGTAGCACGGCACACTAGGCATAATTATATATAAAAATTTTACTGGAGTGAATAATTTAATTGTTTTTTGACACTATTATAAAGGATTAAAAAAAACTGTTCAAGTTTTATTAATTACACATTTAAACATGCTAAACTGACTTGAACATGTTTTCTGTTTTATTTAAACAGGAGATTTTGCAGCCCAACAAGCAATTTTCACTACGAATGTCAGGGAAATTCGAAACGGCGTTGGTAAAATGGAAATCGTACTCGTTATGCCATGTACACATTTAATTTTGAAAGTTGAAATATTTTGAGGCTTGTTTTATTCGATTTAAAAAGGGACAGGTCGTCAGTGAAAAGTCATTCTGTCCCAAGTCCATTCAATTGTTAGATGCTGTTGTGGTCGCTTCCCTGTTGTCCTTTGCATTAGGTGGGGAAGGAGGGGGGAGGAAGTTGCTGACTGTGTTGTACTCATGACGAACACTTAAGGGTCGTCCACAAACGACATAATGTTACAGACTATGTTGTACACATGACGTACAATTAGGGGTCGTCCACAAAAGACGTAATAAAAATTCCATTTCCAGAACATATTGCACTTTTCAAAAACACTTTCAAAAAAGTCAAAATGTTCTATTACCATGTTTTTGAAAATTGCAAAAATGTTCTATTTTTATAGTATTGCGAAGCGTATAATCTTTCATTTACATTTTTTTGCAAAATGTAAAGTGTTCTATCTACAAATTTTTAAAAAATGTAAAATGTTCTATTTACATGTTTTTAAAATGTGTCAAATGTGTTATTTACACGTTTTTCAAACTGCAAAATGTTCTATTTACATGTTTTTGAAAAATGTAAAATGCTATATTTAATTACATGTTTTTGAAAAGCGCAAAATGTCATGAAAATGGAATTTTTATTAGGCCTTTTGTGGACGACCCGTAAGTGTACGTCATAAGTACAACATAGTCTGTAACATTACGTCTGTTTTGGACGACCCTGAAGTTTACGTCGTGAGTACAATAAGGGCAAAAGATTTGTTTGACCAAAAGTTGACTTTCGTCTAATTCTAGACGTTAGTCTTTAGTGGATTTCATTTAAAGGTGAACGCTCGTCTGAAGTGGACCTTGAGTCACGGTCCAACCAAGCGGATGGTTCATTCTACCCCAATCCTATTTTTCAGTGCATTCGCGTGCAGATTTAAAAATGGGGTGGAGTGGACCGTCGGCTTAAGTGGACCATGAACCAAGGTCCACTTCAGCCGAGCGTCCAACTTTAGATAAAATCAACTCAAGACTAACGTCCACATTTTGGCGAAAGTCATTTCTCAGTCAAACAAATCGTTTGCCCTTTCTTACATGTGAGACGGGGGAAAAAATTGTTAGACCGAGAGTTTACTTTCGTCTTATTCTAGACTTTAGTCTTAAGTGGATTTCATCTAAAGGTGGACGCTCGGCTGAAGTGGACCTTGAGTCACGGTCCACCTTAGCTGATGGTCTATTCTACCCGAATCCTATTTTTCAGTGCATTTGCGTGCAGATATAAAAATGGGGTAGAGTGGACCGTCAGGTTAAGTGGACTATGACCCAAGGTCTACTTCAGCCGAGCGTCCAACTTTAGATAAAATCAACTCAAGACCAACGTCCACATTTTGACAAAAGTCATCTCTCGGTCAAACAAATCTTTTGCTTCTTCTTACATTACTGTCAGCAACTTCCCTCCTCCCTCCCTACCTTATGCAAAGGACAACGGGGAAGCGACCCCAACAGCCTCTAACAATTAAATGGACTTAGGACAAAATGACATTTCACCGTCCCTTTTTAAATCCATAAAAACAAGCCTAAAAATATTTCAACTTTTAAAATTAAATGTGTGCAAGGCAAAACAAGTACGATTTCTAACTTACTAACACTGTTTCGAATTTCTTTGACATTCACAGTGAAAATTGCATGTTAGGCTGCCAAATCTCCTGTTTAAATAAAACAGAAAGCATGTTCAAGTCAGTTTAGCATTTATAAATATGTAATTATTAAAACTCGAACAGTTTTATTTGATCCTATATATTAGTGTTAAAACAAGAAATAAATTATTTAACTTAATTAAATTTTTATATAATTAACTCAAATTTCATAAATAGGGAAGAACCTTAAATCGTTAGTTACTTACCTAAATTCTCTTGAAGTATTTCAACGGTCGTATTCACAACATTTGCATCGGCGTTTATGTCTCCTTCAGAAAACAAACGAAATCATTCACAATCATTAACAGCAATAAAATTAGAAAATGAAAATTTTTAACACGTAGCAAAAGGTGTAGAAATCAAAACCGTTACTCAAGTTTTCCTGCAATTCTTCCACTGTTGTGTTTAATAATTGTTGATAGGCTTTAAAGTTTTCTAAATAATTTGCGTAAATACGAAAATAATTAATTGTAAATCCAACGATGAGTTTTAAATGAACATGCCTTATATAATTAAATATCGTTTATTTAAATGAATGTTCAAACCAAAATGTTTTTTTTTTCACTCGCCTAAATCAACAAATACTGCAGACAGTGAATTAATTTTACTTGTAACTTGATTAATTTGTTCTTCTAATTTGGTTTCTTGATTTCTGTGGAATTTGTTAGCAGTTGCATTCATTGTTTTTTGTAAGGCTTTCAAATTTTCTAAAAATTAAATTATCAGCAGAAATTATTGCTTTTTTAAATTATTTAATTATGTGTAATATTTAGTGCGTTATAGAATTATCAGATTGAATAAATAATAAATCTTGTTTGCAACTTACCAACATCTGCCTGAATGTTTCCTTCTTTTGTAACTAAAACTGTTTGTTGGGTTGATAAATCTCCTAGTTGAATAAAATAGAAACCATGCTGAAGTCAGTTAAGTTCTTTAAAATTTGTATTGTTAGAACTTGATTTTAGGGTTAAAAATTTCAAATTAGTAATATGCGAAGAATGAGGTAAATAAATAAATCAATACTTAAATTATTCTCAATTCTTTCCGCCGTTGTGTTCATAAATTTCTGATGGGCTTCAAAGTTTTCTAAATCAATAAATTAAAAAAATAATTTATTTTAAGTTCAAGGTTATGGTTCACTCCCATAAAAACTAACCTAAAATGAATAAATGTTTGAATAAGTTTCTTTTCTACTCGCCTAAGTTTACAAATTCGGCAGACAGTGAATTCATTTCATTAGTAACTTGTGTTACATGCTCCTTCCATGTGTTTTCTTGACTTTTTCGAAATTCTTTAGCAGTTGTATTTATTGATTTTTGTGCGGCTTTTAGAGTTTCTAAAATTCAAATATGCAGACAATGTCTATGCAGTATTACATTTAAAACATTAGTGTTTAAAGTGCACTATAGTCATAATTAGCAACCGTGTAAACAAAATAATGTTTTGACAACGTCATTTATTAGCGATTCCTATGTGCAAGTGCAAAGATTACGGCTGCAAGTTTTAGTGCTGAAGTACACAGTGATAGTTTAGTGTTCATACGCAAAAAACAACAAGTAGTAATAAATGTCTACTAACTTACCAACACTGTTTTGAATTCCTTCTATATTTGTAGCAAAAGTTCGTTGTTGGGCTCTAACATCTCCTAGTTAAATAAAAAATGAACGATTCTTGAGTCAATAAGATGCTTTTGAAATCAGTATGAATATTACGTGAAAATCTAATACATAATTGTTTCCAAAATCAAATGCAAACTTAAATAACTCCACAAGGGAAACCTTGTAACAATTAAAAGACTGAACTGCGAATTCTTCAGATATCGCGCATAATTGGTACCCTTCAAGACCTAAAAGGACAGTTCCATTTCCAATGACGTACAATTGGTCCCCTTGAAAATCAAAAATAACTACTTAACAACACGGTGTATAATTTGTCCCCTTGAAGACCAAAAATAACTCCTTAACAATACGGTGTATAATTTGTCCCCTGGAAGACCAAAAATAACTCCTTAACAACGCAGTGTATAATTTGTCCCCTTGAAGACCAAAAATAAACTCCAGTGTCAACAAACCGCAGCCCTTAACCTCAACAGCGGCTACTTATATTCGCAATATTGCTTAAAAATTTATTTTTACCAGAAATTTTCAGTCAGCCGTACCTATAAATTTAAGACTGTAGGTACGGCTGACTGAAAATTTCTGGTAAAAATAAATTTTTAAGCAATATTGCGAATATAAGTAGCCGCTGTTGAGGTTGAGGGCTGTGGTTTGTTGACACTGGAGTTTATTTTTTGTCTTCAAGGGGACAAATTATACACTGCGTTGTTAAGAAGTTATTTTTGGTCTTCCAGGGGACAAATTATACACCGTATTGTTAAGGAGTTATTTTTGGTCTTCAAGGGGACAAATTATACACCGTGTTGTTAAGTAGTTATTTTTGATTTTCAAGAGGACAAATTGTACGTCATTGGAAATGGAAATGTCCTTTTAGGTCTTGAAGGGTACCAATTATGCGCGATATCTGAAGAATTCGCAGTTCAGTCTTTCAATTGTTACAAGGTTTCCCTTGTGGAGTTATTTATGGGTTTTACGATTAAGATTAGTGCAAGCTCGATATTTGCCTCCATCTTCCAGCAAGTCACCAGTCACCACGATTATTTTCATCCAGATTTTTCTCACCTCCTCTTTTTAATCATTGTAATTTTAAATACAATTAGCACTAAGGTATGTAAATGTGATCACTCCTTGAATGCGATCAGTGGCCGCCGCCGCCGTTCAAGTATTACCACCTTTAAACTGTGCAACTAATATTCCTACTGCTAATAGTCTCAGCTACCATCACTAGTGATTTAACTTTTTTCTTCAAAAACTCTGGCTATGTTAAATTAGGAAAGTTTTGAGCACTTTTTTTAATTTTTCCATGCTGATCACATTAAAGACCCTGCTTTTTCATTACCTTTAAAACTTTAAATGTATTTAAACTAACTGATCACATCAAAGGCACTTAGGGAGTTATGAGACTTTTCAGAATTGTTTCGTACAATTACCTGTATCTCTTGCAACTTTTAATTTTCGACACGGAGTATTTTTGTGTAAATCAAGGATTAAAATAGAAGTATACTGCTTCTGATAACTTCCTCATTGTGCGTCTGCTAGGTAAAAAGTTACAGATTTTCAAAGTCGAAAAAAAATAAACCCGATCACCTTTGCGCGCATAAGTACTACAATACAATACAATATCAATTTTTTTCCTCTGTGTGTTCTGGGCCTTGTTTTACTCTAAAATCGTGTATATACACGGTAGTTATCATGGTAAATATCAAGTCAGTAATTTAATTAAACCTAATTAGGGGTCTAAAGTACCTACTGAATATTTTTTTTAAAAGACTTTGTCTTTATGGACACTTTGGAATAATTAAAAGTACTAAAAACCACATCAGATACATGAAAATGTGTTGTGAAAGATGATATTTGGGAATGAATAATATTGTTTACAGGATTTCTAGATGGGTTGATGGGTAGCTGATTTAAATCTCAAATATACCATAGTAGTTAGTAGCTATTATTAGTTACTTGTCGTCCATTTCGGTCATGCCTTTACCAAAGCATCGAAAAGTATGTTTTATTCTATTATTTTTGCACATCTGATCAGAATTTAGAGAATTCAAAGCAGTTGGCGGGACGCGGGACTGCTGTCGGCTCTGACTCTTGGCTGCAGCTGCTGTAGTTTGTTTCGATCGTTTCCTCTAGCCTTCGGTGTACCAGCTCTCCTACGCTTCTACCTACGTACCTACCTCAGGAACGACAGGAACACCTTGAGCACACTTTTTTACTGTACCGATTGCATTGAACTCAGTCGTTCATTATCTTGGTACTTCTACGGCAATAACTTTTATCTAATGTTAGTACGCAGGTTTTCATTAGGGATGGTCGATTAATGATGTCATCGATGACATGCCTTTTTCTGATAGACCCACCCACCCTAACAATAGAATGACAACTTTTTTAGCATGGGCTTAAATGGAGAGGTTTTTAAGACCCACCCACCTAGAGGGTGACATCATTTATGGACCATCCCTTAGCATACGGATATAAACGCAAACGATTTAGTGCCTGATTGCAAAAAAAAACAAAAAAAAAGCAATAAAATATTCAGCAATACCCAGGACCCAACTCACGCAGCCCGATCAGTATGCCGAAAGCTTAACCAGTGCACTGCTTCGTACCATTTATGTTTACAAGAATATAAATCGTGTATAATAGAAAATTCAAAGCAGTTCGCGGCATTGGTGTCCACTGTCCTGCTATCTGCTACTGTAGTTACCTACGTACCAACAACGTACCAACGACCAACCTACCACAGGAACACGTTGAGCAGAGCACACTTTTTTACTGTACCAATTCCATTGAACTCAGTCGTTCAAAAATAGAGATTTCATATTCTATGGTTTTCGTAAAACTCATCAGCATATAAATTTAAAGTAGTTGGCGGGACGCGGGACTGCTGTCGGCTCTGAATCTTGTCTATGCTGTGGCTGCTGTAGTTTGTTTTGATCGTTTCCTCTAGCCGTCGGTGTACCAGCTCTTCTACGCTCCTACCGACGTACCTACCTCCGGAACACGTTGAGCACACTTTTTTACTGTACCAATTCCATTGAACTCAGTCGTTCAAAATAGATAATTGGGTTATACAAAACTTTGTGATGTAGTTAATTAATTAATTATTTATAAATACATAAAAAAGAAAGAAGCTTAACTCTCTGGTTACTAACCTAAATGGTGTTGAAATACTGCCACAGTTGTATTTATAATTTGTGTACGAGCGTTGATGTCTCCTGAAGAAAACAAATAAAATGAATTTTCAATTCAAACGCAAACTTTGTAATAATTAATATTGAAATTAAAGATATTTAATTGCAATTTAAAAAGTTTAATTATTTTTACGGATGTCCTCGCGATTCGCCTGGCAAGTACTATTTAGAGCCGTGTCTTTGGTTTCTAGTATTTCTGTAGAATAACAATTCTTTAGTTTAATGCATTGTTCTTATTTTGCACACTTAAACATTAGTGTTATTATTGTGTTGAATAATATTTATTACAACTGCCTGATTTGTTTAAACCCAATAAAATGCCGATTTAAATTTGCAAATAAAAACAAAAACAACAAAGTTAATGCTTTAACATTTCTACTCGATACGATTACACAATTTTTAAATGGCCGTAATTCTTGCATCTACTTTAAGTTCCAGTGACGTATCAATCGGTGCTTTTAAAAGAGAAATTTATTGTTTTATTCATATTACAATTTAAAATATTTCCAAGTTCAAAGTTCGCGCAGCATTACTTACCTAATTTATTACGCATTTTTGCAACAGTTGAATTTAAATCTTGTTGATGTGCTCCAAATTCTCCTGTACAAAAGACAAATACATTGTAAATGCTTACACAAATTACGTCTAGATATAATTATAAATAGCGTATTTAGTAAACCGGGCTTCCGGTTTTAACTAATGTCAATACCAATGCCTAAATCACATTTAAGTCGACACAAATATTGTAAGTTCATAATTATTTAATATTTTCCAAAATGTATGACAAACCCACAACTAGGGTAGGGCCATTCAAAATTCCCTATGAATTTGGGAACTGTGGGAGGAAGGCAAATTTGGGAATTTTGGTAAGAGAGAATTTTGAAGGAATTCCCATTAAATTCCCTGCAGGAAATTGCAAATATTCCGGGAATTTTGAAACTGGGAATTTTGGGAATTTTGGGAAATTTGCGAGATGTACCAAGTCAGTTTATATCGCCACGACATCTTCTCGACTTTTTTTTACAACTGTCTGTGGCATGGAAATGCCAGCTATTTTCAAATTTCATCTGAGTAGTAAAATTCAAAATTTAGAATAAAATTTAATTTCATTTGATTTCAGTTGCCATCAGCTAAGCAGTAGAAAAAAATTTAAGTTCAATAATTTCTAAAATGGTTAGAACTTTCGATAAAATTTGGTTATACTGGGTTGAGAGTGGCAGCGGAAAAGTGAAGTGCAACTTTTGTAGCAATGTTGAACTTAAAAATGCTTCTAAATGTAAAAATCACATTCTCTTCTGCTTTCGTGCATCATCAGAAGTCAAACAAAGTTTCAAAACACCTGAAAATTCTAAACTCAACCCTTCTTATAATTCAGAAGATTCAAAATCTTTTATACAAGACTTAGATAGTGTTAACACAGCTTATGATTGCGAAAGTATGTCTGCCTCAAGCTCTTTACATTCTTCTGCACATGCCACTCTGATGGATGCACAGGTTTTAGGAATAAAGGAACAATTTCTGCAACAGCCTCATCATCTACATTTACAACAGGAACTGCAAAACGCAAAGCAGAAAGTAGTTTAAAAATGGAAGACCACGTTATGAAATTTACAAAAAATGAAACAAAAAAGCTCAAAATACAGTTGGGAAAATTTATTCTTAGCGAGAATATTCCATTAGGCTGGGTTAAGAATCATGATTTGCAACAGTTTTTTAATCAAATAGGATGCTCGTTCGTGCTACCTTTAGGAAAAGAGTTATCTGCGTCAATTCTAAATTCATCTATACATTTAATGCCAGCACCTGTTTTATGTGAACTACAAGCACGTTCCCGAAATTCCCAAAATTCCCAAAATTCCATGGGAAATTTTGGGAATTTAAGGGAATTTTAAAACTTGGAAATTTTGAAAGGAATTTTGTCAAAATTCCCTTCCCTGGGGAACTTTGAATTGGACGGGAATAAAACGAAGAAAATTTTGAATTAGCCATTCCTACCCACAACACTTATTTTTTTTTGTAAATGTAATTACCTAATTGTCTCCGGAATTGTTCAACAGTAGGACTAAGCCCTCCTTCATAATTAAAACAGAATAATAATTTAATTTCCTAAATAAGATTTTCTAATTTTATCTAATTAAACCCGCATAAACAGCAAAGACGTTTAAACGCGTAGTTATTCACCTAAACGTTTCTGCAGTTCTTCAACAGATGTATTTAAACTTAATTTATGAGCGTTATTATCTCCTGTAGATACAAACAAAGCAAAAAAAATCAATTTTTAATTTGAAAGTAATTTTTATAATACAAATGTGGTAAATAATGAGACCTTATTAAGAAAAGTTGTAGGTATAAAAATATTTACTCAAGTTATTTTGGATTTTTTCAACCGTGGTATTCATAAATTGTTGATGCGCCTTGAATTTTTCTAAATATTGTAATTAATTATTAAAACAAAACTTAATAATTTTAAATCCAAGCCTTCATTTTACATGCAAACGAACACCAACGAACGTAATATCAATAAATATTCGATCAAGTTACTTTCTACTTGCCTAAATCTGCAAATACTGTAGACAGTGAATTTATTTTGCTAGAAAATTGCGCTATATGTTCCTGCAATTTGTTTTCTTGATTTCTCTGAAACTCGTCAGCAGTTGTATTCATTATTCTTTGTGCGGCTCTAAGATTGTCTAAATGTAAAATATTTTTAAGAATTCTATACAGTAATTATCTTATTACGTTTAAAACATTTACGTTTATAGTTTTTTCAAAATTTAAATTTTTTATGAAAATGATTGCTTTAAAACTCGAGTTTAAAAGCATCTTTTTTTAAAAAATAACAATCTTTTTAAATTTTGTAATATTCTCAAATTATATTTTATACAACAATCTTCAGTATAGGCTGAGGATAAAATAAAAACATTTAAGCAAATTTAAATCAGAAGTGCAAAAAATACAAGGCGGAGAATTTTAATTTTGACAAACTTTGGTGGCCTACTGCGACTAGTAAATATGAATTGCACTCGAGTTACTTGGAACCAGCGCTGTTAAAAAGCAGCCTCATGTTTTGAGTTAGTAATTTTAAAATGTAGGTGTATTATGTCACATCTCGTCAGTTAAGGGTCATTCTCTCTTAATTCCAGTGCACGGCTAAAATCATTCTGTCCCAAGTCCATTCAATTGTAAGATGCTGTTGTGGTCGCTTTCCCGTTGTCCTTTGCATAAGGGAGTGAGGGAGGAGGGAAGTTGCTGACGGCGTTGTACTCGTGACGTTCACTTTAGGGTCGTCCACAAAAAACGTAATTTTACAGACTATGTTGTGTTCAGGACGTACACTTAGGGGTCGTCCACAAAAGACGTAATAAAAATTCCATTTTCATGACATTTGGCGCTTTTCAAAAACATGTAAATAAAGCATTTTACATTTTTCAAAAACATGTAAATAAAACATTTTGCACTTTGAAAAACATGTAAATAGAACATTTTACACTTTTTAATAACATGTAAATAGAACATTTTGCACTTTTTAATAACATGTAAATAGAACATTTTGCATTTTTCAAAAACCTGTAGATAGAATACTTAACATTTTGCAAAAAAATGTAAATGGAAGATATTACGCTTTGCAATGCAATGAAAATGGAACATTTTTGCAATTTCCAAAACATGTAAATAGAACATTTTGACTTTTTAAAAAATGTTTTTGAAAAGTGCAATATATTCTGGAAATGAAATTTGTATTACGTCTTTTGTGGACGACCCCTAATTGTACGTCATGTGTTCAACATAGTCTGTTACATTACGTCTTTTAGGGGACGAACCTTAAGTGTACGTCATGAGTACAACACAGTCAGCAACTTCAACCCCCCTCCCCAACTTATGCAAAGGGAAACGGGGAAGCAACCGTTACTTTTCACTGACGACCTGTCCCTTTGTAAATCGATTAAAACAAGCCTAAAAATATTTTAGCTTTTAAAATTAAATGTGTGCATGGCATAACGAGTACGATTTCTAACTTACCAACACTGTTTTGAATTTCTCTGACATTCGTAGTGAAAATTGCTTGTTCGGCTGCAAAATCTCCTGTTTAAATAAAACAGAAGGCATGTTCAAGTCAGTTTAGCATGTTAAAATGTGAAACTAATAAAACTTGAACAGTTTAATTTAATCCTTTATAATAGTGTTAAAAAACAAAATAAATTTTTAAACCCAGTAAAATTTTTATATATAATTACACTGTCAACACTCTAACCTAATTTTTTTTCAAGGAACAAGATTTTACTTTCCATTTTCAATTCTTTTTGGCGTTGGTCAACTCAGGGGCGGACTGGCCACTTTTTGGGCCCGGAAAATTACATTGACGGGGTTGGGCGAGCAGGGGGCCCACTGTGAGCGTGGGGACCCTAACCTCCCGTATACGTAATGTATAAGGAGCGAGAAGCCCTTCGGGAATTTCCCGAATTTCCTTATCGCCAGTCCGTCCCTGGGTCAACTAATCTCAATATTAAAATAAAACACTTGTGAGTGCCAAACTACAAACGTTTAAACATTGCTACTAATACACTGGTACTGTAATTACAACTTACTTGTGAAATTCTGGAGATGCGAAACTTTCTTTTCTAGTTCCAGGACTGTCGCTTCCATCTCCAAACTTGTATTTTTTTCAAAAATCTCCCGTTTCCTAACTGAAGGAATAAATGATCCATTTACGTATTCGACAACAGCCGTGTCGTTCCAATCATTACAGAATTCAAAAGTGGATACGTCACAGTTCACAAACAATAACACGTTAGTTTCTTCTGCTTGTTTTTCCAAAAGTGAGTGTAGAGACTCAGTGTACGTTTCTGGTTGATTGCGAATAAATTCCGACTTTGTGAACAAGACGTAAACTGACTTTTCGGAGTTTTGAAGAGTTGTCAGTTTCGTGATTAGATCTTGGCCAACTCCAAAGTATTGAATTTGACTAAATTTATTCTGAATGACGTTGCACAAGTCAATTTTAGTTTTAGTAATTTCCTCTGATAAATTGAGAAATCGGTAGTTTATATTTCTAGGGTGAAATTCGGAGTTACTGAAATCTTCTAGTAAATCAGAAATCACTTGGTCTTCTCGGTCACCTGATCGAACTGCAAGTACAGATTTTTTTAATGCTGCCGTAAAATTAGTTTTATATTTTTGAAAGTTGGAAAAAAGGGTGTTGACTGTTTCTGTAGTTTGTGAGGGGACGCAATTTGGGTGACCATTTATTTGCTTTTTAATTTCATTTATTCGATCTTCAGCAGAGCGAAGATCTTGAAACGTTTCAATGATTTCGCTGAGTGTAAATTCGTCTATTTTGTGCGCAGTATTGTTCTTGGTATTGACGCCCATGTGCCTTCTGATCATATTAATCGGTGTAACTGTGTACTGAATGGGAACTCCTTTGCCTTGGTTTACACCTGCAATTAACGCTGGAACTTGGCTCAAAATTTCCTTAACTTCTTTTGCTGTCGTGGGAACTTCGATTGAAAGCGGAATGTCGCTGGTCATATACATTGAAAAGTTTGACTCGATTTCGTCAGATGGCGAATGCCTTCCTTTCAGATTTCGCAGCTCCTTGTTTAATAAACTCTGAGTTTTTCGAACATCGTGGGTTTCGATTGAACTTCCGTCTAAGGTCACCGCAACTGTGGCACCCCACGTGATGGATGTAACCACGTGGGTGGCCTCAATGTGGCCCAGAATATCCTTGTTGTATAAGTGTGTAAGGTTTTCGTGAAATGCATAAAGGTCCTGAACCACCGTTTGATGTCTGTAGAGAAATATGCCGCTCACTTCCGACAGTTTCATGTTCTTGTTTAAAATTCCTGCTGCTCCAAGTGGGGTAGTGATGCCAGTTAAAATATTCACGGCTTCGTTTTCATCAATGTTAAAAAGTTTGAATTGCTTTTCAAAAGAATTGGAAATTTCCGAGTCGGTTTGTTTTGTGGGATTTTGAGTTTCTATTATGTGTTCAGTAGGGATTTTCTGCCTGAATACACCAACTTTGATTATTTCATCTGTTGTTTCATTATAAAGATATTCTAACTGTGCAGTTCTTTTAAGCGCTGGAATTTGAATTTGGCGCTCTGATTGAGTGCTGCGACCGGGAGACGGAAGAATTGACAGGAGTACTATTGACAGAAGCAGTGTGAAAAGTGCCATGTTTTTGTTTACTAGAAGCTCATGAACTTGACAGGTGTCATTCGTAAAAGTTGGTTTTCTATTTTGTCGCCAGATGTTAACTATTGTAAAGAAAAATACAAAACTGACGTCAAACGCCCGTACAAAACGATCCTATAGATTCCGATCGTTTTTGTCTATGGGAAATATCAGTCGGAATTTGGGACATCTCCGACACCATCGTCCGATAGATTATTTTCCGATGGAAATTCTCCGAAAGCGAAAAACATATTTGTCCGACGTGGGAGTCAAACCCTGGACCTCAGGCTCCATATACCCAGCTCCTACCCACTGACCCACTATGCTATCATTAGACGAAGTGGAAAATAAATCTTACATATACAGTCACTATGTATTTGTTGCAATGCTAATTATCTCATTTATTTTGATTTTACAAAACAAATTATGTATTTAAATTACCGATTTCACTAAATTAGGAATTTAGTTTTTATTTCACATTTTGTTTTGTTTGTTTATTAAAGCTTACGGCCTGGTAAATATTTTTTAAAACCCCAAATATTTTGTAAATAGATTAAATTTCTTAGCAAACTCAGTTTAGTTTAGTTAAATACGTGAATACGGCATTTAATGCTTGTAAAATTTAATTATCACAAAATTTATCAAAATCTGATTTAATATCCTATAGTTATCTATAGGAGAAAATAGGCTCGTCTCCTACAGTCAAATATTCTATCGGATTCGATGGGATCCGATGGTTACTTTGTTAAAATATCCCAAAGACCTTTTTCCTAACGGGTCCGACGCTGTATTCAAGTACGGGCGTTTACTAGCAAGGAAAGTATTAAAGTGTAAGATCCGAAATAAAGCAAAAGACAGTATATCGTAAAGTTTATGTTAGGTTCACCACAACGTTTTTAAATAGACTCGTACAAATTGCGTTTTTGCACGGAAACCCAAGGTTAAAAATTTTTAAATTTATCAAAATAAAATCACTATCATTCATAATCGCAAATTCATAAAAAAATGAAATATTAATTCTACGCTACATTATTATGACAACTAGGCGAAAAATGCTGTAATGTTATCAGGGGCAAATCATTAATTATCTTGGTTTGAATTGGATCACTGTCAAATTAGGATTTTCATGTAATGATGACTGCGCACATTGTAGGTTAAAGGCTTGAGTGGTTTTGTGGCATGGACGGCAAGCGGCTGGAGTGGACTTTGGATGCAGTGGGATTTGGCTTCAAGCGAGATGAGATTTAGGTGAAGTGGGCCGTGACTAAAGTGGGACGTGGCTAAAGTGGACTTTGGCTTTAAAGCTTGCTGGGATTTGTTTGGCGCAGGCTGGCCAAAGTCCACTTCAGCCGCAGCCCACTTTAGCCACGGCCCACTTCACCTAAATCTCATCTCGCTTGAAGCCAAATCCCACTGCATCCAAAGTCCACTCCAGCCGCTTGCCGTCCATGCCACAAAACCACTCAAGCCTTTCACCTACAATGTGCGCCGTCATCAATAATTACATGAAAATCTTAATTTCACAGTGAGCCAATTCAAACCAAAATAATGATTTGCCCCTCATTACATCATTATTTACCTTATACTTGTAATTATTTAATTAATTAGGTAAAGCATAGACCGATTTGCACGTTTACAGGTGGGTTAATAAAAAAACGCAAATATTCATTAAATAAAATGATTTTTAAACATTAAAAACGTGCCTGGCTAACTAATTAATTATATTAAAGTACCTTATTGCAGTTTTACTTTTTAAGCGATTCCGGTTTAAGTAAATTTCTGTGCAGTTTTTAAAATTGTACAGTTAGTTTCTTTGCTCATCGTTAAAAATTAAATTTTACTTTTTTCCTATTTTATGTAATTGTTCAATGTTAAATTTCACACAATTTAAAAAAATACGAATAGTCCTATTTATTCATGTAACAAAAGTTTTGAATGCATTATTTGTTTTTTATAAAGTTTCAAAATAATATCTATACTCTAATTACTTCCTTGAATCGTACACCCCGTGTACTTATCAAATTTAGACTTCCTAGGCCAGTGTAATTAAACAGAGATGTGTGATATAACAGGCCCGTGTACTGCCATATAATAGTGTCTTTTAAAGACCCCCGTCAAATTCAAATTAATAGCTCTCAGACACTTATAATTACTATTACAGGCCCATGTACTCGCACAGGTCCGTGTACAATTATTAAATGAAATACAGTATTTTACATTTTTTCAATAGTGTGCTAAATGAAAATTTTAAATGTTCTATTAACACTTTTTTGAGTCTTTAATTACTAATTATCCTTTATCACATATAAGTCAAAAATAGGTAAACTGTTTTTCTAAAATGCAAAATGTTGTAGCCAGTTAAAATTAAGAAATACAAATATATAATTATGTCAACTAAAAAAATACTAAATTATTTAAAAGTTAAGTGGTCAAAGTGCACAATATTTGATTTATTTACTTTTAAATTAGGTAGTCCAAACAGAAACATAGATTATTTCTATTTCTAAAGAGTGCCTAATTTTCTATTTATATACCATCTTTAAAAATTTCAAAACTGTTGTGTTTGCTGACGTTGAAAAATCCAGCGCGAAGCGCCAGATTTTTCGAACGCGGGCAGGCCCGAGGTAGATGCTAAGCTTCAACAAAGGCGCAAGACATTTTATGTTACGCTTAATAATGATAATGTAAAGTGGGGCAAATCATTATTTTGGTTTGAATTGGGCAACTGTTAAATGATGATTTTCATGTAATGATGACTGCGAACATTGTAGGCAATGCGCCAGAGTAGATTTGTGTAATAGTTGACCGACGGCTGAAGTGGACTTTGCATGCAGTGGGATTTGGCTTTGTAGCGAGTTAAGATTTGGGTAAAGTGGGCCGTGGCTAAAGTGGGCTGCGGCTGAACTGGACTTTGGCTGCTCCACACCACACGAATCCTCGCAAGCTTTAAAGCCAAAGCCCACTTCAGCCACGGCCCACTTTACCCAAATCTTAACTCGCTACAAAGCCAAATTCCACTGCATCCAAAGTCCACTATAGCCGTCGGTCAACTATTACACAAATCTACTCTGGCGCATTGCCTACAATGTGCGCAGTCATCATTACATGAAAATCATCATTTAACAGTTGCCCAATTCAAACCAAAATAATGATTTGCCCCACCTTACATTATAACTAAGATTAATGAAAGCTCCGCTACAATTAATAGGACATACGAATGTGCGCGGTATGCAGTTTAATAATTAATTATAGCTACAAAATTTTTATAAATTTCACAATTTACAAATAATGTCATTAATAGAGGCTTCCTTGCCATTAATAAGCCATATAATTAGTACTACGTGGCATGTGGTGATAAAACGCTAGAATATTCTCAAGA